>JAHTLZ010000204.1:62965057-62998905 GCA_023846285.1 Phrynocephalus versicolor | reverse complement strand
ACATATTTAGTGGTTAAATAAGAAGAATTAGAAAAGTAAAGCACCCATGGGCCTTGATCACTACAGGCATGTTTTATGAATTGTCTATAGGAAGAAAGGCAAGGTATAAACTTAATCAATAATACAGGATAAACACACCTGTAACGTAATGTTGTTAATGCTGGCAGGATCTATACCAGAAATCTGAACATTTGGTCCAACCAAGTTGGCAGCAAGTTGTAACTGTATTCCTTCAAGCGTTGCCAAGCTGCCATCGGTCAAGGATACCGTTAAATCACCTCCAGCTACCGAAGAAAACAGGCATAATTTAGATTATTTTCTACTATGTCTTTTGTTCTCAATATAGTTTTCAAAAGCTGTCTTCTAAGAGTCAAAATATATAATCCTGTCCATAACTGCCGATCCATTCCCAAACAGAATTCAAACTGATGATTTTAAATGCCTTGGGTCCAAGCTATTTTAAGAACTGCATCTTCCTGGATGAGCCTGCTCAAGTGTTAAGAATGACAGGAAAGATCTTTGTCTTGGTCCCGCCGCCTTCACAGGTGGATTTGGTGGGCACACAAGAGACGGCCTTCTCTGTTTCTACTCCCGCACTCTGGAACTCTGTCCTACAGAAGGCTAGACTGGTGCCATCTTTATTGTCCTTCCACAAGCCAAGATCTTTCACTTCAGGCAAGTTTTCTCTCAGCGAATGGCTGTTGAGTACGTTTTTTTTAAATGCTTTTTTCTTATCTTACTGAGTGGATGTTTTTTGGTGTCACTTACGTTTTTTCATATGGTATTCATATGAATACCATATTTCATATGGTATTTTGTATTGTATAATCACTATATTAGATTAAATACTGTCTTTCAATTGTTGTACACCACTTTCGATCCTTTTAAAGGAGAAAGGAGGGTTTAAAAAGTTTATTTGTTTATTTAACTTATAGGCCGCCCACTATCCAAAGGTCGGCCCACTACCCAAAGATTAATAAATAAATAAATAAATAAATAATCTTACACCTTTTGGATAGGCAGAATTGGTAGTTCTGCCGTTTCTTTCTTGGATTTTAAACAGGTATCTGCAATTAAATCAATCTTGGCTTATGATGACATCCCTAAGGTTTTCTAAGAACAAGCCATTCAGGTTTACCTATCCCTCCTTTGAGTGGCACTTAGACAGTGAGCAGCTTACCCAAGGCCACACACATGCCAAAGCAGATTAAACACATCAGCCACAGCTACTCCAGGTGATGTCAGATGGCCACTCTCCCAGACAACTCAGTGGACGTGCACACGACACCAACATATGCTCAGATTATACGTATTAGAAGACACAGCCTGACACCTCTGTAAAGTATATTCAAAACTGAAAAGAGGCAAGCACCTTTACCTGACACAGAAGCAGGAAGTATAGCCTGACCAACAAGACCTTGCTGAAGCAAATTTTGGTCAAACTGCCCTGTTAGAACCGAGTTATTCATGATGAAAACATTGGGATCACTTGAGGATGAATTAAGAAGATTTACTGGCTGCAGTTCCTCAGCTGGGGCACGAGAGGCAGGCTTCCTGGCCTTTTTGGCCTCTGGTTTAAAGTGACACTGTATGTGAGTCTTCCTGCGTCCGGATGTTCGAAACCTCAACTCACAGTGAGGACATTTAAAGGGTTTTGCTCCAGTATGAAGGCGCATATGAACTTTCAGACTACCTTTTGTAGAAAACGAATTGCTGCATACATGGCAACTGAAGAGTTTCTGACCTAGAGAACAGGAAAATAACACAATCTTGGGTAAAAAGACATACAATTTGTACATACATATAAGTTTAATCCGTCCCGAATGCATGCTATTAAGTTGAACAACTCTTAACTTAAGTAGAGCAGCCCTATCTAAAAAATCTAAAAAATAGATAAAAAAAGAAAAAAAGAAAAAAGAAATTTGTAAGAAGAGCAGACTGTATCTAAAATTTGTAAGGCAGCAGTTAAAATGCCAAAGGTTTTTTACTCTTAAGTCGAGCCACTCGTAAGCAGAGGTACCATTGTATAATTATCTCTTTTCAGTTACGAACTCACTATATCTGGTTTTACTTTCTAATGAAAGAGCAACACAGATATGTTTTCAACATTGATGGAGTGATCAAGATCAAAACATAGTTGGTTGCAACTACTCAAAGACCCACCCATCAACCAACCAACTGGGGTGAGAGAACTATTTGTAGAAATATTTCCAATAATAAAATAAAATAAAATAAAACCATCAAATGATATCTTAGTAAAATTAAATGCTGAAAAGGAAACTGTTACAATTGCTAAGGCCCTGTTGACTAAACAGACTAGCCCAAGAGAGATTGCATCATCTGATAGGGGAAGTTGGAGGTAACTGAAGAGTTCCTGCCTGATTCCAGAGAGGGTAGCTGTGTTAGTCTTTTCAAGAATTCCAGGCAAAAATAAAAGAAAAATAAAACAAAACAAAAGACACAAAACATATGGCATCTTAAAGACTAGCTTTCATATTTTAATGTAACATTTCATGGACATGTCCACTTCTTCAGACATATAGCAGCAGAATGAAGTGTGCAATATAATATGCAATGGTATATATGTTTCATACCAAATATTCATTGGCTGTTGTATGTAGGCATATTTGCATGCGAGCCCAGATGTAAATTCCTATAGAGACAGAGCTGGGGTGAGTGTGGATAGAGGGGGAAGAGGAAGAGGGGATTTGCTTTTGAAGGCCTTTAAAATATGAAAGTTAAATTAAAATATGAAAGTTAGTCTTTAAGGTGCCACATGTTTTGTGTCTTTTGTATCTTTTATTTCTCTTTGAGTTTTGCCTGGAATGCCTGATTTCAGATCTGACCTATAATCAGTCTCATTGTGAGTGAGCCATGAGGGCCCTGGGATCAAAGCAGGAACTCTTTAATTATAGGCAACCTCTCCTATCAAATACTATCACCACTCTTATGGTACTCTGAACAGGTGAACTTCAGCACTTAGAGGCATCTATCCCCATGTCTCTCTGGCCCTCCACAAACCCTTGCCAAAAATTATCTCTCAGGAACACGGCGGGTTCCTTCTCTTAGGCATTACCTTGGAGTGAACTATTAATCCACCTCTTTGCAAAGGACATGATAGACTAATGCTAATTCCCCTATGGCTAATGCAGTGAAAAGAACTGTGTGGTGAAAAGAGGGTAATAAATAGTTTGTAATAAAATCTTCATCAGTATGATGAATGACACAGGGGTATTATTTATGCTCCCCATCCTCTTGGGAGAGGCAAATCCCCTCACACTGGCATACTTGACTCAATCACATTTTAACAAATGCTTCACTAAAAACATCATCAATTGCAGATTGCCAGCCAAGGACTATGATGTACTTTTCTCTTTTCCTTTCCATATATGTTATCCAAGAAGCTGAGTTCACAAGCTCTTACTTACCTGTGTGTGTTTTTACATGGCAATCCAAAGTCGACTTCACAGTAAAACTCTTTCCACATTCATCACATTTGTAAGGTTTTTCTCCTGTGTGGATACGCACGTGCCTAGCCAAAAGTAATTGCTGTTCAGTTACCATCACTTAGGGGATTGAACTGAATGAAACATACCAATTACACATTCTAATAAGCTTTTAAAATATCCAGGCGTCAAACATTGAAAAATACAGTATATTAAAACAGTTTGCTGGATAAGATAAAACATGAAGAAACATTTCTTATGTTACAAATTGATTTTGAACTTTACCATATGTACCATATACAGTAGGACCTCCATATACACTGATTCATTAACCACTGGTTCAGTTATCCACGGCTGGAAGAGGGAAATTTTTTTTAAAAAAAATCAGCAGCCGCAAAGCAAGCTACTGTCAAAAACAGCAGCCATAAAGCAAGCTACTGTCACAAAACTGCAGCCGTAAAGCAGACTACTGTCACAGAAGAGCAGTTTTTTGGGGGGCGGGGGGCGTTCTCCCTTATCCGTGGTTTTCATTATCAATGGAAGTCCTGAAACTAATCCCCAGCAGATACCAGGAGCCTACTGTATAAACATGCTTCCTTCATAGTAATGTTATGAAAGACAGTACGTATGGCAACACAATGACCTGAGCAAATGCACTCCTGTTTGCACAATACTTCCTCTTCCTCTTCTCCCTTCTGAGGAGAAATGTGATCTGCAGCAACACTCATTGCACTGGTGAACATAACTAAAGCACAGTGGCCTAGTTGCTAGATGGTGTGGTACACAGAAATAATAATAATAATAATAATAATAATAATAATAATAATAATAATAATAATAATAATAATAATAATAATAATAATAATAATAATAATAGCAGCAGCAGCAGCAGCAGCAGCAGCAGCAGCAACAACTATTTCAGCCCTTTAGGAACTTTTAGGATAGTGAAAGTTCAAACCAAGCTCTCTTTCATTTTAAGTCTTTAGACTAGAGTCTTAAATTCCTTCATCTTGATGCTAAGATGATGACAGGAAGACCACTAACAATCTGACCTTTTCTCCATTAGTGTTTTATGGATGGCACAATCTTCATAACTGTTATGGGCGTATATGTGTGACATACTTTGTATGCAGAAACTGTGCATACATGCACATTTTCTGTAGAAATAATCTACTCATTTCCATCTGACAAACGTCCCTGCAATGACAAATATCAATACAAATACAAAAACAAAAACGCACCCTGTAGCAACTCAGTGAGGATCTGGACCTTTTTTAGCTTGATTACTTACTCCCAACTGCTTTGGAAACTTCTCGGCTCCAGCATGATACAACTAAATCCAATACGATACAATCTAAAATGTCAATAACACACCATAAGGGCATGCTTTAGAACGTGGACCGATGGCTAAAGAGGAGCTATAAAAATAGCATGTTTTTGTTTCGATTCCTCCACTCCGGTTTGGAACATTTTCTTACCTTACTAAATCACTAGGTTTTTTAAAGCTCTTGGGGCAGTAAGTACAACAGTTGGCATATTTTGGCTCGGCCTCCATTTCTGCCTGCTTGTCTTTGATTTCGCTAATTCTGTCCTTTTCTGCAGCAGACTGGACAAGCACTTTTTCGGAGACAGTTGCACTTTCTTGGGGTCTGATCTTTGCAAGTTCGGCCGTTTCCTCTTCTGTAAAAGTAATGACACCTGGCCGAGATTTTCGGGAAGTATTCCTCTCAGAAGAGTCTTCTTCTTCTTCTGCATATTTACACAGAGATCAGTAACATGTCATAGAATGCTTTCAGACACCTATTGAGGTCATCAGCTAATGTCTTCAATAGTAACGAAATTTGAAACAGGCAATATATGGAAATCACCATGTATGCTCCATTAATCTATAAAGACAAAGAATGTGGTTCCTTTCCACTTTCTCTTTGATGTTAAACAATATGGCTAGTGTTGGGCTGAAATAATCTAATTATTAGAAAAAAGAAAATGTTCATTTCTTTAGAGAGTACTTTTCATTAAGATCTATCTGGAAAGAAGTAGCTCACCTCCTCCTGCTGATTCTCCAGCTGTTGTTGCTGTTGAAGACACTGATTGATGCTTTTTCATGTGCTTCTTACAGTGAACTGTGGTTCTGAAACTTTCATCACAAAACGGGCACTTATATGGCTTCATGCTCATGTGGGTTGCCATATGTCTAGTAAGGCTTCCATTCGTAGTAAAGGATGTATTGCAAATACTGCAACTGAAAGCTTTAACTCCTAAAGCAATGAAAGTGAATCAGAAACATGGTTGTTGGGTTTTTTTTTTTTGTTATCTTAATTAAATGTATGCCTCTATGAATTGGGTATAAAGAAAATGATGGAAAATAAAGTGTCATCTCAACCGTAGTGCTATAAATGACTGATTGACTGACTAACTGAATGAATGAATGGAAACAAAATTAGTGCTAATGTATTTTATAAATATAGTGATGGCCCACAGGTTTGGGGTTTCTAAAACTTATTTCATGACATTTCAAGCTCATCCTTCCTAGCCTCTTCTTCCCAAGCATTTCTAATTGGGAGATAGCTTAGAGTAAAAAAAACACCAAAAATAAGAATGAGCTTCATGATAAAGCTCTGAAAGTGAACTTCCTCATTTCTATTTCAGCATCAGTATGGCTTACTGAATAAACCACATCAGTTCTAGTTTAGACAAACACTAATAGGAAACAGCAACCAGCAGCTCCCGCTATGATAAATGAAAATTGCTGAAAAAGAACAAATGTACGTAGAGGGTATCTGTGACAATTATAACTTATATGAGGGGAGCTACAATCCCTTCGCCTCAGCACCTGATCACCAAGTGAAGTGTCAAATTGAGCTTCTTAGTGCTTTGCCCAGCAGCCTTGCTTCACACAGAAAAGGAGAATTATACCAAAGCACTTTAAGTCAAACCACCCCCTACCCTCACAACTCAGCTGGTACCTGTAAATATCAACTGACAGAAGGTGGTTTCATTGCACTTTTCTCTTCCCTTTTAAGAAAAGACCGCAAGGAACATCTGGGACTGCTCTTTGCAGCTGCCAGAGAAGTCCTTCAGTCACTGGCATGCTGGATGAAAAAAATCTATCTTGGTGCATTATTTTCATTTTCACAGCACAGAAACACACAGGAGAATCCATGTCCCTACAGCAGGGATGGACACAGTGCAGTCCGCACAGCCTTAGTAAGCAGAAGCAAAGTGTGCTTAAAGCACTCTTTGGGTGCTTTACAATTTAATTAGGCTACAGTTTGCCCACCTACCCCCTAAACTAAAGAATGGGATACTCAATTTACTGAACTCAGGAAAATGGAAGGTTGACTCAACCTCAAGCCACCTATCTCAAGTCATAAACCAAGTCTTGACTGCAGTGATGCAGTTTAACCAGTGTGCCATGAGACTCCTGTAGCCAAATGTATAGCTCCCTTTGCCTCCTCAAGCATTGTTTTTAAAAAGATTCAGAATGGTTTAGCTTCAAACTTCCTTTGTACCCTACATAGTTTAAGGGAGGCAACCTTGCCACGTTTTGCATTCACACCCACTACACCAAACACGCAAATACTGAAGGTATGTGTGGTCTTTGGACTTCTATAAGCACTCTCCTGCCCTAGTGACTACGGGACTGTTTCCACATACTGGATTCTGCTTCCTATAGTTTCTGTAGACTGCAAAGGGAAGTTTGAATCTTTTAAAGTGTTTGAGAGATAGAGAGCTCATGTGGGCAACTAGCAGCTATAGTCATTATTTGGCATGATGGTTAAACTGTAGCACTAGAGTCAAGAGTCTGCTTGTGAATGGAGTTCAACCCCAGGCTCAGGTAGCTGTATTCCCCCCTCCCCCAAATGTATAGGTTTTGCTTCAGAGTGCTCAGCTGCTCTGGCCTAGATGTCTTCTTCTGATTCCGGCAAACACATCAAGGACTCTGGAATATGACAAGATCATAATGGTTTTGCAGAGAAACCAAATATTACCAGTGATTTATCACCTGTATGTGTCTTCTCGTGAGATTTAAGAACTCCAGAAGAAACAAATCCTCTGCCACACAACTGACATTTATAAGGCTTCTCTCCAGTATGTGAACGGACGTGTTGCTTCAAGTGGCTGGATTTCTTAAAACCCTTATTGCAGTATTCACACCTATTAAAATGAGAATTTACTTTGAGTAAAAGGAAAGGCAAGCTTTGACAGTTACTTGTTAAGAAGGTGCAAAGTGTGTCACTGCTTCTGGGTTAATGTTAGGATGTTAACATCTATAACATAACATATTATGCAGAATCATGCTCTTAACTTTTACTGCCTTAAAGATTCCCCAGTTTACAAATAGTACATCTTCCGTTTGATCACCCCATCTATGAAGGACATAATCATAAATGTTAAAAGCCTCCTACAATCTAGTCCATTTACTGTTTAATATCATTCAATTTACTGTTAACAGCACCAGGTGCTAACTGCTAAAACAAGTGATAGCAAATTTCAGATTGGCAGCCTTATTAGAAATTAAGCTCAGTGAAATACAATACAGGCATCCCTGGTGAACAAACACATCTTGCCTGGCAGCTTTTACAAAAGGGGGCAAGACCCTCTTGGACACTGCTACTTTTTGTGTATACTCGCTTCAGGACTAACTATCCTGACAAAGATCCTGAGCAGCCATCTTTCCTCCACTCTAACTCTGACACAAGCCATCAATACTCACCAGATGAACTGCTGGAAATCTTAATCTTTTCCTGCCAACAGCTACATAAAAGGGGGACATTAGAAAGTTCAACAGACCTGTAAGAACGCTTGCTCTGATCTTCATTTTCTTCCAAAAACTGGGTGCGTTGAGTATGCAGCTCAAGTTCTTGTGACTGATCTTGTATCAGGCGGGTAGTCTGGGAATCAAACAACAATCTTATACTTGTCAACACCAGGCAAAACTACTAATAAATCAAACTACTAGTTCTCAACCCAAACAATGCCAGCTGCAACATACAGTGATACCTCTTAAGACAAATTCACCGTAAGACAAAAAACTCATAGGAAGAAAAACAATTCCAGGAATAGGCATGCTTCACAAGACCAAAAAAACCAACCATTCTGCATGCACCCATGAAAAATACCCAGTTATTTTTGTCTTTATTCTAGCATCCGGAATGAATTAATCCATTCCCTATGCATTCCTATGGGAAACCGCGTTTCATAAGACAAAATTTTCTTAAAACAAATTGGCACGTAGAATGAATTACATTTGTTTAAAAGGTACCACTGTAGCAGTCTGTGGCCTATTGGTTTCACAACTAACCCTTTTTACTATATGATTAATGACTCCTTCCTTCCTTCCTTCCTTCCTTCCTTCCTTCCTTCCTTCCTTCCTTCCTTCCTGCCTGCCTGCCTGCCTGCCTGCCTTCCTTCCTTCCTTCCTTCCTTCTGATAGGGATGAGCGAGGATGTATCAAAATCAAAATATATTATAAATGAGCTCACAGGGTATAAGGTCAAATTGACCCAGCAAACTTGGCACCACAACTGGGACTTGGCACAACATCTCACACCCGTGGGCGTCAATCTCTTGCAGTACGTAAGAGATTGGAGTACAGGAGACAAGATGGCACCATCATCTAGGATTGTTGACATTACCTCATGGCACCAAAAGCGTCAGTTAGCTAAGAATAACATATGGCAGCTAGCCAGTAATAAGGAACCAACTTGAAATCAAACAAGATAGGGTGAAGTCATTCTAGAGTTTGTAGCCAGATGGCCACAGGCCGAGAAAACAAACAAGCACATGACGATACGTGTATACGTACTAAATACGTCAACACACCATGCAGAAAGAGTATAAAAACCACTGAAAACCATCACTCCTGGGTCGAGGGCAGCAAGGCCGTCTGGCCTGTATGCTGTGCCTCAGACCCTAAGCTAACCCATTCTCTGTAATGTCTGTGTCCTGTGCTGTATCTCTATCTGTCTTAATAAACCTTTTGCTATATAACTAACTATGCGTGGCAACTTTTGATGAACCACCAATGCTACATTGTCAGTTTATATTGGTGCATTGGCAACTCACAAAGAAAACAACCAACACCAATTTTTTAGATAAATTTATTCTTATCACTTCCTTCCTTCCTCTCTTCCTTCCTCTCTTCCTTCCTTCCTTCCTTCCTTCCTTCCTTCCTTCCTTCCTTCCTTCCTTCCTTCCTTCCTTCCTGTAGCTTCCACGACTTCCACACAAGGAATGGGCTACTCATGACTTCGAAAAGTCACAGGATAGAAAGAGGAAGTCTTTAATTCCCCTTCCTTGCAACATCACCACGTTTCCATAGGTGTAACATGCAACAGGATTTAGGCAACTATAGCTCATTTCCCTTGTGCTGATGCTCAAAGGGTTACCAAGATTAATGTAGAGGTTTACTTTTCATAGAATCATAGAGTTGCAAGAGACCTCAAGGGCCATCCAGTCCAACCCCTGCCATGCAGAAACCCCATCACAATGTTTCCAACAGATGGCCATCCAGCTTCTGCTTAAAAACCTGGAAGGAGACTCCACCACCCTCCGAGGCAGCATATTCCACTGCTGAACAGTTCTAACTGTCATGAAGTTCTTCCTAATGTTCAAATGGAATCTCTTTTCGGGGAGTTTGTAATCATTGCTCCGAGTCCTAGTCTCTGAAGCTATGGAAAACAAACCTGTTCCCTCTTCAATATGACATCCTTTCAAACATTTAAACATAGCTATCATATCCCCCCTCAGCCTTCTTTTTGAAAAGCTAAACATTCCCAGTTCCCTAAGCCGCTCCTTGTAAGACATTTCTTCCAGACCCTCAGTCATCTTGGTCACCTTCCTCAAGATTGTCAAGATTTTAAAATTGAGGTGCACAGGACACAGTACTCCAGGTGGGGTCTGACCAGAGCAGAACAGAGTGGTACTATCACTTCCCTTGATCTAGACACTATGGTTCTGTTGATGCAACCAAGAATTGCATTGGCTTTCCTGGCTGACACATCACACTGCTAACTCATGTTCAATTTGTGGTCCATCAAAACTCCCAGATCCCTTTCACATGTACTATTTTCCAGCCAGGTATCTCCCACCCTATATCTGTGCAATTCATTCTTTTTACCTAGATGCAGCACCGTACATTTTCCTCTGTTGAAACCCATTGTGTTAGCTTTGGTCCAGCACTCTAATATGTCAAGGTCATTTTGGATTTTCATCCTATCCTCTATGGAATTATAATACCAGTTCTGTAATTCCCAGTGTGTGTGTGTGTGTGTGTGTGTGTGTGTGTGTGTGTGTGTGTGTGTGCAGGAGTAATAGAAAGTGGTAGATTAAAGTCACAGGGCAGGCACTGTTTAGTATTACTGTTTGGTATGAACGGTTATACTTCCCATTTTTCAATAGTGTTATACTTCTCATATCTCAGTCTGCTTGGGGACAAACCAAAGAGTCGAGCCTAAACAATAAGAGTCAAATTCTAAACATTTGTGGGTGAGATAACATATTTGCAAAACTACTGATTTTTAGTGGAGTAGCGACTAATGCAATTATTTTAAATTAGTAACCCAAGATTTCTGAACAATTGCTAAAATTAGTAGGGGAAAGAAGATAACCTGATATTGCATCCATATTCTTTTAATTTTTCTCTGCAATGTTTGATGTTATATATATATATATTAATCTTTTGTACTTTTGAAATTTCTTGTTGATGCAACATCACTTTCTATAAGGTATGTTTTAATTTGCTGCTTAACCAGAAGTATGGCGTATTAAAATCAGTTGTTTTACTAGGTTGTCCCAGAATAGCACTGGTTCTTTTTCCAAAACTGGAGGTGAATGGAGTTTACAGTATGGAGAAAAGATGTGGGGATAACTGCTGAAAAATGATCTTTGCAACTTGGTTATGCCCATGTGTAGTCTGTTGAGGCTAACTTGGACCATCTCAAATATGACATAATACAGTAATTGTTTTGTTAGATCCATGACAGGTCATAAATATATACTACTTACACGTTGCTTCATCATTATTTTTGATAACATATATTGCAAATACATTGGTCCTGGACGGCACATATGAACCTCTCTGTTTCATTCTGACAGCCCAACTTAAGCAACAGGTTCAATTGCTGCTTATTGGCATTATCATTCAAGAGTAGAGATGGGCACGAAACGAGCGATTTTTCGTTTTCATTTTTTCATTTCGTTACGCAATGAAAACGAAACAAAAAAATTCAAAACGAAACGAAAACGACCATTTTTGCCGTGTTTTTTGTTTTCGTTGCAGCAAATGCATTGAACTGAAAAGAATGCTAACGAAACAGCAATTTTTCATTTTCGTTTTCTCGTTTCGTTACCTAACGAAATGAAAATGATTTTTTTTGCAAAAAAACCTCACAAAAACGAAAACGAACCGAAACGGACCCCTAAACGACCAAACGACAAACGAAACACCATTTTTTTGAGTCGTGCCCATCTCTATTCAAGAGGTAACCACAACATGGTTGTAACTTGTGTTGCATAAAATTGGTTCTCATTTGCAAGCTGCTGTACTATTAGTCCTTTATCATTTTCTGCTACCCTCTGAAGAAGTGGAACCATGTTCAAATAGAAGTAGTTTCTTAGACTATTTGACCCATGAAGAAATTCTGGACGCCAACAGGTTCATGCCCGTCCACACTGTGCAATAGAGATGGGCACGAAATGAGCGGTTTTTTGTTTTCGTTTTTTCGTTTCGTTACGCAATGAAAACGAAACGAAAAAAATTTTCAAAACAAAACGAAAACAAAAACGACCATTTTTGCCATGTTTTTCGTTTTCGTTGCAGCAAATGCATTGAACTGAAAAGAATGCTAACGAAACAGCAATTTTTCGTTTTCGTTTTCTTGTTTCGTTACCTAACGAAACAAAAATGATTTTTTTTGCAAAAATCCTCACGAAAACGAAAACGAATCGAAATGGACCCCTAAACGACCAAACGACAAACTAAACACCATTTTTTTGAGTCGTGCCCATCTCTACTGTGCAATAAATAAAGACACTGCTATTATCATTTTATTTGTAAACTACTAGGGGACCCTTTGCCGTGGAATTGTAGGGCAAAATGTTTTAGATGTCTATCTTTACTTTTGAGCATCCACGATTTTATGAAATTCAGGGAATGAACAGTGCAATGGTAACACATCTGAAAGGAATAATCTATAGCACATTGATTTCTTTAATTCATATTTTCCTACAATCTGTGGCAGATATATGATTGGAACAATGCAAAACAGTTATTTCTGTGGCTACTACTCCTGGTCTCATTTAGAATATATCTGGGAGAAAGACATCTCTCACCATCTCTCACCATTATATTTCCAGAATGGTGCCACTATGGACATGGAGACTCTCAAAATGATGGCAACTATTCACAACTGGTTTGGTTATGACATGAAGGCCATCATTTGATAGACCTCAGGCATAATATTCAGCTTACTGTGTAGAATATGCACTAAGAATCATATTTATGAACTGGAGCTATTGTTAAATACTGCCTTGTTAATGTGGTTCCAAGACTTTTTAAAGCAAATAAATTACAAAATAGGAAAAAGGACAACTTAAACATTTCAGTCAGTACATACCACATTAATAGCATCTGGTGCAGGCACTTGAAGGAGATTTGATTGATGATAACTTGTTGAAAGAGCTTGAGATTCAAGGGTGCTAGAATCCTGAAGTTGCTGTACTGTTGAAAACTGGTTTGTCTGACTATACCCATCGTTGACAGTAAAACCTGTCAGAAACAAATAAGAAATTCCAGATTTTTATGTTGTGTGTCACTCAGATGTAAGTACTACACTGTGGTTAACCTACAGTCCAGAATACAAATGATTATTTGCACCAACATAATAAGTGCAGTGGCATAACTTGGAGTGGCAAACCAGTTCCCACTTGGGCTCCTCATCATGGGCTGAGTCAGATTAGAAATTATTAGAAATTCAGCAAGAGACTCCAAGTAATGCTGTGGCACTGAAGCTGGTATAAATATTCTTTTGGATTCCTTCCAGTTTTTACCAAATAAAAGAGGCCATTATCTTCTCTTGTGCATTGCTATGGCATTAAGGTAGTGTATAGGTAGTGTATCTAAGAACAAAAGAACAAATATTTTGTTATAAGAACAAAGCAATAACACTAACTTATAGGAGGGTAAGAATCAGTGGTACCTTGTATAAAGGAATTAATTTGTTCCAAATGAAATTACGTTAAGCAAATTTTCCTTTATACAAATTCTGATAGGTATGCATTGAAAATGGAGTAATCCCATTTTTATGTTGTACGGATTCTCCCCATAGGTGATTATGTTAAGCAAATTTCCCCTATCTCCAGAATTTTTTTATGTTGTACAGATTTTATGTTATACAAGCTGTTTGTTATACAAGGGTCCACTGTATATAAATTTCAAATAGACTACACTTTCAAATAAACCCAGTGAATTTGTATTCCTGAAATAGGAATCCATGCAAAATATTTTCCCAGATCCAAAGTGCTTTGGTCTCTCCTGAATACAAAAGAGAAAACAGCCCTATGATTCTATCTCATCTCAATGGGACTGGATAAATATTAAAAATAGCATGGTGTTCTGTAGCCATGACTTCTTGCAAATTTGTTTGTTTGCAAATTACTGTATTTTCTGCTCTATAAGATGCACTTTTCCCACCCCTAAAAGTAAGGGGGAAATGTCTGTGTGTCTTATAGAGTGAATATAGTATTCCCTGCTACCTATATAGAACAGATTTTCCTTTAGAGAGAAGTTACCTGCACAGAGCCTCTCCCATCCCCTGCTGCAGCCAGGATTCCCCCGTCCCAATCATCTCGTTAGCAAAGAGGCTTCCTCCAGGGTGCCTCTCCCCACCCCTCCCTTTCTGCAGCCAAGGTTCCTCAGTCAAAAATCACCTTGTTTGCAAAAAAAGGTCTCCTCCACGGAGCCTCTGCCCTCCCCTTCTGAAGCCTGGATTCCCCAGCCCCCATCAGCTCGTTTGCAAGCCTCCCCTTTTGCAGCTTGCATTCCATAGTTCCAATCACCTTGTTTGCAAGTCTCCCCTTTTGCAGCCAGGATTCCCTGGCCATGAAGCCTTTTAGGCTAAACATTTTTTTCTTGTTTTCGTCCTCTAAAAATTATGGTCAGGTGCATCTTATAGAGCGAAAAATACAGTACTATAGGTTTTGAAAAGCAAAAATTAAAATGTGTACATTTCTACACTTGAGATACTTTGAATATATGTTGCAGTCAGCAAAAAATAATGGGAGTGACCTATATTACCAGCTAGAAAAAAACAGTCTAATACAAAAGATCCAAAATGACTGTATTTAAAGAAGGCATGTTCTCAATTTCTCCCCACTTCTTACTCCAGACGCAGCAACCCATATCTCATTCCATGCCAAACCTGTGAGAAGACATTGAGGGAATAGCAAGAGAAGCAGAGCTGAATCCATAATTAAATATCATATGAAATTCACATATGAAATTAACAAGAACCTCCATTAAAACAAGCATATATATTATTATAATACTGCCTAAAAGAACAAAGAACTAAAGAAACAGTGTTTATACCTTTCATTTTCATAACTTCCTAAATGACAAAAAATATGACAAAGGAAGCATGAAATATGACTAAATATAAAACTTGAGCATCTAACTTCTACATGAACCAGGAGAAGAGAGTTTTATCAGCTTTGAATCTATGATAAAGTCATTTCACATATACTGACCTCCTTCTGCACCTGTTATGGTATTATGGACTTCAGTAATTAATGGCTGCATACAGTATTACAATAGCAACAGAAACTCGTATTTATATTTTTACTAACCTTGTGATAAACTTTGCTGATCAAATGACTGCTGTGCTATTGTTGGTTGTTCAAATTGGTTTATATTTTCTTGCAGTGCATGCTGTGATGTCACAAATCTATCTGAAATTAAATATATAAACCATAGAGAAGAATCAAGCACCTTTGTTTGTTTGTTTCATTTTTATATCACACCATCTTCCTATAGGAACTCTAGGCGGTTTACAGGATAAAAACCTTAACAATAACAACCAAGCATGTAATGATTACAATGAAATAATGGCTATTTAAAAACTACGGTTATAAGAAAAGTATTTTTCCAAAATAACTATAATTCCAACCTACTGGGGAAAAAGTTCTTTAATAAATATTTCTTGTAAACTCTAAATAGTAGAGATTTTGTTGTTCTGGAGGTTAAAATATTTACTTTTTACTGATTTTTTTTTAAAATTATACATTCCACTGGAATAAAGAATTTTGTATTTCTGTTATTATAAAACTACCCAAGGCCTGTCATCATACTACTTACCAGTCATCCCAATTTGATGACCATCTACCACTCTCCCCCCAATCACCCGATAGGAAAGTAACTGGTATTGATATGTTTATTTGAACATTCTATTTCATTTTTTACACACACAAAAATCCCCCCACATTAGAGGCCCTTCTCTGCTACCATCAATGTCCACTTTAAGATCCACCATGTATTTCAACGTTCAGAGGTGTCTTGCGGAAAACAAAGGAACAAGAGAACCTGCCTCACTCCGGCAACTCATACAATACAACTGTTAATCTTGTGGGTTGACAAAACATAGAATAAACATTGTAGAATCATGAAGATGCAAGGGACCTAGACGACCTTTGAATCCATCCCCTCCTCAAGGCAAAAATAAAAATCATAGGATATCTGTCAGGTGGTTATCTAAATTTCTCTCAGAAGGCCTCCAGCATGGAGCACTCACTACTTCTTGAGGTAATTGGTTCCACTGCCATACTGCTCTAACAATTAGGAAGTTTTACCTAATATTCAACTGAAATCTAGTTTACTGTAAATTGTGCCCATTGTATGTATTTCATTCTGATTTAATCCTGCCCCTCCTCTATATGACAGCTTTTCAAGTATTTGAAAAGTGCTATTATATTTCTTATCAGTCTCATTTTCTCAAGGCTAAACATGCCCAGTTCTTTGTCTTTCTTCGTAAGACTTGGTTTCCAATCCGCTAATCATCCTTCTTGCCCTCCTCTGAACTTGTTCCAAATTGTCAACATCCTTCTTGAAATGTGGTGTCCAGAACAAGACACAGTACTCAAGTAGAGGCCTAACCACTGCCAAATAGAAAAGAACTAGTACCTTGCAGGATTTGGAGACTATACTTTTATTAATCCAGCCTAAAATAGCATTTGCCTTTTTTTTTTTTTGCCACATTACACTTTTGGCTTATCTTCACCTTGTGATTGACAGTCATTCCAAGATCCTTCTCACTTGTCTTGTTGAGCGAGGAATCCCACATCTTTTAACTGTATGCTTGGTTTCTTTTCTCTAGGTGCAGTCATTTGCATTTATCCCTGTTGAATTTCGTTTTGTTGTTTTCAGCCCAGTGTTCAAGCTGATCTAGTTCCTTTTAAATTTTGTTTCTGTCATCCAGGGCATTACTATTCCACCAAATTTTGTGTCATCTGCAAATCTGATTAGCATTTGCAAATTTGATTACATTCCCTGCACACCTTGATTCAGGTTGTTAATAAAAATGTTGAAGAGCCCTGGTCCTAGAACTAAGTTCTGGAGTATCCCACTTCTCATTTCCTCCCAGTTTGAGAAGGAGACATTAGTCATCATACTCTGAGTACAATTCTGGAGCAAGGAGTTATGGTATCATATTGAACCCACCACAGAGGTTCTAAGCACAGTGTTTTTGCACAGGTCCACCCTCTTACTTGCCCCACTCCCTCTAATTCACATTCCCTTTAAAGATGATAAGAAGAAAAAATATCAGGTTCAGTCGCTGAGCCCCAGTATGACTCTGATAAGACTTTTTTCCAGGGTCGGGGAGGGGGGGCAGAAAACCTGACACTCTTGTGGTGTCTACTGTGACACCTGAACCCTGCAACACCTCACAGATTCTCTACAAGTCAATAAAAGAAAACAGAAAAAAAAAACTTGGATTTTGTCCTCTAGTTTATTAAGACAGAAACAAGCCATAGAGTTTACTGCTGCCAAGACCAATGTGATGAAAACACAGAATGATCTGTGGCTTGTTCAGCCATTCCTTATGCAAATTAGTGTGATCCACTAATATGCTGTTTCCCCTTTGACAAACCAGGGTTCCTTGATCCATGACTTTTCATGGCATTCAAAGATTTCCAATATAAATAATTTACCACTTCATGTATGTTAGAAAAAATAAAATCCAATACACTCCAAATGAAAATAAACTGAAAACACTGTTATGAGTTTGATTCAAATTGAGCTAGTGGAACCAATACTAATTTACAGTACCACTGAATTCATTGGGACAACTTCATAATAACAAACATAAGTCCCATTGTTTCCACTGGAACAGTTCCAATGGAACTAAGTTAGTCTGCATTCAATACTATGTATTTTGTGTGGGTTGAACATTTACCTTCATCTTGACCCAGTGACTGATCAGTCAGTTGTGGTCTCAGTCCTGTTTCTTCTGTGTCTACAACTTGTTGTTGGTCTAAATCTAAGATAGCTTCCTGATCTGTTGTGACACCTTCTGTTTGCTGGAGGTCTTCACTTTCAATCTCCACTTGCATCTGAGTAGAGACATGAATGCTTTGTTGATCTACTGTTGTATCATCAATTGATGCAGCCTGCTGATGCTGCTGCAGCTGCTGCGCCAGCTCATACCTGAAAGAGGAAGAAAAGAGGACCCTTGCATGGTCAAGACTAGGGCCAGCTTTGGAGTGATCATATTAAAAACCACCATAATAACTAAAGCAGATAATATTTTTGCTTTCTTTGTAATTTCTCGTAATTCTGAAATTCTAACAACTATGCTAGCTGTCCCTATAAAAATAGAATACTTCCTATCAGTCAATAATCTCAGCGAGGAAATATATAAGTAACATACCATTCTCACGCCTATTACACATTCATATGCATATATCGCTAACACAGTACCATAGTAGACTGCTTATAAATGCTTCTTTTTTCTTTCTATTCTGCATGTTATCCTTCCAATAGCATGCAACCTCTTGTAGCAGTTTTAGGTCAGAGCAATCATTTTAAAACTGCACTTTGTGAAACTCTGATGCTTTACAATAAGAAAATTAACCCTATCAAGCAAGGTTTCCTTAAAGAACTTGTCTGCTATTTCGGATGAAACTCAGAAATGTGACAGATAACAGGAAATGTACTCTACTTTAAGCCATTAAGAGCTCATTATACTTGGGCAGCATTCTACATAAATGGATGTGCTTATGAGCATTCTATAACCCAAAAAATTGAGCAACCAGGAAAAAAAAGGGCTGGGGAGTACAACTCGCTTCAGTCAAACAACCTCAGAGTTCTTACAGTTAAAAAAGAGTAGTTTCAAAAAACATCTCCTTCTTTCTCTGAATTTCTTTTAGTTCAGAATTTTGTTCTTCAATCTAGGTAAATGTTTCTTCCATACCAATTTTTCTGTTATTAAATCTGACTTTATAAGTCATTGTGGTAAACCAACATCCCAATAATTTGTTTGACAACAGTCATCAACTTCACTGGCAGATCCTTTAGAATTTTACAAGTAACAAGTATTGACTCTTAGCTAAGAACCCAATATAAATAAAACTTCCAAGTGCAAAACTATGAAATGAGTTTAGAAAATTGAAATGCACATACCTATGTGTTTTCATGTGTTTTTTGCAGTTTAATGAGGTTTTGAATGTTTTTTGACAATATGGGCACATATACGGCCGCAGATCATTATGGATCCCCATATGCCTCCGCAGACTGCCACCTGTTGTGAAAGCACCATTGCATATAAGACACTTGAAAGCTTTTAATCCAGTATGGGTTCGAATATGTGCTTTCAGTACTCCAGCAGACACAAAGCCCCTTCCACACTGGGAACATTTGAATGGTTTCTCACCAGTATGTGACCTTTACAACAAAAAACATAGAAACAAAATTGAAATTGAAATCAAAGAGTAACGGGAGGGAAAGCAAGTTATATTAAGTTTGAGTGACCAGAGTTATTGAAGTGGCGAGAGCACTATGATATTTCTCCACTCTTAAGTTTTGCTGCCAAAAGTCACTGCTGAAAATTGACCATCCTGTACACTGAGAAGTGAAACCTGCAACAAAAAGTTACAATCTGACTCTCTCTTATTGATCATTTCAGAGATTATATACAGTGGACCTTGTATAACAAAAGGTTTGTATAACATAAAATCTGTACAACATAAAAAAATCCAGAGATAGGGGAAATTTGCTTAACAGAATTGCCTATGGGATGAATCCGTACAACATAAAAATAGGATTACTCTGTTTTCAATGCAGTCCTACGGGAAATTTGTATAAAGGAAAATTTGCTTAACAGAATTTCATTTGGAACGAATTAATTCCTTTATACTAGGTACCACTGTACTGCATATTCTCTTCCTCCCAATACCCTGCCCACCTACAAATACTCAGCATTTTGCACCTGCTTAGCCTGCTTACTTCCCCACTAGACCGTTCACATCTCTCCCCTCCAGCCCTTCGTTTTACCGTTTCCTTCTATAAACCTTGGGGCTCTCGAAAGTCTGCTGGTACTTTGGAGGATGCCTTATTAGCTCCAAAGGGAAAGAGACTTGGAGAATGAGTTTAAAGCAGATACATGATGCGATAGACACTTGTGGAACCTACAAAAATAGTGCAGTGTATTTTTATGTGCATATGTGTGACCTCAGCCTACGACTGAGAAATTGATAAAACAAGAATAAGAACTGTAAGACACCAAAAAAAGGCTATGTATCTCTGCTTCCTTCTCCAGCCACATCTTCTTAGTCTTCTGTCAGTAGTTTTCCCTTGTGCAACATTCCACTGACCGATTGTGTCATTGCTGGAATGGATCGTGCCATTGTTGGGAAGAACTTAAACCAATCTGGGAAAGAATTTAAGCCAAAGTTGGAAAAATTTAAACCAATTCACCTATTGGCTTGCTTCTTAGTGACCTGCATAAGTACTGTGACACAATGTTTCTAGGAAGTAATGGTTCCATTTGATACTTTCTCTCACAATTAAAGTAATTCTGGGCTAATTTAAAATTAGCTAGTTTTTTCCCACCTAATGTGCAGGCTGCTTCACTTTCAGAAGTTACTTGTTCTTAACTGCTGCCAGGGAATAAAGAAGATGCAAAGTATACAACAGAGGTGCAAGCTGTTAATCACGACTCAAATAGGAATCTTAACTATAGTGGTTAGCATTAAATCGTAAGAAAAACATATAAAGTAACAGACTAACAATTATTACACCCACTATTTAATGTTTTAACAACACAGTAAACACATTTCACACTTGCATGCTGTAATGTCAGTACCATTTGGACTGAAAGAAGTTACTTTTTACTTCTAACCCACTGATCATCTGGGCAAAGAAGCAATACTGTCTTGTACTGAGCTGCCTTAATTGCCCTAAATGTTCCATCATGCTCTTGGAACGAAAGAAAAACAGCAAATCAGTTTGAATACGGAAATGCAAAGCAAAGGGGGAAAGAAGGTGTTTCCTGTTCTTCAGTTTTAAAATATTCTAAAACACCACCATGCTTTCCCCTATAACTTACCGGATATGTTGTTTAAGATGGCAAGACTTCTTATATGCTCTGTGACAGTAATAACATTTGTATGGCCTGTCTGCTTCGTTCACAAAGTTATTATTGAAATAACTTTGGAAGAACTGACTATTCCTTGGGATTGGCTGGATAAGACCTATAGGGGAGAAATAAGTATGTATCATTGAATACTAATTCAAAGTTTCAGTGAGGGGAAAAAGCAAAAAAGTATGCTTTTAAATAAAAACTAAATAGCAGTATCTTTCCTTAATATTAATTAAAAATACTCTTTGTTTACCACCCTATACAAACTAGATGCTTTGAACAATATCCACTACTTGACATCTGCTGGCAGACCTACAGAATCTAGCAAATATGTGATGAGAAAAGTTGTTTGTGGTACTTCAAAAGGTCATCTGTCAGTTCACACAATTGGCTTTTGCACCTGTGTGAAAGCCTGACCAGAATGTTCCAGAATTGCGTAGCTGAAGCTAAAAGCATTGGCCCACCCCATCACATTGTGTATATGCTCCAAGTTACCACTGGCTTCCCCTCAGTCTCCCGCCAACTGCCACTCAATAAATTAAAAAGCTGTGGCAGACAGGAAGACTGAAGGAATGGTTGTGTAATCTCACAGAGGATTACTCCAAGAATCACACTTACAGGTAAGAACCATGTTCTTCTTCATTACAGGTAAGTGTGGTTCTTCTTTGTCTTTGGTTTCTGTGAATCACACAATTGGGTGACTTACTGGCTTTAACATTGTAGGAGGGATGACAAGGGAGGAAGGAAGGAAAGGAAAGGAAAGGAAAGAAAAGAAAAGAAAAGCTCTAACTGAGTGGCCCCTGATTGGAGAAAAAGAATGTTTACGTATGTCTACTCTTGATCACAGAAATGATTCACATATCAAATCAAATCTAATCAAATTTTATTATACGGTCATAGACCCAATAATATTCACCCAGACATTGTGTGGAAATCACTTGGACTTTTTTTGGACTGTGAAAACTGGACGGATTTCCTGAACTCCTGAATATGTTCTCTCTAACAGTAATTAAATACAAAAGAGCTGTACCAAAAGTTCAAACATGGCAAGAGCGACTTCATCTCAGTGACTGCATGAAGGAAAAAAATGTTGGTAGGATGATGAGTTGTGTAGAACAAAAAGTCAATACATACTTGGGCAGGAAGTTGATTTCTAAATATAAGGTTATTTTATCTGGATGAAAGTGTTAGAATGGAAAATCTGACCTAATAGAGATTATTATCCCATTAATGGAAAGAATCCCTGGATGCTAAGAGGGAAAAAGACTAGAGTTCCTCCTTTCAGATGTAGACACGAAGATCTCCTGTCAACTGGCCAGATTCTGTGTGATTATACTTCGACTACTGAAGTTAAATGCCAACCAACTCTATGAATGCTAACATGTTTTAATTGTATTTTAATCCATGGTTTTATATTTATGTGTGACTGGTCTAAGGACTGTAAATAAATATTCTGAAATCTGACCTAATAGCAGAAATTTCATTCTCTATGAGATGGTGTTATGGCCTCTAAAAACAGTTTTAAAAGTCAGTAGCCTGATTTTCACAGTGGCTAAAGGTTCAAATGGAGGTTTTGTTATCTGGTACAAAAGAAGAGACACACACCATGATTTCCTTTAAATGAAGAATTCTAAGCACTGTGTGAAATTCCATTGGTTGAACCTGAACCTGAGTAGAATCTGTGAACTGCAAAAACCCCATCCATTTATAAACACAGGAATGAAGTGTGGATGGTTTCATAGAGGACAAGTCCTCTATGATGTCAATTTTAGCTTGTATATATCAAGATGTCATACTTGGTGCTTTGAAGTGTGACCAGATCATTCCATATTGGGAGTAGAAAACTGCTGGGTGCCATCAGGCAGAGGATGGCAAACCAGGGTTGTAAGGCTACCAAGGAGTTAGAAGGACCACATCGGTCCCCTCCAGAGTGATCTTTATAATTACCTGATGAACAAACGGAATAAATACATACAACAGATCCCATTACAAATCTTGATGAATGCCATCTCCCATGGAATTCCTTTTCCAGCTCTGGAGCAATAGTGATGATATTTCCAATTGGTCCTTGAATTGAACATGCCTGCACAAGGCATTCCCCACCTGAATTATCATCTTGAAAACTTCTGGAGCTATTTCTGAGACTCAGAGGTTTTTCAGCTGAGATAGTCCACTTCCTGATTGTCGTGTTCTGCTACAGTATGTGATTTGCATATGTCTGTATACGCACCAGTCCTACAGGAGACATGCAAGATGGAAAAGAGCTATGGAATGAGTTCCCCCTTGCTTGTTGACAGTAGCAACCTAAATCACCCGGGTTTGTGTAGAGTGCATACTATAATTAAAACTGTAAACCACCCAGAGACTACTTGAAGTGGTATGAGGAGGTATATAAGCAGAACACTTTGCTTTGCTTTGCAAAAATCAATAGCTTTCAATGCTGGCTTTGAAGATGGCTAGAAATTCCAGATAACTGATGTAATTCTGCCTCTCTCAAGGAGACCCCAGTTCTCCCTTTGTTATCAAACCCAAGCAATGTACAGCACTCAAAACCGTAGAAAAGGTCAAGTTGAAAGCACTTGAGATTACATGCCCAACAAAGCATCATACAGTCACTGATGCGAAAGCCTGGGTGGCCATTTCCATTGGTTCTGAAACTGAAGATTTATGAGATTTATTTTTGTTTCTTAGCTTTCTTTGGATCCACTGGCCCCAAGTATCTACTTCTCTTCTTCAATGAAGAAGCTTTGTTTTGGGTTTCAGAACCTGGATAAAGTTGTGACCAATATCAGGCACTCTCTTTGGAATCTCTCTGAGAGTTTTAAGGTCAGTCAAATTGTTGTTAGACAACAATGAATGAAGAAGAGTTGATTTGAGGGTCAATAGTCCGCTGCTTGAAGGGTCTTTTGCCACAGATTTAGTTTTAGTACTGACTGCCAATTTTTGAAGAAAACATTAATGAAAGCCTTGCAAATTAAGCACTTTGGAGATAAATGGGTCTCCTTCAAACAACAAAGACTCAAATCCCCCCCTACGCTCAATGCACTTCTTAAACTGTGCTGGAGAGCCCATATATTTAGGCAGGAAAAAGGAAGCTGGGGAACATAAAAAACCAAGGGGGAAAAACACAATTCTATATTTATAGGCTTTTTTTAGGTTGTAAGAAAAAAACTAAGAGGGTAGGAAAGAAAGATAATGAAAAGGAAACAGAAGAAATAACAGGAGCAGAATAGAATATACAGCCTGGAACACTCTCTCTGAGCTGTTATCCATGAAATGGACAGAGAGATTCTGAGGGAAGCTTGTAGAGGCTCGGAGCACATGTGCAGTGCGACGGAGATGGAGGAAAGCTTTTAGCTTCAGCTATATGTTTCCAGAACATTCCAGTCAGGCTTTTACACAGATACAAAACCAACTGTGCAATTCACAGAGATCATGAATAACAATCCCTTCTCCGTCCCACAGCCTCCTGTGTTGCCCCAAATGCAACTCTGGAACAATTTTTCAAACATTGTCTTTGAAATTATGGACATTTCCACTGAAGGCAACGAATTAATTTCTTAAAGAAAGAAACTTAACTACTAACATATATTACATTACTTCAAATAGCAGGTGACCTAACAGGTTAACAGTAAGAACTACTAACGTGAAGCATTTCTTTCCATACACATCATGTTGCATGAAATTACAAACCCTGTAATAGCCCACTCATACAGTATTATGTATGTATTAGGGTTGGGCACCCTAACAAAAATGAAACACTGTTTTGTCATTTCGTTAGCTTACAAATCATTTTGTAAACTAACGAAATGAGACCCCATTTCATTTTGGATAGTAACAAAATGTTTTTTTTTTTGGTTAAAAATGAACTGTTTTGTTACAGTGACCCCCTGCTTATCGTGGGGGTTAGGGACCCGACCCAACCCGCGATAACTGAAAATCCACAATATGCGGATGCAGGTCAGGTGGGGCCTGGGGGGCCTAACTGAGGGCTCTTGTACTTACCCCAGCCTGGTACTGCCCTGAACAGGCCTGTGAGGGCCTTCCCAGGCCTTCTGGAGGCCCCTGGGAAGGCCCTCACAGGCCCGTTTGGAGCAGCGCCAGTCCTGGGGTAAGTATGGGAGGCCAGAAACAGCCATTGCACCTTACCCCAGGGGGGCTTTTTTCATATACTACGGTCCTACAATACAGCAGGACCACAATATATGAATTCTGGAAAGGCGGGGGACCACTGTACTATTTAAAACAAGCTCCACAGGGTCCAAGGGGCACCAAAATAATATTGTTGTAGCTCCCTTGGACTCTCCCCTTTAAGCCCTCCAAATTTGGAGAGGTTGGGGGGGGGGTAAAGGGGCTGAGTTATTAAGCTCCAAAGGGGGTGCCCCTAGGAGCCTTTTTTCCCTAATTGGAATCGGAAAGAAGCTAAGCTGTGGCTGCCAAAATCAGCTGGGCGGCAGCAGTGGTGAGGCTTTTGAATTGCCCACCATACCAGCTAGAGAGCTGATGCTGCAGGGGCATTTATTTTGTTTTATTTTGTTTTATAAGTAACAAAAATTTTATAAAAACATTAGTTACAATATGAAACAGAATGCAGGGGGGACGAAACAGAATTAAATGAAACAGTATTTTTCTGTTTCGTGCCAATCCCTAGTATGTATAACTCTCATGCATTCTGATGGAATTTACAAAACCACACATTGACATTGTGCATTCAGTAACAGGCTGTAGGTCAGTGGTTCCCAACCCTGGGTCCTCAGATAATCTTGGACTACAACTCCCAGAAATCCTGGCTAATACAACTAGTGGTAAAGGCATCTGGGAACTTTAGTCCAAGAACATCTAGGGACCCAAGGTTGGGAACCACGGCTATAAGTAATGGTCCTATATCATACAATATCTATTGCTTCCCAAATATATGGTTCCTTACTTGAAGCATGGTGACAGGATCACTACAAAAACCTAAATGTCTAGTTAGGATACAAGTTTCACAGGTCTGACCAGCAAAGCAGAACTAAAAACTATTTGCCTGAAAATTCTATTTACATTCATTCTTAGCATAAATCCAATCAACCAAATTCTCTATACACATTACCTAGATCTGTGATGAGGATAGGTTCTTGCAAAGGGATATCAGGTACTGGAACGTTGGTCTTCCCTATTCGGATTTTTGCAGGTTTACGCTGATGTCGCATCTTTCTTAATTCAGTGTGTTTAAAATGGGAGGCAATGTGTGTCTTTCTGTGACCTGACGTTCTGAATTTTTTATCACAGTGCGGGCAAGCAAAAGGCCTAATCCCTGAAAACAGATTAACAGATTACTTATTTTGTTCTTCTCATCCCAACTGCTGCCAATCATAAGTTTAGGAAAAACCGTATCAGCTTCTACACAGATACTTAAGGTGTAGCTTTGTCAGTTCCGTTTCCCCAATTAGTTTCCATGACCCAAGCAGGGATTAGAGCTCTGTTCTCCAGAGCGTATCACTCTTATCACCACACTGGGAATCCTCATTGTCGCACAGGAAGGATAAAAGATAAGGGCAGCACACACGTCCAGGAAGAGGCTTGACTAGTTCATGTCATACCTAAAGCACAGTGATGCGGGCACAAGCATTAAACATCACAGCCCATGTACAGGCGTTTCTGTTATATCCAACATTACTGGCCCACTGGTAGCATTTATGATATTTAATGTTTTAATGAGCTTTCTTGCTTATAAATTAGCAGAACTTTTACCACTCAAAATCCAAAAAAAATATCCACTACTGTCTAAAATTGCAATAACATGCTGACAGTACTTTTGTTCCCGAAGTATCTTTAGCACAGCAACCTGAAAATTTGTTACCTTTATATTTTCAGTCATTAACCAGGAACGACACAAAAATTCCCCAAAGTGGTAAGTGCTATGGTTTCTACAATGTTCATCCAAAGTTTTCCCTTTTAAAGAAAGGTGAAGAAGTGCATCAAGAAACTCCTACCTGTATGCAAACGAATATGCACTTTTAAACTTCCTGAGGTAGAAAAGCACTTCATACAGTACTGACACTTAAAAGCCTTGATGCCGGTATGTGTTTTTATGTGTGCTGTTAGAGTACTCTTCACAGCGAAGGCGCGGAAACACTGTGGGCATTTGAAGGGCTTTTCATGTGTGTGGATACGAATGTGCCGTACTAGATCACTGGGTTTTTTAAATTCTTTCGAGCAGTATGGACAAATATGCCAACGTATTCCATTTTCCTCACGTATAGAACCTGAAAGATAATTTTGGAACAGATATTAGAAGTACCTATGTTATTAGTTAAAAATGCAGTTAAAACTATAGAGTCCAATAAAGACATCAGAATATGAAAGGAACCACTAAGACACCAAAATCTGGCCAGCAGAGTTCCCTTAAGAACTATTCTCAGTCCAACTGAAACAAATGGCCACTTAGTAATAACACTGCTTGGTCTTGTTTCTAAAATGTTTTTGCAGGAAATTTTCAAACTGTATTCTACCAACTACCAAAGTCCTCAAACGTCTGGGGTTGATTCTGCACTCGCGCTCTCTCCAAAATTCTACTAATTTGAATCGCAAAAAAACCTACCCATGTTCCCAGCATGTTCTTTAGCATAATAAATAGCCTGGCAGAGCCATCCACTCCAGTACCCTTTCCAGCTGAAGTAAAGGCCCTGAGCACTGCATAAATCCCAAATATGGCTGGAAATGCCCAAAAAATCAAGCTAAAACAAAATGAGAAGTGACTGGAATGAAGTTTCCAGTTATGATTTGCACTGTGTTTTTTTTTCTGGGGATTAGGGAGTTTGGGAGGAACCCCCCAAATGTAAAGCAAAAACCTAGAAGCCTCTGGGACTGTAAGTTTTCAACCAAAAGCAGAACTCATAGATTTGTGTTGCCAGGGGTGGTTGGACTATCTGTGGCCTAGAGAGCTCACAAAAATCTCATAGAGAGGCTACATGCTGGCCACACAGGAGACTGTGCACAGCCCATACAAGTTTAATCTCCCACTGTGTCATTTATGAACTTCTTTTTAAAAAACTGTTTCTCGGAAACAAGAGAGGGTGAACAATCAGAAGAACCATTACCTCCACACATAAGCTTCCCCATCACTTAAGATCTTCTGGGGAGGTCCTTCTCTTAGTGACACCTGGTGGGGACACAACAGTCCCTTCTCTGTGGCTGCCCCCATACTGTGGAATGCCCTCCCACTACAGGCCTCCCTCTCTTGTCCTTCTGCCAGCAGGTGGATAACCTACTTTTTAGGCAGGCTTTTAACACTAATTTGGCAATATCTGGAAGTTGAGTCATGGCTACTGGACTTCTTTTTTGAGAGACAGAAACGTTTCGCTGCTCATCCAAACAGTGCGGCACGAGCTGTATTCAGGCTGATGAAGCTGTTTGGATGAGCAGCGAAACATTTCTATCTCTCAAAAAAGAAGTCCAGTAGCCATGACTCAACTCCCAGATAAACTCACCTGGATGACTGAGAATCTTCACAGACTAATTGGACAATAAGGAGTTTTAATTTTGGCTGCAGAATATTATTATTTTTATACATTCTTAAGTTTGTTTCAATGTGTTTTTAACACTTCTAACTGATTTTAATGTTTGTGTGTGTACGTGTGTGTTTAATGTAATAATTTATCCGTTTAACTGCATTTTTAAAAAAAAATATATCAGCCACCTTGGCAAGAAGAAATTAAATGATAGTGACAAGTAGCAAGAATAGGTGCAATAAAGGACTGGAAACAGTGCAGCAGAATCACCACACACAATGAACAATTTCATCACCATTACCAGGTAAAAACTGAGACTTTTTCTTCAGAATTCGTCTCTCTTTTTTCTCTACTTTATTGGTATTCTCTTGCTCTTTCACTTTTTCTGTATTGCTGGAGTCGACTTGATGGCTAGAGATATTCTGAACATCCACATTTTCATCCTGTCCTGAAGGTGCTTTACTTTCATTGCAGTCAGCATTTGCTGACACAGGGATTGAAGAGAGCCCACTATTTTCCAAGGCTTGCTAAGACAAACACAATGAATTAAAGTGAGAGAAAGATTCATAAGTACTTGTTTGGGCTGTTTCAAATCTGAAAATTATATTTGAAGAGAAATTCAGAGAACAAAAACAGATAAGCAGGTTTATGGAAGGATCCCACCCACTCCATTGACTGGGCAGTACACTGGTACCTTGAGTTATGAATGCCCCAAGTTACAAAAAATTCAAGCTACAAATAGAAATCCACGGGTATAGGAAAATTTTGAGTTACGCTCCTGCTTGTTTGCAATAGCCATACTCCCATCTTGTTGCCAACTGACTACAGTGCTACAAATGGGAAGAAGGAGCCATTCTGAAAAGGGAAGCTGAGAACCAGGGCTTGATTTTTAAAGAACTGCACAAAGTGCCCGTTTTGGAAATATTTGGCACTGTTTTGGGGACTTCTTTCGTGGATTTCTCAAGTGGTTGTAAGGTAGGTTGCTCATCTTCTGTTGTTTGCTTGCCCGTTAACTGTGCTTTTTGCATTCTGGATGGGGTGATTTCCCACTTGGAACAAATTAATCCATTTCCACTGCATTTCTATGGGAAACACTTATTTCATAATTGGGGGTACCACTCTATTTTTAATTAGAACCAGATCTGAGTTGAATTTACAGATATTCAGGATCACTAGACAGGCACGTATATGTCACCACGGTTATGTAGTATTCAGAACCAAAACACAATGAAATTGGTTCTGAATGAAAGTGTACGTTCTAACAACTCCAGTCAAGTAACAACTATGGATTTGCTAACTCTCTCCACCACCAAAAGAAGAGAATATTATAAATTAGCAAAAGGTTGCTGCTCAGACAGACTTATTTGTACTATTATTTAAAAACATATTTTGTCATTTAGTATCCCACATTTTTAAATAAGCATGGTAAGTTTTTGTCTTGGTACTTGTTACCATCATTATTAAAATGAATATATCTTTGTACACGTCAGAATGGAGCATTCAACTGTGTTGAAGAAGGACCAAGCTTCTGTTTTGGTCCCAGAGAAGCCAGGGGCGGGGATGGAGGAGAGTCACAAATGAAAAATGCTGTGGGTGGGTGTGAATTTGATGACATCATTAGGCTTATACTGCATAACTTTACTGGATTTCAGCCAATATGGCCATTGCTCTCCTCTCCTTAAAAAAGCTTGTGGATATCACAGGCTACTTTTATTATCAAAATAGTCTAGCATGTCATCAAGTAGGGAATATGTGGGAAAGCAAACTTAACTAGCCCAATTCATTGATTTTAGGACCTCCCCTAGAACTCTGCTTGAACCTCTTGGCTGGACCTCAGCACTCCAAGTATACAACATTCCACACAGTGAAAGGGGAGCTGATAGTCCAAAACGTATTACCTTACCTGTAGAATGTCTCTGTTGATTCCCACAGCCATACTGAGTTGTTGACCAGACTGCTGGGGCTGATTATTTTCTACTGGCTCGGACAACTCAAGGAGTTGTTGAATAACATCAGTTACAGACTGCTGGCCTTGATGCCCTGCAACTGAAATTACTGGATTGTCTGTCTATGAACAAAGAAATAGAGCCTTGAACATTCAGATATGAACTGGAATGCATATCATTTGCAATTCAACTATTAAATTTTTTCTGACATATGGAATTCAAGTACACTGTTCAGTAATCTCTACAACTACAATGTCCAGTAATCTATGTAATGCCAGGAAACAGGTGAATCTTTTAAATTCTCAATAAACAGGCTCTAGAATCTCAAAGCAAAACAATCTCTGAGACATAATAAAAGCACTTCCTAATCCTTTATGATCAGCTGAACACTCCCTCTTGTGTATTTGTGTGTACCTGAGACACATTTTGGCATGGACCATCCTGAAGTTACTGACAGTTTGTGGAATCCTTTGCCCCAGAGGATCCATCAAGCAACTTCCTAATCATAAAATCATAGAATAGTGAAACTGGAAGGGGCCTACAAGGCCATCAAGTCCACCACACACACACCCCGCTCCATGCAGCAATATAATTCGAAGGATATCTTCCAGGTGGTTGTCCAAATATCTCTTGAATGCCTCCAGTGTTGGAGCACTCAATACCTCTCGAGGTCATCAGTTCCACTGCCATAACACTCCAATGCTTCTTTACCACTTTATTTTCCTTATGGCATAATCCCAAAGCAGATAGCTATATATAGTGGTACCTCTAAATACGAAATTAATTTGTGCCAAGGTATGCTTTGCTTCGTATAATGAAAAAAATCATAAATCAAAGCGCGGATTCTCAATGGAATGCATGGGAAATCTGGAGGTCACGGATTAATTGGTCTTTTAATAACTGCATCCCCACCACCGCAACACAAGGTGGGGGAATTCCAAAAAGCCTTGTGTTGTGGCAGGCCAACGAAAGCCCCATTGTCGTAAACCCTCAATCAACTGTCAGACAAAGGGCAGCTTTTGGAGCTCGTTTTGACAGTTCCAACAACCAGCAGGCACTTGGAGCTGTCAAAATGAGCTCCAAAAGCTACTCTTTGGCTGCCGGTTGATCGAGGGGTTTCCCCCGAACTGAGCAATGCTGGGAAGCTTTTCCCCTGCTTTGCTGGCTTCAGCTTCATGTTGTTGCGTCCTTTCAGTGCACCATCCTGTGCATGCTGTGTGTCGTGTGTTTCCGGAACAAAGGCATCCGTTTCCAATTATTTCCTTTCGTATTGGAAACAGATGCCCCTGCTTCTGGAAATCAGTCACACAGCATGCACAGGGGCAGCACTTTGTATTGAAAGGTAATAATTGGAAACGGATGCCCCTGTAACACGGAGCATTCCGTTTAAAATTTTCTTAACGTGGGGAATCCCCGTTTCCAATAATTCCCTTTCGTAACTAGAGTTTTTCATTACTCGAGACGCCCGTATCTCGAGGCACCACTGTAATATAATTACATACAATTAGACTAAGAATTCAAATACTCACATTCTTCCATTTATTATCATCAGGCTGCAACAAATTAACAGATGATAATGTCAGAGGCTGAGATACTGTATCCTGTGGGAAGGGGAGAGGAAACAAAAACTTTAAAACTGAATTGCAAAATACAGATGGGCAAACAGAAGTATGGAAGGACAGACGGACAGAAGGAAGGAGGGAAGGATGGACAAGCAGTTTCAAAAACAATTCATATCCGTGAGAATTAAAAGGAAGAAATCTTGAATGGCTTATAAACTAGCTACAAAAAGGAACACGTGTGACCTCACGCGCACACATAAATAACATTTAAAGGTAAGCAAAAAATTAAACCCCACCCTATTCACCCAAAGAGCTTAAACTGTATTGTTACCGTTGTGATTTGTGACGTTTCTGTACCAGAACTTGCTGTGTTCTGTGTGCTACTCATATGCATCTTGCTGATATGAGTATTTAAGCTGCCTAGACTTTTAAAGATACAACTACACTCTGTACAGTTATATGTTGGGCCATTCTTCACCTTTAGGAAAAGAAGAAAGGGAGAATATTAAATCTGTGTATTCCACAAACAAACAAAATTTTAATTAACCACAATTTTAAAATACCTTATTTTACTCATAAAACAATACAATCTGCATTATAGGTATCTTAAAGGCAGGTACCTTAAAACCTGCATTATAGATATTTTAAATCAAAAAACACTCAAGCAATGCTCAAAAGCGTGTTAGTGCAATATAATCTTACACACATGGCCAAGAAACTCCATTTCCACTCAGAAAACTGAAAATTCCTTGAACTAGGAACAACAGTTAGGGGTTCCTATCCAATTTTTAAAAGGTTAGTAAATTAAATAAAATAATTTTCCATAATATTATGTAGATTATTGTGATTACAAAAGCAAATTACAGGGAATGTAAACAAAAAAAAATGCTGGGTAGGGGGCAAAACTCTTGATCGTTGAGGCCACCTGAAGTAGAACAGCGGTGCAATATACCCAGATAGTGGCATCACAAATCTAACATGACAAGACATCACTCAATGTTCTGAAAAACCTGCTCTGTCAGTTTAGTGACTTGCCCTCCGCTATTGTAAGAGTAGCTTAAAAACAACCTGAGCTACTTCCTGGAAATCAGAAATAGCTTAGCTTATATGCCAAGCTTACCCAACGTTAGAAGCCAGATCTACAAGTCCCAAGAGCCAAAGAGGCCTTGCTTTCCAGCACATTACTATCACGTTGAAGCAAATCAAGGAAAGATCACATATCACATTTTCCTTTTCCCCCCTCTCCTGACACCACCAGGAAATAATATACAGAACAGGAATTATTTTCCAGATGGGATTTTAATCTGAGCATGAGAAGAATGAGAGGGCCTTTTAATACTTATGCATGCTGTGAGGTGAACATTGCAAACTCCAGAAAACAGAATTAAGGCATAGATCTGATGAGTCCTGCAGAAACCTCTATTTTTGCCTAAAACAGGTATTTATCAGGGATATATTGGTTTATTGAAGAAGCTGCTTTTGTGTACACCAGAAAAATATCAAGTGAAATTTCACAGATGGCAGTTGTTTTTTAATCAGACTGCCTCTTTTTATGTACATGCCATTCTTTATTAAACCCATTAGTCTGTTATGCTATCCTTATTTTCTCAGACACTTCTTTCCATTCTCATTGTCTCTTAGAACTTTGTGCCATCATCACAGAAACATCCATATTACCTTCCTGCAAAATGTTTCTAGCAGTGGGACAATTCTAATAAACCTTATTTATTTATTTATTTATTTATTTATTTATTTATTTATTTATTTA
>JAHTLZ010000204.1:62941074-62965047 GCA_023846285.1 Phrynocephalus versicolor | reverse complement strand
GTCATCCTATTTACCTAAAAAGGTTAACCATAGATGACTTCTCCGGAAAAGATAATAAAAACATTAGACCAAAATGAAATAATGCATGTCAAAAAAAAATCAATCTCTATACATATTCTATACATATTCTATTTTTTTCTTTGAGTTACCTGTATGGATTCGAACATGTCGTGTCAACTGACTTGGTTTCTGGAAAGTTTTCCCACAGTGTGGACATGAATATGTAAAGCCACTTCTATCAATGTTTCTGTTGTACGATCTTGTATTTGATACCCTGTGGACATAAACAAAGCAGTGAAATTTTATAGAATATTTGATCCTTCAATCACCATATCAATTGGTAAGGAAATCATTTCATGTATTATCTGGAACTAGTTTTCAATCTACCAAGAACTGCACATACAAATGCAGATAACACTGTGAGTGCCTTTTATTTATTTTATTTATTATTTTATTTATTTTTATATTTATATATAGCCAGATTTTCCCAGACAGGAACTCAGGGCGGTTAACAAAAAAAGCTTACAACAATATAGAAACAGAAACAGAAACAAACAAACAAACAAACTACAATTGGATCCACAATATAAGATAAAACAAACCCAGCAAATGGTTAGCAGAACCAGATTTTTTTAAAAAACTAAGAGTAAAAAGCATTTCTTTTATGAAAACCGGGTGTTTTTGTTTGTTTGTTTTGCTTATGATTTTTAATTTTAAAAAAGTGATAAAATTCCTGCAGACATTCTTGAATGATAGCGCCTAAGAGGTGACCTGATTGAAGTTTATAAAATCATACACAGTGTGGACAAAATAGATAAGGAAAATGGCTTTCCGTGTCACACAACACTAGAACTAGCGGGCAATCCATTAAACTTTTGGCTGCTAGATCTCAAACAAATAAGAGAAAGTACTTTTTCACCCAGAGGATCACTGGTCTGTGGAACTCCCTGCCAGAAGTGGTGACATCTGTCAGCCTTGACAGCTTTAAGAAAGGATTAGACAAGTTCATGGAGAACATGGGTATCAATTGCTATCATTATGAATGCCTTAGGACAACCTCCGGGTTGGAGCGATAGGCAGGATATCTCTCAATACCATTTGCAGGGAATCATAAGCAGGTGAAAACATCTGCTTGGGAATACCCTGAAGCAAAAGGTGAGCCACTGTGTGAGACAGAATGCTGGACTGGATGGGCTGTGGCCTGTTCCAGCAACACTGCTCTTATGCTCTTGTAATATTCTTGCTACATTAAATATGGCAAGTCATGTAAACTAATTAAGAAAGATATTCAGTCATTCAAGCATTAAAGCTAATTACTGCAAGGAATTGCACTTAAGCATCAAGATTCCACGGCACAGTAATTGTTACCTAGTTTAAAATTCCAGTGTGAAAATTTGTTTGTTATACTATAATAAAAATAACCATACATCATTTCTGAAAAGACAAGCATTGATGGATGAATAAGAACATTCCTGAACCTTCATTCTGCCTGTGAACATATCTAAATGTAGCCATTCTCACCTTATTTTGTAATGTGTTTTCACATGCTCTTTTAACTGGGAAGACGTTTCAACCTCTTTCTTACAGGTTTTACAGACATGGACCTTGCTTCCAGACAATTCCTGGCGATGTTCTTCCATATGCAGGGCCAACTGGCTCTGCAAAGTAAACTCATCCCCACATTCTGAACAGATAAGGTTCTGTAAAGATAGAAGATGGCTTGGTTCTTTTCAGGAAGTGCATAAAACAAATTATCTGACATACTGTTAATGAAAAAGTTATGGAAAGAAATTCTGTTATTTAATTCTATATTGAAGGCTTATCCAAAATGATATATACAGGGACAGGGCAGGACAAAGAGGGTCTGCCCAGTCTGTATGACTCTTATTTGGAAACAAAATGGTTTAGGCGCAGTTCACCCCATACTTTACCTCGGAAATGAATCTTTCAAGTTCCAAAGTCATTGATAAAATCATCACAGTTTATACTATAGCTGCAGAACCACTTATTTCAGATTTAGGGGGAGGAAGTGGGGGAGTAAAGAGAAAGGACAACAAAGCATCCTACACTGCCCTTTTAAAATGGAATCAAAGAGGATTGTGCTCTTTGCTGTTTTAAAGTCCTTCATTCAGTCCCTTTCCAGTAGCTGCCTGAGGATGCCGATGGGGGGTGGGGTGGGTTCTTCCGGGCAGCTACACAGGGGAACACAAAAATGAAACAGAAAGAGATAACCTGGCCTTACAGACACCTGCTGCCTACCCAGATACCTTCTGTCTTGCCTGCCCTATGCAGTGATTGATCGTAACATTTACATTTCTCTTCTGATGAAAATGGATTTCTCCTGGAGAACCAGAAACACATAAATATTGGCATTGACCCAGATGAGGATGGGATCACATTGTTTCCAAAAGGACTATCTGTATGCCCTGATTAAGGAAGAGAAGGAGTCAAGGAACCAATGTACATCCCTTAGTGTAACTTAAAAACAGGAAGTAGCTAACTGAACTGAGGCATGGGGAAACAGGGAGAACCACATCAGCACAAGTATCCTTCATAATGGTTTGCTATTAATTTCCAGGTCACGTCTGAATCAAATATTCAGAATTATGTGTATATATTTGTGTGTGTATGTGCCTGTCCATATACACATTGTTGCACATGTCTGAGGGTGGGAGGAGAGGGAGCAAAGGAGAGAGACTTCTCTGTGATCCTCTACTCTTTAAGATCTTTCAGAATGACATATATACAAAATTAGGTTTTTTCTCACTACTCCGCATGAAGCTTTTTTTCTTTGAGAATGAGAATAAGAACAAGAAAGGGAGCCAAGAGAGAGCAAAAGAACCTTTCTCAAGCACAGAGAGTAGAAGAAACTGTGCATGGAGCAAAGGGCCATACGCCAATCACTCAGTTCTGAACGTGTGGCCCCATCTTTCTAGAGCAGTGCCATGAGACAACCCATTCATGGATGGCTCTCTCACAAAAGACAAAAAACACGCTTTGTTCCCTACTAAATTAGAAGATGATTAATAAAGAGTACCCTCCCCTTTGCTAGACTTTTACATTCCCACGAACATCCTTTCCATGCAACTACAGAAGCCATTTATGGACAATCTAAATATATATATCTATATATATCTATCTATATCTATATCTATATCTATCTATCTATCTATCTATCTATCTATCTATATCTATATCTATATATCTATATCTATATAGATATAGATATAGATATATAGATATCTATATCTATATCTATAGATAGATAGATGGATAGAGAGAGAGAGAGAGAGAGAGAGAGAGAGGGAGGGAGAGAGGGAGGGAGAGAGGGAGATTTACACAATTGGCTGATATCCTGCTGCACAGTTACACTTGCATAAATTGATATCACAACCATGGTAGATACGACAGTGCTGAGGTAGAAGTGCTACGCATGAATGTGCAACCTGTGCAATGGTATGTGCAGGGGAGAACATTAGGCCTTGACAAAGAGGATTCCAACCTCTGTGTCCTAGATGTACTTTTAAAATGAATATAATTACCTCCTCCTTCTCGTGGAGCATAATATGAGCTTTAAGACTAGCCACTCTGGAGAATTTTTTGTTGCACACAGGACAGGTTGGATCTTCTCCATTGTGCGTACATTTATGCAGTGTGAGGTTGAATTCAACATTAAATGACATGGGACATTGGCCACATCGATGAGGCTATTTGTGAAAACAAGATGATATTTAAGTTTAATACTTCCACAAAGAAGACAGTTTAAAAGACAGAACTCATAATATTATGATCATAACCTGCCTTGTAAACTTCAACAATGAATGTGCACATACAAGCTGAAATAAATAAATCACAACAGAAGTCCAAAGGAATGTCAATGAAATTTCTTGACTGCATCCTCACAATGACCTGTTTTCTTTTTAAACCTTTTCATTCATTTATTTGCTATACTTACATGCCATTATTATAATAATGGAGTACACCAGATATTTGATTAATTGGAGCCTAGATTTGCACACTACAGCTTGAAAACAGGAAAACAACCCTGAAACATTTACTTGGGGAATTAAAGCTTTACTACAATCCCATATTTTTCATTTGTAATTTAGATCTTAAAATGAAGCTCATCACAAAGCTGGAGTCCCCCTGGATTTTTTTTTCCAAATCTCAGGTTTCTATATTTAGCAAGTCAGACAAACTAACTCATAATACAAGAAGTTAGGCTTGGACAAATGAAACACCTATATAAAATGAGATATTTTTTTCTGGATACAGTACTTATGAGGGCAGGGGGACAGGAAAATACTGTGCTATAGAGACCTCCCAAAATTTAATTTACAAAAAATCATGGAATTTCATTTATGAGGAAATGAAACATATTTGTATATCTTTCACCTCTAACGTTCTGTTATAAAATCTATCTAGGTTTACTGAGATACTCACCTTGTCATTTTGCTCATGATCCCTCATGTGGCACTGGAACTGTGTGGTTTTTGATGATGGCAGAAAACAGATTTCACACGTATGAAAATTTGATACTTGCTGAATATAATTACAGTTCACAGTATTTACTGTTGAAACACCATCTATAAAATAAATGTAGTAAAAATGTGCACTCTAAATAAAACTTATCTGTTCAAAAGGATACATGCCCATTTTCAAATATCAATTATTTTAATGCTTTTCTTCTGTCAATGTCCACACAAATTGAGCACAAATACTTACACGAGGTAGCTTGTAATTTCCCTCTTTCACATATTTTTATAACAGTATTAATATAGCATCAATTCAGATTTTCAATGCAAATACAATCCCTTACAGCTTATTTCTGCAGTCCCAGTGATGTCACCAAGATTATCTGAAGTACGGTGTATTAACAGATAGAAAGTACAAATACAGAAGAACTGGGGGGGAAACCTAATATATCAAAGCTAAAAAAAACAAAATGGTTGATGGAAAGTTTTTTTTTTTTTTTTTGTGGGGGATCAAAATCTCCAACTGAAAGATGGGACACTGAAGAAAGCACTATTGAAAAGGTCTCAAAAGTGTTATCTTTTTGAATAAACAAAATGCTTTTTCACCCATGTTTTTAGTAACATAAATAAATCAGATATTGACATAAACAATATATAGGGTGGATTTGAGTTAAATCAGATTCACTTAAATCACCACAGGAGGGGGGAAATCATTAAAAATACTGATTTTTTTTTATTTAAATCAATTTTAAATTAAAAACAAGAGCAATGCTGTTCATCCATCTCACCGTGATTTAAATCAAATCCACCTTGACTGTAAGTGACTTTACAGGTCAAAATCCTTCTGAGTGCACAGCAAAAAGTTCTACTTAAATGTAATCACTCGTTCGAACTATTGCACAAGCAGTGACCACCATTAATACCAAACAAGTAGGGTGCTAGATGCCTCCATGTGTCGTGACATCACCAATCACAAATGTCAATCAAAGTCCCACTGATAGTCTTGAAAGTGTTGCTTTACTTGATGCAGGGAATCGCAACTAGCTTATGAGACACTGCACATCTCGGGTTATGCAACCAGGTGCATGAACAGGCACAGAAATGGATTGCACTCCTGCACCTCATTAATTAGTTGCAGCATAATGAAAACCTTATGAAAACATCAATAGGATGAGGATCACTAAATTATGATACATTTTATACTGTCAAAGCAGTGAATTAATCATAGTTCCAATAAGAACACAAGTACCGTATATATTTCTCTCATTTCAAACATCTGCTTTTCTCTGCAAAAAGCCACTGTTTGCGTTCTAAGAACCATACCTAACTTCTTCCTCAAGACTGAAACACAGCATATATACAATTAAATGGTAAGTAGTACTACAACCATTAAAATCAATGACTTCTAGCCATGACTCAACTTCCAGATAAACTCACCTGGATGACTGAGAATCTTCACAGACATACTTCTACTGGTCTAACTACAAATGCACAAGACCAAGAATGTCATCAGCAAGAAGTAATTTTTTGGAAATGAAACATTTCTTACTTCGGTCCTCCAGCTCCTACACAACAAAACATACTGGACATGAGCTGTGGGATAGAGTAGGAAATGTTTCATTTCTAAAAGCTGTCCCTACTGATGACAGCATTAGTCTTATGCTAAGAAGGTATCACCCACTGTAAGCTAAGTTAATTGTAACTATAAAGTCGCATTCATTATAATGTGACTATTACTGGATTCAGCTCTGACACCAAGAGCCTTAAATAAAGACTTCCTTATGAGGGATGATGGGATTTCAATCAAGCAAATATCTCAAGGATCAAACATTTCCTAGTTCTAATGCATAGATACTGACCTGTGGTAAAATTTAAAGAACAAGTCCTTCCGATCATAGTGTACAGTATATCACAAATATCTTAATTGCCCTGGAAATTAAGAATATCAAACCTACTAGTACCTACTGAAATGCAACAGAAAAGAGTCGGTACCTTGTAGGATGGTAGATATTGGCCTGAAACTCCCATCAGTCTTTGCCACCAAATCTGATGGCTGGGGCTGACAAGAGGTGATGGCCGACAACACCTAAAAGGCCACAAACTGATGTTCCAACATATCATCACTGTAGTTCTCCAAAATAACATGGTGTTCTCACAGGTTTCATATGGAATTTGACTTGCAAGATATGGATTTCACTGCATAGCTACCTGAAGAGATGCAAACAATGTAGTGAAACGGGACTCATTGCAATTTTAATAAGACCCATTTCACTACATGTAAAGGAACTCAAATATAAACAATAAGATCTGCAAGCTGAGTCATGGCAACTGGACTTTTCTTGAGGGATTGAAACGTTTTCCTGCTCATCCAAACAGCTTTGTCAGTCTGACTGCTTCAGACTGATGAAGCTGTTTGGATGAGCAGCGAAACGTTTCAGTCCCTCAAGAAAAGAAGTCCAGTAGCCATGACTCAACTTCCAGATAAACTCACCTGGATGAATGAGAATCTTCACAGACATATTGCGATAAATAATAAGAGATCAGAAGTTCTCAGTTTACATCCTTAAAATGAGAAAAATCACATGCTTTTAAACAAAAACGGTCATATCTTCCACTATCTCATTGTGATCCTTTGTTTTAGAGAGATATGTGCCTATTTGTAACAGCCACTGCATGAGGCCTAGTGTAGTGTAGTGAACAGTGTGTTGAACTCAGGAAACCAGAGTTCACTACCCACTCTGCCATGGGAACTTATTGGCATATATTAATAGTAAAACCACTCCTTAAATATCTGAGTACCTCAAAAGCTACTAAGATCACCAGTTATTTGGAAGCAACTTGACAACACACAATACATAGTAGCTCCTATTTCAACACAAAGTTACAGGAGGAAAAGAATTGAAGGAATGACACTGGCTGTACACAAAGTATCAGTATTCTCTATTCAAGTACCAGATGACCCACATCAGTCATACATAAATTACTATACCATAGCAGAATGTACACTATATTAAGATAGAATGCAGACTTTCTAAAAATTGATGACTAATAAACACATATGTGATTTGAACAAATTCTTAGATCTTTTTGAGTGAGAGTTGATGTTTTATGTATTCCAGACATTCAAACTAGAGTCTGCACAAAAATATGACCAAGTCTTTGTAGAAGGGATGGGGGAGTCTTAGGTTCAACAGATGCAGAATGACCACAACGCTTCTCACAACTGGCTATGACAGTTAGGGCTGATAGGAGTTCGAGTCCAACAATGGGTGGAACAGTACACACTCTCCATCCCTGCCAGGAATACCATATGGGTGCCCATGTTGTGGTGGAGGCAGGTGACTATAGGGGAAGTTCCCATCTGGGTGGCTTTTAACAGGATAGCAACTGTCCTTTTGACACTTCCCACGTTTGTTCCTCCAAAAGTGGAGGTGGAGCCAGAAGAGCAGGTGCCAGGGTTGACCAGGTTCTTTGGGGCAAATCAAAAAGCCTGGTCACCCTAAAAGCTAATACCAAGATTTCAAAAAGAGGAAAGAGGGGAAGGCAGGGAAAGAGAGAGTGGTGATTTGCCAGGAAAAGCCAGGGAGAGAGGAATGCCTTTTGTCTCAGGAAACCACAACATGAAGACCTGGACAGAAAAGTCAGAGTGGCAGGAGTGGGGGAGGGCATCTCCGCTAACTCTGGAACTTCAAAACAAGGCATCAGGGGGGCCCTATTGTTTATTTATCCCTCGCTCCTTCCGACACACAAAGCCAGGCCACATCCACACCACCATGGGAACGAGGCACTAACCAGAAAGCCGCCAGCTCCAGAAACGGAAGCGTGTCCTGCCCGCCCGCGATCCTTTTCCAACGTTCGCTCATCCCTCGGCGGAGCGGGTGGTGTCCAGCCCCGAGCAGGCCACGAAGGGGGAGCCTCTCACCCATCCACCCCCCCCCCTCCAACCGCCCTCCACGTCCAGCCCGAGGTGGATTGGGAGACTTGTTCTTTCTTAGGGGGTGGAGTGGGGGGGGCGGCGGCTTGCCTGACTCGGGAGCAGAAGAAGGTGGTTTGCTTGCTCTACTTGAAACAACCGCCTGCCCCCTTTCCCCCCTTTTAAAGCCTCAACCCCTCGGCTCGGCTCGGCGGCGTTTGAGCTGGGCTCTCCCCCAAGCGCCGTGTCCCTGCCCCGGCCCGCAAGCACGGCCAGGAGGAAGCCAAGTCGAGGGAGTACCTCGGCTCCGCCGCCGACACGCACCCGCCCGCGCCTCCGTTCAAACAAGGCTGAGGGGAAGAGAAGCCCTCCCGCTGCCCACGCCGCCCTCGCCTCTTCCCACCCAGCCACCCAACCCCCCTCCTGAGAATGAAGGGAGCGAACGGAAAGCCCTCCCTCACACAGACACACACACCCGAACCCCCCCCCCCCGGAGAATTTCAGTCAAAGAAATGCCTACCTACCGCCGGAAGCGCGGTTGGAGGCGGAGGAAAGAAGAGGGGACGGACGACACCCACCGCCGGAAGCGCAGCCGGGAGGGCGGAAGAGGGGACGGACTCCGGGAGGAGGAAGGAGGAGGAAGGAGGAAGAGGAAGAGGAAGAAGGCGGGGCGGAGTCTCAGGCAGGAAGGCTCCCCCTCCCCCCCTCCCCCTCCCCCGCCTCCTCAGGAGGGGAGCGCGTGACGTCGAGCCAAGACTGGCTGGAGCGTCGCTTGCCACTCAAGCAGCGGCCAGCCAATTGCCAGCTGGGAGGGCGGGGCGGACGCCTTTCCCGGGGAATTGCCGCAGGGGGGCAACAGGTGGTTTCCGCCACCGGGCTGATTCTCACTGGCAAATGCAGGGGTGCAGCTATTCGTGCGCGCGGGGGTTGGTAGGGGGCGGAGGGATAGCAGTGTCGCTTTAGTGGTAGGGGAAGGAAGATCGTTTGGCTTCTCTCTGAGAGGTCAAGGGCCACCCAGTCTGAAGAGCCCAACCCACCAAGCCGTAGCGCTTTTATTTTTAAAGGGAAACCTTAAGAGCTCTGGGCATCTCCTGTGTTGCTTGTGGTATTGAGAGGCGTGCATTATCTGCTGCCAAGTTCCTATTGGAACATGTTTGAGCATGAGCGTTAATATGGGCATTACTACTGTATTGCTATTGTTACTTAATAGTCGCCACCATTGTACGCACTATGCTGTGTTGAGATCACACTGGGAACTGTCATGCAATGCGTTTTCTCCCCTTCTGAATAAAGTACATGGGGTGGGGTGGGTCTCTAGTTATGAAGATGGAAGCAGATTAATTTTTGTCCTAAATTACAGTATTTCAAAGATTTGTTATGAAGGAGTCTTTCCTAGAGGTGGAACAATAACCAGCAGTGACCAGATGGGGAAGTGCAGACAGCTAGCACAGATATGCAACATCAGAAGAGAGAACAAAGTCCATGTTTCTTCTGGTGTTGCACACTTACATGCAAGCGTCCCTTTTTCCAATATGGTTCTTCATATAGAATCACACTACTGGTAACTTTGTTTAGCTGTTTAATTCATTCGATACGCAATCCACCATATTAGAAGATACCTAAGGCGCCACATGACATAATAGTTAAACAGCAGTATTGCAGCAAAGACTCTGCTCTCAATTTGAATTCAGTTCCAATTGACTCAGCTGACTCCAGGTTGACTCAATCTTTCAACCTTTGGAGGATGGGACTGTTAAAAGTATATAACCCTATTATGCAGATAGGGATATGTTATGTTGAATGAAATATATAAACCACTAGCAGAGATTAGCAAAGTTGTGGAAGAATAAATGCATTAGTGATTACGGAGTTGGAGACAAATGAACAAGGCAATAGAACTTAGTAGGAAACTTATATTACATATGTACACATGATAAAGAGTAATATACGATAACAATATACAAAAGCACAGCATAACGGAGAATGGGGAAAGCTGCTTCTCACCTTAGGCAGTCCCAATCTACACTGGTTTGTTTGATACCTATATACACAAAGCAATATGGTGTAAACCAATCACACACTACATGAGATGAGGTAATTTCGCTCATCCTGTGTCTAATCATCCTGACCTTCCAGTACTGATGTTTATTTACATCTGTGACCTAGACCTAATACACATTCTTATCTAGCCTATGACATAGCATTTTACACAGGATCCATTTTGTAATCTGTTATATGTATATAAGCAGCAACCAGTAGCATATATGTGTGTGCTTAGGATGTTTGAGACTCAATTTATTAGAAACTAGAAATTATTTGCTCTAGGATAAGTCAAATAAAACACTTAATATATGTGTCTGTAGCTACAGATGAGTATTTGATGAATATAAAAATAGTTTTCCTATTGCATTTATGTTAATTAAATAATTTTTATGATATTTCAGTCATTAGTATGTTCGATACACCACTCCTGATTTCATCTCATAATGAAACATTGCTTGAATGCTTTAGCAGAAAGCACTCTCCAACACTGTGATCATATGGATGTTTACCATGAAGTGTGTTTAGCCCAGGGGTGTGTATTTGAGGGGCTTTATAGTAATAAAGAGTCCCATGGGAGGTTAAAGTCATGTAAATTTGTGCATACATTTCTGTAGACAATAGCTTCCACCATCAAATGCATTAATCCTATGAAAATAACTCTAGTTCACAAAAATACCAAATACAGTAATACTGTACCCCGCTTAACGAATGCCTCGCTTAACGAAAAAAATGCTAGATGAAAAAAGTTTCGGGGAATAGGGATGCTTCATTTAATGAAAATTTCCTATGGAATGCCCCGCTTTACAGAAATCCATTACAAAATTCAAAAAAAGTGCACCCAGGATACATTGCACACCTGTGGCTTGTGGGTAGCATGAGGCATTAAGTGTGGTGTGGAAGGAGTTTGGAGTGATTTTTTCAGCAATTTTGGAGCTTTTTCGGTGCATTGCAGAGGAAAGGTAGGCAGTTGAGTCATTTTCATGCCTTTTACCATGGGTTTTGCATGACCAGGGGAGGGGTTCCTCTCTCCATCCATTTTTACTGTGTCCCATGTACTGTACAGTATCTGGGGGTGGTTTTCCATGCCAACTCATGTAACCCTGCACAATAGTTATGCCTTTAAAGTGCACTTTGTAGAGAGCTTTGAACAAAACACCAGCTTTTTTCTTTTTTTTCTGACCTCCAGAATGGATTGATTTGTTTCCCATTCATTCCTATGGGAAACTGCACTTCACAATACGAAATCTTCATAAAATGAAGCAACCCACAGAACAAATTAATTTTGTTAAGCATGATACCACTCTACATCACTCTTTAAGAGGCATCAATATCTTCATGGTTTTTTGTTTTGTTGGCCACATAGTAACATGACTATATTTGGCAGGGGGAACCCTAAATGTAACAAACATAACATTTCATTTTAAAACATATATTCGTTTTCTCTAAACTGAAGTATCACACAAGTACTTGTTAAATGCATGGCATTTATTTATTGTAAGGGACATGAGCTTTGGTTTTGATAAATGCTTTTTAGTATGGGTACTTAATGGTTTTAGCTCAGGAGGCCCTAGAAAGAGGTAATATATTGCCTGTTAGCTACATATATGCAGTGCCATCACACAGTTATGAATGACAAGAACAGTTACAGCAACAGGCAATATTCTATTTTAGTCCATATTTGTCAGCAAACGTGTTTCATGTGTGGGGGGATTTGCATTTTGGTTTTGACTGTGAGTTGTTAATGGTTTTATACATGGCCTCGCAGTGTAGTGGATTTTCACTAAATATATATGTATTATATTTAGTAGTGGTCTGAGAGGGTTTTTTTAAAATGGATTGTTGTTTTAAATTTGTATTAGTGTTCATTTTATTGACTGTTTTTAATATAACACTTGTTTAATTACTTTTTAATATTTGTATACTTACTCTTTTATCCTTTGAATGTTGTTTTTAATTATCTAATTCTCTTTGGATTCCGTTAAGAAGAAAGACATGATAAAATATTTTAAATACATAAATAAATATAATTATACGTTATTTTTAACTATATTGCAAACCAGTTTCTGGGAGAAAAGTTGAATGTAAATAAACAAGGTTATGTTCCCCCCCCCCTTTTGTGAGACAGTTCGGTGTCTGTCTCTGTACAAATCTGCAAGGCCTATTTTGTTGGGAGGGGTAGATATAAAGTACTTAAAATCACATATTGGTTTTGGCAAGGGATGGGGGCAGAGAGTGCCTTTCAGCAGTCTAGAGTGTTAGATTATCGGGAAGAAGAGGAGGATTTGAAGAAGTTCCAGCTGGAAGCAAAATGAAAAGAAGAGAGAACGGAAAGACTGCTCTGCCACATGGCCTCCTTCGATTCCTGGTGATGGCACCCGTGTGTGCTTTGGCAGCCTCGTCCACAGACAAAATAAAATCATTTATATATTTAAGGTGTTTACATTTTAGGACTGTTATTAGCAGAAGCAGAAATAATAGGGAAATATCATGAAATAGACCTGCCAAAGCTTTGGCATGAGATGCCAAGAATATGCTAATGACGTCAAATCTGGGGTACATAACACTGAGGAAGCTTTGGGTGCTTTGTGTGTGTGATAATGCGCTAGATCAGGGCAAACAAGTTGAATTGGATCCAATACAGAGGTGATCCTCCTTGGTAAAAAAATAAATAAATAAACTCAAGGGATTTGGATTCAATATGTTCCAGAAGCAGTTATGCACCCCATGGCTGGTCAGGTTCACAGTCTCAGCATATCTGAATTGGTTCCATTTTTGGATTACCAGGAGGCAGTGATAACAAGGAGTGCCTTGGCACCGCTCCACATCATTGTGCCTGGGACAGCCTTTCCTGAACTGACCTGACTTGGCAGCAGTCAGCTGTGCTTTAGTTACATCATACCTTGACTACTCTAATGGATTGCACTTGGAACTAATCTTATAGATGATCTGGGTGATGGCGAACCTTCGGCAATCCAGATGTTTTGGACCACAACTCCCACAGTCCTTTGTCACTGGCAATCTAGCCTCAGAGTTCTGGGAGTTGTGGTCCAAAACTTATGGAGTGCCAAAGATTCGCTGTGATTGGGGGAATCTTCCATCAGTACAACAGGCAGCAGCTAACTGGTATAAAACAGAGATGGGCACAAAATAAAAAAATAACATGCTGTTTTGTTGTTTCATAAGGTTATGAAATGTTATGAAACAAAATGAAACAAGCAAGCATTCTGACAAATAAACCAAAACTCCTTTTGCTGTTTGGGAAATGAAACATTTTGTCCTCCCTTGTCAAAACATACCAGTACCATTCTAGGGAGTCAGGATAGCAGGCTGGAAATTCCAATCTGTGTGCACAGAGGTGGGACCTAAGAATAGATGATGTACCAGTAAGATATAGTAATCCGTCTGGGAAGAGATGTGCTGTCAGATATATCAGTGTGGAGGATGATTTTATGGTGATTGGGTAAGATGCAATGCAAAAATCATATGGAATCAAGAGGATATGGTAAGATCTGACATCTTTTAGCCATAAACATCTTTTATTTAAATTTAAAGAGAGAGGAATCCTTTCTCTTTAAATTTGGGGTTTGCTGCGCACCCCGGGGCAAATGCACTCTTCTGCCCCTCCCTAGAGACGACAGTGATTGGGATCCATCTTCGGTACAGTCTAGTTATACAAAGAAGGGATATACAGTAATACCTCTTAAGACAAATTTAATTCATTCTATTAGTCATTTTGTTCCAAAATAATCATCTTGTGAAATGCAGTTTTCCATAGGAGTGCACTGAAAACCAATTAATCCATTCTGGAGGTCAGAACAAAAAGGCAAAAAAGGGGAATGGATTACATTGGATTTTAATCCATTCCTACGGGAAGGCTGTCCTAACACCGCAAAAGATGGGAACAGCCTTCTCCCCTCTTTTGTGGTGTTCGGGTTTTGACAGCCCCCTATTGACGTCTTTGGGGGCAGTGGGTTTTTAAAAACCTTCCCCAAACCAGCAAAGCAGGGCAAACAGCTTTACCCCTTTACTGGGTTGGGGGAAAACCCCTCAATCAATCAGCAGCCAAAGGCTGCTCCACACAGCCCAGCAGACAGCTGGTTTTTACAGCTGGTTTTAATTGCCTTTTTTTGTGACCAAAGTCCAGGCTTTAGGATTTCCAGCGCCAACAGCCCCCTCTTTGCATGGTGCAACGAGGGGAGAATTTGAAAGCCTGGTCCTCGATCCAGGCTGCCCCGATGCAAGAAAGGGGTGAACAGGTGAGTCAGCCCTTGCCCACTCACCCATTCACCCATCAGGGAAGCCAGCAAAAGCCTTCCCCAAAGACAGGAAAAGACTTTTGTTATATTTCGGGGAGGGTGTTTGAAAACCTAAAGTGCTTTCAAAAACCCACCACCCCCAAAGACAGGAAATGGCTTTTTATTGAGGGGTTTTCCACCCCAACCCAGCAAAGGGGGAAAAGCTTTTGCCCTGCTTTACTGGGTTTGGGGCAGAGACACCCTCAATCAACATGCAGCCAAAGGCTGCTCCTGGCAGCCCGGAGCTGTCAAAATAATAATGTGTGTTGTGTTGTTACAGTCGTGACCGACTCTTTGTGACTCCATGTCCATGGAGTTTTCTTGGCAGGAATACTGGAGTGGTTTGCCAGTTCCTACACCAGGCGCCTACAGCACCTGATATTCCCTGGTAGTCTCCCATCCAAGTAGTAACCAGGGCCGACCCACCTTAGCTTCCGAAACCAGGCGAGATCAGATGTGCTTATGTACACTTCACTGACTTGATTTTTAAAACAATATGCAACTTGAATGTGATAATTTTATGTGACATTACAGTAGCAGATCTATCCATAGACCAGTGTTGGCAAACATATGGCATGGATGCCAAAGGTGGCACTCGGAGCCCTTCCTGTGGGCACCCAACATCGCCCCTTCACAGCCACTTGTATTCAGGCTGAATTGCTGTATTGGTACTTTGTAAATAATTAGTAGGATTTGAATTGCAGTTTGGGCACTCAGTCTCTAAAAGGGTTGCTATCGCTGCCATAGATGATCTAACATAGCCTCTTTATGTCAATATGATTATGCTGTGCTTCTCCTATTTCTCTTGTCATTCTATAAATCATTATTTAAATGGTAAAGTCGTCATCCACTGCCTCTGGAAAATCAAAAGGATCCAAAAGTCAAACCATAGCATAAAATATACAGTAGCTTCACATTGCCTGCGAACTGAGCAAATGTATGCAGCAACTGGTCATTTTCTATTTTAGTCTATTTAACTCAGGAAACCTAAGGCACAGGATTAGGGAAGGCTCTGGAGAGAATAGAAGGCTGCAATTCACTTAATGGGACTGTGCTGATGTCATCAGCCACAAGTACAGTGACTGAGCGACTGGTGAATAGAAAAAGTAGTCAGAGCTCAACAGAGCAAGTGATCTCAACAAAAACGCTGCTGCTGTTATTTGTGTGTTTTGAAGAAAGGAAGTAGACAAGAGGAATCCACAGAATCTGCTGCTTCTAGAAGTGTTAGACAAGTTTCAGAATGTTTAATCTCTGCTACATGCTTCCAGATGGTTACTTGAAACAAAAGATTGTTAATCCAGCAAAATACTTATGTCATGGAAAACAGAAATCTGCTAGACTGAGTCATAAGATCGGTTTTTAGACTCAGGAAACACTGCAGGTATAAGTATTTAAACCAAGACATACAGTAAATACAGTAAGCAATATGCAAATTCAACGTTTTCAAGTGCTGCATATTTTATGTAATTCATATGCTGGAGTATAATGTTAATTGTGTACTTAAAAGCAATACCCAGCTATGCAATACTAGCATTGCACATTCGTATTAAGCAGTACCATTTGGTAGTTTACGGTGTAGCCAAGATACCTGTGCAGCAAAAACAAATGCTTGCAGGGAATTTCATGTAGAGAAGGGTTGGTGGGCAGAATATTTCTCTTAATCTTTTTTTTTTTTAACTTCGGGGGGGGGTGCATCCCAGAGAACACTATTGACTGTAAGGACATTATAGAGCTATTGCATCTTAAGAGCAGATCCAGGCAAGGTTTTTATCTTACCGTTGCTGTTTCACACTCATGAATTTTAGTGGGGCTTCCCATGACATCATCCACTCCCTTGTCTTTCTACCACTTCATTTTTTCCCTTAGGGTGCAGCTACACTGGAATTGATTTGTAGCCTGTATTACATTTTAAATTGCAGTCAGTGCACACACAGGGGCTGCTCACTGCATGCTGGATCTGATGCAAGTCACATTCCAGCCTACAGTACCCTCTTCTTTACTTCCTTCCTCTGGTCCTGCCTCTGCCAATCCTTTTATAGGGCATAAATGCAAGTAATAATAATAAGGTCCCAGCGATAGGGTGATCTGTCTCTAATCTCAGATATGGAAAAAATATTTTTCAAAGGAGGATGATCAGGAAAGACTATAAATGTTTCCTAGGATCTGGAACGGATTAATCAGTTTCCCATTCATTTCTATGGGAAACCGCATTTCGGATAACGATGTGTTTCGGATAACGACTAACCTCAGAGAACGAATTAAAGTCATTATCCGAGGTACCACTGTAATTGTCTTTTCCTGCAAGTCTTCTTGTCTGATAATATGCCCAAGGCATGGTGCACCATCCCAAATTGTATAAAAATGATTCATCCAGTCCAGTGTCTTTGAAACACTCCTTGTCCATAGGTACACATTGATGTCCAAATAAAGCCTACAGTTTAATTCAACCACAGGATTGCTTTTATAGTGCATATGCAAATGCCTACAGACTTTAGAACAGGGGTGGGGAACCTTTGGCCCTCCAGATGTTTTGGTCTGCCACGTCCAGAATTGCGAGCCTGTCTGGCCAATTATAAAGGACTGTGGAAGTTGTGGTCCAAAACATCTGGAGGGCCGAAGGTTCCCCACCCCAGCTTTAGAATGTCAGAAATACATTCAGATTTGGGAAGAGGGCTTTCCTATTTTGAAAACATTGTTACGACTGATTATTTGATTATAGTATTTCACTACTATAGTCTGGGATTAAGATTTCTTCTTCCCATGGGATCAGACTAAACTCCAAAATTATAGGACACAATCCTCATTTTAGTTAAATCAGTCAGTCAATGTATTTTTATTGTCCAATCATATATTTATGTAAATAAAAACAAAGGCAGGGAATCCATATTGTGCATGTATATAATGCATACATTCAAGGCCTTACCTTTGTGTATTGCAATGTGTATTGATGATTTTGTAGTGTGAAAATATTAATGGATCACAAAGCTGAGGCTTTCCAACGGGAATTTCTCCACCACACATCTTTCCTATTTAAGAAACAAAACAGAACAGAACAAAATGCAAGCTCACCAAAAGATTGTGTATGTATCCAGTAGAGATCTGAAATGAAAATGATTTTAGTAGAAGGTGGTGAAAATGAAAATAAATCGGATTTGATGTCAGTTTGTCTTCTTTCAATAATAGTCACCATGGAAACAAACAAACTGACCTATTTCTTTACATACCTCTGAATAAACAATAAGACTTCCCATTTTTATAAATACAATTTTAGTTGCCAGTGGTTTACCGTCCTCCATATTAATAAAGCACTTTTTATTGTATCCTTTGTTTATTTCCCCAAAGGCTTATTTTCAAATTTCTCCTTTTCTGTGGGTTTTGTTTTGTTTTGTTTCGCTTTCTTTTATGGTTCAAAGTCAGTGAAAGATTAGGATGAGGAACATATCTACTGTATTCCTGCAGGTACACTGTTTAATTCTCAAATTATACTTAGAGACGAAAGCCTTCCTTGGAGCCATGCCATTGAGTTCCTTTCACGTGGCACAGTAGAGACTTGTCTTTCAGGACAAGTGGGGCTCTGCCTCAGTCGACCACCCTCTTCTCTGACACAGATTTTATTCTGGGACCATGTTAAGAGAGCCACCTTAAAACAAAATGTAATACTGTTAACTGTTTGTTCTGTTTGCTCTTCTTTGCCTGCAAAGAGCAGATACTGTCATACTGGCAAACACACAAGCTTTCCTTTGTAGGCAAAAATCAAATAAAAAGAAAAGAAAAGACACAAAACATGTGGCACCTTAAAGACTAACTTTCATATTTTAATGTAACGTTTTGTGGACACATCCACTTCTTCAGACATATAGCAGCAGAATGAGGTGTGTAATATAATATGTGGTGATATTGCACACTTCATTCTGCTGCTATATGTCTGAAGAAGTGGGTGTGTCCACGAAACATTACATTAAAATGAATTGAAAAGACTAATACAGCTACCCTCTCTGAAGCTTTCCTTTGTGAAATCATTCCAAAACTTTTTCTGTCAGTGCTCACATTGGTGATTCCCCCCTGCCTGCCCCCGTGCCTCTAAATCAAAACCAATGTATCCTCATCTCGAGGTGTTGGAGAAATGTGCTAAGATGGGAACCGGTCGTTTCTTATGTGCCTCTTCTAACATCTAGGCAAGGGGGAAATGGGGTGGAAGAGTGCGAAAGACTTTCTGTTTGGGCATTTGCTTTTCTGCTTCAATAACTAGCAGCATCTGTTTGCAGAAGAGAGGGTTCTAAATGCCATTCAACTTGAATGGATATGGGCAGGCAAGTAGAGATTATTTTTAATGAACCTCGTTGTGCATCTTATTCTCATCATCCAAGAACACACAGAGAAGAACTTTGGGTACAATCTAGGTTTCAGGCAGGAACAGATCAGAAAAATCATCTCCAGGAACTAATATCTTCAAGCAACTTTGCTTAAGTAGCCTCAACTGTCAAATAGGAACAAAGCTATTTCCCCCGCCCCTAAATTTTGAGGAACTTTTCTAGTTATGTTTGCTTCAGAAACCTGCTTTTGTGATGTGCATAATGACTTCTCCAATATTCTGCATATGTGAACACACACACATACACATTTTCTGCATGACATAAAGCACTTGATATACCTGTAACTTCAGTCTTGCACTGTGTTTGTCAGGCAGTAACTTTTCACAAACAACTGACAGAATATGACACAATCTGTAGATCCCGGCAGGCCAGGAGGGGGAAAACACTTGCGTTAGGTTCTAAGATTATGAAGATGATACAGGAGAGAGGCCAGCTTGATACAGTACTTTATAAATATGGATTGTCACACAGGATAAGCATCTTAAAGGAAAAGCCCAGCTCCAAAAGATTCAGCAGTAGCAGACAGTCACCATACTGGGCACTGCATTTTGTGGGGCTTAAATGCCTGCCACCTCCTGTCAGTCCAAATCCAAAACAGAATGAAGGTGGTGGTAGTGCGGGTGGGATCAAAGATAAGCTATGGTGTGTGTACATATTTAACTTCCACTCCCAGTCTGTCTCCTAAAATAAGACGCTCACTGAGCCTTATAGACAGGTTGGCACTGGCCGCCAGGCCTTTTGGGTGGGTGTGGGACTCATAGGGGCAGGAGTACCACAATTTCTTGGAATCTGAGTGTGTTTCCATAGGATCGCAGCTCGATTCGTCCAAACAGAGCTATTGCAAGTGCTTGTGAAAGGGGGAAATGTACTGTATACCAGAGGTTCTCAAACGTTTTCCTGCTTGCAACCCCTTCAGCCAAATCAGCCTCTTTGCTTTGTGGCAGTTATGTGGGTTTTCTTACAACCTGATTTCTGTGTCCAAGGCACTTCCTGTAGAACCACACTGTAGACGGGTGGGGCAGAATGCTGTGTGCCTTAAAATGACTGTTTATACAAGCACTTGGTGACAACAGCTTTGTTAATGTTTTCCTCCCAAGCGTCAGAAGGTCAAAACCCAGCTGCAGTTTGGGTCCACTAAAAAGATCAGGTTCTCTTAATGCAGGGTAAATGCTTCAAAAATATATTTACCATAAACAAGGATTTAATTGGGATACTTTTGTAAGAGCTTTACACCAGAAGCAAGAAGCTCTGAGACTGCTTGAGGGCAGATTTGTAATGTAAAGGGCATGCAAGTTTTTTGGTCTCCCAGGAGAGGGCGTCCGATGGCTAGAAACTTTTCCTGCAGAAAAGCATTGCTGAAGATGTTGTGTAACTTTAGACAAAGGTCAAACTTGGAGAGAATGTGTAAATTAATCATTGTACCATGTCTTATTCTTGAAAATAGATGTCAACTAAAATCCTGTTGGATTAATAATGTCATCAACTGCAATGATTTTTCCAAAATAAAACATTTTTTTATTTCTCCCACCAAAGGCTTCCCACAACTTCTGTGGAATCCCTCTTATTCTCGGGAAGTCTAATGGGGCCAGGGTGGTGAAAATCTTTCATTAGCCAAAATCATCATTGTCAGCAAAGTCAACCCAGGGCAATAATTTCCAGCAATTAAAGACATTGCCCTCCTGTCCCCGGGGCCCCAAGAGCCCAAGAGACTGAGACACAAGCTTTCCAAGCTGTCGCATGGAATTCAGCTATGGAATTGAGGTGTTTGCACCTTGCCAGATGGTTGCAAGGATAACAATCTACCAGGTTATTGACTATCCCAACCTATGTTGTTTTTGGTCAATGCATTTTAAATACTTTTCTGGGAAATGGCCAAACCTATATGACTTCCCTTGTCCATCTACACTCAGTCACTCCCCCTTTTCTCCCTACTTATTATCAGGATGTGGCCCCCAATGCCCTTATCATAGTCAGAATTCAGCCCTAGGTTCCACTCTCAGCTTAAACCCAACATCCAGGGTTATGAGAACTTCTCCATAAGCACCAAGCAGCTTTCACATGGGGAGCATCCATTTATACTATTACACGCACACTGTGGGCCTTTTCACACAACCCCTAAGATCCGCTGGCCCCTTAAATTCAGACCAGAGATCTTGGGGGTTCATTGCTCTTCCTTCCTCACCACCACTCCGCACTTCCTTGCTTCAGTTTGCATGAGGGGAGGGAGGGGAAAAAAGCCTTAAAAAAGGACAAAAGAATAAAGCCTTACCTCTGGTGCCGGTGGAAGCTGCTCTGAGCCCCAGTCACTTCCTGGTTCCTCTTAAAGGGGCGGGAGGCAAAACAACAACAACAAAAAGAAGCTAGGAGAGCCCGGCACTCTCTGCATCAAAAATTTTCACTCTCCCAGAGCAGGTACTTGAAAGGTGTGCTGGGTCGCACTTAGGTGGGGGGGTCGCACTTAATTTTCTGTTAGCTCCGGAGCTGGTGGGGAAACATTTTTAAGCTCCGGAGCTGGGAGCCATTTGCAGCGGAGCTTAGGGGTCGTGTATAAACGCTCTGTGCTTTGGCCAGTGTTTACAGCTAGAACTGACCTAGGGAGAAGGAAAGAAGTGACAAGAAGACTTGTACCAGCAGTGAAATACACACAGATTTATGTATATAAACATATTGTTTAAAAACACAACATGAAGACAAATACGAATTTTGGAATATAACATACTTCTCATGGTCACATTTGGACGTCCACCCTTGGCAACATGCACCCATATTTATTTTATTGATTGATTTTTGTATTTGTTAACTGCCCGATTTTCCCGAAGGAACTCAGGGTGGTGTACAACATGTTGCAAGAACAACTTTCTCAAACATACGTCATCATACATCAACAAATCAAATACAATAATATAAAATAATAATTAATGTAACAGTATAATAAAAAGACAAATTTAATAAAATAAAACTATGCAAGCTGCATCAGCAGCCAAACTACAGAAGCAAACACCAGCAAGACAATGGTTGCCGGTGAGTACCATGGTTGGGCCTGAGCGAGTACCATGGTTGATCACCCCTTTTTGTCTCTTCTCTGTGTTGCATCAGTTTCAGCACAGAAATCCTCAGTGGGATAAAGCTAGAGTTTTCCTTTAAGCCCAGCTGGTTTAATCTCCTTTAACTGTCTTGGCTTGTTAGCTGATACCATGGAACTGTGGCTCTGTGCAAGTCAAGGTCTTTTAGTCAAAGATAGCACAATTAAGGAGAGGAGGAAAGAGCAGTGCGGGTACACACTGTATGGTACAGGTGGTGGTGCATTATACAAGTGGTGGTGTTAAAAGAAATTGAGATGTAGTCTGAGAGGTAATAATGATTTTATTTATACATGTAGCTTCACCACCACTTGACATACCTAGAAAGCATTATGAACAATAAAAGTTAAGGAGCAATTGCATTAACTACTGAAAGCGCACATTTTTGAAGTGTATTGTTAAGTGGTCCTCAGTTCCCTAAGGAGTGAACAACCCTAGGGCAGTACTGCCAGGTTTTATTTTTCTTTGATACAGCAGCAGAATGTATGGTGTTTGGCTCATTTACAAATAAGGGAGCATTTTGAAACAGCATGATATACAACAGATCATGGTAAAAAAGCCAATCAACCAATTCCAGTTTAAAAACAATCTAAATAACTTATGTGCTGTCAAGCCAATAGTGACTAATCGAGAACCTCATAGAGTTTCCAAGGTAAGTGAGGTATTTAAGGAGTGGTGTATGAGTTCCACTCCTCAATCTGCTACCAAGGAATCAAACCCAGGTCTCTCAAGATCTAATTCATTATACGTAACAAAGTAACTAACTAAATACTGCCGCCCCCATGCTTCTGTCAGTATCCAAATCCCCGGCACTTTCTCAGCTCTTCCATCCAGTTACAGGACACTACCATCCAATGGCACAGAAGAAACCACTCCAGACATGAGGGAACATTCTTAACCAATCCATTCATTTTCTATTAGTAGGCTGTCTGAATGAAACTCATCCAGTTACTAAGCTCACAACATATTTATATATATATAAAGAAATTCAACTGTGGGTCTCTAGAAGCACCTAAGATTCTAAGCTATGTGTGGTCACAGACTTGGGGGGGGGGGGAGAGTGCAACCTACCAAAAGTGAGTGTCACATTATGTTTTTGAAATGGCATTGTAGGGTACTCAAAAATGGCGATGAGACACAGACAGATGCTGATATAATTTTAAAAGCAGGATGTGGAAATGTTACTTTTTAGACTAAAGTCCCATAATTCCCCTGTTATAGAAGTTAAATAAATTGTGACTAGGCAACTAAGTGAACGACTGAATTTGGGGGTGCTGAATTTGGGAGCAGCAGTCCAGAAACAATCCATTAACATCTCGTTCTACAAAGCTTGGTCCTAGAGTTGAATCAGACTTCTAGGAAGAGAAAGCCTGGCTACAAATTGAGTGTAGGATCTGTGAACTGACATGCAGAGATGAAATGGGCAGTGTCACCTGCTCTTAGTCACAGTTCATTTACGTTTAGCCTTCGGGCCACCACTTGGCAGATGCAACACAGCCACTCAAAAGAGGCTGCTAAATAAATCCTAGAGCCTCTTGACAGTGTGCTTCCCAGGGTGAACTCTTTGCCTCCCTTTGTTCCATTATGCCTCATACAATGACTGTGAAGAAGGCAGTTGTAAAGGAGGGCTCCAAGACCTCACTAGACCCACCAAGCGCCAGCAAACAAGAACACTCCAGGGACTGCCAAAGATGACAATTCTGCTCTAAAGCATTCCCCATTCTTGATACAATATTTATGAGCAGGCATAATAATAATAATAATAATAATAATAATAATAATAATAATAATAAT
>JAHTLZ010000204.1:62927224-62941064 GCA_023846285.1 Phrynocephalus versicolor | reverse complement strand
ATAATAATAATAATAATAATAATAATAATAATAATAATAATAATAATAATGGGAAGAAAAAGATCAGTTCATATGCTGATGGCAACCTGTGATGGCAACAAGGGACAGTCAACAAGAGGCCTGGTTGTTACAAAGGTGAATTCTAGAGATGGGCACGAAATGCCAAAATGGTGTTTTGTTTTGTTTTTCATTTCTTTTTCTCCCATTTTGTTTTGTTTATTACAAAATGATTTTTTTAAAAAAATCTGTTTCATATTTCATTGTGTTTTGGGTTTATTTAATTATTTATTTATTACAGTGTTGGGGCGAGGCCAGCCGGTCGGCAGTTTTTTTAAATTTGTTTTTACTCCCACCAACCAGCTGGCATGCAGGGAGGCTGGTCAGCAGGTTTTTTTTTCTCCTGCCGACCAGCTGGTGCACAGGGAAACCGGTCGGCAGTTTTTTTAAAAAAAAATATTTTTCCTGCTGTTCAGCTGGCGCGTGGCCCCGTTTTGTTTCATTTCATTTTTTAAGGGCATTTCATTTTTTGTTTTGTTAGGAAATGAAATGAAAAACAAAAAAATGAAATAAAATAATCATTTCCTGCCCATCTCTACTGAATTCATTTCAAAACCCTTTGTCTTTTGTTTTCCCTTTTTTATATCCTGTACCACAGCACCTTTAGCCAATCAGTTACCCCAGGCATGTCCAAACTTCAGCCCTCCAGATGTTTTGGACTGCAACTCCCACAGTCTTTTGCCATTGGCAGGCTAAGCTTAGCATTCTGGGAGTTGTGGTCCAAAACATCAGGAGGGCCGAAGTATGGACATGCCTGAATTACCCTGAAGCAACATAAAGTAGGTCACCCTAGCTGCAGGATAAATATCTGCTGATTCACTTTTTCTCTGGCTGAAAATACTAAATTAAAAAAAACAAAACAGAAATCCCTGTTTATTATTTCCAGGATCCATTTACCAGAACTGGTACCAGGAGGGCATCAGAGACCATGCAATGTGTCACATTCAATAATCTTAGAACAGCAGTACTGAAAGGGATCCCATGAATCTTCTAGTCCAGCCTGAGTCTGAGAAGAACAATGGGGAATTGAACTTTCGACATCTTTCTCTGCAGCCAAAGAACTAAATCACTGAACTCTGTTTCTTATGTGTTTTTCAGCATCCTTGGAGTGAGTGTGGCTTGGAACTGACTCCTTGCAGATACTGTAGTCCTATTGTATTCATTTACATCAATCTGGAATGCATCTATGTTTCTGCTTCTTAACAGATGCAACCTTTGAATATGCCGAACTGAGCAGAGCTCGGATTTAAAACACCAAAAGCAAGCTTCCCCCCCAAAAAAAAAGTGTGTAATGACCTGAGACTTTTGCTTGGGATTTTCTTCTTGTCTAAACAAAGACAGTGAACAAGTCTGAAAACCCTGTTTAATCATTGGGGAGGAATCAAAGCCAGCATGTGGATTTGGATTATTCAAGATGCTGCACAGGTCCACATACACCACCTTGAACAAGATCTTTCAACAGCTGTATTGAAAGTCAGGGAGTACATTGTTCTACACATATGTGCATCAGCTCTTTGCCATGTTTTCTGGCATGGTGTTTTTACAGAAGTTGTTTCATAAGCCAAACCGTAAAGCTTTCCAAAAGGCTTTGTCCCAATTCCAGAAGCAAGTTTGCAAGTCATTGCCTAAGACGCTGGATTCATTGTTACCTAAAACTTGACTTAAATCTTGGGAAACTCATTATGATCTCCTTAGGCTAAATCTGGCTTACATGAGTTATCCTTGCCCTCCTATCAGTTGCCTTCACTGATCATCCATGCCTTTATTTCCATTCATTTAATGTTAGTCCAAAGATTCAGAGTGGCAAGTCAGATACACTTGAGAGGAGAATTTTAGAAATGAAACGTCAGTTTCTTTATTCTCTCTGAAAAAGAAGCCAAGGAGTTCCCAAATTGACTTTAGGAGACCATTCAGGGGAATGAGGTCTGATGAGTAGTGTGACAAGCACCTTCAGCAGAAGACCAAGGAGATCTTCACAGACTATCTGGAGCTTCGGCTTTTTCATCTGCGATGAAGAAATCCAGTTCAGGATCTATCCCATGTGAGTGGCTCTGAGGACAATAAGGGAAAGCAACCACAGCAGGTTACGCTATGTAAGAAATGATCCAGTCTTACCAATGTTTTCAAAATGTGCTTTGTGTGTGTGCCCCTAATGGCCAGAGCTGAAAACATTGAAATTCTGTGTGGATTGTACAGATTTCCCTGTATAAATAACTAGGTAGAGTTACTTCATGAAGTCAGTTTTCCCCCAACCACAAAATGGCCAATTTCTAATTAGCTCTTTGCACTCTTGATAATAAGCATCCTCTGTAAAGTGTGAGATAAACCTCAGTTATTAAATTCATTCCCTCAGGCTACAAACGTTGTGTGCAGATTTGTGTTTCTGAACAACTACTAAACACAGATTTGTGTTCCTTTGTTATACACCGGCTGACATCCTGTTGCTTCATGCTGTAAGTCTCAACTAGAGTAGGCCTATTGACACACTTGTAATTTGGTGAGTCAACCTTTATGTAAATTACATTAATTCAATGGCCTACTCTAGGAGCAACTTACTAAAAGGATTTCTGCCCTGAAGTAGTAGTACATATATTTGAATATTTGTTTGTCCCCAAAGATGTTGTGTGCCAAAGAGCATATCCTGCATTTCCTAACCCAGCTGGCTGCCACCAGATATGGCAGAAGACACTGTCTTGATGCTAATGTTGAAAAAAGATACTGCTACAAGTCTACTCAACACTTCCAGATAGAACAGGATGTGGCACTCTCTCTCCTTTTTTTTTTTTAAAAAAAATATTTTTATACTGACAGCTTCAATTCTTGGGCTGGTCCTGGTGGTCATGGACTCACTGGCTTACATTTTGGTATTATTGTGCTGAATTGCACACTTGGGAGGGGGGGCTGTGCATGTTTCATTAATAATGTCTGGTATATGGTTTGTCCTACTACCCCCTCCAGGGGAAGAAAAAGGCCCTCCAGCATTGGTCCATAGATATATTGGAGCAAGGAGGTCCTTGAACAGGCTTTATTAACCCAAATAAGAGTTGGCACACTGGCAGCTCAGAGTTGGTCCAGCTCCAGTATTACTCACCATCCCAGACTGTAAGTTCTTGCACCTCTTACCTTTTGCATCTGACATTCTCCATTGGGGCTTAGTTCCATTCAGTAACCACTGTTCCACAGATCCTTACAGGGAGGACCAATAATTCCAGTCAGTGTTCTGTTTCCAAAGGAGGAAGTCTCCTCCAAGTGAGATGTGAGCGGTGCGATGACTGATAATAGTGTCACCACCGAAGTGGGCATGTCCCATTGGCTGGAGGGGGTGTAGGTCTAAGCTAACAAATCCCCTTGGTGGTTCCAGTGAGGTAAAGATGGGAGCACCACCCTCACATCCTGATCCTTTGCCCAGGCTCATCCATTCACCAAAACCAGGCTATTGCAATACATTTGGGTGGCACCTTTGTCAGCATACAGGAGACGGGTGGCAGCTCTTCTGATGCTTCTGCCCATGACAGGGGCTGGACTTGAGGATCCATAGGATACCTCCCAGCTCTTCACTAAGATGATCGCATTATATAACAAATTACTGTTCCGAAGAAGAAAGCCACTTCAAATTTGGAAATGCATCACATGGCCCTTTTTGGAAAAAAAATGCATTTTTGTGGTTTGTTGGCTAAAAGATCAGATCAAAATATATAGCATGATTTGATTCAAACCTCCCCTCTTGTTTTTCTTTCTTGGTGACCCATCATCACTAAAAAGGCAACAAGCTCCTCTAGACCTGGTGGAAAAAACATTTTGGAATGCCTGTTCTTGTTCTTTGTTGTTGTTGTTGTTGTTGTTGTTGTTGTTGTTGTTGTTGTTGTTGTTGAGTTGTTCAGTCATGTCCGACTCTTCGTGAACTCATGGACCAGAGCTCGCCAGGCCTTCCTGTCTTCCACTGCCTCCCGAAGTTTGGTCATAATCCATATTGATTGCATCAATGACACCGTCCAACCATCGCATTCTCTGCCGTCCCCTTTTCCTTTTGCCGTCAATCTTTCCCAACACCAGGGACTTTCCCAAGGAATCCTCTCTCCTCTCCAAAGTACTGGCGCCTCAGCTTTAAAATCTGTTCTTCCAGTGAACATCCAGGGTTCTCAGTGTTCTGCAAATTGCTGTTGTCAATAGTCCTTCCTTCAACAGTAAAAATTGATAGGAAGGGGAAGTATGGTGGTCCTGATCACAAACATGCCATAGAATATAGCACTAGATTTTACTGGATATATAAAAAACGATTAAAAATGAATTGGACTTTGGAGAGTGCCAAGGCCCAATTTGTTCATTTTAGAGTGAGTAAACCTGTAGCTGGACTGATACACATCAATTAATCTCATTTTAGAATCATAGTGGTTATTTCCCAACGGGCATCTGCAAGAGGAACATTAGCACAAATATGAATAGTAATGAGTATTTACCTTAAACATCATGGTTCTTTCTTGTAGTCCTTTCCCAAAAGTAAACAAAATCTGTGCGTCAGCAAGATACCTGCAGTTCCTTCCACATGGAAATGCTTACTTTCTCACAACTGAAACCATGGAAAGTGATACAGTATTAGAAAAGACCAGGTTTGATTTAGAAATCATATCACTTCCCGTTCTTTGAATTTGACCCCTCATCTTCCTGGTGTTTCATTTTCCCCATCTTTCACATATTTTATCTTTAGAGAGTGGAAGTGACTGAAATATAGCAGCCTATCCAAGTACTGGGTACATTTAGCAATGCCAGCTTGACTAAGAAAGAGCTATAACTAGGATGCAGTAGTGCTTTGAGACTGTTCATTAAAGGCTCCCTAGATGAAAGCTTACTTTTGTAATGAACTACTTGAAATTGACATGAAAGCCAAGAATTCTTGACAGTGAAATCTTGATAGAACAAATAACAAGAAGTGGGAAGTTCCAGCTTTTAAAAAATAAGCTGCTTTTGTGTATATTTTATTAATTTATAGTGGTCCTTAGGAAGGCTGCCATTCCTATAGGTAGTTTGGGCTTTTTCATTATAAATACTGACAATGAAACATCCTAGCATCATCCTTTCATCATTACACTGAGCATTTACATTTATTTCAACCACAGAGGAAACACATGTGCATCCTTTTTTAAAAAAAAAAAAGGTTTCACCATTTTTCACAGTCATGAATCTAAAGTCCGGCCCAGGGGCCAGATACAGCCCCTTTTCAAATTTTGAGTGGCCCAGTGGGAGGGAGAGAGGGAGCAAGCAAGTGAATGCTGCAGCAGCCGGTGATTATGTGCTCACTCAAGTTGCTCCTGCCTTGGAGAGACGGGGGGGGGGGAGGTTGGAAGGGAGGCTGCCTCCACTTCCCTCCTTCCTTCCTCCCTCCTCCTCCTCCTCTTCCTCTTCCCATGACAGGCCCTACCAGAAGATGAAGAGGGTACCCTGATGGGACTGAGATCCTCTCCCCCCCCCCACCAGCCACCGGGATTTTCGACAGTGCCTTGCACTCTGGCTTTCATATCTCCCTGTGGTTGACTGAGGTAGAGAAGGCGAGATCTGAGCTGCGGGAGTTTTTTTTGGGGGGGAAGGGCTTGGTTATTGTTCTTTTGCAAGTGCTGCTGGTGGGGTCTAAGGATCCGGCAAGAAAGAGATGGAGATGGGGGGGGGGTTCACCAGTGTGCAAATACTTCCCAGTTCCTCTTCCATGGCCCGTGGTGGGCACCTCTTCTGAGGAGGCCAAGAGGAGCAGGTAGGAGTCCAGAGAGGAGTCCAGAGGGGGAGCCAGCCGATGGTGAGCTGTAGGGCAGGAGGACCCTCGCCCAGGCTCTGGTAGAGAGCACCAGAAAGCCAGCCCAGAAGAGCATGGCGTGGGAGCTGCAGTCACTGCTTCTGCTCCTGCTGCTAATGTTAAGGGTTCAAAGAATGTCAGGCCTGAATGATCAACCCACACACACTTTCACCTCACCAACCCTGGCCCTTCTTTGAAAAAGTTTGGACACCCCTGCCATAGGGTATTGTTGTCAGGTGGTGTTTTTAAATTTAAAACAATTTAACTGGGCAATATTTGTTTGTTATATAAAGAAATACTTCAGTCTGGACAAAGTCATGATTGTGCATGTGTGTTTGTCCAAGCGAAGAAGTACAAAGGTGGAAGTAACAAGGTGGTGGTCACACTGACAATCTGAATCCATTTCTGTTCAGACTTTTTAAACTCACATTCAGGTCATGCAGTATTTAAATCTGTGACCACGTTCACATGCCCTGAATAGAAAGGAATTTATTTTATAGTTTTATAATTGCCCACAAAATATTAATCTAGCTATTAGAAGAGCCTGTGAAATTAAGTCAAGTTTAGAAGTATAGGTAAACATGCGTTGTTGATGCCATTTATTATAGATTAATACGTTTCTGCCATATGAGGTAAATAACCTGATAGTGTCCCCTTCTACGCTGTGTATAAAAGATGAACAGACTGGAAGTTGAGTCTTCCTGCAGGACTAGGATTGGGCCAGCATTCTCTACTACATTAAAAGTCAACCAGGTGCATATTAATTAGGGTGGTAATGAGTACCTGTTATTATCTGGCCCAGATATTATTATGGTGGTAGTAAATTATTTCATCAGTGCACTACCATCCACCACTTTCTTACCCGTCCTTAACAAAAACAGATGCATAAATATCAGCAAATACAAAATGGGCAGTGCATCTGGCTTGCTAGTTACAAGGAGTTAGAAAGAGCGCACCCAGCATAGTTGCTCAGGAGGCTTATCAAGGATAAAGGGAATAAGCTGCAGCACACTCTGATGGTTCATTAACAAATGCTTCAGCTGAAGCAAAAACTGGCCTGTGCCAGCACTTAACAGGAGGCACACATCTTTGTTTGGTCTTGTTCTGCCATACTGGTGGGGAAGAGGGAGGGCAGGCAGGCAGGCAGATACATTTCCACTACAGGGTCTGTGAGCATATGCAGTGCAAATATTATGACAGTGAATATAAACAGCTTTGCTGCATTTTAAACTACTAAATCAAGGGCAAAAACTCCCATACGTCTGCAGATTACAATCTTTCGTGAAAACGGCCCAGCATCTGTTCTGCATTTGTGATTTCTGTGTACTGCCTCTAGATAGATTTTTTTTTTTAAAAAAAATACATGTTTCTGATTTATTTAGTTGTCATGGACACCATGGCTGTACCAAAAATACTGTGCGATAATTCAGTCACAGACAGAGTATTAGTACCTTGGGCCAACAAGTGCATCCACTATATGAAGATCACATTACCTGAGGTAGTAATAATGTGCCTTAAGAGTGAAATTGGGTTGTTGAGGGCCACCACTCCACAGGCATTGTCCAGTCCAATTTATCTCTGGAGATTTGCTGCATAGACAACTGATGAACATAGAAGAGCCCTGAATCATTTTGTCCTCAGGGTCATCCAGGTGCCTGCTGTATATGTTTCTCAACCTAGGCAGGGGCTTCAAATTGGGAAAACAAAAGGCTATGACCTGCAAAAAGGGGGGAGGGATTAAGAAAAGCTCATAACTACCTGACTGCTTCCTTCCTTCTATCTGTTACTCGAGCGTAGGCCAGGCATTCTACTCCTCACCTAGTCCTATCCTTCTATGAATCTGGGTCCAGAAGCATGCATTAAAAGGGGAAAAAAGCAGGGAGAAAAGGATAAGGGGCAGGAAAAAAAAGATGGTTAGGTCTTCAAGCTACACTCTGACCTAAATAATCTAAGCACACACAACACACTCAGCTGCCACACACTGTCTACCCAGTGTGTGGCAATGGCGAAGAAGGCCAGTTCCATGCTAGGGAACATCAAAAAGGGGATTGAAAATAAAACAGCCAACATTATAATACCATTGTACAAAATGACAGTAAGGCTGCACCTGGAGTACTGCGTGCAGTTCTGGTCACTGCATCTCAAAAAAGACCCAGTGGAACTGAAAAAAAGTGTAGAAGAGAGCAACTAAAATATTTATGAGGAAAGGCTAAAACATTTGGGGCTCTTTAGTCTGGAAAAAAGGCACCTGAGGGGAGATATGATTGAGATGTACAAAATTATGCAGGGCATGAGTAAAGTGGCTAGAAGGACGCTCTTCTCCCTCTCACAAAATACCAGAAGTAGCGGACATCCACTCAAACTAAGGGTTGGAAAAGTGAGAACAGACCAAATAAAATACTTCTTTACCTAGCATGTTGTTAGTCTGTTGAACTCCCTGCCACAGGATGTGGTGATGGCATCTGGCCTGAATGCCTTCAAAAGGGGATTGAACAGATTCCTGGAGGAAATGTCCATCGAAGGTTACAAGCCATGGATGGGGATGTGTAATCTTCAGGCTTTAAAACAGGGTACTTCAAAGACTAGATGCAGGGGAGTGGTATCAGGAGACAGATTCTGTATCTAGTCCTGTGTGCTTCAAGAGGCATTTGGTGGGGCCACTGAGAGATACAGGAAACTGGACTAGATGGGCCCTTAGCCTGATCCAGCATGGCTCTTTTTATGTTCTTATGTTCTTCTCTTCCACATTTATCCACCCATTCATATGCTCTATGTAATGAAGAGTCACTATAGCTAGCTATCTAAAAGAAGAAATTGAAGAAAATTCTGGAAATTTGTCTGTTTAGTAACTAACGTAACAACTTCCCTATGCTATGACTAGATAGGAAATGACTGCTTGGACAGGCAGATAGGAATATATAGTCAGGTGGAGTTGGTCTGAGAATTTCCCAGGCACCAAGAGACTGGAATTTCCAGGAAGCTTTTCCAGATTTCATTGATGCTTCATCTGTCAATCCTTTCTACTTGGGTGTTTCAGCCAGTAAGCATAAAGAAGGCCATAGATGGAGCATTCTGAACTCTATGGCAACTTCAAAGCATATGATGGCAGTAGTGTTTCTGTTCATCAGTCTCTGTAGAAGGTGCTTTTTAAAAATACATCAGTCCCTTACAGTTTGCAGTTCCTAGGTCTTTCTTCATGGCTAATGCCATTGCTGCCAACAGAACCTTACCAAAGAATTAGTGTGTTTCCTGAAACTTCCCTGATAGCTTGGATTTTTGACTACCATAATTCTAGCTAGGGAAAATTTCTGCTGAATCTGAAATCTGTAGTGAAAAATCTCATGCCTAATAACTGGTGTCAAGTTGACCCCACAGATACAGCATTTAGAACCCCCAAAATGCCAGAGCAAATGTTAGGGTTCTGTAGACGCTCTCAAAACATCCCAGGTAGAGATGGGCAAGTAGAGAATTTTTGTTCCGTTAACAAAACGAATAACAAAATAGAACAAACCAAACAGAACCACAAAAATTAGGTTCGTTACATTTCGTTTTCATTAATGGCGATGCACAATGAAATGAGCTGTTTTTAAATGTTAAAAAAATGTCCTGAATATCCGTAAAAACCCAGGAATAATTATTTATTCTGTCTGATAATACCTACCAGCGGGGTTGGAGTCCTTAAAAATGTGCATTTATGTCTTTTCTCAGATCACTGTATTTTTTTCCTTTAAGGGGAGTTAGGGGACATCGATCTAAAATGGCTCCCAGATGCCTGATATTGATTTCTTGCCCTGGACATCCGTAAAAACACATTGATAATTATTTGAAATTATTATCTACCAGGGGGGTGCTGTTCTTAAAACATTTGTTTTTGTCTTTCTCCCATCGCGATGTATTTTTCTTTTCCCTTTAAGGATGACACAAAATGGATTCCAGCCACAAGATGGATGCAAGCCATGTGATGGGATCATGTAAATTCTTGGACAATTTCAACCAATAGCATGTCCAGGTTGCAGACTGGGTAGGTGTGGCAGCCACCGAGGGCATAAAAAGCTTTGGCAGCCCCCACCCTCCTTGCAGTCAGCGGTGGGAGTTAGGGTGGGATTACTGTCTCTGCGACTCGTTACTTTAGGCTAAGCAGGCAGGTGTGTGTCTCTGTGTTCCTGCTGGCTGCAGCCTGGCTCTTGGGGAAGAGAAAGAAGAGATTTCTCTTGCAGCCTCCCTGTGTGTGTGCGTACCTCTTGGTGACTACCCTTCCCTGCCCCACAGTGCAGTCACTCCGCCGCTGCCTTTGCAGCCTCCCTGCGTACCTAGTCTATACTGTGTCTCTGAAAGCATCATTTTTTAGTCTGGGGCGTTGGGGGATGTATGTGCACGGAAATGCTTTAAGTCGTGCAAAAAGCGGGTAAAAACAAAAAACAAAAAAGCAAAATGATTTTTTTTCAAAAAAATCATGAAAAATTAAAATGATCCGAAACGGACCCGCAACGAAAAATGAAAAACCAAAACATCATTTTTTCTATTTGTGCCCATCTCTAATCCCAAGGGCAACAGCAATCTTTTCAAAAAATTCCTGTGGATGATCCACAAATGCACAAATATCCTTGCTTCATCCCATTTGGACATTTTTTCCTCTGGAATCAGTGTTCATCTCTAATTTTCACATACTGTACATAGGAAACTCCTAGTATATGTAGAACAACAGCTATTCTTAAATTTAAAAGAAACAAGCAATTAACAGTTTGACAAGTCCCTAATACATATAGAACTTCTAATACATATAGAACATTGACTACAAATTGGTCTATAGAGAAGAAAGTACTACAATAGCAGTTTTCAACTAATGATACATATATGACAGAAGTAGTCTAGCTATAACCCAAGGTTTACCAAGAGTTCACACTCCCTCTGGAAGCAGTAGTCCAAAAAAAAAAAGTAACTTTAGCAAGTTCTATGCTACCACAGACAAATATGTAAAACTCCCAAGCCCTGAATAAGTCCCTGGAGACAATGCCCTTTTTCATCTTTTTCACGTTCCTGCTCTCACCTTGTAGTATTCCTTGCCTTCTTGTCTGTTTGGCCTCCTGTCAGCCTAACTTGGGATGTTTCACAATCTTGCTATTGGCACTCCCTTTTTGGATCATTGCCTTGACCCATGGGTGATTTATGGACTGATTTTGCTTCTGAAGCCTGTTCTCTATATAACCTTGACACTCTGTTGACATCTTCTCTTTGCCTTGATGTTTTGTATTTGTAGATGGCTTTAGAGCTTGTTCGTTCATCACTGGCCATTCCTAGGTCACCCTCAAGCTCCTGGCTAAGTACAAATGTGTTTCTGTGGATTTTCTTGTGTTTCATAAAATTCAGTAAAAACCAGGGATGAAAGGAAGGAACTGGGGAGATAATGGATAGTTGCACACTCTTTTTGTTGTATGGAGCAAGATAGAGGTGGAGCACTATCTTCACACTCATTAACATTTTTGTTGCACAACCACCCGCATGCTATTTGGTAATTGTTACACAAGAGATTACCCTGTGACACCAAAAAGCCCCTGGCTGAATGGTATGACAAATGCACACTCAGTTACATCACAAGGACCGCTCCCTGATCTTAGGTTTTGGGCCAGAAATCTCAAGGAATGGAAAACTGATGGTGTTGCAAGGTTAGCCTTACAACCCTACCTCAAATGTACCTAGGAGCACACAAATGGCTTATTCTGTAGCAGAGCAGCATGTGCTAATCAATTTCCCTCCCTCTCTAGAACGAGATGAGCTCTATCTCTAGCTTCAGACTGGCTAGAGAAACGGTTTTGTCCCCTCTAACATTTTTTTGTTTTTAAGGTCAGCTATCTGTTTATGATTATTCCCCTACATACATATATATTTTAATTGGTGCTTTTGGTATGCAAGACTGCTTTTACATGACCCCTAAAATTCGCTGGCAACTGAAATGCAGATCCCCCCCCAATGTGGTTTTTTGTTCTGCTTCCTGTGTTTCCACCTCCAGCACTCTGATTCTATTGCTTCTGTCTGAGGTGAGGGGAGAGAGAGAGAAATGCAGGCTCACCTCCGCCTGCCGTCCACAGCAGCTAATTGTTCCAGCCCGTTAGGATTCCTGTCTGTTAAAGGGGGGGAACCCAACAAAAACAAACAAAAAGCGGAGAAGGGCCAGACATACAATGCTTTAAAACATCAACAAGGAATAGCAACAAGGATTTTACCTCCTCCAGACCAGGTACTGGGGCGCGCTTAAGTGGGCGTGGTTGTACTTTATTTTTTTTAAGTCCGCTGCTGGTGGGAAAACAATTTTATGCTCTGCATCTGCAAGCATTTTGCAGCAGATTTTAGGAGTCATGTAAACCCCCTTTGCTTAGTATTGTAACTTGAGATTCATTGAATTAATGGGGATTTGGTGAGTGAACTTCTCTGGAAGCACCATTGATTCAAACTTGCATACTCTAGTTGCAACTCACTATACTAAAGATTTGTCGACTCCTTACTGACAGTCTCTTCATGACTGCTCTAGAGTATTCCTCCCAAGAACAGCAAGATTGAATAGCTTCTTTTAGGAAAATCTGCTCATAGCAAAGTCCTGGCTAGGTATTAATCTTCACATACTGTAACTGTTCACTTGTCTCCTTCACAATCAGCACACAGCTGGTGTTTGATAAAGCAGAGCATAAGTACAAACATGGAGTCCTATTTAGAACAAGCGTTGAATGAAGTAGTGTTTTAAAAACTATTTTGAGGGATAATGGAGCAGTACCTAAAGTTGCCTTGACAGCTTAAAAGCAAAGTAAGTTGGCCAGGAGTTGCCAAATCAACTGTGAATCTGTAAAGCAAAATTATTTTCCACTCCACCTCATGTGCTTGTATTAAAATTCCATTGAAGTCGATGGTACTTCAGTATGTTAAGTGTTCAGGTTGCAAGGCTTTGGACTGTGACTATCAAACAACTGACACCGCAGTAATGTTGAAAGCCTATTGTGTGTTACCAGATTAAGCAATTCTAGGAAAAGTGGGTAGTTTTTTAGAAGAAGGATTACAGGACAAGGCCTTCATTCAAAAATTTACTGGATGTTCCCACATGCAACAGAACATGGGAACATTAAAAAAAAACGTAATACTCACAAGCTTTATGTTTTGCTGGATGTTTAGAGTATCTAGGTGGCCAAAGGCATTAGAGGTTCTTGGATATTTGTTTCACAACAAGTTATGTTGCCACACTGAATGTCTACAAATAGAAGAGTGCATAAGCTTTAGTACTTCTCGAGAGAGGTTATAGCTATGTAGGATCACATAATAAGGGTGTTACTGCAAGAAAGCCTGGTGGTAACCCCAAAATCAGGCTTGCTTCTTGCTCCATCATATTTTACAAAAGTGTCAGATTACAATCAGAACTGTATGGAAAATCAAGAGCAGCCCGTACTGCTAGGCAGACTGAAACAGTTCCCTGAGACAGGAAAGCATATCAAATTATGTATTACAGTATTACGTCTTAAGACAAATTTAATTCATTCTACGAGTCATTTTATTTTATGAAAAATTCATCTTGTGAAATGCAGTTTCCAATAGGAATAAATGGGAAACTGATTAATTCATTCCAAAGCCTAGAAAAAAAAGACAGAATCACCATTTTTTGTTTACAAAACAACTTCTTTATAAAATGCACTTTAAAGATATGAACACTGTGCAAAGACATTATTAATCAAGAATAAAAATTCCAAACTTCACACATTATTAATCAAGAATAAAAATTCCAAACATCACACACAGAGATGGGTATTTCGTTTTGGAAGGAGACTGGTTCTGAAATGAAACACACCAGCACGGCTGGCGCTCAGAACTCAGTCCCACCCTCCAGAACAAAATCAACCACTGTCTTACCTTGCTTTATGTCATGCTGGGTGAAAGTCCAACCAGGAAGCAGCCTCTGATGCATCATCTTTCCAAGAGAAGAAGAAGAAGAAGAAGAAGAAGAAGAAGAAGAAGAAGAAGAAG
>JAHTLZ010000204.1:62883935-62912510 GCA_023846285.1 Phrynocephalus versicolor | reverse complement strand
AGAAAGAAAGAAAGAAAGAAAGAAAGAAAGAAAGAAAGAAAGAAAGATCTAACTTGCCTAAAAGAAACTCTGTTAAGGGTCAGTATAAAGGAAGGCAGATGGCTGTGGGACAGAAAGTGTTGAATGTGGAATAGCAAAGTCCATTTGTCCTCCTCCTTTTTTTGAGATTTGTAAACATAATGTGTATCTCAACATCCATAAATGCACAAGGACTCCACGTTTCAGCCTCAGCTTCCTGCATATTTATTTTGTTTTGTTTCCTACCTCCTCCTAGAAAATCTTTCTGCCTTCCATAGAAAGAGTCTCCCCAACAGAGCAGCCTGAAGTGTGGAAGGCGGAAAGGGAAAGAGGAAACGTCCAACAGTTACCTTCCCTGAAAGGATATCAAACTCAAGGAAGTTACCTAAATCTAATTTTTTTTCCTACCCTCTCCGAGCTTGGAATTGTTACTTGAAACTAAAGCTTCTGGAATGGTCCCACCCCAGGAGTTTTCTGCAAACTGCTTCGGATCTGTATATTGGGTCAATACATTTAATTCATTTATATTCCGATTCTGGCCCTTCTGTGTGCAAGCCCTACATGCACATGTGTGTATTTAAAACATGCTACATACATATTTAAATCTCTGCTCAGTCCTACCGCTTGTCTTCAATATATGTTGGAATATATGATGCAGAATATTTATTTTTCAAATACAATCCTTTTCTTAGAAGCTGTTTACCACTGTAAAAGGCAATGTACAGAGTGCTCCCTATTACATCATGGCATAAAATTTATTTTCCAATTATAAGTGCATACAACTTTTCTATTAAGAAACAATTTAATTCTGTATATGTAGGCATGTTTTTAATAGAATTCTTCCACAATTGAAAATTAACAGATCGTTTTTCACACCCACTACCACAGGTCCATTATGAAACTTTTAATAAAAACCTGAAAGCTGAGGTATATTCTACCACAAAAATTGCCCTTCTTTCATTGCATTAAGTAGAGAAATCCTGATCATTTTGTTGCCTCAGAGGCCATTTAAGCAAACAGTCTGCTGCTGTTTATTACTTCTGTATTTAACAAGTAAAGCTACGCTGAACGTCTAATTACAAGCTTGTTCTTCTTCACTGGCTAAAAGAAGGATCTGCCTTATAAGGGGGATAGCAGTCTTGCAGGAATGAAAGCAGGACTCATTATGTCCTGTTAGGCTGTTACTTCACATCCCTCTCATCACTGTTCTCGGTCCCGCTTGGGACTGGTACGAGAAAATCTTACCACATGTCCATTGCACGATGATGGGAGTTCATCCCAACCACGCCCCTGAACTGAGATTAAAGCATGATGAGCCATACCCCTCCCTGGGCTCAGGAATCTGCTTGTCTCGGTTCTCATTCCAGGACGAGTGTCTGTGAAGTAAGGCTCCTCACGCAACGTGCCATTCTCCATCTAGTGGCAGGAGTGCAAAGTGCCATTCGCCAGTGCATTCCCTATGGAGTCAGCAATGCAGTGCAGAGAGATTAAAAGATAAATGCCTCAAACTTAGCTCCGTAACGCATTGAAGGCAAAGTTGAGGAGATTCGAAAGATCAAAAAACGGAAGGTTGGACAAAAAAACCTAGAGAACGAAGGCTGAGAAGTTCAGATGTTGTCATGAAACAAGGACGTGCAGTAACAGTCATCACGGTACCATTAATCACGCCCGTGGGTACACGGGAACAGGGACAGTACCAGGACAAGACCACGTGACCGCGAGTGACGTGATCACGAAACGAACGTCAACTCAGAACGAGGAAGGACGTGAAGTAACCATCCCCGAATCACCCAAGAGGTTGCCTTCTGGAGCGTATTAGCTTCACATCCCTGACAATTCCAAGTAAAGTACTGGAGCAAGGTAACGATTCAATTCTTTTTCTAAAAAAAAAAAAATCAAGTTCATGAATATGGAATGTTGTGCTTCTATACCTGTGTTTCAAAATGCCAGGAAATGGCCTGATATTGCATCACAATATTCTGCCCAAGATCCAAGCAGGAAACAAGGAGACAGTATTAAGCTTTTCAGAACAAATGGGTGCTGATGACACCCACGTCAGTAGTCAAGATGGTAAAGAGCACGGATGGGGAACCTTCAGCCCTCCAAATGTTTGGGACTGCAACTCCCAGAATTCCGGGCCTATATTGCCAAAGACTGCCAAGGAATGGGGGAGTTATGATACAAAACATCTGGAGGGCCAAAGGGTCCCTTCCCATGGTCTACAGGATACCTTCTTGTGCTTGCTACCATTCGTGTGTGTGTGTGTGTGTGTGTAGGGGGGAATCCCAGAAGCTGGCTGCTTTTTTTGCCATTTAACCAGTTCTCACCCAGATACACAGCTATTGTCAGGACTGTTTTTCAAGTTCTATAGATATCTCTTGACTGAAGCCACAAAGTAAATCAAATGCCTTTAAGAAATATGTCTTTTAGATTAACTGTGTGTCTGTACAGTTGGAATGTATTGGACTGTTTAACTCCAAGAATTTCACAGGAATTCCAAGTGCTTCTGCCCATGTAACCCAGTGCATAGCACACCCAGCTGTCTGTATTAAAAAAGAAGTCTCAGCCATGTTCCTCCAGGGAGTACAGCACAACACATCAAGAATTTGAGAGAAGGCTAAAAGATAGGTATGGATGCATGCTGCAAAACTTAATTTTAAGTCACTATTAGGGTTGTATAGTGTAGGTCTTTATTAGCAAAATGATGCTGACTGAAAATTACTTAAGCCAATAGGAAAGAAGCAAAATTGTTTAATTGAAATTAAACTATTGAAATTAAATGAAATGAAATGAAGTCCAGACAAGACAGAGGTGCTGCTAGTCAGTTGAAAGGGAGAATAAGGGATAAGGATGCAACTGGTACTGGATGGGATCACTCTCCAATTGAAAAAAGAAGTGCACAGCCTGGGGGTGCTCCTGGACTCATCCTTGAGCCTAGATGCCCAGGTCACAGCTGTGGCCAGGAGCACAATTGCACAATTAAAGTTAGTACACCCGTTTCTTGAGAAACCTGCTCTGGCCACTATGACACATGCCTTAGTGACCTCCCAGCTGGACTACTGTAATGCAATCTATGTGGGACTTCCAATGAAAAGCCTCAGGAAACTTCAATGGGTCCAAAAATTCAGCAGCCAGATTGCTGACTGGGGTGGGTTAGAGACCACATTATACCCCTATTAAACCAGCTCCACTGGCTGCCAATCAGCTATCAGGGATAATTCAAAGTGCTGACCTTAACCTACAAAGCATTGTATGACCTGGTCCTAGCTACCTCAAAGATCGAATGCCACAGTATGAACCGGCTCAGGTGTTAAAGACATCAGGAGAGGCCTTTCTCTCCATCCCGCCACCCTCAAAGGTACATCTTGTGAGAACACATGAAAGGGCCTTCTTGGCTGCTGCGCCCACACTCTGGAACTCCCTCCCAGTGGAGGCCAGGACTGCCCCATCTCTGATGTCTTTCCAGAAACAGGCAAAGACCTTTCTTTTTAGGCAAGCTTTCCCTGAATGATGGACTACCTACTGTGGTCTTTTTATGAATCTACCATACATGGCTACATAGATGTTGTGTTTATAACCTCTTATAACTTTGTATTTATATCTGTCATTGTATGATTGCATTGACACTATGTTATCATTTGTTAGTTTTAATGTTGCTTTCTAATGCTGTAAGATACCCCTCAATTCCCTGTTTCTCAAACTGGATGTGTCTTATTTGTAATAGACTGTATATTGTCTCTCCTTACTGTAATCCGCCTTGAATCTTTTTCCAAGGAGAAAGGTGGGGTAAAAATACTCAAAAATTAATTTGGGATATCTTATTGGCTGTCTCTTTTGGACTGAAAATTTTATGTTAGATCAAATTCAAAACACATACCTCAGCTTTCTGTATTTTCTGAGTTATTGCCCTGCATCAAGATGAATGGAGCAGCAAATATTAGCTGTTATCTCAGTCCTCAACTTTATAACCGAATTTCTAAACCATTCCCTTGTATTTGAAATGTTGGCAGCAATGTTGTGTCGAAGCCTCCACATCTTTGGCAAAGTGCAAGATCAGACTGAGTTACACCCCTAACAATTTTGGTGCTAAACTGCAGCTGAGCTTCAAAATTACATTTTTTTGTTTGGGCTGCCCCCATTTTAAGAATTGCCTTGTAGAGTGTTGCACTGCCCCCAAGTAATATCCAGAGAATCTATAAGTACATTTCAAACACATCAAACAGTGTTCGCATTCAACCACACAGCTTGTGTAGTTGACATCCAAACTGATGCTAGTTCATGGGCCAGTTTGTGAGAAACTACAAAACTAGATTAGCATTTAGAGGGACAGAGTTCTGAGTACACATGGGGGAAGTATTTAGATACTAGAATTTAAAATAATACACCCTCTCACATACAATTTTGCATATGCTTGGAAGGAACCTTCCTTCCTTCCTTCCTTCCTTCCTTTCTCATGAGAACTGAGAAACTGGGTCTGGGAGCCAATGTCACTTTTATTTCCATGAATGCTGCTGAGAGTATCTGCCCACAGTAAGGTGGAAAGTCAAAATGGCAACACACAGGGACCCAACCAAGGTAGGCCATGTATCTGAAAGGCCACAACAGGGTACTTTGTCAAAGGCTCTCTCAAACACAGAGCTGCTCTGTTCCATCAGAGAACTAATCAAACAGGATTACTTTCTGTAAATGAGGATTAGTTCTGTAAATGGATAAACCATTTGAAATCTTAAGGTGGGCTAGCATTGTTACGTACAAGGGTCTGTCAAGTCCAACGCCATCAGCAACTGGGAATAACTGAGACACTCAGAACCAAACAGCGTAGGCAATATCCATTCTCCTTTGTTTGTCACCAGACTTGCGGTTCTAATACATAAAGCTCCTGAGGAGTAAACTGAGACCTTCCTGCACAACCTGACTGGTATTATGCAGCTTTGATCCAATAAATCCTTTGTGATTTGCTGAGGAAGACAGTGGTTTGAGTGAGTTGTGATGTGGAGAAGTTGTGGGGAGAGCAACAGCAAAGCAAGCAACTCCCCCCCCCAAAAAAAACCTGAACCCAACAACCTATGTATGTGTGTGTGCATACAATGTGTGAGAGAGCATTGTACAAATGTAGACACTGTGTAACTGAAGTCAAGCTGTTTTTGACTGAAGTATCATCTCAGACTACCTGTTTCAACACTAGATTTGGGTTAAATACAGTGGATAAGGAGGCTGCTTAATACCTTATTTGCATATAAAAAGCTGGTAATTAATCCCGTATTTTAACTCTACATTGTCAACAGCTGCTATTATTTCCCTCAGAGTCTCACAGTTCCATGGATAAACTGGAGTTAAGTCCCGTTATAAGGTTCTATGAATAGGCAGTGAGACAATTTGCTGGGCAAACCCCAAAGGCTGTTCAGTGCAATACTCAGTCAATTTGCAGCTAAATTAAAGGTGAGGGATGTGAAATGTGGGACGGATTCCAGCAAAGTGGGAAATGTATCTCATGGAAGATTTTGTCAGTAGCGTACGTGTGGGAGGGAATGCTATTAAGCAGACTGAGAATGGGTTTTAAAGCCTTAATACCCTCCCCCTGTCACTTCTATATTTGAAAATCTGTGCTCGTTGTACATGCAATTGACTTCAAAAAGTCTTTCCATTTTTATCAAAATTATTTTCATGACACTCTGGGACAAATGCATTGGATGAGTGAGTATTTTATAAGCCCCTGAGAAATGTTGGTATCAAATAAATAAATAAAATAAGATTTAGTCCAAACAAGCATTTATTTCACCAGAAACTAGAAAGTGATACTTTTTTTAAAAAAAAAATAGGTTGATTTTTAAAATATTATTCACTCGTTTATTTCATTTTGTCTCAACTTTTCAGGCTTACAACAGAAATGTTTAAACATGGTTATTTACAGTATTAAATCACAATTAAATAGATTGTCACATCGGACGAAGTCCTGAATTAGTATTACTTAGCAGTCCTATCTATATATATGGTCCTTCCATATCATAAGTCAGTAGCCAATGGCCTCTCACTATAAAAATAGACAGCAAAAAGGAGATGTCCTACTGTGAACATCATAATTGCTCCCCTCCATCAGCTTAACACCCTAACCCAGGAGACTCTAAAAATGCAGGCAGCTGAGTTAACAAATGAATTCTAGAAATATTTGTTTCAACCAGAGAAGCAAGTCTTTTGCAGAGCTAACAGCTCTGAATTGCCCATTCCAGACCAAACCAACTTTAAAAAGTTTATATTTCAAGGAACTTACCCTGTAAACATCCACTTCTCCTCAACTACTATGAAGAAGTCCTGAGGACCAGGAAATCAAGAAGGTAGGGTGGCATGGCATGAAATCACCATGACAACTCACTTTTATTTAGAAGGTCCCTGGCTCCCACACACCGCTGGTTAATTCTGAAACAGGTCATAGAATCATAGAGTTGGAAAGGTTACGGTCCAAATCCTACTTAGTTACATCCTCTAGCTTTATGCAGTTGGTGTAAATCCTGACAGTAAATTGGCACAGTTTAACAAGTTATCCTAGGCATCTGATGCTGCATGCTGAAATGCATGTTTTGGTATACAATAGAAGATCCCTATACTACCCTTTTAATTTTCAGCAGTTCACTATCACATTTATGGCAGCATAAAAAGGCAATAGAAGTTTTCTCCTACCATATTACAACCTAATGTCCAGCTTCTGGTGGGATAGGAAGGAGGAGGAGAAACTGTTCACATCTTATCAGAATTATTTTTAGGAAACTTCGAAACAAGGAAAGCTAAGGAGGAGAAGGAAAAAAGATTTTAATGTGGTCCTTAAAAATATGTTTAGTGGTGTTTAATGGCTATCGGTTTGACTTCCTGGTTTATTTTGGATTTTCTGGGTTGTATTAAAAATACAATCAAGTACTGTACATATTTATACTCTTGTGTCCTTTCTTCAGGAGGGAGCATTTTATAGGAAGGAAACACATGAGTACAGTATATAGAGAACAATGTATCTAGTGCCCAACACCAGGTTGCACCAAAAATGTTTACATCTTTTGGGAGGGGGTACTTTTGGTGTTGAACAAGGCAGAAATGGTGAGGATGTTGTAAAATTGGCCACGTCCCCTAACTTTTCTTAGCTGCCACCCTAAGTAATATGTAATTAGTACTGGATGAGGTCCCTGCACAAATAATGCACATTGGCTATGACTATGTAGTATATGGCCTTCTTCCCTTGGCAACTGCTCTTTGACAGGGTTAGTTTTCACCCTAGTGTGATCCTAGTAAAAACCATTGTTAGTTGTTGTGGAAGACATCCCCTGTGATGTTTATTTCCTGATCTGTTTCCCAGTCACCATGGTATGCAGAAAGCTGAAGGCGAAGATAGTGAAACTCGGTCTTTGTTGAAATCGGTGACAAAACCTCATTGCTATCAGAGAGGTAAAGGTTTAGTCTTTGCATGTGCAATTACTCACACCCCCTCTGTTCATTCACAGACAAAACTGGCTTGCTTTGGCTGAACAGTGGGAACAGGATAATCAGCCCCATAATCTTATTAGAGGAAAATAGGTTCACAAATAGTGTTCTACTTTTGTTACCAGCACCACTGGCAGAGAATGCCTTGGTTTGATTACCTTGCAATCATTTTAATTGCAAAAATGTTTTGATCTTTTTTTAAAAAAAACAACAACACTATTCCTATTGCCACAGAACAAAACAAAACTTCAAAGATCACACCAAGACACAAATGTTTGCTTTTGTTTCTATAGCTCTCAAAGGACACATCCGGGTTTTTTTTAACCCTATACAGAGAGTTGCCATCACTGGTGTGCTGAGTTGCAGGGAAAACCAGTTGTGATATATAAGAAATATCATCATCATCATCATCATCATCATCATCATCATCATCATCATCATCATCATCATCATCTTCTTCTTCTTCTTCTTCTTCTTCTTCTATCCTCTTAGATTTGCATTAAAATAGCACTAACCAGTGGAAGGATATAAAGGTTAATTTAAAAAAATGCACACAAAAAAAACATTCCTGCCATCCAGGGCCTCTCTCGTCTGAAAAGGAGTTTTTGGTTTCATGGAGGAAATAAAGCATGAAGCTCAATAATTAAAACCTGCTATCAGGGGACAATGTAACTTGTAATTATCTGTAAAGCATTTTTGTGTCCCTGAGAACATTTAAAAAATATGTTGTGTATTTTTTTTTTTTTGCAAATAGAAAAGATTGTCCTTTGTAGCCTTTAGAAAATGTATACTATATAGAAGGAAAACAACATACAGAACACATCTACTTTCTTGAAACCTAATACTGTTATTGTAAGGTTTTGCATAACTCACTTCCTGTCCTTATACTTACAAAACAGGATATTTAAATTACAAGAGCAACAGAGAAGTGAGACAAAAGACCCAGCTTACTGCTTTTGATAACAAATATTTAGTGGCTGATTAAACACTTGCTTTTTTGAGGGAAGTCAGCTTCAGAAATAATTAGAAACCACAAGGTTTAATTAAACAGCTCTTGTGATTCAAATCAGATTTACAGTTTATCAAATGTTTTATCATGTTCCTGGAAGAAAAAACCCAGGACTTTTTACAGAGTTAACCATTCGTTCTACTACATAATTAACTCCCAAGACCCTTTCTGTTGTCAACCTGGAATTCTAGGTTTACTCTCTCAGCAGCAACAGGCAAAAATATATTGTCAAACAATGGCTTGGAGTCAAACTTGTTATTTTGCTGAAAAAATAAGCACACCAGTTGGGGAGATTGAAGAATGAAATTCAACAGAGTGAATGCCACTTTCATTCATTTGGAAAACTCCCTGAGATAAACTATAGTTTCTTTTTTGTTTGTTTTGTATGCATTCATACATACATACATACATACACACATACAGAGAGAGAGAGAGAGAGAGAGAGAGAGAGAGAGAGAGAGAGACATGTTTGCCCTCCAGATGTGCTGGAGTACATCTATTATCCTCAGCCAATAGATAATGGAACCTATAATACCCAACACATCTGGACAGTGCCTTGTCAAGGAACCCTGTGCTATATATTTCGTTTGCATTGATTGGCTTATGGAAGTGTTTGATCTACAGAGGAAATATAAAATATATTAACGTTCTACAGAATGAAATGTGGCATCCATACAAACAGCTGTGGCCTTCTTCATGTAGATGTCTATGATACAGAATCAAATGTTGCTGCAGGAAGAAGCCGTGGTGAGGAAGAACAAAGGCAGTGCTGGTTTGTGACTTATAGATATTCATTTGAATACTGGGGAAGGCTAGGCTAGGATACTGTTTTTAAGCTAAAGTTACCAGAATGATCTATCTGATAGTCGCTGCCTATGCTGGCTGTGGCACTTGAGAAAATATAGTCCTAAAAAATCCCTAACATTTTCAAATTCTGCCTCAAATCCTGTTATCTAGTTAGGGTGGCCTATTACAGACATGAATGTATGTAGGACCAACTGAAATGGTTGGCATCATCTTGGCTTCTCCCAAGTGATGTCTAAACAATTTCCATTTAATGGGATTTGTTGACTCCTATATCTTCAAACCATTGTTGCCTCTCAGCCTAGAAATATTGGAAATTACTAAGCAGTTTGTACCACCAGCGTTGTACCTCTGTCTGAAGGCCACATGATCTTTGGTTCTTGCATAATCCATCTGTTCTCTCAGTCTGCCTCTTAGCTTCCCCTTTTTTTTGGGGGGGGGGTTGCTCTTCTACAGGCAGACTACTTCTGCCAGCAGACTGTTGTCAGGTCAGCTGGCAAAAAGCAAAGCAAACTGTTCTGCTTATATACCGTCCTGTACTACTTCAAGTGGTCTCTGGGTGGTTTACAGTTTAATTACAGTAGGCAGGCTACACATTGCCCCTCCCCCGTCAGCAAGCTGGGTACTCATTTTACTGACCTCGGAAGGATGGAAGGCTGAGTCCACCCTGAGCCTGCTACCTGGGATTGAACCCCAGGTCGTGAGCATAGTGTTAGCTGCAGTACAGGCATTAAACCACTATGCCAGAAGAGCGTTTCCTAAATCACCTCCAGCCAAAATATATCTGAATTGTTCATGTATCAACATTAGATTTCTTTATTCATTTTAGTATAAATTTCATCTGGATTTTTATTTTGTCTTAAATCATTTTAAATGCATCAAATCAATTAAAACTGTGGAGAAAATCTCATTGCTTGTGTAATATGCCATAACTAACATAGACCCACTGAATTAATTGAACTTATGGAAGAGCTGGTTCACCAAACCCTCACTGAGGAAAGGAGCCTACTCTATTTGTGACTTATTAGACTAAGCAACAGAATTTCAGCCTATTTACTTTTAAGTGCAACATGAAAGCTATTAACAGTATCATACAGGCCAGAACTATGACTTAAATAATTAAAGGTAAACAATAATGATAACACAATATGTAAACTCTGAAGCTCGGGGGCCAGTAATTTTAATAAGTTTCCTGGCAAGAAGGGTCACACACAAAAATCACCATTAGTTATTTTTGAAAAGTAATGTTGCATGCTGAGATGTGGTTCTGCCTTTGTCCTTACTTGGATTCGGCCACCCTCACAAAAGGCATCTGCCCTCCTCCCCAAAAGGATGCACACCAGCGACTATGAACCTCAGGCTAAAGAATGTTCCTCACTCCTGGTGTAGTGCATGGAGAATTTGTTGGAAAGAAACCTGAGCTTGAAAAATGACATCTGCATGACCAAGGAGCTATCAATCTTCAGCTCTGTTCTTCTGAGGAAATGACTGCAGATGCATTTGCAAAACCTCCACCCGGGGATAATGTTGTAATTTACAACTAAAGCGACTGCTCTAGAGCGACTCATATTCTGTTGAGAAAAGTTGTCAGAACTGAATGCAAGTTATTTGTATAAACCTAGAGGTATGTAATTCATCTAGTCGTAGAACTACTGCATTTCCAAATTTAAAGCTCTTACCAATCCATAATATTGCAGATACTGTACTCAATCTATTATAGGATGAGGAACACAGCCATGCAACTCTCCGTGTGGTTGTCTGTCCACATTTTAGTGCAGCTATAGAAAGCACTATACAGTGATTGTCCCGTGATTGCTATGGACTTACCTCTAGCCACCAGGAGAACCTGGAGGCAACTAGTCCCATGTTATTGAATTACTTGTTTCTGTATTGTTTCACAAATGCAACAAAAGGAGAGATACCTTCACAATTGTATTGGACGGTTTGCACAACTTAGGCCGTGGTAACACCTGGGTTTCGATCCTGATCTTCTGAAGGTCCGGCTTTTCCAATTTGTCCCATCACATGATTTAATATGTGGGACAGGAGTTCCCACGTCAAAAGCTGTTTTTTTTTTTATTTTAAAGTGCCAGTCAGTCAGACAGACACCTTTATTGGCATAAATAAATAAATAAATAAAATAGACAATGAACAATAGAGAATAAAACGCACAATTGAGAAAGTGTACATACCCAAACCAGTATCAATTAAAACAGGGAAGGGTGGAGGAAATATAGGAACATTGTAACAGGACGAGAGCAAGAGGGTGTTTCCATGTATCATTATATTTGTCCAGCCAAAATTGACTGCAGACCATCCAGAATGAACATACTATATTTGGAGGTGTGGAACAAAAGGCCCGTTGAGTAACTGTGGCCTGTGTCGCTGGATTAACAAATTGATAAATGTGGCAATCTGCCTAGTGTGGGTTTTGTCTAAGCCTGACAAAAGATTATGCAAAATGACCTTGTCCTGGTGACCAGGGAATCTAGCAAGATGTAGCTCTAGGTGGGAAGCACAGATGTCCTTATATAGAGGACAATTTAGGATCATATGCACCAGAGACTCAATGGTCCCTGAATTACAGGGACATAACCGAGTCTCCAGTGGTAGAGAGCTGAATCTCCTGTATAGGACATTAGAGGGGAGCACATTACATCTAGCTAGAGTGAAAGCATGTCGTTCCTGTGGATTCTCTAAAAGATGTAGGTAGCTGGCCAGCTTGCCAACAGGTAGCTGGAGTTGACCAGCAGGAGGCGCTAGCATTTTTAAAAAATGGACCACTTAGCTGGGGGAAATTAATGCTTAGAGCACCTGATTGAACTTCCTGTTGCTCCGATGTGCAGGGAAATTTAAAAAAGCATAGCCAATTGGCCCCAGGAACAGCCAGTCGGTGCTATGAAAAAAGAACTAAAAAGAAACCCAGATCATCTGCGTGGTCCCATGGCGTCTGGCTCCTTAAAAGCTGGATTTTCAAAGCAAGGCAAAAAATTCCCTACCTCTTGGGTAAGTCTTAGAAACCTCGCTTAAGGGAGCATTAACGGGTTTTCTTCCCCCCCAAGCCCGGTGGCCGTGGGGACGGCATTTTTAGACACAGTTTATCTAGTAATTTAAGCTGCTTTTAAAGGGATGTGGAACCGGGGCCTTAGTGTGGCTAATAGCTGCTAACTGATGGTTTGAGTTGTGCAGTTAGCTGTTATGGCCAGGTAACAACCGAAATACACCCAGTACCTTTTTATTCAGTTGCTATTCAGCATGACAGGGGGTTGCAAACCTTAGACAAGCAGTGGTAGGTTCTGACCACAGTTAATTTTACTCTGACCTAACTAGATAATGGAGAAATGAATCACATGATTCAACAGATAGCATAATCATAACAGGCTATTTGGTTTAGCCTAGTGGGTAGGGAAATCTTTAGAAAAGAGCTGCCTTTTAGAAAGAGAGAAAACTAGAAAGGAAAGGACGTTCGTTCAGAGCAGAAATTTGGACCTATCACCTTGATATGAGCAACAGAAGGCTGGTACAGGATAAGGGGAATGAATTGGCAAATTTCTTGCAGTGGTATTATGTGTTTGTACCTATCTTTGAAATTTATTTCCAGGCTTTCAAAATTCATGTTACAGTTGCTTGTCCTTAGGCCTTGTATTGTTTAATAAAAAACAACAACAAAAGATTTTGACAGATGTCTTTACATTTATGTCCTGGTTTCTGAGTGAATTTGCAGGATTTTTCTGGGAGCAGCTTCTCTGTTACTACCCCCCCTTTCTGGTACACTGCAATTCAGGGAACATATACATATGTATTATTCAGTTTGGGTTGTGCTTCTGTTACTGCTGTTGTTAGTTCTGTTACCTGGTTTAAAATATCAAATCTGTGCAAAATTGGTTGTGTTTGCAATGCTCATTTAAAATGATGGCCCCACAGAACCAAGAAGGTGGTACACTGGGTCGTGCCACGCTCGGTGTCTCATTGTGGGAACTCAAAGACTGAGATGGATGAAAGGAAATATTTTTGTAGTGTGTAGCATTCAGATTTTTTTAAACTATCACCAAAAGTAACATTAGAAAGTAAACTAGCTTGTAACTAACTTGTAACACTGTAACGTTAATGTAGCTAGTAAATATCATGGAGTCTTAATTGATAACTGCAACTAATTTGCTTTTAAGCATAACTTCCCCAGTTAACTGGCTTGTTCCGGTGCAACAAAGCTCTGTCCCTCTGTTACTGGGTAGACTGCTTCTGTCATTATTTTCTGGTCCTTTGTTTAGGGAAGTAGATGGTTAATGTGCCCTCACAGACTTAACGATTAATCATATTAGTAATGATATTGTTTACAAAAGGTAATAAAATACCCATTCCCTCCACTTGGAATTGTTCTGTTTGTTTTAGGGGAAAACAATTGTCTTGTTAAAATGAATATTACATTGCTTTTAAGTGTCTGACATATTTTCTTACACAACATTTAAGTTTGCGAAACTGTCCTTAGTGAAATCGATTATTGGAATGATTTTTATGTGTGATGACTCATTTTCTTTTTTTAAAGAAAACACATGATTGTGATGTGGACATGTATTCAAATGCACATATGCCTGCCATTTCCAGATGGAAATGAGATATCAGTGGATACAAGAGCTCTCATAGCATCAGTACAAGGTAATGCCGCTTATCTAATCTTCAGAAATGAAGTAATCAAACTAAGCAATCAGGGAGAAATAGTACAATACTTGTTATTCATGAATGGAAAAAAAAATGTTAGTATCATGCTTGTGTCCCTGATGACAAAAACAAATCAAAAGAAAGAGAAGGAAGGTAAACTAAATTGAAATAGGATTCATATTAAATCTTAAAATCAGAATTAGACATAACCCTTACTATCTTTCTCATTAAAACACACATATTGTTTCTAGATACAGAGAACCTCATCAAACACCCGAAGCCAAAACTTCATCTGCAAATATTTATGTCTTTCAAAATCTATAAATAACACTTCAACTGGAATTCTTCATTTTAAGAGTTGAGAACCAGGAAGGAAAAGGAAGAGAGACAAGTTTAATAAAAAGCAACTCCTGTTATGAGACAGGATTCACTGCTCAATTTCACTGGCCATAGATTATTCTTATGGAGACATCCTGTTTACCAAGGAGTTAAAAAAGGTTGCCTTTTGGTATGGCACACAGCCTTTAGCCCATAGATAAACCAAAGAATCATATCACATTTTCAATACAGTAAACGTGGCAAAATGTAGAATATTTTACTATTTGGGATAGTGGTCATCCGTATTGGGCCACAATGACATGTATTTTTCTGTTTTATGTCACACACATAAAGTTGCTTATAGGGGTCATAAGGAACAAGAAGGAAAATTCAGGATTTGGAAAGAAAAAGAAAATAGCTGTTGTGAGTTGTTTGGGCTGTTTGGCTGTGTTCTGGAAGTTTTTCTTCCTGATGTTTCACCAAACTTTGTGGCAGGCATTTTCAGAAGGTATGTAGCTCACAGAACTAGATTCTCTCTGTGCCCTGTGCCCTGTGCTCATATTTGTTGAATTAACTCAACTTCCATACAGTTACACAGGCTGTATCATTCAGGATGATGAGGGTTGTTGTACAAGCACATCCGGATAACCACAGGTTATCTGCCTCTCAGCGTAGTTATTCAAAGCACATGTCACATCAAGGCAACTACACAAAAAACAGGAATAAAAGTCTCTCTCCAGAGAGCTGGAGGGGCAGTGAAAAGGATGTACGTGGCAGGGGAAAGGATGATTGTCACATTGCATGTGATTCTGCACTAGTAACATCCAGACAAGTAGTGATGTCAGTCACACCTCCCATAAGGAATGCATTTATCAAACAGATTGATTTCTCAGTGGGGAAACAGGATGAAAGAAGAACCTAATGGCCCATTAATCAGACCATTTATCCATGTCTGGAAAAAGTGTTTACATGGGAGCAGAAGACAAAGGCATGGACATGTCTCTTGATACCTTATGAGACGCAAAATACTACCTGACTTGACAGGTTGAAAGCCCCAGTGACTCTAGCAGGCAAATATGGAATTTTTCTATATTGAAAATGGATATTCCATCCTAATGTGTCTATATATTTCTTTAGATAAAGAAACAATGTTCGAAAACCATATCAAGTATTAAGTACAGCACATGACACTGCTCCATATATTCAGAACATTTAATTCAGGACTGGGATGAAAGCTGCAACAGAATGAGCCATGTACATTGATTGCAACATGGAAGAGAGAGTACTTTTTGTCTATTAAGCAAAGTGTTAAGCAAAGTGTTCTGCTTATATACCGCCCCATACCACTTTAAGTAGTCTCTGGGAGGTTTACAAATTTAATTACAGTGTGCAGGCTACACATTGCCCCCCCCCAGCAAGCTGGGTACTCATTTTACCGACCTCGGAAGGATGGAAGGCTGAGTGAACCTTGAGCCTGCTACCAGGGATTGAACCCAGGTTGTGAGCACAGTTTTACTTGCAGTACAGGCATTTAACCACTGCGCCACGAGGCTCCATATGTAATATTCTATATGTAATATGGAATAACAAAAGAAGTAAGAGACATTTCTTGGGAAGTGGAACAGAGGATGGTTAGAGACAAAGCTTTGATACTACAGTTGTTCTGCCTCAAACATGGAATTTGACTTGCAGGGAAGAGGGTGTTGCGTATATTATTGTCTTTCATCTGCAATCTCCCAATGTTATCCAGGTTCTGGGGTGGGGTGGGAGGCTTCACTGGCAATTTACCCTGTAATTTGTATTAGATTGGGTAGAGAATAGATGCATTTAAATCAAGGTGCGGTGTCCAGACAATATAAAGCTCAATGCACAGAAGCCTGTTATGATATCATACTTGTTCTATTTTTCAGAAGGAATTTGTGTTGTTCTTGATCAGACAACAGAGGTAGCTTACATTTCTTCCAGTTGGGTTGGTATCACTTTTATCCACTTCCTGCCAGTGTGACTGCCTGTTATTATACAAAGGGGTCCCTGTGAAGGCATACATTCCCCTCAAATGTCCGCCTGGACTCCACAGAGTGCCTTTAGAAAAAGGAAAGGTTTAAGCTGTCTGGAAGAGAGTTTCACTAGAGCACTTAGGAGAACACTGAACAAAGACAATGAGAGCTGGAAATTTCCAATTAGCACCTTCCTGGCACCTTAAGGCTACTTCTGCTGTTAGAGCTTTGGGAAAACAGTGCTCTCTGCCATGCTGACTGCTGTAAAATTTCATCTGGATGGCTGCGGCGATTCACCCAGGGAAACCCAATTTTATAAACATTGTAGTTTCCCTTCTACGTAGTTGCTGCCTTAGAATCTATTTAGGAAGAGAAGATGGAATAGCTCTACCATTCTACAGCTCTGAGGGATGTGAGCGAAAAGCCTGTTAAACACTGCATTTTTGTAGAACTGTGAGTTTAACAAAATAATTCTTAGGTTTTTCTTTGTGAAACATTTTGTATCTAATAGCCAGCTGTTCTGCTGACTTACTAATTGCATAATACACACTTTTCTCCACCAATATTAAAGACATACTGTACAAAAAGCAAAGGGGATTAATTGGCAGATTTTTATAGCAGAGGTGAGGAACATGTCCATGTATACAACATACGACTAAAATACCTCCAAAGCCTCACCACAAATTTCTTTAAAATCTCTGTAGCTTCTCAGTAAGGCCTTTGTTAATGTGAGTAGTTCACTTGTTAGAGAATGCTCAAGGTTTATTAGTTTTAGAGTTTAAGAGGGGAAAAATAGCAAGCTGCCCCCAAATTCTGCCATTGACATAGCCCAGGAATTACCTGCTTTGGTTTTTAAAGATGAACTGGGTAGGGTGGGGGTGGGGTGGAATCATATGGCCTCTGTTCATAAAAATGGTGAAACTCAATCCTAATATTTGGTAGGTCAATGTTGGATTCTAGATCTTGGCACAACACATGGATGTGATATAATTTATGCATATTAGTTTAGCTCCCTGGCATATGAGCACTGGTAGAGAAAAGTGATCCATCAGGCATTAAACTGAATGGAATAAGAGGATAATTTTGAAATACTTTCCATTACCTCTGCACTATTGGACTATAAATATGCACATATTCATGGGCTGAGATTTACTGGGAGTGACAACTAATATATAATACAAATGTATTCAATAGACTTCCTCTACATTTTAATCTGAGTCATTTCAGAAGGATAAGTAACACATGGCAGCCAAATCTACCTTGATGGCCTGTGGGAACCCTGTGCCAATATTGCTTGCCCGATAGGGAGGAAGAAGTTGCATTCCCTCCTTCTCCAGATAGTCTTGAAATCAGCGTTATGTGGGAGATGACTGACACGTCGAGCTGTGGTAACCCCTGGCCATGCTCACCAACTGCTTCCTCAGCAGGGGATGGGATTAGATAATTAAAAAGAGCGAAAGAAATGCAGGAAGGCAACCAACATTTTAGACCATTTTGAGAATGCACCAAGGAACAGCAGGCACTGTTACTCAGGGCTGAGATTTCAGTGTTGTTGTCTTATTTTGTTTTGTTTTAAAAAAATAGCAACAGCACAAGACAGTTCTGTGCAATGAACAGTAAACCAGGCAAGCAGAGACTGTATATCCAGTGAAGAGAATCTCGTTCCCTTCCACTGCAGGATGCCTCCGGCAAAGGACTTCATGGAACAGAGGGACAGAGGAATAAATCCTGGTTCTGTGTTGCAGAAATCAACATTTATTTCTCTTTGTTTCATGTCACAACATTTGAGAGACAGAAGTCATGAAGCAGTGCTCTGCTTGGTTCCACTAGGCCTAGGGTGTCAAAGTCTCTGCTTGGTTCCACTGGGGTGTCAAAGTCTTCCCTGTCTCTCTATTGCTCGTGCAATATGGAACTCTTTGCCACAGGGTGTAGTAGTGGCATTTGGTTTAGATGACTTTAAAAGGGGATTGGACAGATTTTTCGAGGAGAAGTCCATCGCAGGTTACAAGCCTCCAGGGCTTAAATGGAGAGTACTTTAAAATGCAAGAGACAGGAAAGTGGCATCAGGATACAAGTATCTGGTTGTTTTATGTGCTCCCAGAGGCCTGTGGTAGGGCCCCTGTGAGATACAGGAAGCTGGACTAGATGGGCTCTTGGCCTGATCCAGCAGGGCTCTTCTTATATTCTTATGTGCAACCTCCAGAGATTCATGCACATACTCATTTCTACTCTCAACCAGAAAGATAAATAAATCTTGCACATGTTTTTAACTCAAACCCTCCAGAGTTCCCTCTACTGGCCAAAATATATATCCACTGTTTTGGAGGGGAGGTCTATAAGTGCTAGAGTCCTCAAATATGGCAGTGATCCCAATGATTCCCATGCTCCTTAGAGGACACGTGAGAATTTTTGAGCCTTTCCCCCCTTTTTCCTTTTTTTAAATTGAGGTGGGGATCATTGGGAGCCGCATAGACTACATCAGTGGTGTCCAAACATTGGCCCTCCAGATGTTTTGGACCACTATTCCCATAGTCCTTTGTCATTGGCAATCTAGGCTTGGAATTCTGGCAGTTGTGGTCCAAAACATCTGGAGGGCTGAAGTTTGGACAGCCCTGGACTACATGCTTCCCATTCCTCCAGTTAAAAAAGAAAAGGCCACAGTTCCATGTTAGAGCTAGTGCTTTGCCTGCAAATTGTCCTGAGGTTCAATTACTGGTGTTTTCAGTTAGAGGGTGTTGGGGTTTTTTTTGTTTTGTTTTTGGATGTACAGCTAACATCAACCTTAGGTAGCATTACCAACAGTGAAGGATTGTGGGAACTTTAGGGCAAAAGCAGTTGGAACTTCATGGTTGCTCATTCATGAGCATGCAGATGTTGGATAAACTGTTGCCAGCTAATTCTGGGCTAGATATAACATCTGACTTAAGATAGCACAGTTTCATGTGTCTACTCTAAAACTACAGTTGGGATATTCAGTAGAGCAGGGAAGTTATCATGTCCTATCAGCCATAAACAGTCTATGTAGCCTGAACATAGTAAGTATCTCAGCCTGAAAGCTGGGGTGAAATGATGCATCCCTCATGCTAAATTATAATTTGAAGTCATTGTGCTTCCCCTCCTGGAGAACACCTTAAGAGAATAAGCCTTAGGGCATTGATGGCAAACCTTTTGGAGATCGAGTGCCCAAACTGTGATTTGAAACCCACTATTTTTTTGCCAAGTGTCAATACACCAATTTAACTTGAATACAGGTGGCTGTGAAAGGGCTCCGAGTGCCAGCTTTGGCACCCATGCCATAGGTTCACCAACACTGCCTTAGGGGAGGCTCATTTGGGGCAAATTCAAGACAACAGACCACTCCTCCAACATAAGAATGATTGCATTTTGAAACTTCCAAGTTTGGGATCTTACCTACATAACTTAAACTAATCTGATGTGTGATTGGGTTTGTAATTCTGGTCTTTATTAAGCTGTAGTGCTTCAAACCTGGTGTCCAACTTTTTAAAGACCCTCCAAAGATTGCTGCTCCTTCCTCTATGAAGAGCAGCAATGGCTTTTCTTACTTGGCTTTGAAGATCTTTTAGTTCTCACTCCAGTCTTAATTGCCTTGTAGGTTTGTAATAGACCCCCCCTTTGTTGCTGTTGTTTTGTGTTCCATGATTTTAATGGAATGTGTAACAATTCAGAGACATTGGGTGCCAGGCAATAAGCTGCTAGGTGAACCAAATACAGTGGTACCTCTGCTTATGAGCGGCTCTACTTAAGAGCAATTCAACTTAAGAGTGGGAAACCGTTGGCATTTTAACTGCTGCCTTACAAATTTTAGATGTGGTCTGCTCTACTTACAATTTTGTTTCATTTTTAATGTATTTTTATTTTTTAGATACAGCTGCTCTACTTATGAGTTGTTCGAGTTATGAGCATGCGTTCAGAATGATTAAACTTGTAAGTAGAGATACCACTGTAACTATCATTCCTGTCGTACAGAAAAATGCTTACAATCTAATTTAGATTGGAAATTATAAGTATACTTGTTAGTTTTTATTTTAGGGAGAAGTCTCTGAGTAAGGAGCTCTCATCACACTTCACAAAGATTTGATAGAACATTTCTCTTACTTTCTACAAATTTTTTTTATTCTGTGCTGCTTCTGGTGGAGTCCAACTATCTCAAAGATTTCTGCAATAGTGAACATGGTTTTTATTGTGGTTTAAAAGACTGCCTCATTACTCTTGGAAATTTATCTGGTCAAATGTTTCAAACCCCCTTTTCATGCTCTCTCTAGTTGTGTGACACTACTGCTTTTCCATATGATGTACGGTCTGTAGTGTTCTGTTCTAACAACCTATGTCCTTTGCACATCAGTATAAACTGCATGTAGTCAGTTTTCATCTATTTTCCCCTCTAGGTTTTGATAGTCATTAACACTATAGAATGGACACACAATCACCCCATTATCTTTTTTCAGCCATTTCTCGCACCTTGCTGTTTTCAGGTGTATCCCGTATTATTATTGTTATTCTTACTATTACTACTACAGTACTATCATCAGTACCACTATCACTATTATCATCACAACATTACCTTGACCAGGCAGTTAACTGGAGAAAGGTGGCCTATTAAATAAATAAATAAATAAATAAATAAATAAATAAATAAATAGTTGGATGTAAGGATGAAAGGCAATTGTACAAACACCACTGTGAGATATATTTCAACAGAGAACTTATTTAATTTGTCTTTCTTTAAAAATGGGTCTACTTTGTCATGTTATTTTTATTCCTACTAGGTTTATGATGGACTCCTTATGTGGAATGCTATGTTAATTATTTTCAAACCAGTCTCTCCTAAAATTATTTCACTTTGGTAAGAACAGGTTCTTTGGGATTTTTACCTGCTGTGAATCTATGATATAATTTATAAAATCACATATGGCTAAGGGTATGACTTTTAGGAATGTTTGTTGGTTTCAGTGGAAGTTTACTCCTATAAACAAAATTAAAGGTGTACGTGTGCTTGTTTGTTCTGGAAGATCTCCAAAACAGACAAACAAACAAAACTACATTTAGTGATATTTGCGGATTTTTTTTTAATGTACTAATTAAACAAAAGCCATGTGCTGTCAAAAGAAGCAATGCAGTTTTGGAAGAGGAATGGGGTGTTGCAAATGAAACAAATGTACCTTATCTTCAAAAGGTCCCGAAGAAGGCAGACACCTGTAAAATTCACAGGTATGCTTTAGGAGTACACATGGTGCATGCCAGCTATGTTCATTAATTTACTATTTTGCTTTGTCCTTCTTGACAGTCATTCCCATAGTTACTCTTATGAAATGACTAGCTCTTCTTAAGCCAATCCATGTAAGGAAAGCACTACCAAATCAGGGCAGCAAATGCTCTCCGTGCATTCTCTGGTCCATGTTTCCAGCTATTATAAGGAAGCCCATATTTACCTATCTGATGACACTTCACAGAAGAAAAGCGAACCAATGTGCAAAATCTAGAGGGAGGCAGGTCCATCCTAGGACAATCAGCAAATGTTTTATCACTTCAAGGATCTGGACATCTAATGACATTCTAACGGCACACGAAGCATATTGTTCAGTGTTGGCCTGCCTTTTTCTGTAAACACCGAAAATAATTGTGTTGTTCCCGGAAGTATAGCTGCATAACCGGCTGGAAATTTAACAGGGCTAAAAACTAAGTGGACCCAGTGGGAAGAAAAGGCATTGTTTCCTATCTTGCTGGATTTATGCCCAAGAGGGCATCAGAAGTTGACCCTAGAGCTTGTAGATGCAAAGAACATTAGCATATAAAACTATGCTGGGCAGAAATGAAAGGATTGGCCCTATGCATCTTTTAGAATAGTGATGGCACCACATGGCTAAGAAAGAGTGCTCAGATTTTATTTTATTTTTGGCATAGGCAGTATTGAGTCAGAGCCCTCTTTGTAGCTGAGTAAGATCCATTGTGCCGACAGCTGGGAATATCATTTCTTGAACAGAACTTAGCCAGCTTTCTTTTCAAACAGATTGGGATTTTATTTCATTTTAAGGGTGGGGAAATCAGAGGACTTGTGTTTAGACAGTCTCCTTGTGCCAAGTCATCTTGGCATACAATGATGATGTTGATGTTAGTGTTTTACATTTGTAAATTGCTGATGTTCTGTACACTTTTGGAAATAAAGGATATGAAACGTGCTCTCTACACTATATGAATACATAGTGTTGTTGTTGTTTTTTAAAAAAACCAAATCAAAATTCTTCTTTGATTCCTCCGCACTTCTTGTAGACACCAGCTTTGAGCATGTGCAAGAAAAGAGCAGAGTGATTATTATTCATTTTTATGAGACATTTTAGATAGAACTTCACAGAAGATTGTACAGAACAGCTGAATCAGATCCTGAGAATGCAGTTTCATTTATACAGGAGTGAGATCAATTGAATTTGATGGAATTTAGTTCCAAGTAAACATTAACAATGGTGGGATGCTCAGGGATTTGATTCACGTTTCACTGTACTGTACTTCAGTTTACATTGACATCATTACTCAGTCTATTATATAATATTATTACTCAGTGTGCATGTGTGTGTTGTGTCGTTACAGTCGTGGCCAACCCTTTGTGACTCCACATCCATGGAGTTTTTTTGGCAGGAATACTGGAGTGGCTTGCCAGTTCCTACTCCAGGCGCCTACAGCACCTGGTATTCCCTATTGGTCTCCCATCCAAGTACTAACCAGGGCTGACCCTGCTTAGCTTCCAAAATCAGGCAAGATTGGATGTGTTTAGCGCATCTAGGAAGTAGCTACAATTATATAAAACGGTATCCATTTCAAAGAAGGTCACCTTTACACGTCCCTTCAAAAGAACAAATACAGTAGGACCCCAGTATCTGCTGGGGATTGGTTCCAGACCTTCCCGTGGATAATGAAATCCGTGGACAAGTTAGAACACCAAAAATCCTCAAAACTTCTATTTTGTGACAGTAGCTTGTTTTACAGCTGCTATTTGTTACAGTAGCTTGCTTTTCAGCTGCTGTTTGTGACAGTAGCTTGTTTTGTTTACGACAGTAGCTTGCTTTGTGGCTGCTGAATAATTTATTTGATTTTTTTCCTCTGCCATTCATGGATAACTGAATCAGTGGATAAGGGGGTCCTACTTTATAGCATTCATTAAAGAGAGGGATAAAATTGCATGTGCTAACATATATAGATAGCTGCATATTTAAAAATATTTACTGTAGTTTCAATGGAACTAGAGTTCCCTTTGGGAAATGAGAGCGGTATATAAGTGTAAAAATAAATAAATAAATAAATAAATAAATAAATAAATAAATAAATAAATAAAAATAAATACACACATTCAAAAACAACCAAAAGTAGCTATAATTTTAATTAATTAAGTGTGGAAAATTCTTTATTAAAATGTTGTAAAGTTAAAAACAGGATGAGCCTTTGAGTCTTCCAGATATCTACTTCAATTGTAAGGATGATAAAACTTCCCCATAAAAAGGAGATGGGGAGCAGGTATCTAGCAGATTTTCTCAGGCTGCTGTCTAGATTAGAGATGGGCACAACCAGAATTTTTTTTTCCTGAGTTGTCGTTTTTCGGGACGGGTCCGTTTCGGGTCGTTTCCGTTTTTCGCGAAATTTTTCAAAAATTTGTCGTTTCGTCGTGTCGTTTGTCATTTGTCGTTACTGCCGCGATTTAACGCGACTTGACTTCCAGTTCCCAGAGCATGGGGTTAGGGGGTAAGGGCTAGGCTTAGGGTAACGGTTAAGGTTAGGGTGGGTTAGTGGGATGTACCTCTTGGTGCCTCTGGCCCACTAAGAACACAGCGTATGGGTTAGGGTTAGGATTAGGATTAGGCGTAGGCTTAGGGTTGCTGGGCTTTTAATGCCCTCTCTGGCACATCCAGAAGTCTCAGCAAAACCTGGCCATTCAATTGGTGGAATGGCTCCAAAAATTTGCATGGTCCCATCCCATGGCCAGCCCATCATTGCGCGTGCACAGGTGTAAAAAAATAAAAATAAAATAAAATAAAATAAAATCAATGGAGATGTTTTATTGCAAGAAAAACCCACTGCTGCTACTGTAAAAATTCAAGCATTTTAAATAGCTATTTTTCGCATGTTTGTGTGGTGCTTTGGTGGGTTTTTGCACCACAATTTCAAAAAAAATATTGCGGTCACCATTTTGGATCCCCCTGCACCACATGGCAAATGGAGACACCGAGGATGCCCCCTCCCAGCCTGGTACCAGCAGCCCAGGACAGGAGGGGGGAAGGCTGGAGTGGGGACCCCTCCCCAGAAACCACCCCTCTGGTAGGTGCCCTCAGGCAGGCATATTTTCGCCTGCTTTTTTGGCCGGGAATCGTTTTTTTAAAAAAAAATTAAATTTTTTTTTCTGTGCCGCTTGGCATCGCGCGATCGCTGCCATGCCAGGAACAACAACGACAAATCAGACCCAATTTTTCTTTTGTCGGTTCGAGTTCGAGTTCTGTGGGAGTAATTGTCGTTACCGTTTCTGTTGCATAACGGAAACGAGTAACGGAAACGGAAACGAGAATTTCGCCAAGTCGTGCCCATGTCTAGTCTAGATGCTAAATGTTGATGAGCAACTCTGAGGCCACTTCTTTCCTGGCTTCTAAAGTTTCCTGGTTTTTAACTCAGACTTGGAGAACTCTTCGGTAAGGATCTCTTCCCAATACAAGATCATTCTCTGGCAGCCTTTCTGATAGAGAATGATCCTTTGTGAAGTAGGAGATATGTCTGTCCTCAGTGAGAACTAAAATAAATGCATGCTTTCAAGAAGCTTAATGGAATATATTACACTTGTATGTGTTTGTTTATGCTATAGGTAATTTTAATTTGTGTGTCTGGCTTTGAATATGCTGTATGTGGTGTTTTATTCCTCACTGTGGCGCTTCATAAGGTCTTTTCTTGTGTGAATTTCCATCAGTCACTCTTAAGACTTAGTTATGCAGGCAAGTCATTGCACAGATTTTAATCAAAATACCATTTTCATGTGTGAGAGAAAGCCTAGTTCCTAATGTTGAAGAAATAATTTATTTGACAAGAGTAAAGGTACATAAATGCATCCCTTGCTCTTTGTATTTTATTAGGCAGAATTATTAGCTACAGTAAGCTACAAATAGTAAAACATGTATTGCACTATTAATATCATTGACATTCTCATGCAGGGTGTTGTAGTCTAACAAAAACAATGTAAAATTTGAGTACTGCTGTAAGATTTCTTTGAAACACCGAGACATGCAGTGCCATTAACAGAGGTTGAACAAATGAGATACTGGATTTTTAAAAATTTTATATTTAACTCATGTATTCCTGCTTTAATTGCATTTCTGAACCAAAAAAGCACCCAAATGGCTGTAAACCCCACTAAAGAACCTATAAATCTATAGACCGAAATCATTTTTGACCAATTAGTGCTACTGTTCTGCAGACTACAATGGGATTCTAACATTTTTATGCAAAAGCAAATCCAGTGGATGTCGCTTAAATAAGTGGTAAGAACCTGTACATAGAATTGCTGCCTACATTCTGCTTAGTGAAAATTTTAATTAAAGGTACATCTTTTTCTCAGATTCCCTTTTAAACACAATTTCTTTCCAATACCAATTTCGGGACCCCATTAGGAAACATTTGCTAAGGTGCTTCTGCAAGTGCTTTAATTGCACATGAGTATGGAGTATATGATAAAAGTATATATACTTTTAAATGATTAAATTAGATATGCCCCATACATCTCTTTGAAACCAATGGTCTTGATTTCTAAATAGAAATCAATATTACTGCAGTGTCTGGTTATGTGAAGTCAGTGGCAGTCCATGCCCTAGGACAGAGCCACACCTCACCCCAAAGCTTGGACAGTTGGCACCTCGTGGCCCTGCCATAAGCTGTTCTCACGGACTGTCCTATATTCATTCTTTATGCTTCAAACATTCACCTGGTATTTGCATTCATGCTAGTCTTGTTGGTTTGCCATAGCAGTTTCTGTGACAATGCTGTCACTGAATTTGGTGAATGAATGAATGAATGAATGAATGAATGAATGAATAATAATAATAATGTTATTTGCTGGCAGACAAGACTCAGAAGAAGCAAATGAAGAAAAATGATTGCAGAATTTAAACAATTTGGAAAAGTTAGGGCACGTTGTCCATCATTAACTCCATTACATTATTTACCCCATATGGGGAAATTATTAGCCTACATTGCTCAGAAAAGCTGGTATACAATGGGTGCATTACAATTCTATGCAGATAATTGGCAGACTATTGTAGAAATTATAATGGTGAGAAAATTGAAAACCACAATGTTGCTTAAATGGCAATGCTGCTCTTGATCTTGCAACAGAAATCATATGCCAAAAACTAGCTAAAGTTGTGGTTTTTTAAAATTAACAAAACACAAAAATCATACAGCAAAAACCAAAATTGTATTTGGAACAGAGATCAAAAGTCTACAGGGACCTTATGATAGAGTAAGTTAAATCACAGAAGGTGTAGCAGCAAATTCCATCTAGTTAAGGTGTTGGTTGTGCGCTCGATCCCACCAACAGGCACTTGGCTTTCAGTTAGGGAAACAGCTGAACTTTGCTGCTGCAACTTATAACATTTCATTTACCTTATACTGTAGAAGATCTTAGTAGGCTTCTGGTCATGGATTACTCACATTATTAAAAAAAGCAACAGCTTGTAAAGTGCATTGATACAACAAGTTGGCCCAAGCAGCCAGCTGCTGTCAAAGGTCAGCATTAACGTACAGTGAAAGTGGTGATGTACAAAGTGAATTGTAAGAACCAGCCTGTGATTGGCGAGTGAATGAAGAACATCTCCATGTGTATGTCATTTAGGCATTCACGGCAAAAGGAGCACTACGTGTCTGTGGCCTCTATAACATGCTTGCTATTCAAATTAGCACAGAGCATTAATTATGCACAGCAGACCTGTTTTGTTTGTAAGTTTCCACTACACACCTTTCTTCCTTCTCTTCCCGCTCCCTAAGTGCTCTCTGTTTTTAAGTATTTATTTATGAATTGAACTCCCTGCCTGCCCTGGTGCCTCAGAACATTGTAGCTGATGGGAAGGCATTGTTGGACAACAGTGACACAACAACATCAAATGTAACATGTACCAAATACCATGGCATTAGATTCATACTGCCTGCAGCAGACCTCTCCTTGATTCTCTCACAAGCAAAGAACCACAGGGGTGGGGGGTGGGGACCCTGAGTGGATGTTATGTTTCTTTCACTGCTTAGTAATGATGACTAGCTGGGAAGCGGAAGGAGTGGAGCCAGGGGAGGAAAGATCCATGGCAGTCAAATAACAGCAGCCTTCTTCAGAAGTTTTGCACTGGCAATTTTACGTCACCAGGCATTTTAAAGAATGGGGTGAAAACAAAGCCTGAACCTTGCCCCAGTACGTCCAACGTCTAAGCATCGAGATTCATTTAAGTTTTCTCTTAGGCTCAGACTAAACATATCGCAGCTGCATATTTCGGGCGATTAAAGCAAGCTTTAGTGAGCTTTGGAAAATGTACTGCAATATATGATTGATGTGAACTTAGTTCTCTTTAAAAATAGTGTAGGACAGATGGCTTTTCTCAGAGATATCTTTAATGTCTCAGAGTACTGTCCTGTTCCTGAGCAAATATGAAGAAAAATAAGTCAAGAACCAGGAGGCCTTTTACAGGCCAATACAGTACACATATTATGAATTCTCCATGCTCATCACACTGGTGTTTAGGGCATTCCTTACTAAGATTGACACATGATACAAGTACAGCCATTGGTGTTTTAATTCCATTGTATGCATAATGTGGGCAACTATAAATTAACTATTAAACCACATTTTCTTGAAGCTGAATATGAGGAGAATACATGTATGTAGTTGTTAAATACATAAGCACTTCTTCGCCCCCCCTCCCATCCCGTCCTCCCTCAACACCTTCCGCCTTGTTATTATTATTCAACTCTTCCTGGGTATGAATAAGCAAACATGAATTAATTAGATCTCATGCGATTTTCACAGGTGACTGCATTTGTCATCTGCTGGAAATATTCAGTCCATATAAACTGTATGTAGACTGCCACATGTGTGACAATTATACTTGTATCCATTTTGTTACACACATGCCATTCAACTCTGGAGAATAAGAGTTGGATGGATGACCACCAGGGAATACCAGGTGCTGTAGGCGCCTGGAGTAGTAACTGGCAAGCCCCTCCAGTATTCCTGCCAAGTAAACTCCATGGACATGGGGTCATGAAGAGTTGGTCATGACT
>JAHTLZ010000204.1:62848583-62883925 GCA_023846285.1 Phrynocephalus versicolor | reverse complement strand
TGAACCCCAGGTAGTGAGCACAGTTTTACCTGCAGTACAGGCATTTATACAAGCATGTGTAGCAAAATGGATACAGGTATAATTATACAATGGATACAGGTATAATTATCACATATGTGGCAGTCTACATACAGTTTACATGGACTGACCTACATATAAATTAGTAATTGACCAGGTCCTTAATAGAAAGTTATCTCATTACTATGCAAATGTTTCTAATAATAGTAATAAGAACCATGGCAATCATAAGTAAATGGGACAATCCCCTTTTATAACCAACATTGTTTTTTTTTTAAAAAAGGTAATGAAGGTATAAGGATACCAAATAAATGTGTGCAGACACACGTGCAGGGATGCATGTGCCTGTAACAGATCAGCTGATGAATCAGTCCTGCCAGTAGGATCATTGTTTTTTATGTGACTCATGTTTAGCCATCTAGACTTTGCCTGCTTTAGACCAGAACTTTGTGCTGATGAGACAATAGTAGACACTGTGTGCATTTAATATAGAACAGACCATTCTCTGCCCGGTGGGGGAAGACATTCACCTATACCTCGGAGGCGAAGGGAGAAAGAAAAATAAAGGGATTACCCCGCACGGACTCCAGGCCAGGTCTGTAAAAGAGATTCCCAGACGGGTCAAAGGGCGACGGAAAGTTTGGAGGTGCCGGAGCCCTCGCTTAAGGCTGGGCCGAGCGGGCTGGCGAGACGCCCCCTCCCTGCTCGTCCGAGTGGAGCTGGCGCCGTGAATCATGTGCAGTTCTTTCCTTATTCCATTCAGCGCATGGTTTCACCTTCAGCTTCGTGTTGGTCCGTGTCCTTCTTAATAATAATAATAATAATAATCACAACGTCACCTGGACTTTAATAAGGTAGGACGTTTTGGCGGCGGGGTGTGGGGGGGGAGCTTCCAATGGGATTTGTTTTCCTTTAGGAAAGGTGGTGGGAGTAGGCGGTGAAAGGATCGAGGAAGTCGGAGGGGGGGGTGGAGGAAGGAGGGAGGGAGGGAGGGAGAGCGAGAGAAATGAGAATATTCTTAATACGCCCGTGGGAAAAACTTCGCGGTTCCAATTAATAGTTAATCTCGCTCCATAATTAGAAGCACTTTTGCGGAAACGAGAACTTTGGCGTGTTTGAAACACAAATACATCTATGGGAGGATGGGGGGTGTTGATGGTGATGAGTGTTGTCTTTTTTAAAGCGGGGGAAGGGTGCATGCATAGATTTATGGAGTATGTGAACCTTTTGGCTTTGTACACTTGGTCGAAGGCGAGTGGCGGAGATTGAGGGGGGGATCGGTAGGAGGAAATCGTGAATGTAATCCCCATCCATTAAGAAAAGTGGCCGGTTGTTGGGCCGGTGAGGGATGGGCGAAGCGAGCAAATTGCCTGTCTTGAAAATTAAAATGCTTTTGCCTGATGAAGGTTGGGGAGCGCTTCTTCGGCCCCTCCCAGCTTGGGAAGTAGCCACTTAAATTATTAAGGGTCCTTTGCAGATTGTATTGATCGAAGGCTTGAGGGAGTGAGAGCCTCTTCCTCGCCCCCCTCCCATCCCGCCCTCCCTAAACACTTTCTACCCTCTTATTATTATTTTTATTATTATTACTATTTTCTTCTGGTCATGCTACCATCAGCTGCATTAAAGGGCATAGAAAAGTTGAGGGCTGGAAAGGCGAAACATGATTCACTTCTCTCGGGAAGGGCCATAACTGTGCACGGGTCCTGCCCAGTTGATGTGGTGTGTCGAAGGTATACATGCGTGTTTGGGGAGGGGGGCAGTAAAAAAAGGCAGGGAGGGAGGACAGCCTAGTGAGAGGAGGGGTGGGGAGGAAGAGAGAGGAGAAATAATGCAGACATTTTGTCCTATGAAACCTTCCTCCGCTGCCGCCGCCCCCTCCCACCTCCATCCAGAATTAGCATAATAGTTGCTTGCAACCGTCATTTGAATCAAGCTGTTTGGACAAGTTGGAGAAACTTCAGAGGGGGAACGAGCCCGGAGTAAGTCGCAAGCGAGTTCCACGGGGACGGGGGTGGGGGGGTGAAGAAAAGAAACAAGGCTTTTCAAACGGCCGGGTGTGTAAAGAGACGAGCAGATCACGGTCCCACAATTTCCTCGGTTGGGGTTGCCTCATCGGTTGATTTCGGCAGGCAAACCCTGAGCCCCCTTTTCCTCCCCTTTTCCTCCCCCTTTCCTCCCCCACCCCACCCCACCCCTTCGCCTGCCCAGGGCAAATCTTTTGCTCTCTGGAAAAACGTTAAAAGGCTGGGGAGCGTTAATACCACTCCAGGCTGGAGACCGCTCGGTCCAAAGTAAATGGGTATTGTGTGGCGCCGGTCTGTATCACATCCATGCCCTTCCGGAGATGCGATTTCTCCCCCACTCCTTTGATTTTGTTTTTAAGTTGAGGTTTTTGGAACCCAGAGGTTCGAAAGATACATTGCGGCGTCATCTCCAGACGACGTGGGGTGGGGTGGAGGAAAACGACACACCTCCTAATTCTCTTTGCTCCTCATTTAATCCAGATGTACCCCAGCCCCCACCTCCTTCAGTGCACATTTACGACTTTATTGTTGGGTGCCGGTGCGTGCGTGTGTGTGTGTGTGTGTGTGTGTGGATTGCGCCCGGGCGCGGGTGGGGAAAGCACTTGGTGTAACCTGTGGAATTTGAAATGCAAATAAAAAGCCCGTAGGGACTGAGGCAGAACAAATCAGCATTTACAAAGTGGGGAAAAGATTTAATGTCTTTGAAAGGACTCGGCGGATTCCCTCTGCCCACTCCCACCTCTCCCCTTTAAAAAAAATCACACACACACACCAAATATTCAACAGTGACGTCAGTTGAGCCTTTTATGTATGTCTCGGTGTGTGTGTGTGTGTGTTTTGTTAATGTCTCGAATGCGGGGATGCGAAGTGCTTACAGGAAAACAGATTACAAGATTAACATCTGTTAACATGATCGTTTATCTCTAGCCAAAAATAGGTCAGTCCTTTCTTAAGGAAGCACGATGGCTAGGCGCATGATTAAATAATGAAATTAGACTAATGAGTTCATAAATTAGATAGAATTGGGGTGTGTGTGTGGGGGTAACTGTTATAATCCATCTGGTCTGACATATAATATACTGCGTGTACATCCATCCATGCGCATCCACAGTGGGTGCAGAGAGTTTGAGAGACCGGTTTAAGGTGAAAGCCCCTTTCAGCAAAGTGACACAACTCTTTTCTCACCTAACCTCCACAGCCCTTCCTCCTCCTTGTTCTTTGCAGCTAAATGCTCTGTCCAAGCTTTTGTGTCTCCCACGGGAGCAATGCCTGCACATTTCCCATCTCCAGGGCTTGTTGGTTAAGGAAACTAGCTCCTTCCATAGAAATGGATATGTTTCCTAAACTCTGGTCTTTCTTTTTTTCCTCCTTCCTTCCTTCCCCCATTCAGAGACTCAGTGGCCAAGAAGAATGTGAAACACCGATGCAAAGTAGCCGTTTTGCTTATCCCTGCCCCTCTAGCAAAGACTGGCAGTCTAATCCTCCAATCGCTTGCAATTGCCACTTGCTGTGTTTGCATTGCAGCTCCACATTACAGTGTTGGGGAAAACTGCACTCTTGCTATTTTTTAGACAGATTTGTCTCTTTTTTTGGAGGGGTGGTGGTGATCATATATCTTGATATTTGGGTAAGTTAATGAATACTTTTCCTCCTTCCCTCCTCCATATACTGTGATCTTAAGACTCACTCATTTTGGATAGATGTCTTATCATGAACAGGGTATCATTTTAAGGAGGTGGTTTCAAGTATCAAGTTGAGATTTGTTAAGGCAAGGAAGTATAAAATGAGCTATGGCTGTATTTCAACAATGTGGCAGATTTGCTTATGGGGGGAGATAGAGTGTGTCCAAAATGACACCCATTTTCCCTTCTAGGAATGTGATTATTTTTATATTGAAGAGTCATTGTTACAGACTTTTTTTAAAAAAATAAAGAGTTGCAGACACACATTGAAACTAACACAATAGGAGGTTTGAATCCTTCATGGCATTCAAAGGAGAGTGCTGAGTTGAACTCTCTCTCTCTCTCTCTCTCTCTCTCTCACACACACACACACACACACACACACACACACACACACACACAAAGAGGGAACATTTTCCAATGGGAAGGTCCTGATTTGTTCTGCCTTGTCTGCATTTTTAAATATGCCTAGATATCATTAAAATACACAGATGAAAGTTCATTTTAGCAAATGTCAGATGTAATTGTCCCAGCATAACAGAAGAACTGTTGGCCAACATACTCCATGAATGCTGCGAAGAATGGTCATTTCTATACCATACAATAAGCACATTGACTCAATGAATAGCCATAGTGGGCCTTGCCTGTCATGGATCCTGCCCTGTTTTGTCCTTAGTAAATCTCCCCCTTTGTGATTCTTCCCATTTGTCCCTAATGCCAATATTATAACTGATGATGGGTTTTTATCGGGAACATAAGATATTGTTGTTTGGAGAAATTCAAGATTTCAGCCTTTTCAGGGGTGAGTGCTGATTTCTTGCTTGCATTTTCATCTTGGATATTTGGGTGAAGGGGCGGGGCAGACTATTAAAAGGACTAAATGCAGCCCTTTGTGTGGAAGCCAACTGCTTGCTTCACTCTGAAGATGGGCAGAACTATTTCTTGTTAGAGAGAAACCTGAGCACACTCAAGGAGAGTCCTTTATGCTTGGCCTTGTGCCACATACTTTATTTCATAGCTGCTGCTCCTAAATGGGTTAACTACCAAATAGTTTTTCATTAACTTTCTTGGCAGCCATATACTTAACGTTTTGAAAAAAAAAAGGAATGCACAACTTAAAGAAGATAGGACATCACACAAGGAACATTTAGCAAGCCAGTGAGATAGTTTAAGAACCAGATTGTTGGGTTTGTTTGCTCTTTCCTTATTTCCTTGTGCCACTTGTCTTCATTCCTGAATCCTGAATGTATGTCTGTTGTGCGCATACACGTGTGAGTTGTTATAATACCTATCAATAATTCAGCACATTGTTGCCATAGTCAAAGATTAATTGAATCTAGTACTTGCGCGTTGAACCTGAGGGCCACTACTACTCCCTGTTTTGTTAGTTCTAAGATGCATGCATTGATAGTTAGTGTGGCATAAATAAGAGAGGAGTGATCATTTCTAATATTACAAAACAAATCATGAAAAGTCCTGGTGATGGTATATGCCATTGATAGTGCTGTTCTTAGGACATATTAATATGTGGCACTGACGGCCCAGTTCTGGGTATATTTGCTTGGAAGTAACCTAAGGAGTTGTGGTGGATCGAAGACCTGGGTTCATATCCCAGCCCTGCTGTGGAAAGTCATTGGGGACAACACCTCACACACCTTGAAAACATTGTTTGGACCACAATATAAATTAGATGCAACTTGACAGCACATAGTACACACACAAGCTAAGCCTGGAGCCCCAGGCATCTCTTCCACCCAAAACTTAACTTTCAAAACATATGTATAGAACTGGAGGCTTAAAATGCTGTCCAGTACAATACCAGTGATTTTTTAGACAGCTTTTTGTCAGGTACCTTTGAAGTCTTAAGTTGTAGCCTTGCACTCGTTCACCTGGGGTAAGCCTTGCTATACTTAGTGGGAATTACTTCTGAGTAGCATTAATGCCGTGTATGATTTCTGCCTTCCAAATTCCTCTTACGGCGCTGTGTCAGAAAACACCTTTAATGCCCGAGCAGTGTGTCGAATGGCAAACATAGCGGGAGCAGTGAGTTGTGCTAACATTGCAACTGTTCAACACAGTGGTGTTTGCAGTGCCTCGGCAACATTGGCGTCAGTAGTGGCATTGTATTACCCATTGTGGCAGTGTCAGGTTTTATTATGTGCGGGGGCTACAATTAACGATCCCAGAAGAAGCCAAAAAGACTCAGGATAATAAAGTGCAGTGATGTTTACTGAAGAGATATTTTCAACTTGGGATTGTCGCCTCCTGTGTTTGGAGGGAGGTGAGGAGGAGGGGCTGTAGCTATGAGGGAAGCGAGCCACCCCCTGTTTCCCCCCCCCATTCTACCCCCTTTCTGTCTCTCCCCCTCTTCCCAACAGCTTGTTGCTGTGTTTTAGGTCGTGAGGAGGGAGGAGGCAGTCCAGAGGCAAGGAAGGGAGGAGTTTAGCTCTGGTGGGGCGGTTCTCCAACTCAGTTGTTTTCTCCTCTCTCTCTCTTTTTTTTTTCATGCAGCCAGAAACGTCACACAGCCATGTAACTGTAATACAAGAAGTGAGTGTGTGAGGGAGAGAGAGGGAGAGAAGAGGCAGGGCTCAACTTCTCACCCTTAACAAAGGTGGAAGGGTGGGGTGGGGGTGGGGGAATGGATTTGTCAGGGCGCTACTGAAAAGAAGGCAAAGTCGAGATGGGGAAAAGCTAGAGCCGGTTGTGATCCTCAGGCAGAATTTCTGGAGGAGAAGCCGTGGCAGCAACAGCAGCAGCCAGAAGCAGCCACCGCAGCTCTGAGCACCCTACCCTATTGGATTATGTACGGCTCTGGCTGGCAGAGTATGCTGGCTCGGAAGGTAATTGCTTTCTGTTTTCAACTTCAGTTTGTTATTATTGAAAGGAGGGGAGAACAGTGTCGGGTGAGCCCAGTATGGATTGCATAAGTGCGGGGTGGGGGGGGGAGGAAAGGCAATTAGGTAGAAGGGATGGAGGTAAACTATGAATACACACACAGAGGCGTATATGCATGTATAGATATTCCAAAGAATGTGTGATGTTTCCCCACTCCACCCCAAGGCAGCGGAAAGAGCTTTTTTTTTTTTTTGCCAGAAGAGAGGGTGTTGGGGAAGGGGGTTTGGAATGGGACAGGGGGATGAAACTTTAGTAGAAAGCCAGATGTATTTCTCTGGTGTGAGATTAATTCAGCGCAACCCTGCATAACAAAGGAGAGAAGGATGGAGCCAAATATTTCAATTGTTTCCCTTCTCTGGGCTCCCCAAGAAAAACCTTCTTGTGTATTGACACTAATTGGGTTCAGTTCAACTTTGAAAGGGAAGGTTGGGGGGGGGGCATTAAGTCATTTTGCATCTTAATTATCCGTTTTTGTGTTGAAGTTTTACACATAGGGATCTCTAGTCTTCCACGAACCTTGAAAACTTAAAAGAATTGAAAAGTTAACCTGTCATATAAACTGCTTTTATAGCAATGAGGTGTAGCAGATCCCACAAACGGTTGTCGCAATATGGTTATTATCTTACTTTTTTAAAAAACCATTTACTTCAACCAAATAAATATGACCTTGTTTTCTTTATTGTCACTATTACATTTAATTGTTGTATCCTGTCAGAATCCGAGAGGTATCATGCTGATGCTTGTGTGTGTTTGATTGAAGTTCTCTGACAGATTGGTAAGAACAGAGAGGGGAATGTTACGTTTTTTTTAAAAAAAAAATTGGAGACTAGAGTTGCATTGGAGTACTTGTGTAATTGTAATTAGTATTGCAACTCAGTTATTCAAGGAGACATATTTAGTTTCACAAGAGTAACTGCCATAGCCATATTGAGTAAGCTCTGAGTAATAAAGTGATACACAGTTGTTTATTTTACTTTGAGTCATTTGTATCAGGCATATCTCCATTTAGGCCTTAGACAATGTAACAATGTCTGTAGTAATCCCCTCATTCATTGGCAGGGCTTTAATCCATGAAAGCCTTTTGGTGAATATTCTGCACTTTGTAAGGTTTTAGGAAATACACAGGCATTGGACACCTTGTTAGATGAGGTTAGAAGAATGGGGTTCAAATAAAACTGAAATCGAATGTGTGTGATAATAACACATGACTGTGTTCCTTAAAAACTATGTTTGGTTTGCTCAAAACCAAGAACACTGAAATAAGCCTCACTGAACAAAATACTATGGTAAATCTTATTTAGTCTAACATATTTTCCCTGTGCTGAACAACCAGATTCTTCTGTGTAACCCATATGGGGTGTGTGAAAGCAATGACTCCTTGTGAAACTAAAGATGATTATTGATTTTCAGCAGCTGGTATTAGTTATTCAGTTGTTAATCCACAGAGAACATGGTGGTTCTGTATTATGGTCATAGGAAGTATTACTCCATAGCTCTGCCCTCCATGGTATTGGTGAACTTTTGGGCTAGAGACATTTTGACCTTTCAGTTGTTTGGGACTTCAGCTTCCATACTTACTTATCTGTGGTTGAGGTCTCTGGGAGTTGAAGTCTTAAAACATATGGAAGGCCAAGAGTTGCTCACCCCCATGTTAACTTTTTCAGAAAGTTTTAGCTAGTAGTAATCACCATATCTTGTGCCGGGAATTCCATGCATTAATTTTGCATTGTGAATTGATACTTAAAATCTATTTTATGTTTCTTTTTATATATTGGAAATGAGCTGGTGTTTGAAAATGATTAGCATTCATTGGATGAAATCCTATTACTTAGCACAGTAAGTGGCACTAGTTAGCTCACACAATTTAATCCTTGTGTATCTTTCAGATACTGGTTTTTTTCTATATAGACAGTTATGAAAAGAGTATCAAAAACACAGTAGGTTTTGCATAATATTGTGCAAAACATACATAGTTCACATGTTTCAAGTACAGAAGAAATCCAGGGATCAGCTTTTAGGAATCTAGCTGGGGCAGACCATCAGCCGCATATTATAGCTGTCTCGTTGGCTGTGTTTCTGCAATTTAATATATTAATTCTACTGTTAGACCCATACTTGTAAATATCAGTCTGATGGAATGTGATTGAGAAAACAGTGGGAACATGGCCATTCAAAAGGTCAGACAGAGATGGCCCAGAGCAGCTTCCTTAAAATGAATAAAGTTAACATGCAACCAAATCTTAACATCAGTTGTGAGAATGCATAATGAATGGGGCTGTATAGTCTCACTTCTGTGGCATGGAATTTCACACAGGCAGTTATAAAAAGAAAAAGACTGAAGCATTTGAAATGCACTGTAATGTCTTGCATGCATTCTTGACGAGAAGGTGATCAAGAAAAAAAAATACTAAAGCAAATGAAGAAAGGCCTCTAAGTCATACATACAACACATACAGTGTAGAAAGCTATAATATGTTGGTCATATGTTGAAAAGTCCTGATGGGTACAACTAATGAGTCACAGTAAAATTAGTTGACGGGGTAGAGGAGAGACATGATACAAGAGAACTCATGGGTTGGAGACTGGTTTAGATTCAGCATATCAAAACATAAGGAGGGCCGAAGTTTGGTCATGCCTGGTTTAGAGCTGCCATATGTAAAGTTGAATCAGTCAAGATGAGATTCAGCCTTTGACAGGAAAATAGGAGGTAGAGGTAGCTCCTGCTGCCATCACCATACTTATTGAGAGTAAGCTGATTGAAGACAATGGGCCTTATTTCTGAATGACTATACACTGAATTGAGCCTTAGGGCACATTTGAAATTAATAATGACCCAGCTAGTTGTAATGGCTAGAATGTATTAGAATGTGACCTGGGAGAGCCAGGTTTTTGTATTTGTTGGACCATAAGCCATTTGGGTAACTTTGAAGCAATCAGCCTTTTTTGATCTGCCTCACGGGGTTGTTGTAAAAATGAAGGGGACATCAGAGAGACATGTACACAGCCTTGACATTGGCAGAAAGGTTGCCTGTACTTGTAACTTACAATATGTTCATTTTACTGTCTAGTAAATTTGTTTAGAGCTGCAGTCACTACACATGACTGTGGCCAAGAATGAGAAACATGTTACTTTGACTGCTAATGCCAAGTTGATAGCACTAGCTAGCTGTCCAGCAGTACTTATGCTGGCTTTGTTCCATTTGTACCACTGAACATATGTCTCAGACAGGAATACCAGTGTAAGCTGTCAGAACCTGAAATTTTCAATTGCAGTGCAGCCATCTTTTAAGGCTGTACCTGTTGTGTCTAACCCCAGTGACCGTATGCTTTCTGACCACATCTCTTGATGGTCTCACATTCAACAGAATGTCAAGAACAAGTGTTTACTCATATATCTACCTACATAGATTTCTTTTGCGTACATTGGTTCGTCTTTCTGACATTCTACACACTATGATCTCACCGTGAAAATAGTTGATCGTGTGATATCTAAGGTGTTCCTTCTTTTCTGAAATTTGAAATGAAAACTCATATACATTTAGGAAACTAAAATTGTGGACACACTTGTTTAATGAAACCTGCGAAGCTCAGAAAGCAAGCTTAGAGAAGAAACTATGGCTTTTTAAACACAGGGTCTATTAGGATTCCAAAGATTGGATAAACTGCATTCATTGTGACATGGAAAGTTGAAAGAGAGAGTGTCCAGCAAGAAAGATTATTTATAAACCATATATTTAAGTTGTATATGTGGCTCCTTTGTTTAGAAAGTATGTGCTCCTGCCATGACCCATGACATGTTTCTTCTCAGGAACAGAAATGTCACAAGGTCTTCTAGTATTGCAATATTCATGTCATTTTCAAAAAGCTCATTCATGTTATATGCAGATGTGCAGTGCATTTTGGTATTGGTGGGTGTGCACAGTCAGGAAAACACAGAAGGCTATAATATATTGCATTCATTAGAAAAGCTGATGACTTCTAATAATGTCATGTCTTGTTGCTAAGCGCGACTAACAAAGTGCCAGTTCTCAAATTCCGAAACTTTCTGCGGTATTGCACCTAAGTTATATTTGAAGATCCATGGTTGATACGTGTAAGGATTGGAAAAAAAATACAGAATTCTTTTTTGTGTTTTAAAATTGCAAGTATTTTCCTCCTCTTAGATAGTCTAATTTAGATTTCATCTGTAGAATTGTGATCAGTGGGTAGAATCCTGAGAAACTAGAGCTGTCTGTGTGCAGGGGAACCCACAACTGCTGGAAATAATGCTGTGCTGGAGAGCGAGTACTTGTGTAGTTCCTGTTTTGGAGAAAGAAGCATCTCAAGGAAGATTCTGAAGTTTTATGGAGATCATGAAGTATAATTATTTTATTAGCTGAAATTTGAGAGTATAGTACATATACTTATAATTACTTGGGAATTTGACCTAAAGGCTGTTTCTCCACTGACATACACATGTTTGTGTGAGGATGGATTGGAATCATGTTCTACTTATATGTCATTACTGAGTATCATAATCTTTTTTTGAACAGTGATAGCTGGAGAATTGCACTGTAAATTGTAGAAATAAAATGTTCAACTGCATTTTGAAAGCTAACGTCCAGAAAGCAAAACAACAGCTGAAAAGCTCATTTATTTGAGTCAACATCTTCAACATAAATATTTGTACCTTGTTAGCAACATTTCTTTTTCAAAGCGGGCATCTTGCACATTAAAAATGTTTATACATCTCAGTGCTCAGTTAAAGCTGTTATGACTCACTTAAGGCAAAATTCTGAGCTTCACTTTCTTGGTGTAATCTTAGTGTACTCCACTGGCAAAAAACTTTATTGTTTTTGCAAATGTAGTCTGTTTCCAGTGTACACTTCTGTGATATCAAGTGGCATTGAACATGGTGGAGATTATTTTAGATTTGGGTTTGGTCTCTCTCTCTCGGTCTTTCTCTTTCAATTATATGCTTTTAGTTGAGTTCAACACTACTTACACATTTTCTGTTTCTGGTTGCATTCCTGAACTTAGATCACTGCAAGAGTTGTTTGTGCCAACAACCTCAAGATATGTTCATGTGTTCTGAGATTATCTTAGTGTAAGAAAAGCAACAAAAAATCTGTTTAGTAGCTGCCAAATACGTAACCTACTACCCAGTACTGTAGTCTGTACCAGTAAAATTTGGTTCTGTGTCATTTGTGGATTAACTGCTTCTTAGCTGTGAGGTAATGGCTTGACATATTTTCTTTTGTGAGCTAGCTTTATTTCTAGCCTAGCTTTGCTGGTGTGGGAACCTTTACTTCCAGAAGTGCAATACAATATAAGCTGCTTCCTGATGAGGCTTTTATTGTGCAATCATCCTGCCCAGCTCACAGAAAGTTCCAGGGTCTCCAGATGTTATTGTTGTCCATCTGTAACTCTCACAACTTCTTCCCTCTCGTTTTGCACTGCAGAAAATCCATTGAGAAAAAATTAATAAAAAAGTTCCAAGTCCTCCAGCTTCCGTATCTTATTAGGCACAGCTTCTTTTCAAATTTGTCAGTATCTGAAGTTAATATTTTCTTAACATTTTCTTAGTTGTGGAGTTCTTTAATACACCTCTTCAGTTTTGTCTCCTCTCTCTCTCTCTCTCTCTCTCTCTCTCTCTCTCTGTGTGTGTGTGTGTGTGTCTTTGAAAAATAGTGTCCTCTATCAAGTGGTTTCATTGTTTGCTTAGGGGAGAAATTGGAACTTTTTTATCAACTACATTTTACAGTGTACATAAACACTAAATGCCTGTGTTCATGTAGAGGGTGGGTTGGTTTATAAGAGTTATCGTTCAAAAAAGCTGCATAATACTTTAATTATTACCCCATAACCATTCAGACTATATGCATAAGCAGAAATCAAAACCACTGTAAGTAGGCCTGAGCGATCAGGAAAATAATAAAATGGTAATTCTGAAAGAAGGATCAATAGAGAGGTTGTGAATCACAGAATGAATTCTGTCTTTCTATTGTATGTTTAACAAATGTGGTGGCCCTATTGGATATGTAATTGTCTCTGCCAGCTAGCAAAAATAGAACTGTACCTATAAGGGGAGTGTTCCTAATCTCAATTATTATGGGTTTAAGAGATTGATCTTTCATATAAGCATACAAAAGGCATTTTGAAGGAAAATGTACCTTCTCCTCCATCATAGAACATCTTGCTGGACAATATCTACTTGGACTGTGTTGGTCTATATAATGTCCCTGGACTTCTTTGGAAAGGTAGTTTTTCCATCTCTGTTCGGTTATTTCAGTGTGCATTCTTAGCTTCATCTATTAATGAGTTTCATTTACTTCTCATGTAGGCTGTCTGTGTGGTAAGAAAATCTTGGTGTGTATATGTGTGTATATGTGTATATATTTTTCACGGAAGCCCTCCAGATGTGTGGGACTAAACATCCCATCATTCCCAACCCTGACCACCATGTCATTGGGAATGCCTGAGGGTACAGACTGTGGGCAGGCTTGCCTCAGATGAAGGTGCAATGGGATCACTGTGCCTAGCTACCATTAGACAGATGTGATATACAAGCATATGGATGGTGGGCGTTGATAAGGGAGAAGGGCCATCTGTCATTTTCTTCCTCTCAAGCTCTTCCTTCACACACTTCCCCTCCCTTTTCCATGAACGACAATCTTTTCATTTTATTTGCTCACATGATGTGGTCACAAGTTAGGAATCCCTGATCAATAAACTTTTACAAGTTATATGAGGTAAATGGACTAGTATCTTTACAGTGTAAAACCTATCCCAACAAAAAAGGAATGCTGGTAACCTTGCATTAAAAGTTCCCCTTTCTGGATGAAATTTTAATTAGCAGCAGTGTGATCGTTAGTGTTTGGAATTGAATTAACCCCTCCCCTTTTAATCAAATGTGTTGTTAATTCTAGAACTATAGACCAATGAAAGTTAGAAGAAATTCTGCTATTTTCAGCAAACGACATAAAAAGAAAGTCAGTGCATTTGACCAGTAGGGGAGTATGGGTATTTATTGGTGTGACTGAAGATCTTATTATTTAACTTATTTAATAGAGCAGTCTCTCCTTTTGGGGGGCCTTTGTTTTGCATGTTGTGTAGTTTTTATAACTTCAGTCCTATGTCAGCTTATGCAATAATAGGTCACATTGAAGTTCATTGGACCTTTGCCTAAGCAGAGCTATATAAGATTATGTTGTAAGTACTGTATTTCATTCACAGTGGTGATATAAGAGGAAGGTTTTTTTTAAAAAGTGGTGGCTGAAATATTTAAGCTTAATTTTCAAACTCTCCTAGCTTTTAATCTTGTTTTCATAATAACTACGGAACTTAATATGCAGCTCTTTTAGTACTGTAGCCCTTTTTAGTTGACTTGGTAGCAAATCTTTAACAAATTATGATGCTGTATAGAAGCAAAAAAATTTTCACACTACAATCATTATTAGCTTATTCTTCATCTAGGTAATATAGTTTGGCTTGGGTGATATTGCTGCTTATTTGATGATGTCTGTGTAACTTGAGGGCTGGGATGCACAGCTTTTTGGATGATAAGGTATTAGCTTTTTGGACTCATGGGTCAGAGATCGCACACATTTTCAGATGTACCATAGATGCTATTGTTATCTTGCAGCAATCCCCATATGCACAGGTGATCTGATAATTGCACATTTGGTTTTAATTATAAATCTTAGAGCTTCTGGAACTTAATGGAATTTGGGTTGATCCTTCTAAAGGTGTTCCCCGCCTGCAAATATTGTTTCTGTTCTTTCACATCAATGGTCTTGTGCGCGGCCCCCCCCCCTTCTTCAGTCCATTCTCACCAACTTTTTTACACCTTTGATTTCTCTACTCCTCTGTTCCCTTTTTCTTGCTGCTGATGGAACTCTTCTCTAACAGCCTTGCCCTTATGATTGGCTTATTCTTTTAACTCAAGTTTTTGTCTTATCCTATTTATCCCCAAAGCAGGAGTGAGCAACCCTCAAGATGTTTTGATCGACAGTATCTCTCACCTCTGTTTAATATGCTGGCTGGCTATCCTTAGAGGTTGTTGTAGTCAAAACTCATGTATTTCTGGTGGTGTACCTCTGCCTTAAAATATGTCTAAAATATTAACTGAGGCAAACATACAACATTCCTTTCCCTTAAAGAAGCTGTACTGTGAACATTCTGTTATTATTCATTCCCTGCGCAGCTTAAATGTTAGGGAACATTTTGTACTGTTGCATCAGCTCATACAGTTGATTGCAGACACCACAAGTGCAAAATAATGTAGATAGATCATAAAGTTATCTTGTCCTTTCATTGCAGAATTCCTTTTGGAAAATCAGACTCCTTCCATAGCTATTTTAATTACTGTTTTGCTTGACTTGTTTAAAAAAATATAGTGCATAGAGACCATGCTTGTGGCATTAACTTCCAGGAAGTATTGAGGCACAGGCCAGTAGAAAATGAGATGCTTGTTTAGTTGTTCATGCAATGTGATTTCTAACCGCTTGAGATTTCAGAGCTGATATCTCTGTGAGAATAGTTTAAACAAGTCATGATCAAAGTGGTACTTAAAAGCCATATCTTTATATGGTTCTGTTCACATTGTCTTCTGTAGGGTAAGACTCTACCCATCCCTATTCTGTGAATATGTCTGGCCTTGAAATTAAACAATAGTTCATAGTTTCTAAATAGTCTCTGCTTGAAGTCTAATAAAAAGTGTGATTTTGCTATTAAAGTTGTGTAGCAAATCCGTGAGGCTGGTTGAATGAGTAAACATCATTTTATATTTTTACCAGAATCCCCCCCCCTTTTTTTTCAGTAACATACTAAAAAGCTTTGACTATTGGAATTATACTGTATGTGGCAGCTTTATTCCTATGAATCATTGGCAGAGCATGGCACACAGGGGAGCACTAAATGAAGGCTCTCATTTCTTGGTTGAAACAAGGCCTGTTTGGAATGCATTCCCAAAAGTATGTATTTATTTAGTGCACTGATAGACTCCTTTTCCTTCAGAATATTGGTCTAGAGAGCTAACAATAAAAAATAAAGGACATTCATGAAAAGTTCTAACATCCATTTCCCAAAATATACCACAGAAATAAGAATTCTAAAGAATAAACACTAAAGTCAATCACCACCAATGACAAAGACTATACAATCCATACGTAAAAAAATCAGAAATTAGAACATTCAGTGGCTGGATGATATCCAAAAGGGGAGGACGGATGGGAGGGAAGAACCTTCTGAGGGAACGCACTTCCAAAAATTGGGTGTGGTCACTGAAAAATAAAAGACCTTTTTTATGTTTCTTCAAATATTATGCAATATTGTGTTATCGTAAGCACAGTTTCATTTGGGATTATTTCTTCATAGGATTTTTGAGATTGTAACTATTCATAAGTGTTTTATCATTGCCTCCTTAGGCACAGTGCTTAAAAGATTTTGCTTGAGTATCACTGCTGCTCATGAAAAATCATCCTCGCGTGCAGCTACTTGTTGTTAGTCTGTGGAACTCCCTGCCATAGGATGTGGTGATGGTATCTGGCCTGGATGCTTTCAAAAGGGGATTGGACAGATTTCTGGAAGAAAAGACAACCACAAGTTATAAGCCATGATGGGGATGTGTTATCTCCAGGCTTAAAAAACCCCCAGGATACTTGAAAGGCCAGATGCAGGGGAGTAGATGCAGATATCTAGTTTTGTGAGTGCTCAGAGGCATTTGGCAGGACCACTGTGAGATACAGGAAGCTGGACTAGATGGGCCCTTGGCTTGATCCAGCATAGCTCTTCGTTTATTCTTATGCTGAAAAAAAAGTAAGAGGCACTAGAGATCATACTGCAAATATCCTAGAGTGTAACAAAGAATTTAAGAAGATCAGTCTGTGTTGTATAGACTACAGCAAAGCCTTTGACTATGTAGGTGGTAAAAAGCTATGGCATTCTAAAAGAAATGGGTGTGCCACAATACAGTATTTGACTGCCTTGATGTGTACCTTATACTCTGGACAAAAGGACAGGGTGAAACAGAATGGTTTCCAACCAACAAAGATGTCATATGATAGCTTATCTCTCAGCTTCATCTGAATTTGATTCAGATGAAGGTGTGAACATTGATGGAAGAAACATTAGGATTGCTGGCAGAAAGCAGCAGGATTGCCTTCAAACTACAGTACTGAGAAAGTACAAAAGTATGAATACAGTTGAATCTTTAGAAGTCAAAAATAATTACTAGAGAAGAATTGCCTACATTTACTGTTCTGTTTCCCTGTTTCTCTGGTTTGTGAAATTGGGTAAGCAGGACAGAAATGGACAATGTTGCTTTAAAATCAACTTAGGGGGTCCCTGATTCTTTCTACCAAACAAGCCAGTTTTGCAAGACAGCAACAGCTCCTTAATTTGTTCGTTTGTTTTGGTGGCACCCATTCCTTCTGAGTAGTTTTACTGTTGATTTCTTTGGAAAGATTAAGAGATAGGTTAAGAAAAACGGCACATCACACTTTCTTAGAAAGACTACAGACATTAAGTGAAGTACCTGAAGAACGGAGGAATTTTCTGATGAACTGAGGAGTTTCGTTTCCAGCTTACAATGTAGGGCAGTGGTGGCGAACCTATGGCACTCCAGATGTTTGGGACCACAACTCCCACAGTCCTTTGTCATTGGCAATACAGTCTTGGAATTTTGGGAGTTGTGGTCCAAAACATCGGGAGTGCCAGAGGCTTGCTACCACTGATGTAGGGTGTTGAGCTCATTAAGCAACCCACAACATGTGGTTCTCCCATTCTCGTATTAAATTGGGAATTAGATGTAAGACTTACCTTCCTGAATCAGACTATGTATCCACTGAGGTGGGAATATTTCCCAGTCCCAAAATTTGGTGGGACCCCCTCAGCCAAACTATGGGACTGGGAGCCATCAAAATGGCAGGAGGTAAAGGAGCTCCTTTAACTCCATGCTGTTTCTTTGGCTCTTCCTTCCCTCTTCTGAAGAGCATACCAAGCATCTTTCAAGTTGCAAGGAATCCTTGTGGCTTGCAAAGACATCCACCATGTTTTCAGAGGGCATGAAGAAGGGGCGAGGGAACAGTGTGGAGACAGAGCTAATTTACCTCCTGCAGTTTGCCCTAGGGGGTTCCTGCCAAATTGTGGAACTGGGAGTCTTTTTTTCATGAAAATCCTATCCTTAACACCCATATAGTCTACCTTTCTGTTTCTAACATTAACAACCAGATGCCTTCTGGCAGGCTCACAAGTAGAGTGTGGGTGGTGAAGGCCAGCCCATGTTCTTTTCCACCAGTAAAAGTTAATCATAGTCACAGCTCTCCTGAAAACTGGAATTCTGGTCTGCTTTAAGCATCATTCATACTGAGCCGGAGCTCAGAAAGAGACATTTTCTAATTACAGTTTCCCGAATTCCCAGCCAGTATAGCCAATGGTCTTAGCCTTGCATTCAAATCTCTCTCCTTCTGTTTGGAAATTGGAAATTGGAAAAATCTCCTCTCTCTTTTATGTGTACGATGGGCAAGACAGGATTTGAAAGCCATGGTTTATTCTTGGTTTGTTGTCACCGTAGTTGAAACAAACCACTGTTCATATGTTCAGACATCATAAGGAACTATGATTAGTTTAAAACTGAAGTAGACACTTCCTCTTCTGCCACAGGATGGAAGAGGAGCAGGACAAGTCTAGCAGTAGCTTGTTCATGTAGTGAAAACCACAGATGAAACAGACTAGCATCTTAGATAATATCTTTGCTGATGGCTTGCTTGTGTACCTAGTTTGTAAAGAGTTTGTAAAGCTGTATAGTCATGCCACTGTAATAAAATATTCCTTGCAGTTCCTACTCTGAATCCTACCTTCGGATGCCTTTATTTAGAAGATAAGAATGTATAGTTAATTATTCTGAAATTAAGTGGGAATGATAATGATATGCACGTAGATGCTATCATTTGACAAGCTGTTTGCATTGTTTTGAAAAACTCAGTAGGTAGGATTCAGCTGCCCGTTTCATACATCTTTGCATTTGGCCTCTTGAAAACTATGTACAGTAGCTCTGTCCATGGTTGATTAACATCAGTCCCTTGCCGATATATTAATTAATAACTATGCTAATTTATTTATGAGAAAAGGAGACATGTGTATTTGCAGATACCTACAAAAACCTGCATAGCTGAGATGCTGGATTCAGATGCTGTCGTGTTTTTAGATGAATTTTAATGCTTTGAGTTTATGTCATGATGTGCAATGCATAATTTATACTGTCATTAACAGGGATGTTAGGGAAACGTTTTCATGCCAGGTTAAGAAAACAGTGCAGTTAATGTTAGCAACTGTAGTCAGAAAATATTTAAACCGTTGTTGCTGGCAGTATCCAGGCCAGTGGCATAACAGAATAATTCATGTTATAGGTTACATTTGAACGAATTCATATTATGGAAAGCACACCAGTTTCCAGTGATGGACCCAACATAAAGCTTTGATTTGAGTGCCTGAATTCCTTAATATCAACAAATGTTTTGGCAATGCATAAATATTTGCCAGCAGCTAGTCAACTCATTAATAAGCATTGGTGTAATATGGAAAATGCACTGTGACTGTCCTGGGATGAATGGTTTCATGGTAGGGATGAGAAAGAGACTTAGGAAAAATATGTTTTTTTTTAAAAAAAAATGCCATTGACTTGATTAGCAATCTTTCAAAAAGAAGCTATCAGGAAGACTAGATATATACTGTAAGAGTATCCATATGGAATAAGCTACAGAAATTGACATAATGCATATTTGGCCAGGAGTGCATGTTTTATGCTATTGATCCTCATATTGAAGACAAAGGAGCAATGAGCAATATCTCAGTCACACAAAAGAGGGAATGGGGGGGGGGGATATTCTGTTTATATTCAGAACTCTGATTTCCTGTGGTGTCAGTTTATTGTTGTGATCCTATGCTTAAAATGTTTTTTTTTTTTAAAAAAAACAGTTTATTTCTTGTGATTTGCAGTGCCATCTTTAAAAAGAGGTCAGTGGCACGAGTCCAGCATTAAAAATACACACAGATTCCATTACAGTTTTTCATATTTGATGCTTTCTCAAATCCAGCTGTGTTATTTGTGCTACACAAATAAACATTGAAAGGATATGCAATATATTATCTTGCTTCTATGTGATAATCTAACTTGGTAGTCTTTTGGTACTTTTTGCTTCTTGTGGTGTTTTAATTTTATCTCCCTTTAAAGCATAAGACACCTTAGGTCCTATAAACAATATGAATTAAGTTACTGAGTAGAAGGTGTGAGAAAATGGCTTGAGTTCATTTTCTAGGAAATTTACCAAGGAATAAAATACATCACTTTTACACGTTACATTTGCAAATGCAAAATGAAAAACAGTTGAGATGTTCAGCATCTACTTCATCTTACATTGTCTGGCACTAATATATATAGTTTCCTTTTTTTCCTAAAAGATGGAAATGTGTGCTTGTCAAAAAAAATTGAATGAAAAACTATGAATCACTTTTCAATAATATTCTAACAATAGTATTTTGATCTATTGATCGTGCAGTGCTTTGCTTATATTCTTTCACAAGGGCTAAAATCCAGTACGATTGTAGTATATAGCTCTTGAATCAGTGGAGTTTTGGGAAGTCAGCTCCTCTGCAATGTCCACTGATTCAAATGGGTCTACTCTTGTTGTGACTTACTGCACTGTGAACCAGGATTTCAGGAATTGTTTTACAGTATATTTTAAAGGGCCATAACCACGTGGACTCTGTTCAGTATGCACAGTATGCCCTACATTATTCATGGTACTTAGAAATGTGAATGGCTCTATTTTTCCAAACCTTCGCTTGTCAGATATATTGCCCACAGCACTCCCGGCGCTCTGCATTTGTTGCATATATTTTCCAAATATCCTCATAAAAAGTCTTTATTATGTATTGTGTGAGTTCTTGGTTTCTGGATTCAGGAAATGAGGGACCAAAGGAAACGTGGGGAATTTAGCAGCAAGGCTTTCATGCTGTGAGCTGGTTAGCAAGAAGTTATTTGAAAGGAATCTCACCTATGAGAATAGAAGAGAAATCAGAAGATGACTTGTCATTTGGAGTCCCTGTCTGAACCCACATGCTTTTATGCAGAAGGTCCCAGGTTTGTTCCCTGGGACCTTTCCAGGTAAGGATAGGAATGTCTCAAACCTTAACAACAAGACACTTTCGGTGATGACCAGAATGTTGGAAAGCTACCACCAAGGTGCATCTGCTTTATAGCAACCCTAGTGGGATGTGGTTTTACCCCTTTTATCTCCCAGTGAGCTAAAATGGCTGAGCAGGAATTTGCACCCAGGTGTCCAGAGTCCAGCATTCTGTTCTGGGTCTAACTAAAAAATAAGCTCAACCCGTCATTTTTTTATGCATTAAAGCAGTCTTTCTGCAGTTTTCTATTATCCAGTTGCAAGGATGTCTTAAAAAAAAAAAAAAGAAGAAGAGTGCAATAGCTGGGAGAGGAAGAGAAGCTTGTCTGGAACAAATAGATCCCCCCAGCCAAAAAACAAAACAAAACAAAACAAAACAAAACAAAAAAACACCCTTGTTTGGTGTGATTTCCAACATTTTCATACCAAAAAATACATTTCTGGTGATTTTTATTAGAGCCCCAGAAGGTTGTTTTTCTTTAGTTAAGCTGCAGTATTGCAGTCAAGTCTCTGCTCATGACCTGAGTTTGATTCCCAACCAGAAAAGTTAGATAGCTAAAGGTTGACTCAGCCTTTCATCCTTCTGAGATTGGTAAAAGGAGTACCCAGCTTACGGGGGTGGGGAGAGATGTGTACCCTGCATACTAAAATTGTAAATTGTCCAGAAAGTGTTTGAAGTGTTCTGAGGTGGTGTATAAGCAAGGGTGTTTTGCTTTTACTTTAAACTTTATTTTATAATGTACTTTATAAGAGAAAGTGTTTGTACCACCCCTGTTCATTCCCCCTTTGCCATGAGATTTACCTGTGCGTTGTGCAGTTCACATCTGCATCTTTATGCGTTTGGTTCTTTTAGGCCTTCTAAGACAAATATCCACTCCCCTTCCTGTCTGTTTCTATCAGAGCAGAGAGGGTAGAAATGCCAGGCACATGTAGAAAAGTGGAGGTGGTGGGACTGAATAACATACAACTAGATATACTGCTGCTCCAAAACTATTTCATGCTCTTTTTGTGCACCTCCTCCAGCTTGGAAGTGGGTCCACACTGCACTAAAAGGAATTCTGCAGCATTTCCACCCCATCTGACACTTGAACATGTTTCTTGTCTCAAAAATATTTGCTCAGAGGACATGCTTATAGTGTTACCCTGTCCACCTGTACTGGCAGGAAGGCAGAACAGCAGTGGGTGGCTTAAAACAAGCCAAATTACCCAATTGGCCATAGATTGCAGTAGGAAGCAACAACTTTACTGTGTCTCTTCACACCTTCCTTCATAACAAATAGGGTTCAAACTGTTCAGAAGGAACTAATCTCTGTAATTACAGAAGGTGTTAATTACCAAGAGGAGTAGCAAGCTAACCCCCAGATCAAACAGAAATAAAAATAAACCATGTCTTCAGGAGCAGACAAAAATGTGTACAGTCATGAATTTTTTTCAAGACAAGGTTACATTTTTCAAGACAAGGTTACATCACATGGCTGGAGGAAAAAATATTGATACAGTAACTTCAGTAACCAATCAATCAGGTATATTTCAGACAGAAAATATTCCATCTGAATTGCCTTTTAATTACATCTAAGAGTAGATATGAGCACGATTTTAAAAACAAATTGCAAAATTCATTCAAAAATCGCTTATTTGTCATTTCATATTCGTACGAATCACTATTTCTAATAAATACGATTGATGTTTTTTTGTTATTTTTTTCATTGGTCTATAAAATGGCCCCCAAGGGACATAGAGACACAGAGATTGCAGGGACGCTTTCCCCGACTCTTCTCCAGAATCTGTGCATGATTCACAAAGATTGAATTTCTGATGTCTGAGTTATGCACTCCCAAAGAAGGCCAACCCAGAAAAGTTCCATCCAAGTACCTATAGACACCATACATGCAGTTAACCTTCTTACGATGCTCCTTATAATCCCTTCAAGTTTGGTGAGCACTGGGTTTCCCCGATCCAGTTTGCACTTTCCTGGGGGGGGGCTCACTTTGTGGGTGTATAACTCAGATGTCTAAAACCCAATCTTCATCAGATTTGGAGGGCTTTCAGAGTAATGTCTGGGAACGCTTCCTTGTAATTTCAGTGTGTCTAGGTGCTTGAGAGAGGTTTCAGTGGCATTTTAATGATGCATTTTGAAAATACCTATGTAGACTTGAAGGTCTGTTTTCTCAGGTAGAAGCATTTTTAATAGAGCCCAAGTATCACATAGACAGCATTATGTCAGGTTTGTAAAGATGGTAAGTAACCTCTGAAAAAGTTACTGTTTTTTGTATGCTGGAGTTATACTTAACTAGTGGGTGGGGAGCCAAATGTTTCTAGATCACTGGACAAATAATGTAGGATAATTTAGTACCGCTCCTAGATATCTGGTGTTTAAATGTTGTGTTGATGTGTATCACTGATGAAAATTTCAGCTTAAATAACCTCAAAGCCAAAAGCAAAGCTGTTATTGATTTTAATGGCTATAGATGCACATTTTTAACGTAGTGATGACATTTGTGCTGATTTCACCTTGGCTGAGAAGTGTTATGGATTTTGAAAACTGTACATGTGAAGAGTTAAGTGCACTTAAACACAGTGAAAAGAAACAGCTTAGACACGCTTAACACCACACAGAAGGGGGCTACTAAAAGTTACCACACACACACAAAGAGGCAGACAGAGGATATCTCTCTTAGTGTTATTTTCGATGTTGCTCATCTATATTTCAGTATAATGTGCTTCTCCCACCCTGGAAAATACCTGAAAAATGTCTGTTTAGCATAAAGCATGCAGCCTGTCCCTATCAGTTAGTCTTGGTCCTTTAACAGTTCTCAGCATCCATCAGAGTAAATGTTTTGGATATGGTGTCTGAGCTGTGGGTGTGTATTTCAATGATTCTCCTCCTACCTGCCTATCACAGGGCTCCATCTCTCCTCTTGTGCACTTGTCTGCATGAAAGGACAAAGTGACCAAGGTCATCTAGAGTTCAGTAAGCTGATGGCAGCTAAGACTGAATCTGCTTTTTAAGTTAGGCAAAGCGGTCCAAGGCCTAGAACATTTTTATCCTTTGGTAGCCCCTCTTATGGACTACTCTCCCCAGGGAAGCTTATTCGGTGCCATACCTGCTGTCCTCATGATTCCAGGCGAATAATTTGTTTTATTTGCCCAGGAGGAGGCATGTTTCACCACTGGTTTTACTTGTTTGCTATAGCTACGCTATATTTGTTTGGTTTTTAAACTGGTTCAGTTCTGACTTCAACAACATTGTGCAAAGGAAGCCTCTATTAGGGGTGCTGTGATGGTTAAATTGATACATTCTATTAACCTCTCAATCTCCACTTCCTTTTCTCATCCCCCCAATCAAGAACCCCTCAATGACTGGTGTTTTCCCCATATTTTCCTCCTTTTCACTCTACCCCTTTTCTCGTACCAGCTCTGTCCTTTTCTGTATTCTGCTTCTCTTTCTACACCCTCTGTGGATGACAGTTGTACCTCTCTCATGGGAGGCAGGATGATGTAGATATAGTCTTGTGTCCTCCACTCAGGTGGAGAGGACATCTCAATCCTGGGGCCAGTTGTCTCTGGCACCACTTTCTCACAATTATCTGACTCAGAGCCAAATTAGCTGACCCGAAAAAGTGTCTCATCTGATTTAAATGCTAGTGCAGTTGGAGTTGGGATAATTGTAACTAATTACATTTACATATTAAAGCCACAATCTCAAGACTACTTATAAGTTTATTAAATCTTAATTATTCTAAAACTAGACTTGAGATGGAATTCTGATTTTTAGCTTTTACAGTGGACCCTTGTATAACAAACAGTTTGTATAACATAAAATTTGTACAACATAAAAAATTCCAGAAATAGGGGAAATTTGCTTAACAGAATCGCCTATGGGGCGAATCCGTACAACATAAAAATGGGATTACTCTGTTTTCAATGCATTCCTATGGGAAATTTGTATAAAGGAAAATTTGCTTAGCATAATGTCATTTGGAATGAATTAATTCCTTTATACAAGGTACCACTGTACCTGTATTTAGGATGGTTAGAGATTAACAGCTGAGCATGTACTAAATTATGTATTCATACCATACTATTATGACAGTCATATTCCTCATGAATCTGTTTGCAGGTATATTAATTTCTCATGATTAGAGAAGTATGAAGAAATGAGGAGTTTTGGTTCCCCCCCCCTCTTTATATGATGTAGAAATGTCATATGTTTCTTTACCACACTAAAAAAGTCAGTAAATGTTTTCAGAAAATACCTCGGGATTCCAGGTTGTTTGTTTATTTACTTAACAAGGTGTTTACTTGATAAGTTTTCAGCTAATTGTTTGTATGCAGCAAATGGAGATAGCAGTATAAAATGTCCACAGCATTACATTTTGCCCTAATCAAATTCTGACACCTTAATGCATTTGTATACTAGGTAAGAAAAAAACCATAAGAAGATATATCTTCTTTTATAGGATTGCTTTATTAACTCCCAACTGTTTTGTAAAATTAAATGATTTGTTTGTTACAAAATACTGTACTTTCTCTCCTAACCCCAAATCCCTCTGCAAAAATAATTATAGCTAGAAAATTTGGGGATAGGTGTGGCTCAAAAAATAATCCAAGCAGTCTGGTGTTGAGGGTATAATTGGGAAGTATAATTGGAATCGCTTTAGCACTAGGAGCAGTGCACACTGTTCTGGGCCATTAACAATAATATTACCAGTAGCATAGTGACAGTGATGGCATGGAGAGGATGTGGCTTTGGGTAATTTATTTGCCTCTCATTCTGTGTATTCTCATGGGTTCACATTTGTGTTTTTATATGAATAAAATTACATGTAAATAACATTACACATCTGCTTTTTTATATACATGAATCCATTAGATTGTACATCCTGGCCAAAAACAAACTTTTCATATTCTGCCCTTGCAGGACCAGAAATGAATTATTTTTGAGACTACAGTTTCCAGACTATTTTAGTCAACATGGCTACTGAGAATATTTCAGAGGTAATCTCCACCATTTTGAAGAGAGCTGGGGATGAGGTGGTATATTTGCTTTTTAGATTTTCACTGGTCCCACACAGGACTGCTTTATTTTTGTTTTGTTTTTCTTCACCTGACAGGATCTTGAATTGTTCCTTACAATATATATCATTCTGTCAATGAAACTCAAGATATATGCAAGAAAAATACAGCATGCATTTGACAAAGGTTATTTATTAATCCTTGGTGTACCCAGAAACCATTTTGGCTGAGGATGTTATTACAGCTAGGATATAATTAGGCCTGCTGTGATCGAAGGATGAGCAAAATAATGTTTTTTAAATGTAGCTAAATAGTCAGCCAGACAAATACGTTGATATCTTAGTCCCTGTGAGTGTTCATACATGAGATTCCACCAGATGTTTTCACCAATTTTTTAGAAGTAAGAAGTGTAGGATCAATAACATTATCTTGGATTGCTTTCTTCCGGTTACATCAAACATGCGTCTTAAAGTTCACGCCTACAGAAGTATTCAAGGTATCTGGAGAGCACTGTGCTATTAAAGAGTGCCAAAAATATAAGTCCTTTGTGAGAGTTTTTGAAGCAGTGACAGCCTCAGACAAGACTAGATGTTATTTAGACCAATTCTTTTCCACTCTCACTGCCTCCCCCTCCTGCCTCCACATCCCTGTGTATGTGGAGTCACAGTGAAAGCAGAAGCTTTGTGGAATTGGAGGTTCATGTTCTCAACAGGGTGTAACAAAATACTAATCCCTAGAACATAAGCAAAATGGTAGTGTTCATTCATCTGCTAGGCATTCATGAGGCTAATCTGAGCATGGGCTTTGGCCTTTATTTTGAGTAAAGTGGACATTTGTACTGGGAGTGCTTGCTTAAGACATTTTGTGTATGTTTCAGGCTTAATTATGCTTGTGCAATAATAGCACCTCCCCGTCATGATTACTCTTCTGTTCTCTTGGAATAATTAGCATCAACATATCCTTCTGGGGCTGTGTTGCTAGAAGAAACAAGTTTTCCGTGGCCACCTTTTGTCTCTGGCTCAACTCCATGTTGTAAAACCTTTGAGGAGGGACATATTCTTTTTTGACAGTACTGTACCCTGACAAGTTGTGCTCTTTTTTGTTGGATTTTTTTTAAAAAAATATTATTTGGCAGGCAACAAACACCCCATTCCCTGAAATGATTCATAGATAACAAAGAAAGCTGCATGGCCAGTAGCTTGAGACTGTAACATGTTGTGAAACAGCATAGCAAATGACCGATGAAGCTGTTTGGCTGAGCAGCGAAACATTTCAATCTCTCAAGAAAAAGAAGTCCAGTTGCCATGACTCATCTTCCAGATAAACTCACCTGGATGACTGAGAATCTTCACAGACATAGCAAATGTGGTACAAAACCCAGTTTGCATTGTTCTCTTAACAAAAGCCACATGAAACATCTTTTTATTTTGCACTTCCTTATTAACATGGTAGAAGAAATCTCAGAAGGCACTCAGGGAGCAGTTTCACATGAATGTCTTGCCACACAACTCACTGCTTCTCTGCTGTGGCATTCTCAAGAACCTTGCAGATGGCTGTATACACCCGTTAAACAATGGCTTGCTTGGCCCAAATTAGGATGCCTTCCCGATAACAAAGCAAATCTCAGTGATGAAGGAAATTACCTTCATCACTGAATGCCCTTGAATGTGGAACACCATCTCTAAAAGGTGGGGTGAAATGCTCTTCTTCAATGATCCAGTCCAGACAGCCATGTTCTCTTTCATAATATTGCATCCCTCTCCTCTTGACTCCTCTCCTGTTTCCATCCCCGCATTGCTTTCATGCTTAGTCATCATTTGGTTGATTTTAGAATTTCCCCACCTCTGGGTTTCTCAAGATGTGTTTGGCAGTTCTGCAAATATTGGCATTCCCTGAAATTGTTACCTTGTGTTGCCATTTTGGCAACATAAGTATTCACTACAAGTAACCCCCTGCCTATCGTGGAGGTTAGAGACCCGATCCGACCTGCAATAATTGAAAATCCACAATATGAAAATGCTGGGTTGTGTTGGGACTGGGGGGGGGCTGTCTGCCCCCCTACACTTACCCGAGGTCTGGCGCTGCCCCAAATGGGCTTCCAATGGCTTTCCTGGGTCTGTCAGGAGGCCTCAAACAGGCTTTTTCACCTTACCCCAGGGGACCTTGCCTTTCATATACTGCGGTCCACAGTATATGAACCGCGAAAGGGCGGGGGAACACTGTACTGGAAAATTAATTTGCTCTTAACATATTTTATTTATTTATTTATTTATTTATTTATTTATTTATTTATTTATTAGATTTTTAGATTGCCCATCTGGAAACAAGGCCACCCTTGGCAGTTTACAAGAATAATGCATGCATCACAATACAATAATTACACAATTGACTTGTACGTAATGAAAATATTAAATGGAGTAAAAACACAAAGTAAACAGCAAGCATCTAGACATAATATACAATCATTAAGCAAAAGACATAATGTACATTAAATACATTAAATACATTACGCAGAATATAAATGACACGAACAGTTAGCAAAGCAGTCCTAAATGGCCAGAGCAGTTTATGGAATGAGTCAAGTCAGGCTCCCATGCAATTTGGGGACAAGCTCTCTCTGCTATTTACAGTTGTATGTGAGAAGGATGGCTGTTATAGCTCCAGAGCTTATATGACTATGGTGCCTTGTCAGAGAGAATAGAGTGCTTTGAACCCAGTGGATTCACATCCTGCTCCCACCTGCCTCCTGAATGGCCAGTGTTGAGACTTTTTTGCCCACCTGTGATCAGCAGGACTGTATCATACTTGGCTTTCTCTCTGCTCACAGAGGACGCTAAAGAGCTCCCAACAAAATATCCCCAGCTGTCAGTGTCACTGGTGGTGGTAGACAGAACTGCAATTTTAGTTTCTAACTGAAAGGGGAAATTGTTTGCCTTTAGGGTCCATAAGTTCCGGAATCCACAACTACTCTCTGGTTTATTCTAGGAACCAGAATTCACAAAATTAAATGTGCCCCACCTTTGGTCGTTAAGTTAATAAAATGAGCCATGAGAGTCATGTGGATTGTGTGTGCATTTTAAATTTCCGGTAATGCATTAAAATACGAATTTTGCCTCTTAATTTACTTTACTGCAAGCTGATTTAATTGTGTTTGGAACTGTTTCTCATATATGATTTGTAATTTTTGTTGTTCCAGAATGGAATTCAGATGAAGATAAGAAACAGTGTTTTTTCCCCTTCTGGCCTTGAGTTATGTTGTTTTTCTTGGCATAACTAGAAAACAGAAAGTTAAAACATACTGATACCGATATACAGACCAACTAATAAGGACCCTATAATAGGTTATGAAATATATAAGGTGCTGGGTCCCCCACTCTTTTTAAAAATTACTGTTTGAAAGGAAAAACAGTCTGTGAAATTAGTTGGAGCAGATTAAAAGAAAGAAAGAAATTTTGTTAAGAAGAGGTTTACTAATATTAAGTATGTTTATGTATAGACATACTGCTTGTGTTCATGCTTCATGGCATTGAGCTGTTTTTCAGGAAGGACATTGGCTGAAATCCAGTTGCTTAGTGTAGTAAGTAGAGATGGGTGCTTCATTGCACCGGCAGCTTATTCACAGGTCCACAGGTGGCGTGGGGCACTAAACACCTCCCTTCCAGTTGCCATGGGGGGCTGGGGGGGGCTTCTTTCCCGGTGGCACATTAGTGTTTGAAGAAGTCTGGACAGACTGGCCCCGCCTTTGGTAGCAGTGGACACGTCCGGTGAATAGGTTGGGACTGGGAGATGTGTTGGAGTGGTCCGCTGCTGGTGGAGGCAGGACCAGGTTGTCTGGACTCTTTCCTTGCATGGTGTGCTATTAGGAATGAAGGCCCCCCAGTGCCATGTGGCAACCAGTAAGTGTCCCTGCTGGCCAGAGGGGAGCAGGTTAGCACCACTTAGTATCTGTGGGCCCCATACTGACACTTTCCCATGAAGCTGTCAGTGTGACAAAGCCCCTATCTCTAGTAGTAAGTCATTCATTTGGTAGGCCCAAAGAAACCCACTGATCCAATGGCTAAAATCCTGTTGCTTAGCGTAGTAAGTCACAGTAGAAAAGGCCTACTGAATCACTGAGGATTTGGCAAGACAACTTCTCTCAGTTCCTTTAATTCAATTAGTCTTTCTCCAATTGTAGCCTACTTAAGCTGCAGCTGGAGAAGACCTACTTGAATAAATGGAACTAAGCACAGCAAGTCACAGCTAGAGTCAGCCTGTTTGAATCAATGGAGTGTGCAGAGAAATTGACTCATCAGATCCTTGCTGATTCGGTGGGTCTACTCTAGAGTGATTTACTACACCAAGCAGCAGGTTTTCAGCCATTGTGCAAGGTGTTCAATTTCAGTTTCTTATTGACTTTGTGATGCTCAGAACTTCCATCCTGCAAGACCACTTGACATGTTGGCTGGGGAATTCTGTGTAATTCATTGTTCAGGTGTTAATTGTTTTCATTCTTATTTTGCAAGGCAGTTGAGGCTATTTGCAATGAGTTTTCCTTCTTAGGCATCTTGCCAGCTGAGAACAATAGTCCTTGTAATGATACAAACATTTCCAAATGCAGTGTCCCCCCCCCCCACATTACTTCAGTGGGGTGGGGAAAAGGGGATGACTGATGTATATAACAATAAGAAAATTGCTAACAAGGAAACATTTCTAACAAGGGAGGGAAAAGGAACATAAAAGTGGATAATTCCCAAACTTATGTTTTTGTGTTTGTATATACCGGTATGTTAGAAACAATATACAACTGCCAAGGGTCTATTTATTGGTGAGAGATGATAGATAAAATGTTATAGAAGTTCAGTGGAAAATTGTATTACACAATCAACCAAAGGGTTTGGTTTAAGTCAAGTAAAAAATCCCAAGAAAAGCTTAGGTAGTTTGGAAGAGCGTAGGAAAATGTTATACACTACTTAGGCTATGGATTGGATCTATACCAAGTCTTGCTTGGAGCAGAATCACTAAAGGTAATCTAAATATCCCATTGACCTTAGTTGGTCTGCTTCTAGCCTCCTCTGTCTTGTTTTTTGGAATTCTGTGGTTGATTATTGCATGTAGAAATTCTTCTGATATATATATGTACATCAGTGTTTTAATAAACACAAAAAAGGAAATGTATAAATACTCTCTTGTTGACTATTTCTTTATAATTCTAACCAGACCAGATATAATGTGTGACTTGTAGTGTCTATTAACTACAAACAATCTAGCCAGGATTCTTTAGATGCACGACTTGGTTAATTTTAATGAGAATTTTTTTGTTACAAAGTGGCAAATCTTAATAGCATTGAGAATGACAACAGAACATTAATTGTAACAGAAAAGTAGCCTTGGTGTAGCATTTCATTAAACCTTGCTCAATTTCAGCCAGTTCTTCTGTAGCAACAGATGGTCACAGTGATGACTTTTTACCTTTTGGGATGTCGCCACTTTTCTGTAGAATATTTCACAGTCTTGTTTCCAACAGTACAATCCTGTCATGTATTATGAGATTTAATTCCAGGGATATGTGCACATCCAGAGCTGGAGCCTAAGATATCACTTGTTCCAGATGTTGCTCACTCAGCATTAGATGTTTATTTATGTATTTATTTTGAATGTTTTTACCCCACCTTTCTCCGTGGAAAAGGACCCAAAGTTAGAGGCATAGATAGGGGTTTCAGCACCCGGGGACAAAGTCAATTTTTGTTCCTCCTCCTGTTAAGTGCCTTAACAACCTAGTGACAGCTCAATCTGGCCTCGGGTCAGGGACCCCCCTCCCCACTGAAAAAAACCCCAACAGCAGGGTGGCCACTGATAAGGAGTGAAATCAGCCCACAATATTTGGTGGGATGCTTCCTCTAACCCCACCAGACACACACCTTGGACCAGTCCTTTGAGGGCATTGCTCCTCTTTGTCCAGGCAGGGCTCCCCTCCTCTCCCGTACTGCCCCTCCATCTCAGAGCTCAGCTGGTCCTGGACTCACATTACCTTCCTTCTTCTCAGCCAGCTAGAGCTCATGTATCTTAAATGATATACATATTAAAGCACAGCCCCTGACTTGGAGGGGAAAGAGTGTGCAGTGGGAAGAAAGTGAATGGTGGATCTTTGAAACCAAGAATGGATCCTTCTGATTTCATATGATTTCTGCATGGGAACCTTCCCAAATCACCATCAAATCATCTCATTACCTGGAAGCAACAGGTGGAATGTTGACAATGTCTAGCCAGATAAACTAATATTTTAGGTTGGAAGTGACTCCCTAAGCCTAAAATAAAAGGCTTGGGCCTTTTCTCTTCAGCCATTCACAAGCTCTGCCAGGAATGTCCCATAATCTTAGTCCAAATGCTCAACCATCAGCAAGTTTTTACTCAACTTTGGCTTAGTTCTCCATTTCTTCCTGTAGTTAAATGGTAAGAAGTCCCTCAGTCAGGGAAAGCTTGCCTGAAGAGGAAGGTCTTTGCCTGCTTCCAGAAAGGCAGCAGAGATGGGGCAGTCCTGGCCTCCAGTGGGAGGGAGTTCCAAAGTCTGGGAGCAGCAACAGAGAAAGCCCTTTCATGTGTTCTTATGAGCTGCACCTGTGAAGGTGGTGGGATGGAGAGAAAGGCCTCTTCTGACAATCTTAGTACCCAAGCCGGTTCATACAGTGAGGTTTGATCTTTGAGGTTGCTTGGACCCAGGCTGTTTTGTGCTTTATAGGTTAAGCTCAGCAGCTTAAATGGTGCCCTGTAAGTGATTGGCAGCCAGTGAAGCTGCTTTAGTATGGGTGTAATGTGACCTCTGTAACCCACCCCAGTCAGTAATCTGGCCACTGCGTTTGGGACCCATTCCATTTTCCTGATACTTTCCATTGATAGCCCCACATAGAATGCATTATAGTAGTCCAGCCGGGAGGTCACTAGGGAATGTGTCACCATGGTCAGAGCAGAATTCTCAAGAAATGGGCGTAACTGGTATACTAGTTTTCATTTTGCAAATGCGCTTCTGGCCACAGCTGTGACCTGGGTATTTAAGCTCAAGGATGAGTCCAGGAGCAACCCCAAGCTCCAAACCTATTTTTTCAGTGGGGTTGGGGTGGGGTAATCCTATCTAGGAAAGGTTGCATCCCTCTCCCTTGATCTCTTTTTTGACTGACCAGAAGCATCTCTGTCTTGTCTGGGTTTAGTTTTGGTTTGTTCTTCCTCACCCAGTTCATTACCGAAGCTAAGCACTGATCTAAAGTAGAAATAGCTTCCTTGGAATCTAGAGGTGACGAGAGGTAGAGTTGAGTGTCATCCGCGTTCTCGTGCACCTAACCCCCAAACTCCAAATAATTTTCCCCACTGGTTTCATATAAATGTTAAATAACATAGGAGACCAAACAGAAACCTGAGGTACCCCACAGGTCAGTGGCCGTGGTGTTGAACATGAGTCCCCTAACATCACTTTCTGCATTCTCTCCTGTAGGAAGGACTGCCACTGTAAGACAGTGCTACCAAATCCCATTTCAGAGATATGAGTCAGGAGGATGCCATGGTTGATAGTGTCAAAAGCAATTGAAAGGTCCAATAGAATTAAAATGGACACATCCCCTATCCATTTCCTGGTGCAGGTCATCTACCAAGGCAACCAGTACCGTCTCAGTCCCATAACTAGGCCTGAAGCCAGATTGAGCTGGATCCAGATAGTTTATTTCATCCAGAAACCTCTGGAGCTGCAAAACCACAACCCACTCTAGTACTTTACCCAGGAATGGGATGTTAGATACCGGTATTGTTGGATCTAAAGAGGGTTTTTTAAACAGTGATTTACTATCGCTTCCTACAAAGCCCTCATCTCTCCAAGGGTCCTTACCACATCCTCAGGCTGTAGGAGTTGAAACCCATCCATTTATACAGGGCAGGCAAGGAGGACAGTTTTATTTATAGGCTCCAGATCAATAGCAGCATCCAGGTCAGCCCGGATCTGTACAATTTTGGCTGAAAAGTGTTCGGCAAATTCATTGCAGCGATTTACAGAGTGACCTGTGTTATCCACCCATGGGTTAGCTTGTAGCTGACTCTTGACTATTCGGAAAAGCTCTGCCAGGTGATTCCGTGCCTTAGCAATGGTGGTAGAAAAAAATGATTTCTTTGCTGCTTCCATTGCTTTGGAATAAGCTTTCCAATGGCCTTTCACTGTTTCGTTATCCGTTTCACTCTGCGTTTTCTGCCAACACCTTTCAGCTCTATGGACTACCCTTTTCATATGTTCTAAGGCAGTGATTCCCAATGTTGAGTTTCCAGATGTTCTTGGACTACAATTCCCAGAGATCCTGGCCAGCACACTTAGTGGTGAAGGCTTATGGGAGTTTTCATCCAACAACATCTGGGGATCCATGGTTGGTAACAATAACTATAGGAATTTGGGGATCCATGGTTGGTAACAATAACTATAGGAAAATGTAATCTTTTGCCTTACATTTAAGGTATGATAAATGAGCCAGAATAGTACAGCATTTAGAGTGTTGGATTGGGACTTGAGATAATTCTTGATGCTGGAGGAACGGTGTGGTGGTGGTGTTTTTTGGTGGTAATGTTTTCCTAGGTCGTCTTCAGCTGATCTGAACAGAAATTTTGCCTGTAACATACAAAAATATTCATGTAATACATGCAATTCCAAACTGGCACAAAATACTTTGTCAGTTGAAGCCAATGCTTTTATATACCATAACAGGGCAGTTCTTTGTAAGGGTGTTGTGACAACACCCTGGAAACAGGAGTAATGAATATACAAATCATCAGTGAGGGCTTTACTGTTTACTAGTTATTAAAGACAGGGAGGCTTGAAGATTAAATCTATTCGATGTTAAAGGCAACACATACCAAATTCAGTCATTGTTAAATTTATTTAGTTTTCTCAATAAACTTCATTATTATTTTTATATTATACATCTGAGTCTGTCCCAATTCATGAGGTGACTATTTTAAAAGGTGGCAGCATTACCAAGTGAATAAAAGGTGGCAGCATTACCATTTCCAACACAATTACACGTTTAAAAGGGAGGTGTCATCACAATTTGGTGGCACAGCGGTGAGATGTCAAAATAAAACCCAGTTGTGCCTTTTAAAACCCAGTCTGTGAAAGGGGTGACGTCACAGGTGTATAAAGTAATTTTATTTGGCTGTGAGGCGTTGCACTCTGTGCAGTTAGCAGGTGACTGAATACAAATGGATGTGCTTGCAGAGTGAGGTGCTATGGTGCAATGTAATACACACCAGAGCCTAGCAACAGCTCAATATTAGCATTGTTCATTGCCTTAATTAGCTGCTCAGGCATGGGGGTGGCTCTGAGATGACACACATTGCTCTCAGGCCTCCTGCAACTGTGGCTGTGAGTTTGCTGACCATATGAATAAATGATGCCTCTAAGAAGTCTTATCATGTATGTCAGTTTCGTAGGCACATAGAATCGTGTGTCATTTGTTTTGTGAACACTTTTTAGCCTCTTTGCAGTGCTGGATTTGGATAATGTGGTGCTGTTGTTTACAGGGCTGTGGAGT
>JAHTLZ010000204.1:62821503-62848573 GCA_023846285.1 Phrynocephalus versicolor | reverse complement strand
TTAAAAAGTAGCCTATACTGTGTGTGTCCATACACAGAGAGTGAGAATGAGAGAGTAGGGTGTGCTATACTGGTAAGAGAACTGAACCAGGACCTCAGAGGTATCGGTGTTAAGTCCCATTGAGGTGCAGAAATATGCTTTCTTGGATTATAGCTCTTATGCCGACTCTGGGGTTCTGGACATTGTCAATTAAAAATAAACCTTTCTAAGCTCTGTGATGATGTTAGGCCAGCAACACAGCCTTAGACAGACCAGGCTCACAAGTTTAATCTGGAGATAAAGCGGGGGAAAGGATTGTGATGTTCTTGCAGGAAAGGATGAGATGTAAATGTGACTATTAAAGAAATACACACAAATATGCACATGCACATGAAAAGCCATATCCCAAAAATGTGTGGTTTACAAATAATTATATATCAACTGAAATCCAATCTGTCTCTATTCTTCTGTCTCCATCAATACACTTTAATAATATGCATTGTGTCCATTTATATTAATATTAAGCATTCTTGATTCTTCTTTCTGCAAATCAGATGCACACTATTTCTAAAGCCTTCTCTTTCAGTGGCAGATATTTAGCATAATGCAGATCCATATGTATCAACATTTATCCTTGAGATGCTTATGATCCCCAAATAATTAATATATAAATGCTTGTTTTCTAAGTGTTTTCTCTAACCCTTATTTCTGAGTTGAATTTGAGATAAGACAAAGTACTTTTCAAGAGTGGAAAAACAAGTACAGTAGGACCTCTGTATCTGCGGTAGGTTGGTTCCATGCTGACCCGCAGATACCAAAATCTGCGGATAACATGAAATGCTTTTATCTGATGGCGACAGTAGCAACAGCAGTGGAATAACCAAATAATCTTGGATAAAGCTTTCACCCCAGACAGCCCACCACCCCCTGCCGCTGGGCAGGCATACTCCCGCACCACTCAAATGACCACTGTTCGAGCTTCCCAGATGGCAAACCAGGTGGTGCAGCACCTGATCTGCTGTACTGCCCAGTGGGGCTGGTGGCAAGCTACCATACCCCCGCTACTGGGCAGAGCAGTGGACTTTTGCAGTGGACTTTTGCACCTGTTTTGCAAAGGTGCGCTCCTGCACAACCGCTGTTCGAGCTTCCTGGGCGGTGCAGGAGCATGCAGTCTGCGGCTCTGCCCAGCGGCAGGGGATGGTGGCTTGCCAGGGGCAAAAGGGCTGGGCTTCACAGCACAGCTTTTGCCCCCAGCAGTCCATCCCCGCTGATCACCGACTGCAAATCACTGAATCACTTAACTGATGGTGAATCAGTGGATATGGGGGTACTACATAACATTTAATTTGTGATTTCTGACATGATTTTAGGGTTTAACTCAGCATTTTCCTCTGATTCACCAGTATACATGTGGGACATTACAGTATGACCTCCACATCCACTGATTCACCAACAGCGGATTCAGTTATCTGCAGTTGGTAATCAGCAGGTGCAGCGGAGGTCCGAGCCTGGTGGTGAGGAAGGAAAAAAAAGAAAACTTACCATCAATGCTGGCCATTCGCCTTCCTCACTGCTGCTACTGCCGTCCAGCCACCATCTGGAGGGGTGAGGTGGGGACTTAAGAGGACCTGCCTGTCCAACCGGCCTTTGAAGTTCTAGCTTGGGTCCTGAGCAGCAGACCAGAAGTTTGAGCTTGAGCAGGAAGGAGAAAGGAAAAAAAACTTTATTTCCTCCTTGCCACCGGCACTGCACTAAGCAGCATTTGGGGGGTGTCAGGGGCGAAAGCCACCACCAACCTGGATAAGAGTGTTTGGGATGGATCTCCCGTGGATACGGTGGTCCTACTTGCACAGAAAAAACATAGCCTCATTTTCTCTACCATATATCCATCCAGGGGATAGAAATGTTTATTGCATGTTTCTAAATATGAAAATTAATTGGTGTTAATCAGGCCTTTCTAAGATTTAGCGTTGACTAGACATTTCTAGGGTAGCTAATAAAATCTAATGCATTGACCGCTGTTGATGCCAAAAATCACTAATAATTATGATGCAATTGTTTTTGTTTATGTTTTTGAGTTACAAGCCAGGCTTACCTGGTATTTGTGTACACAGACATTTGAAGACATGGAATTTAGGGTTAAAAAAACATAACAAATGATGAAGGCAGCTGCACCTCTAATTTTATAAGATTTGGACTAGAAAATGATCTGGCAAATGAGAGTCTCAGTAGATAGATTAGCTCTGTTTTAGCTCTACTTTTGGCAACAAAACTGCCAGTTCTGAAGCAATAAAATAATCTTGGATAAATATTTGCACTGAAATCTAGAGAATTGTATTGGTTTGTACAGCATTTTAAAAAGTAAGAGAGATGGGAGTCTAGCTCTCCACAAATCTGCAAAGCAATTTAATGTATTATAATGCAGTTTCTCAATTATCTGAGTGTTTTCTAGTAGGTTTACTCAGAAAAAAAAGGAAAGACGAAGTATGATATAGTATATAGATATAGATATAGATATACTGTATATAGATTTAAACTTTTACACAACAGATCCAGCAGCTACCTTTTAATCCCAAATTACAAGGAGAATATTTCACAACATACGTAGCAATGTTCCATTTTCTACTTGCTGGATCATGTTAGCCTCAGATTAACATAGCTTCTGTTTAAGAAGAAGCATTTTCTCAAATAAACGACTCAAGTAAAGATGGAGTGGTAAATTTAGAAGTATCTGGGCTCTTTCTGACAGTCTCCATAGATGCATGGGTAGCTAGCTCTATGAGTTACAGCACCTGGTATTTGTTCTTATTTGAATCGTGAGTTAATTTTTTTATCATAGATGTTTTATTATTGCATTGTTAATTGCCCAGAATAGCCCTGTGCACTAATGAGGTAGCAAATAGATAGTTGGGTGGATAGAAAGGGAGGCATGCAGGTGCTGGAATCTTGATTTGCTATTGAGCCTTGTTAGAGAAGATGTCTGCAGTGCTGGTACACCCCAGAAGAAGGGAATAGTGAGCTGCTTCTCAGTACTTAGGCAACTCTGGAAAAGGTTGCCATAATTCAGAATTGACTTGACCACATGTCATCATATTAAATAGGCTGCTAGATCCATGCTTTTCAGTGGTTAAGGGCCAGGTCTTTTGCAGAGATGATCGTGTATAATTAATAGCACATTCAAGTGCACGCCATCCTCGCATACTTTGAATTATTACAGGAAGAATTTGCAACAACGTACTGTTCCAAGAGAGGGGGGGGGGAATCCATTCCTCTCGCAATTGTGAGAATTGCAGCTGAGATCAAAGGGAAAAGGGGCACCCGAGGGAATGATGTCATAACACCTGCTATGCTAAAAGTCCCAAGGCTTCACCCTTCTGAGCTGGTCTTTGTATTTATTTCCATAATTTGACTATTGCATATTAATTTTATGTTTAACCTGGCAGAATGTTGAGGTTATCCTCAGAAGGCGTGTCCTCAAGGATTCTTATTGTGGAGTGGCATAGCTGCAGCAGTTCCCTGGAGAAAAAGGCAACACCGCAACCTTCCCCAAGTAGATGTTTTCCCAGTAGTTTATGTCCAGCAGGGCCCATCATTCCCAATCAGTACTGCAAATCAAGCATTTGGGGAGTTGTAGTCTAAACCATATAAGAATGACTGTCTGGAGGGCCAGATAGCAGGGGTCATCAGAGCTCAAAGGGTGGCCAGGAGAATCTGGAGAACCAGAAAGTTTGAAAAATGGTCACGGTCTTTAGTAATGTTACAGATTTTGAAGTACCTGTGATGTTTTCATGCATGTGCTATCTAAAAGCAGCAGAACAAGTTGTACCATTATGTGATCGACAATTAGATCACACAAAAGCAATGCTAACATTTCAGCAGCTGGGGACACGCCTTGCCTTGTGCAAGTTTGTTCTCTCTCTCTCTCTCTCTCTCTCTCCCCCCCCCCGCCCACCCTTGAGCTGCTTTAGACAGGCAAGGGATCAAGCAGTAGATGAACTATTCAATTAGAGAAAGGCTTCAGGATGGAGCTGAAGGTCTTGGGTAAGATCAAATCCCACCAGCTGGGGCGATAACGTGGCCTCTGCAGCCGTGTGGGGGAGCTGAAGGAAGTGGGGCCAGGTGAATGACAATATTAATTCCACCACATTTGAGGAATCTTTGCCACCTACACTGCACAGTGTTATTATGCGGATTGTGTTTGACTCAGAACATGAGTGTACTTTTTTTATGGAAATTCACTTAGACCTCTCATCAGCTATATCATGTAATATCTTAAGCTGGTGAGTTCCTCCCATGAGAAGGGTGGTAAGCCTTTTCCTGAAGTTTGCAAAATATGGCTTGAAGAAGGCAAAAGCTTTCCAGACCCAAGCCAGTTTAAATGTAATTTACTTGTAAAAACTCTTTGTAAAACTACTGGTTATTGATCTGTAGGGCAAGACAGAAAGAGTAAGAGGCGTGCACTGCAAAGTATCAGGCTGCAAATAGCATTTCTATACACCCTTGAACGTGTTCACAATATTTTCCCTTGGGAGCTGTGATCCAAGAACTACAAACTGTGTTTTGCATCTCTCCCTAGGTTTTTTAAAAGGGTAAATTAAAGGAAAACTGCAAATGTAGTCAGTGGGTGTTTCTTTTTATGTCCTCAACATACTTTAGATAATAGAAATGCATTTAATTTATTGCTTTTGTTTTCCTTTGTTGTAAACCGCCCGGAGTTCCTCCGGAAGATGGGCGGTATATAAGTATTAAAATAAATAAATAAAATAAATAGAAAACAAAGACCAGCAGAGTGATGGTCTTTGTGCATGTAGAAATTGTGGCTTTTTAAAGTTAAGAATGGAGTAGTGAAACATCACGTAGTGACTCAAGACATAGTCGAATTCTTGTGTACTTGTGCTAAAAATCTAATGGTTTGTTTCAGTTTTTTGTAATCAGACTCAAAATAATATTACAGGACAAGATTCAATGGAATCTGTTTGGTACTACCAATTGCATTTTAGACCTTAAAATTAGAACAATTACAGCACAATTCATGTTTTAGAATTTGCACCACAGTTTTCATACACTAGACAGACATCTAATATTGGGTCAGTGAGTTAGGTGTTGGGCTAGAGTCTGTGGGTCCAATTTTCCATTGTGCATCCCAGGAGAGGCCCTGTATGTGGCCTTGGGCAAGCTGCACAGTCCCAGGGAACCTCCGCAGAAGAAGGAAATGATAAGCCACTCCTGAATACTCTTTACCTAGAAAACCTTGTGAGAGGAAATGTAAGACTATTGGTGTCTTCTTTCATATCTGCTTGACATGCCCTCCGATCTAGATGTTCTGGTCCAAGGTTTTTATAGAAATGGAATTAATAACAGGGCAATAATCATAATAATAATAGTAAGATTTCCAGCTCTAGCTCTTTTGTCCTTCTTATGAGGCATATTGCCAGATGGCAGTCTGTCTGGAGATTGCCCAAACTGGAAGAGAACTTGTAATTTAACTTTACATGCATGGGAAAAAAATATAGCATATTTGCCGTAATAGAAATTTTAATTTGCCAAATCAGATTACTTAAACAAACACTCTCCCAAGATGATTTTTTCAACATTTGGTTTCCTTTTGTTTATTATGTGAATAAGAATGACAAGATTTATTGCCCCCCCCCAGCCTCCCATGTGAATCTTGGGTGCAATATTTTTGTCTGATACAGATTGCAGTGGAGTGAAGGCTCTGCATAAGATTATACACGAAAGACCTGCACTAATAGTTTCTTGGTTTTCACCCATAAAGTTTAAAAAACAGGCAGAGGGACATTTAACCAAATTTAAAATCTAGAATACAGAGAAAAACTCTCAGAGTTCTGGAGCAAGATTTCCAGTAGCGTACGGACTTCCACAGAAAAGATACTGCTTCAAACGGATGGACATCTGCCATTCCAGCACACCCTTGGAACAGAGAATAAGGGGTTCTTGTAAAACAAGAGGGGATTCTAAATGTAAAAGTGTTCCTCTGGATTTTCATGATGAGACCACTTACTGGTAGATTCTTAAAAGTAAATACAAGAATCCTGGAAATTGCTGCAAGCAAGCTGATTAAAGTGTGGAGTTATTTCGGATTGACCCAGTGGGTTCAAAAAGGTGGGCAGTAGTTGAATGACTTCCTTATAGAAAGCGGTGGACATGTTTTGACTGACGGACAGTGATCACATTTTAGAATTCAGCAAGGGAGAAATGGCAGAAGTTGGGACTCCGTATTCCAGGTGGGGAAACAGATGGTGCGTCAAACAAAATGCTTAAGAAGTATGCAAGGGTCAAGTCTGAGAGCTGTGTCCAATTAACCAGTGGAAGGGCTTCCCTCATTAAAACATAATTGAATACAGTACTCTTCTCTGTCCTTAGGAACAGTCTTAAATATCTGCTCTGGAGGATTTCATTATCTAAAGGACTTAAACTTTGTGTTCATACATGATAAGAGAGGCGGGTTTTATTTATTTGCAGAAAATATATAGCACTGTTGCCACTGGACCATCATGTGTGTGTGTTGTGTCGTTACAGTCGTGACTGACTCTTTGTGACTCCATGTCCATGGAGTTTTCTTGGCAGGAGTACTGGAGTGGCTTGCCAGTTCCTACTCCAGGCACCTACAGCACCTGGTATTCCCTGGTGGTCTCCCATCCAAGTACTAACCAGGGCCGACCCTGCTTAGCTTCCGAAATCAAGCGAGATCGGATGTGCTTAGGGCATCTAGGGTAGCTTGGACCATCATACCTGGTACACAACTGTTTTATGTAGAAAATAAAGGGCTGACTGGTATAAGATTCCTACCTAGGAGTTTTGGCCTTTCATTTTAGTGCAAAATTTAGACTGCTGCTATTTTGGATAATTTAAAACTAGCAGCCTCAGCAAGAGTCTGGAATGTCCACAGGACTCCAAGCTTAGCCTTGCTTCCAGTACTTCTGTGAGAATCAGCAGTTTTTCTTTATACTAGATTGTAACAAAGGCAAATGGTGGAAAATAAATAAATAAAACAGAGCCTTGGACTAGTGTGATGTTCTGGGTACTTGTAGTTTTTTTCCTCTCCTATTCTGCTTGCACATATGCCATGAGAAAGGGAGGTAAATGTGTCTCTATTGTTTCACATGCCATAAGGTTCTTTCTTTCTTTCTTTCTTTCTGATACCATTAGTATCAATCTCTATATATTAAAGATAAAATAGAATGGGAGGCTTGGGGTGAGGAGCACCTTAATATTAGTAGATTACTCGCTATGTAAAGCAAAGCTGACAGAGTTAGAAAAAGATGGTTTGAGGATGTTCTTAGAAAGAAACAGGGCTTTTCTTTCTGTTATAGTGCCATGTGTCACATTACGCTGGAGTTCCATATAAATAGTTCAGCACTTTCCATCAAAATAAGCCAGACCCAAGTGACAGCTGAAAGGTTTGATTTCAGGTTCGATTTCACCTCTCTAGGGATTACTATGCCTGGCGGCTTTTGAAATTCAAAATAGTCAGCTTGGGTTTCACATTTTATTTGTTGTACAGAATGAATGCCTTCCAAATTGCCCTCCCATTTTATGAGTTTTAAAAGAAGGTACATCTGTGTTTTTTGGAGGGCAGCTGTTTGATTTTATTTTAATATTTGCTTTCGCTGTCAAATTATGACATTCATGTAATAATTGTATAACAAAAGCCAAACATAGGAAACATATATGTTTCGTTGTTCTGTGTCGGAACTATCTTATAGGGACCTTAATTGGATTTTCAAGATAAGGGAGATATGTAGAGAAGATATTCTACTTCCCCAGTCAGCTTCCATAACTGAGCAGGATTTGAAGCCTGTTTTTCAGAGTCCTAGTCTGCCACTTTATTCACTACACCACATGGGGGACAACAGAAAGACATGTAAACAAATATAATATATAGGTAAATTTCAAGAGGTAGCAGAGCTGTGGAATTATCACCTAGAAGAGTCTGATCAAGGGTTACTAACTGATCCCGTTCTTCTTCTTCTTCTTCTTCTTCTTCTTCTTCTTCTTCTTCTTCTTCATCATCATCATCCATCATCATCATCATCATCATCTACAGAGAGCTTGCTTTGGTCTTCCCTAATCGTATCTGCCATACTCAGTGTGGTGTAGTTGGCAGAGTGCCAGGCTAGGACTCAGAAGACCTGGGTTTGAATCCCCACTTGGCCATGGAAATTCATGGGGGAGGGTGATACTGGTAAAACTACTCCTTAAATTGCTCACTTTCCTTGGAACTCCTGTTAGGATCGCTATAGAGACCCAGGAATGTCTGCAAGCGCCTGAATGTGCCTTTTCCTCCCACATTCCTACCATTCAGTTTGCTTTAATACCATGCATTTCAGAATGCAAGCATAAGAGATGTTTCTTCGGGTTCAATATCCAACTTGATATTCTTTGTAAGAATGGAACTCTTTTCCCCCCAGCTGAAGAGAATGTTAAATATGTGTCATATGACCACACACGTGATCTAAGCAGGACTACTAATGCTAGGACTTTTTGGAGGTCGTTTGGGAGCACATGGATGGTACACAACTACAATAAAATACTGTATGTGGAATAGATCCATTTTTAAGACCACAGTAAGATGATTGAGGAGCTGATCTAGTCTTGATGTGATTGACAGTGTGGGAGTATTTGAAGGTCTTTGGCCATAGGTTCAACAGAAAAGTCTCCTATAGACAAGCTGGATTAATAGCAAAGGTCAGTGTTGATTGGAATGGTTCCAGTCTGGTGAAATTGCTCCAGGTTCATTGCCTGGAGTGACTCCTACTTTCAATACTCCTTCTGTAGTCACATATAAGAATTGTGAGGTGGGGTGTTATAACAGTTCTGCCTGACTCACATAATGTCATAATGCTTTTGACTTGCAACACCCCTGTGAATTAATGACCTTCAAAATGTCTTATCATTAACAGTTCTGCAAATTAAAGCCAGTGCTTTTGTTTATTGACCCAGTTCATCTCATGTTTGGGCTTCCTCTTTTCCTGCTACCTCCAGCTTTTTATAATATTACTGTCTTTTCTTGTGATTTATCCAAAGTATGACAACCATCGGTTTAATCATTTTAGAATTTAATGAGAATTTATGCTTGGTTTGATCTAGTACTCACATGTCTTTCAGTTACTCTTTTTGTTTTTTATGGACCATCCAGTTGTCCATGAGTACAATTGTGTATTATGTTACCTAAAGCATGTTTGCAGCCAGCAAGTGGTTGGCATCACAGAGTTGAGTGGCTTGCTCTCCTACTTTATTTCTGACTTCTGGTTAGTTGTTCCAGTGATGTTTGGTTGTGCTTCATTTTCTTTCCTTGGTGTTTTAATACCCTGTGATTATCAGTAGTATTATGTGTGATCTATTTCCTCCCGGACACTTGCATAAAAATATTTCTTTTTCTTTATCATCTGTACTGAATGCGATAGATTTCCATGAAATCTGATTGGTATTACAGTATTTGTCACGACATACATTATAGGCCCTGACTACTTGTGCTACATCTCATTTCAGTATTAGAAGAACATTTTTTTCTTCTGAGTTGGTTGTTTCTAGATTAAAAAACCCACACTTCTTGTAATTATATGATTATGTCCCATTCCAGTCCTCTTTAATTTGCTCACACCAAATACTGGTGTGTTTAAATGTACTCCAACTCTAGATGTCATTTTAGCATCATCAGTGCCAGTGATGCTGAAGTCACAGCAGTGTAGAATTCGGGATGCCCTGTCAGGTCTGAATGTGTTAGTTATTTAAAGCAGAGGGCAGGAATGTGTGACTGACCAGATGTTGGTAGAATTGAACTTCCATAAGCCCTACCCAGTGGTGCAGAAGGCTTCAAGTAACAAGCCAGTGACAGCTGGAGGGCTATTCTTCACCAATTTTATCTTAATTGGGACGCCAAACCTACTACCACCACCCCATTCTTTGCTTTTTTCTTCTTCCAGATAAGAGGCTTCCAGTCTTCTGTTCTTTAAATACAATGCAATGAATAGGTTTCAATCAATTTGTTAATTGCAAAAAGAGAAATTTCTAAATGATTTCTAGATGCTTTTAATAGCATCATTACTACTTCTAGTTGTTTGTTTTCTAAGGTGTTTTCATTTAGGATATACTACCAAACTGATAAAAGATTTTTAAATGTGCTATAAAATACTTTGCTTGGGAGGGATAAAAACTAATAGTCCTGATAAAGCAAAAATCTGCTTAACCCTGTCTTATCCATTGCATCTTTGCATCACCCTAAGTTACTATTAATTTGTTAGATCCAGAATTAGTCATACTTGGAGTACACTCAAGAAGGTCCAACCCAGGAATTTCATTGGAATATCAAACAAGCATATTCACATTCTGAAATACAGTTATCTATGGAAATGTCTCCACAAATGTGTGTCTTAGCTTAAAATCTGTCATTTGCAAGCTCTCCTATGTTTTGAGTTCAGCTTCAACTGCTGAATTTCACACTACATATGTTACGTGTTAGTAACATACATCATGTGACAAAACATTTACCCTTGCAATATTTTTAAAATTAGCAGGCCCTCTCCTATTTTACAAACAAGCATGTTATTAAACAATTAAAATATAAAATAGCTTAGGCCATCTCAGTCACACAAATAAGTGATTTAAATGCACACAGCAGGAGCAGATGAATTGTTTGTGTACTATGTGATTGCTTGCTCCAATTCCGTTGTGTACTGAGGTTTAGTTTGCATTGTTAACAAACACTGGAAATGATTCTTTATTTAGGCAAAGCAAAAAGCTCAAGAATAAACACCCGTTATTGTTTGATCCCCTTGTAGGTGTGATGTTTCTTATTTGCAGCAGCAAGGCACAAATTTTGAAAACAGCATTTCAACTGGTTACGGGGTTGTCAGTGTGCAGCCATGTGTGCATTTCAGAAAACACACACACACACACACACACACACACACACAGAGAGAGAGAGAGAGAGAGAGAGAGAGAGAGAGAGAGAGAGAGAGAGAGAGAACATTGCAGAGACAAAAGGGGAACAGCAAAAGGGTTTGGTAAATAGTTTTGTCAGTGTTTTCTGGCCAGTCTTTTCAGTCTTGTGATTTTGTGTGTTGTGTCTCATTGATTATTATTATGTTCTGCCAATGGAATAACTGCTAATACTGGCTGTCCTTTTTTTCTTCATATTTAGAGTAGAAATGCAGTTTGAACATAATGGGTTATTGATTGGTCTGAGAGCAGCAAAAGCCTGAAGGCCTTGTCATCAGTGGTACTTACTCTCCTATTAGAGAATGCATCACTTGATGCAATTCTTTTGGATCTGGAGCTGTAGAATATAAGCTTATAATTGTTGGTCTTGTAAAAGGACAGTTTTGAGGGGCTAGGAGCCCTCCATTGTTGTTATGGGCACCCCTGCCCCCTCCTCCCATTCATTCAAAGAATGGCCTCTTTGTTTGGCCAGTAAGATAAGCTAAACCAGGATGTTAATGATGTATTTTAATTCATTCCTTATAGTACTACAGTGTAACTAATAAAATACATTTCTTTGTCTCTGGGAGGACAAGCATGGCCAGTATACTGAAGCACAAAATATGTACTGAGTGGGTGACGGGCCCGTTTCTATCAGTGTGTTTCTCAGAGGTGCACAAGAACAGCATAGCTTCTAGCTAAGAACTCCCCTCAAAAGTATTCTGTGCCTCTTGTAATAGTCACCTCTGCTGCTGTTGTTTTTCTTTTGAAATCATTCCCCTAGTATGGATTTTTCTTTATACAAGTTTTCCTTGGCCTTTCCTTATACTGTATTTGTTTAGCACAAGTGCCTTGGTGTGTTGTTTCCTTACAAAAACATGCTGTCTTATGGAGCCCTGTTTAGAGTTGTTGTTATATCAGAGGAGGAATAGAGTGAAAACGGTGATAATCAATGATAATATTTATTGATTGATTTGCTTGCTTGCTTTCATTTCTGCCTCAGTTTTCTTCCAGTGAGTGCAAGGTGGGTTATATGGGTCTCAATTACTCTGCTTTTCCTTCACAAGAGACTTGCGAGGTGTGCGCTTAACCCAACACCACCTTGGAAGAGGGGCACTGTGGTAAAGATAACCCAACATTACAGTTGAAATGGGGTTGGAATTACCAAAAGATGTGGCTGAGGTAGCCCTTCCTGGCAGAGAAGCTGGACGTACAAAGAATGTGCTTATGTGCCAAAAATCAATCATAGGGGGGAAAAAACTAAACTAGCTTGCAATTCATTGGAACCAAGAAAAGTCCTGCTGTGATACTCACAGATAATCAGCACTTGAGGGGAGTCCCTGTTTTAGTAACAGATTATCTGTAATGTAGAATTGAGTTTCAAAGCTCACTGCAGTTTAACAGACTGGAATTTAGATCTTCTCTAAATCACAGCTGATTTCACTGTTGACTTTTTGCCACTATTACAAGTACGTGAAAAAGAGCAGAGTTTCGCTTTACAACAAAACCTTACCGTTGCAAACTGTTTCATCTTAGTAGAACTTCTGCTTCTCTTTGCTTTGGTGACTTCTGCTTCCAATTTGATAAGAAAGAACCATATTTTTGTTAATAACTAAGTCAGCTTTTCTAGATTAACAGCAACTCTTTTAGTTTAGTGCTTGGTGCAGAGCCAGAGAGTTGGGAGTTCAATTCTTCTTTGTGCCTCCTTGACAGGAGATAGACTTGTGATGGGGTCCCTTTCAACTCTGCAGTTTGATGACGAAAACTTGGTATCATTTAGCTCCAGTAGCTGTTCTCTCTCTGTTTCTCTGTCTCTGTCTCTGTCTCTGTCTCTGTCTCTGTCTCTGTCTCTCTCTCTCTCTCTGTGTGTGTGTGTGTGTGTGTGTGTGTGTGTGTGTGTGTGTGTGTGTGTGTGTGTGTTTGTGTGTGAATCACACACACACACACACACACACACACACAGAGAGAGAGAGAGAGAGAGAGAGATAGAGAGAGAGGAGAGAGATTGAGGGAAAAGTCATGCTGACTTTTTCCCAGTGTATGTATTTATTTTGAAGGACTTGGACAGCTAGGATTTTCCAGTGAATTCAAGGATACAGTTGCTATTTAAAGGCCAGAATGGCTGCCTTTCATCTTCCTGCACAGTGTATTAGCTGTTCCATTGTTACAAAACAGTTGTGTTGTCTTTGGATGCAAGCAATATAACGGTGAATGAAAGTTGCCCATAAAAGGACTAAAGAAAGGTGTGTGTGTGTGTGTGTGTGTGTGTGTGTGTTATCCCTGTGGTAACTTTTCTGACACCTCCTGCTTAAAACCCAAAAAGTGTGTGTGTGTGTGTATGTGTGTTTGTTTTTTAGCAGGATAGTCTGAAAAAAAGGAAATAATACATACTGGCCATTCATTCCAAACACAGGAGTTCCAGTTTTACACTGAGTTTTCATTATCCATACTATTGAGTTCTTTCTTTTGTTTCGTGCTATCTGGATATTGGGAAAGAAGCACCACAATTAGGTTTTCGAAATGGAACAGCGAGTTTTTGAATGGAATTCTAGGGTAGCTACACACTCTCTGTGTGATAAACATATCATTTCTGTAGTAGATGTGGTGTGGACAATGTATTTCCCAATAAGCATGCGTAGGATTACAGCTTAAGAAATTCATTTCAGTTTTTTTTTAATGTCCCAAACACTAAGATTTTGTCACAAGTGTTTGGGCAGCCCCACCTCTATCTACCCTATGGAGAGTTGAGGACATTTCTCTTGTGTTTCTCAAGACAAAACTGTTAATATTTTATTTTTAAGTTTCTTTCTCTCCATCCAGCCGGGTTTCTCCCTGCTGGAAGGATATTACCTTAAGATGGAAACATGAAAGCTTTTTTGAAAACATGAAAGCTCACATTCTTAACATTAGTTCAGATCACAGTAGAGTATATGTAGTGAAGGGATATAGTTAATGTCTTAAACACATTTTTATGACTTTGTAGGAGTTTCCCCCAATTTGTATAGCATCTTGTAATTCTCCTGTTGAGAGAGAGGTTTTCAATAAATACCTGATGGTTCGAGAGAGGGATCAGGGAAGCCATTCATGTGTCTATTGAAAACCCCTCTCTCAACAGAGGTGGGGGACTCAGGCACAATCTGTCTGCTACTTATCAAACTGCTCTTTCAACCATCCCCAAACAAATCAGAAGCACTTCACACCTCCACCAGCAAGGCTACAACTAACAAACTATACTTAATCGGTGTTGGGAACAGTTGCATAGGTGGGACTTTCTCACACGCCAGGTCATTGTACATCTAACAAACCTGTTCAGGTCATTGTCTGCTTAAGGAGCCTATTCAGGCTAGGGTGATGTGAAATCAAGGTGGACTACAAATTGGAGGTCTCACCACTAACTTTCCTCAGACTGATGAAGCTGCTTGGATGAGCAGCAAAATGTTTCTCTCTCTCAAGAAAAGAAGTCCAGTTGCAATGACTCAAGTTCCAGATAGTTATGAGAAAGGGCATTGTGAGGGTTCAACTTCTGTGAAGCATTAAACCAGTGCAGTGCTAGAATTTATTTTCTAATTCCCTTAAAGCTCTGTTTGCCAATATGAAAGGAATCCTTTGTAGTGCTGCATTCTTAGGACCCTTTCGACTTTTTTGGGTGGCGGTGGCGGTGGTGGCAGTGGTGACGGTGGCGGTGGTGGTGGCATTTCTGAGCTTAGTGCAACTTTGCAAGCCAGCTAGGACCGCTACATTATAGATCTTTATTGCTCTGAAGCTTCTCTGTGTGCCCACCTAAACTCTTTGGAAGCAATTACTATATGACATCTTCCTCTGGGGCTATAGGTGAAGTGTGAAAAGTAGAGTAGGCTTTTGGTTGCTGCAAGGCAGTGTGATGAAAAACAGGAGATCATATAAAACTCCAGGCACTATATAAAAAAGTTAGGTGCAAAACACGTGTGCCTTATGTATAAATGTTTATACAGAGTTTCTTTTAAATGTACTTCAGAAGAACTTTATTTTCTATCAAGATGAAAGATAATAGATGAAAATCTACACAAGGGGGTACCCCTAGGGGGAAAAATGTTCTAATTGATTAAATCGGGATTTGAAGCGAAGCCATGGCAGCACTAAGCGCTTGCCCGTGTGGTGGGGGGACTATTACAGTTTTCAGATTCAATTAGAAAGATTATTTTTTCCTGGGGGACCCCCTTTGGAGCTTAATAACTCAGCCCCCTGACCCCCAAACCTTTCCAAATTTCAGGGGCTTACAAGGAAGAGCTTGAGCTCCTCTACCATTGATTCCTCTAGGGCAGGAACGGCGAACCTATGGCACGCGTGCCAAAGGTGGCACACAAAGAGCTTTCCCCTGGCACACGACATTCTCCCTGCCTCCCCGCCACTTCCCCCTCCGCTGGACCAGCCATGAGGAATTTGCGGATGGAGAAGTGGGGGGGCAGGGAGCATGTTGCGTGTCAGGCTGACCCTCCCTTCCCCAATACATTTCTAGGGTGCTCGGGAGGCTTCAGTGAGGGGGATGGGTTCTACTGTTGTGTGACTGGAGTTCCAGTCTTCAATACCATGCTCTCAGGGCTGAAGTGCAGAACTCCCTGTTCCTTATTGCAATCCTCACATTAGTTGGATGGGCATAAATTTCTGGGCATCCATGTGCTACTCTCTCTCTCTCCCCTCCCCCCTCTCACACACTCTCTCTCTCTCCCACACACACTGAACAGGCAATTACAATATACAATGGTACTTTGTATAAAGGAATTAATTCGTTCCAAATGAAATTATGTTAAGCAAGTTTTCCTTTATACAAATTTCCCATAGGAATGCATTGAAAATGGAGTAAACCCTAATCACGACCATTTTTATGTTGTATGGATTTGCCCCATAGGCGATTCTGTTAAGCACATTTCCCCTATCTCCAAAAAATTTTATGTTGTACAGATTTTGTTATACAAACTGTTTGTTATACAAGGGTCCACTGTACTAGCTTTATGGAAAACTTTCTCCTGTCATAGATAAAAATGGCTAGAATTGGTTGGATGAGACATGAGCCCTTCTTGGTACCATCACTCTGGGGAATTGTTAGGACCAGTGCCTGCACATCAGAATTTACTACAGCACTTACATTGCTGCTACCGATGCTGGTAAAACAATACTGAAGGTTGGGCCTGATGACTCCTGTGACACCCTGATGTGTGCTATATAGACATGGGCATGACTCAGCGAAATTTCCGTTTCCGTTTCCGTTTTTTTCATTTTCGTTAGGTAACGAAACGAAAACGAAAATTTTTCAAAAACATAACGGAAACAGAAACAAAACGAAAAATTTTGCCGTGTTTTTCGTTTTCGTTGTGGCAAACACATTGAACTGAAAAGAATGCTAACGAAACAGGAATTTTTCGTTTTCATTTTCGTTTTTCGTTTTCGTTAGGCAACGAAACGAAAACGAAAAATTTGCGGAAAAACCCAACGAAAACGAACCGAAACGGACCCCTAAACGACCAAACGAAAAACGAAAAACAATTTTTTTGAGTCGTGCCCATCTCTAGTGCTGTGCATTCTGAGCTAGTTATTTAACTGCAAGGATAATGGTTGGGATGTGCCATATTGGCTTAACAACCGTCTCTACCAGAAGGGAAGGAACAGAGACTGGTTGTTGCTTGCAGCTTTTCAGTGGCCTTGACCCCAGCTCCCTGAATCCCACAGCTAACAGGGTTATGCTACTCAGAGTCTTCTTAGTGTTGTTCCAAAAAGGTAAATTTTCCAAGCTCAGGCATTACCAAAAGCCTATGTTACTGTCATTGGTCTAAAAGTACCTCTTGCAGGGAGCATCTTCTGTGGCAGATCTGTAGCACTGAAACACCCCTGTTCCCAGCTCTCATATGAAATACTGTACTTTGGGAATTTCAGGCAAAAATCAAAGAAAAACAAAACAAAACAAAACAAAAGACACAAACATGTGGCACCTTAAAGACTAACTTTCATATTTTAATGTGACCTTTCGTGCACATGTGCACTTCTTCAAAACATAGCAGCAGAATGAGGTGTGGGATATGAGATGAGATATAAATTTCATACCAGAAATTCATTGAGCCTAGATATGATTGGCTGCAGCATATAGAATGGGAGAGGGGAGGGAGGAGGAGGGGGGAGAAGAGGAGGGAGAGTTAATTAGTAGAAATAGTGAGAACATTAAATGGTGAGAAGACAAGTTAGAGCTGTATAGTTTTATGGTTTTATGGCTCAAACCAGATTGTTCAAATATTCATGTTGATTGTTTGCTGACCATAGAAATAGGGTGCCATTATTTCTGGCCATTCAACTTGCAAGAAGCCTCTTGGCTGAGGGAGTTATGACACTTCGAATGGGCAGGAATGGACCCTTTGAGTCAGAAAGGTGGATTTGGTTTCTAAAGTACCAGGCAGGCAGTTGTTACCATTCAAGGCCTATCAGGTTGCCTGCAGGAAGCTTGTTCACAAAGAAAGCAAAGGACTTCTGTCTTCTAAAGCACAGCAGAGAAGAGCTGTAACATCTCCATCTACCACCTCCATGAACACGGCTGTAACTCTAGTAGTTACAGTCTGCTTTCAACATACTGTAATAAACAGTTTGTTACAGTTCCATAGGGTGGGATTTAAGTAGCTGCAAGGAAGTGTAGGGTTGCAGTGGGCGTAGATATTGCAAAGACAAAGACAACCCATCAGGTACAGAGAATGTTGCCTCCACCCCTGCCAGCCTCCCACTCACTTTAACCTTGCAGGATTTCAGTCTAAAATGGCTCAGCTTGCCGATGGGAACACACCCGTAATCCTTCTTGCATTACCAAGGACTTTCAGATCTGCATTAGCACTTGTCTAAGCAAGGTATTAATGGTATTGCCAGTTTTAATTGGCCTATTTAGAAATCTTATTTAGCTGCATTGTCACTTCTGCTTAAATAAAAAAAAATACGATGTAGCTGTTGTTTTCTATGTACAGCCAGCATGCCAAAGATGTCATTTTCAGTAAGGACAGAGTGCTGTGCTTTATGCTACAAAAACCTTTCATCTCTGGGCAAACAAAAGTTTGGCTGTTTTTCATGAAATTACACATGTCTGTAAAACCACAGACTTAAAATATTACGGCTACTTCAAGAAAGGGCTTATTCACTTGAAGCAGTGTATATATTGTTTTTTTTTATTATTGGAAGGGACGATGGTGTGTTTTTGAGACTTATATACTTATTTTTAGTTAATACAGATCATGGACAAGCAGATACTTTGTCTTCCAGGATCTGAAACCACTGTTTCATAAGAGTATATTCTCCCACAGAACTTAATACTGTACTTTTAATGGCCAAAATCCTCTTGCGTAACTCATACAGTATTGGCATAAGGGAAATGATGTCATTTTCCCAGGCTTGGATCTTAAGTTGCATGCAGAAGCCACCTGGTTGGTGCTCAGCGAGGAACCCCATAAGGAATTGCTGCTGCAATGACATCATTTTTCCTATGATCTCTCTTCCCAGCCCTCACTCCCCAAAACTGCAATATCATTCAAGTGAGATTAAGTGCGGTGTAAGCTCACATCTTCTGACAGAGGAAAATGGCAGGCTGGTAGAAACCTGTTGCAAGATATCAAAATGAGAAGTTTCTTGTTGTATGGAATGAAGTGGCTTGGCTTAATTAATGATCTGCTGTGTTTTGTTTTTATTTTGGAGGTTCCAGGTCCTGTTTGCCATGTGAACGTGTATAGCCCAAATACTTCCAAGCAGCCGGGGAAAACAGGAATATAATAATGACGACATAAACACCTGATCAGCGGGAATTCATGATCGAAAAAGGAGCATCTCACCCAGGCAAGGGTTTTCTTTTTGACTGATGCTGCTATAGGACTGATGGATTATAGTGGAGGAATGAGCATGGAATTGAGAAGAGCCTCCAGTCCTCATAAAATGAACAAGAATGACCCGGATGCTGACAAAGGTGTGTTGCACAGTTGTTGCATATGTGGCAAAAGTTTCCCTTTCCAGAGCTCGCTCTCACAGCACATGAGGAAGCACACTGGGGAGAAACCATACAAGTGCCCTTATTGTGACCACCGAGCATCCCAAAAGGGCAACTTAAAGATACACATTCGGAGTCATCGAACGGGCACCATCAGCCAGGGGAATGAAGGGGAAATGGGAGGAGAGGCGCAACTCAGCGAGACGAGAGTCTCCGAAGGTCTAGATGGTTGCACCAGTCCTACCAAAAGCACCTCTGCCTGCAACAAAATCCTGAATGGAGCCACTCCCACCGAAGATGGCAAGATATTGCTGAGAAGCAGTAGAAAAGAAATGGTTGTGGGTACTCCTGTTGGAGAAGAGGTTAAATCCTGTACTTTTCAGTGCACTTTCTGCAAGATCAAGTTTGAAGGGAAGAAAGACTTGGAGCAGCACATCCATCAGATACACAAACCTTTCAAATGTAGACTGTGCAACTATATGACGTTAAGGCAAGAGACGCTGTTAAACCATATAGAGAGGGACCACATTACCACTCAGATTCCGAACAGGGAAACATACTCCGAGAACTGCAAAATGGAGACAAGTGCAGGGGAGTTTCCTTGTGAAGTCTGTGGACAAGCTTTTAGCCAGACATGGTTTCTCAAAGCTCACATGAAGAAACATCGAGGGTCATTTGATCATGGGTGCCACATTTGTGGTAGGAAATTTAAAGAGCCATGGTTCCTCAAAAACCACATGAAATCTCATGGACCTAAGTCTGGGAGCAAAAACAAGCCAAAAAATGAGCTGGAGCCTATGGCCACTATTAATGATGTCATCCAAGAGGAGATGATTGTGACTGGTTTGTCCCTGTATGAAGTTTGTACCAAGTGTGGAAACCTGTTTACAAATATGGAAAGCCTAAAAGCACATAATTCGGTACATTGCAGATCTCAAGGAGCCCGTGGTGAGCACAGAGCTGAGAAGCTAGTTGATGGAGGCCTTGATGGATCTATAGCAAAGCAGTTTTTCCTCCAGTACTTGAACTTGATGCCCTCTGTAGCTGTTGATGGTGTTCCTAGGAGTCTACCAGGAAAAAGAGTAGCAGAGCTGGATCCAGTCAACAGTTACCAGGCCTGGCATTTGGCTACCAAAGGAAAAGTTGCAGAGCCTTCTGATTACATGAAGTATTTTGGATGGGATGAAGTCTTGGCAGATGCTGATGTCACGTATGACAGGGACAAGAGGGAATATATTCTTGTCAGTCAAGAGAAGCGCAAGCAAGAGCAGGACTCATCTGGCTCTTCCAGCAATCCTAAAAAGAAGAGCTGCCCTAGTGGGCGTGCAGAGAAAAGCAGCAGCACCCATTCGGGGGACAATTATCTTCTTGGCCAAGATGACCTTGAATACCGCCCTTCGTCACGTCAGAGCAGAAGGGTGTCCCAGAACAAGTCGACGGAGTGCTTCGAATGTGGCAAGATATTCCGCACTTACCATCAAATGGTGCTTCATTCCCGTGTCCACAGGAGAGACCGCAGGAGCTGCGTCGAGGGAGGAGGAACAGCTCAGCAAGATCGTTACAGCTCAAACAGTGAGGATGGCGACTCTGGATCTGTCAGTGGGCCAAGCACGCCAAGCTCCGCTTCTGCCCCAGAAGATTTGGTGACCTCGGGCGTGGGCGTGGAGGGGCCTGAAGATAGTCCAGAGGAAGGAGGACATGAGCCATCACCATGTAAGTGCCTATGTAAAAACTTCACTTCTGCTTCATTAACTTCTTCCTTTCTTTGTGGGCTTTTAGAGTGGCCTATTGTATTTAATTTTTTGTCACACGGAGCAGAAGAGTCATAAAGTTAATGAGATGTATAAGTCAGAGAAGAACAGGTCTACCCAGATCTCAGTAGAGTAGGCATCTGGGCTAGACTGCAGGGAATCAGCTTATTAATATGTATGATATGCTGAACATACACTCTCTCTTGTTTTGTAGCTCTGACAGTGTTGCTCTTCCCCTGTGGAAGGGTGCATGTGAATGTGCTGGCAACCCGTTCCATGCTATAATTGTTTATCTTGCTATTTTCACACCATGAGTCACAAAGTTGATTTTTGGGTACCTTTTGGACTTCTTTCTTTGGGTGCCAAAATTGCTGAAGCCTGCAACTGGCCATGAATGCATAGCGATTGCAGTTTTATCAAGAGCTTCTGTGTATGGAGGAGGCTTTTCATTTTCAGAAAGGTACCTTCTGTGTGTGGAGGGTGATGGGAATGACAAAAGAGGGGCCAGGGCTAGTTTTTGTACACATGAATATGGGCAACATGTCATTGGTTCCTTAGAAGTGGAAATAAGTTCCAGTGATTCCTCAGGGTTTGGAATGAAAATCTGTTGGCTCCCAATATTATTTTTATAACTGGATAGGGCAGTCCCACTTTGTTGATGGATATCTTCTGAAGGATGACAGTCATAAATAAAATAAGTCTATATTCTTCTCTCTTATTTCCCTTTGATCCTGTGCTTCCAAAAGTTGTGCTAGAGGAACTTCAAGGCAATAATTAATCTCAGTAGATTACTACAATCCTCAGAGTCTAACTCTGGTTAAATGGAACAAATTATTCTCCAAATAGAAGCAATGTAAATATTTGAAAGAATGCTAATGTTGAGGGCTTCTCTGTCGTGATTTCCCTTCTTTATTTCTCTGTGTTTAAAAGGCATTTTCAAATGCCAAGTAAGGAGCATTTCTTTTGCAAAATCGGTTCTCATTTTTGTTGGTGGTGGAACAATGTGATTTCTTTTCCCCCTTGAGAGTTGCTGAAGAAGAGTGATCAGTATGATTTAAAAGGATATTTCAATAATATTTATTGTTGCTGTGCTGAGTAACTTTTCATACATTACATAGACACAGAGCTAAATTTGCCACCTAGTTCATAGCAGACGGGGGCAAAAAACAGCCACAGTTCCTGATGAATGAAATGAATCTGCATCATGTCCTCCTTCCAAACATGTTTATCATGTTTATGCATTACACTTCTGTGCACACTTTAAATCGTGCATATACAGTAGTCCCAGATCTCATGTTTCATCACAACCAATTAGTTGCATGAGTACTGAAAGAATAGTTCAGTGGTTTGCTTTGCTTCTAAAAACATTATGGCTGCAGTCCTGCGGTCTCTAAGCTGGGACTTTTCATCACTGATATCAGTGATGAAACATATAGTACATTATCCGGCTGTTAATTTCTACAGGCAACTACCACGTCTCTAAGAACTGATGATTATCTGCTCTCCTTTTATTTGTCTACATCCTAAAAACCTGCTTCAGAGGGCTGAAAATTCTCTGGAGCAGATATTAGGTGGCATGAAGGATTGCTTTCGGAGCTAAAGGTGGAGAAGTTCCAGTTCTGCTGATGACGAATGTAGATGTACACAACTGGAGCTGGGTCACGGACTGTGTCTGATGCTCCACTCAGGCAAAGATTAAACTGCTCCGGTGGCAAAACATGGGCTGGAAATTTCTTCAGTCATATAAATCCTCCCCCCTTATCTTTGACATGAAGTAGTGACGGCTTGCTATGACCTTTATGGATGTCAGGATGTTATCTGAGAAGGACTATCTCTGGTTAGGGATGTGTCTGGAAAAAAAGTTTTTGTTCATTTGTCTGTTTGTTTTAGGTTCTTTATGTGTGTGTGTGGGGGGGCTCTTTTGCATTCATGTTGTTTGCACACAAATCCTCCACTTTAACATGAAAGGGATCACCTCTTTGAAATCATTTTATTTTGCCTTTTTCTATTCATGTTTTCTGGTGCTGACAACATCAACAACAACAATGTGCTGTAAAGTCAATTCTGACGGGTTGTGACCTTTTTCAGGGTTTTCTAGGTAGAGATTTCCATTTTTATGGGGGTGTTCTGGGACTGTGCAGCTTACTTATGACTCTCTACAGGCTGGCTCTTCTCCCTAGAGGTGCAGTGAGTAATTAAACTCCAAACTTCTGGATCCATAGCAAGATATCTAAGCCACTGAGACACCCAGCCATCTTAAAAAGATGTAAAGAAAAGCTCTAAAGAACTGATAAAAACTCATTGAAAAGCAGAGGCGAGGCAACGAAAAATCAGTCTTTTCCAAAAACAGGTAACAGCACTCGCCAAACAAAAAAGTCCCAGAGAGCCCGACCGAAACATGTACTTTTAGCAGAATAAATGCACAGTGAATGAACAAAATAGCAATTTCAAAAAAAAAAAAATCTAACAGAGATAGCAAGACAAAGGCAGCCAGGTAGCTGAAGATGGAAGGTTCCAGAAGCTTGCACACTGCAAAGAAAAAATGAAACAAACAAAAACCATTCACTAGGTGCCAAACCAGAACATTTTACACTTTCAAAATTCTCATTCCTTCTACCCTAGAAGTTCTGGTTCAGTGAGGATAGCAGCCTTCATGACAGTAGTGGACGAAATCTTTCCTGGGTGATTTGACAAAGAAGTGAAAGAAAGGTTAAACCAGGCATGACCAAACTTCGGCTCTCCTGATGTTTTGGACCACAACTCCCAGAATTCCAAGCCTGTATTTCTAATGGCAAAGGACTGTGGGAGTTGTGGTCCAAAACATCTGGAGGGCAGAAGTTTGGACATGCCAGGGTTAAACAAAAGAAAAATTCATGCACACATACACACCTACATCTGCACATATCTGCACAAACCTCAAAGCATTAATATTGAAGAGGCTGTCATCAGGATTCAGCAAAAATTAGAAAAAATGAACTTTTCATCCTCTCCCCCCCCTTTGTTAAAAAAACACTAAAGTCCAATTTCTAGCTTTGGTGATTGAAAGACATTGGGATGCTCTTCCATAGAAAGTTTGTGGTAGCTATTATCTTGCTTCTTTTCACAGGCAGGAGTAGAAAATTCAGAATCTATGGCATTTAGGGGAAGATGAGCTTATGTTTTTATCTGGAGAACATTGTATATTTAGTGTTTTAGGTTTTTTTGGTAAGAGTTCTATTTTGCTTTGTAAATATCCTCAGTATGCAATGTTTATAGCAAAAAGTAAGTAAACAAAGGTTGAAATATGATTGAACAGCTATTTTGATTTGAGAGAAACAGGATTCAGCAGAATCTAGTTTAGGGAAGATAATTTTCAAATGGATATATTATATTAGAATAGCCAATCTAGAAGGAAGTTTATTTATTTATTTATTTATTTGTACACTTATATATTGCCAGTCTTCCAAATGGAACTCCTGGCGGTTTGCAATAAACACAAAATATCAAATATTAAATGTTAAAATAAACAGATAAAATCAAAAAAGGCCTTTCTATTAGCTTTTCTGTTTGTTGCTGCATATGTTTTGATGAATTTAAATGATGAATATTTGTCAGTTGACAGGCTGAATAACGGCAGGTTATACTGAAATAATATCTATTAAAACACACTCATTTATATGTCTCATTACATGAGTAACTGCTTCTGAAATTCTTTCCTTGTGGGCGATACAAGACAGAGTTCTTTCCTGTTTTCCTGAGTACAGTCTTTGTCAAGGGCATTGTAAAACAAGCAGCACTCATGCTTTGTATGTGCTCTGTTACAAAATGAGGTTAAGAGCACCTGAATTCTCCTTTGTTCTCCAGCTGGTTCCTCCTCTGCCTTTCTCTTTTGTTTCCAACACCATTACCAAACAGAAAATCCTCTCAAAAGGTGTTGTTTATTCATTCGCGTTTTGTTTTATTTAGAGTGGTTGCAACCTGCTACAGAGGTTTCCTTGTGAGCTAGCAAAGAAGAGGTTAAGTACAGTACACAACCCTTTCAATCAAACGGAAAACAGAAATTTCTGCATGTAATACGCAGTGCTGTTCATTATACTTGATAGTTCACAAATAAGCTAAAAATGCAGTTGTGGACAGCCCTCAGTTATCCTAAATGATAGTGAGGAATATTTACCATTTACTTTATTTGCTATTTTAATAGCTTGAACTCGATGTACATATTGATGTCCCTGTGAGCCATTTAGGGTGGTGTAATCCTTTTAGTTGGCTAGTTAACTCTGTTGTTTTGCCTGTGGAGTTGGGAGGCTGGGGGTTCAATTCCCCATGGCATCCCAGAAGACCTGGTCAGTGCACAGACCCAAAGAACCCCACCCCCACCCCCCAAAAAGAAGCACACATCCAACTACTTTTGTGTATTCCCTTTTTGGAAAACGCTATAAAGAATTGCCATAACACAGCACATGGTCATGATAATGATTAGACCCGCATTTGTTTTATACTGGCTACAGTGTTTGCTAGAAGGGAAGCTGTGCCTAAAGAATGTGACATGTTCCACGCACTGTTGCCATGGGTAAAAAAGGCTTTCCAACTCTTGGTGTTTTTGAATTCTTTTCCCAGGAGAGCAATACCCACTTCCTGTTGGGATCTCTGAGGAATAGAAGTACATACATGAGGGCATTGGCAGGGGGTGTTGTTTGGGATTGAGGGAGAAGTATGCAGTGCTGTTGTTTTCCAAGTTATGTGCGAGTGCTGAATTATGTTGCTCTCGCCAGAAATTTGTTCTTTATTTTTTGGTAGTTGTTTAGCCATTAGTGCAGTGTAGGTATCCTGAGGGTGTGTGTCTCCCATCTTTATACAATTGCAGTTTTCAGTTGCATGTTTTATTGATTGATTGATTGATTGATTGATGCATTTCTATACCGCCCATCTTCCAATGGAACTCCTGGCGGTTCACAACAAACAAAATGAAACAATAACATCAAATAAAGATAATAATAAAAATAAAAATCATATAAAGAGCAGCAAAGATGGCGGCAAGTATGTCTCAACAGAGGGGGGAAATGAGCTAAACATACAGCTGTTACAGTGTCTTTTCTACCAATCTATCCCTCCCTCACCTACACCCACCCTTGTCCATGCCATATGAAAGAAGGATTGTTTTGCCTGCCCTCCGAGGACACCTCTCTCTCCCTCCCTCCCTCTCTCCCTCCCTCCCTCCCTCCCTCTCTCTCTTTCACTCTCTCTCTGTCTGTCCATCCGTCCATCCATCCATCCAACCAACCCACCAACTATTTTTCCACATATAGAAACATCAGAGCAGGAATAAGCTAGGCTCTCACCTCTCTGTGTAGGTAATGCCTGACAACTTTTCACCATCTATGATGAAAGAGCCGCATGATGGTGCTTAATTGGCCATTTGGGTGCATAAAACTGACTGAGGAAGCCTTAGTTTAGTTGATGTTTAAACCTTGACTTCCAGTGTCTTTCTCCCAAATAATGTGATAAATTACAAGCATGGTTTATTCATGCATTGTGTGTGCAAGCAACATACCAGGATCCAAGATGTGCATGCCAGTGAAAGTTTTCAATTTTTGATTTGTTTTATTCTCTTGCATGAATGCAGAGACAATCTGAGAGCAAATGAACTCTGTGCACCAGCATGCTGCTCTTCTTTTATCTGTGAATATGCCAAAGGATCTTCTAAATAAGATTTGCATATTTGCCATTTAGCCTCTGCATTCTAAAGAGAATTCTGGAGAATAGAGATGGGCATGAAATAATTTTTTGTTTTATTTTGCATTTTTGTTACGTTCGTTAACGAATTTAAAACAAACTGCCCCTTCAAAGAAAAATGAAACAAAATGAAACAAAAATAAAAATTATAAATAAATCAAGAAGATAATAATCAGATAATATGATAAGTCAAGAAGACTTTCAGTTGATCAACCAATCAGTCAGTCAGTCATAGATATCAGCCACTAAAATAATATCATCTGAAGAAGTGGCATGTAGTCAGTCTATAAAAGCTTCTTGCAAATGAGACTGGTTAGTTTTAAAGTGCCAGAAGACTCTTCATTGGGTTTGCTGCAATTCAGTTCTCTTGAAATGTTCGTTGCATTACTGTTGAAACTGCCCCCGTCACAACAGCTGTTGTTGAGGTTTTGGTGGTTTTTTTTAAACTGACCTTGATTTTTCTGTTTCCCTTCAATATATTCTGCTGCAATTGAAAATGCCATATTGGGTAATCATTAATCACTTAATTTACAAACATTCAAGGGAGAGAGAGAGAGAGAGAGAGAGAGAGAGATTTTATTTCAACTTACCAAAGCTTTTTAATAGGAAGAGTATTTGGGGTGACTGGGAAGCGCAGGAAAAATTAAAGGCAGCTTTGGAGATAGATAGATAGATAGATAGATAGATAGATAGATAGATAGATAGA
>JAHTLZ010000204.1:62804063-62817509 GCA_023846285.1 Phrynocephalus versicolor | reverse complement strand
ACACACACACACACACACACACACACACACACACACACACACACACACACAAAGTTTCCAGGTAGATTTGATGAATTTTCACTTTATGTTTAACAATAAGCCTGTTGTGCATTAGAACATTAATGCATTCATTATGACATAAACTTTAATGGCTGGTGGTTTCATCAGATATACAAGGTTCTGTCCTGAATTACAAGTATAAAGTTGAGGGCAGGAGTTGTGAATAGTGGCACCAGGTCACATGGCTCTCTGTGCAGCTACCTAAGAACTTTAAATGATACGTGTTTCCATCCACACAGTGGATGTTCTATTGATTGAATGATCCATTTGGTTGTTTTCTTTACCCAAACATTAAATAATTTATTTGAAAGTATCATCAGAGCATTTGGTAAGCTTGCTAATTTACTTGTTAATGTATAAATTATTTAGCTTGGTAAAATAGGCTGATTGGTTTGATAATATGTGGCCAGTCAGTAATAACAACACCTTTTGCATTAATATAAGCGACAAGAGAGTAGATCACCTTCTGTGCTTGATGTGAAGTGAGACTGTAGTCAGAGTAATTGAAGTACCCCTTGTATTTGAGCATCATAGTTGAAAAAGTGCCCTGAAGAAGGATACTATCCAAAACAGGGTCATCCTGCAATTAATATTCTTTTCCACAAATAGAGTTTTCGGTGCCTTCACCTTTAAGAGAAAGAACAGTACCCCCTTCAGTGAGTATGTGGAGAAGCCTCCCAGCTCTACATCATTAGTCTTACCACTGCTTACAAATCTGGGAGGATATAATCATCTTCTGCTTTCACTGCAGTCTTCTTATTTAGGAGGAGTCCTTCCTTTGTGTAAATTGAAGGTGAGAGAGGAGCTGTCAAGAGTCAACACAGGGATGCCTGCTCTTCCCAGCTCTGTCAAATGCTTCTTAAACTGGATTGAATCCTATGTTGTTAACATGCAACAAGTACGTTTCTTTGTTTTTAAAGCAAATCACAATTTCTTTGGCTGCCTTGGGTGAGCTCATTTACCCAGTGTATAGTATCTTTTAAAAGATTCTCCGAACATGTCTTTCTTTATGTAGGAATGTTTAATCTGCCAGACACATTCCAGAGGATACTGTTTGGTAAGACTGATTCTGTGCACAAAATACTTCTGCTAAGTATTTCCTTGGTCAGTATCCAACTTCAGTGCTTGCTTCTGAGACTTCCAAAAGTTGAAAAGGAAATGGAGTGATCTTGGGAATAAGTTGTTGATGTGAGTGAAAACTGTGTTTTACATAAGAAGTTTTGTTTGACATTTTCTTCCATGTGTATTTTGTCTTGAAATATAATCAAATCTTGTCTTAGATTTCATTGGGACTTTACAAGTATCACAGAACTCTTTAATCATAAGATCTAATGTGATAATCTATCATTATATGAAAAAACTGGCTCTATGAGAACTTAGTCTTATTGGAGCTTTTGAATTAGAACAGGTGTACATACTTTTCTTGGGCCAAATTGCAATAGAGTTTGAGAAATTAATTCCAGTGTTGCAGAAGACCATTTTAGTATCAAACTGACAATTGACATCTATATGGAGGGAATATAGATGGGCTGGATAGTTATGTGTGTTGGGTAAATGGCTGTAGATTTCCTACTTGGGCCCCAGGAAAAGAGCTAGCCTATGTGACATTGAGCAAAGCTGCAAAGGCCAAGGGCAGCCCCAAGAAGGAGAGAATGGCAAAATGTTTCAGAGTACCGTGTAGAAAACCATGGAAAGGGTCACCATGTCAAAATTGACTTGATGTCATGTAATAATAATTAATAGAGGGGATGTAGGTTCGCTCTGGTACAGATGTGTTTGACTTTCTGATAATACAAGCATGGAGGGCTTTAGAAAGTCCTCTTTACATATTAGTGCTGGTTGATATGGAGAGCTGTACTCTTAGGAATTTGTTCAAGTTGTTACCCAGAGTGGGAAGCTTCATTTGCTTGTTTGACTAATAATAATTTTGTAGCCATTCAACAAGTCAATTGACATTCAATTACCACCCCACCTTGAGAACAGCTAGTCTCCCAGTGGGAAAGTCTTTGGCGGTTACGTCACATCCGTTTTGTCTCTCTAAGTGTTGCGCTTCAGAGCGGTACCAAAAAATCTTACTTCAACTCCGTCGCACAACAGCTGAAATTTGTCTCGACCACGCCCCTGGAATGGGTGCTAAGCGAGACAAATCTGTACCTGGCACTGGGGTAGGATATTTCCTTGTCACAATTTGTTCCTGGTTTCTGTTCCGAGACAAGACACCATGAGGTAACAATGGTCACACAACAAAACATTCGTTTCTCTCAGAAAACTGTGTCCCAGCTACTGGGTTGGGTGTTACATTCAGAGTGCCCCCCCCAAATGATCACCAGCCCCTTGCCCTCCTCCCTTAAATACCGATAAAACAAACCAAACTTCAAAGCCAGGTAAGAGGGACACTAGACAGACAATTAATTAGCAAGCAAAAGGAATAAAGAACAAAGAAAGCCCGAAGGCTATCACCTGGAGCATTCCAATGCAGCCAAGTGAAAGCTAGCCAGACAAGCCGCAGACTCCTTTCTTGAATGCAAAGATTTTGATTTTTTAGATGTGAAATATCAAAAAGAATTTTAAGGGCCCCCCCCAAAAAGGAAAGAGGAAGCTAGACAAATTCAGTGTTTGTCACGGTACAAGACCGTGGAGTAACACTTGTTACGAGACAAGTTATCACAACCATGGGAACAATGAAACAGGGACAAAGCCATGTCATCGTGACTAGCGCTGTCACGGTACAAAACTAGTAGCGGAACAAAGACGGGCGTGAAGTGACTGCCTTTATGATGTCAGAAGACCTCAAATTATGGTAAGATTCAAAGAGACATAACCTAAAGACTGAAAGAATGTGTGGGTCGATACATGTGATAGAAACATCTACCTTGGCAGTTGAGGAATGTGCAGTGGGGAGCATGTTCTTTTGAAAGGTGAGGTACCGTATATGTGAACTGTTCATGAGATCAAGCTAAAACCTCTGTAGTGCAGATGACCTCATGAAACGGTTTGAATAATCTGTCTTTCTTGCCAGAGAGGGTTGCCCCCCCCCTGCCCCCCAATAGTATGATAAACTGTGATCTTCCTCTTTAGGTGCTTTCAGTAAGGGAATGAAGTAGCACAGCAACATACAGTGATTGAACAGAAAAGCATTGCAATCATGGATAATTCTAGTCTTCTCATTCCATCATATTATTGTATCCAATGTGGTGTTTTCTGTTTATATAGTTGGAATCTTTTGTTTCTTAGCAACCATCTGTTCCTTCAGTTTGTTTCACCGCCCAAAGTTGTAGCCCTTCGTTTGGAACATCACAACTGATTAATGTTGAATTGATACTACAATGACTGGGGGGGGGGAGGAGAGGAGGCATAGATTTATTTTTCTATTAAGCTATAACTGAATATCCCATTACATTTTAACATAGTGCAGGCACCGTGCATAGGAAAACTAATACTATATGTTATAAAGTTTTAATTTCATTTTATCAGGGTTAAGCCAATAGCAGAGAACTAGAAGATTTTTACTTTTGGCCTAGTTTCATTTTTTTTTACAACAAAAGTATGTCATTTTGTACTGAATTAAAGAAAAAAAGTTCATCTACAGAAGTGAATGAAATATTAAAGAGAAAGTCATACATTTGCCATCTGAAAGTTCACTCTCTTGCTCCTCTCGCTTAAAGAGATGAAAAATATTCAGAAATATTGTCCTTCAAAAAGTCATTGCACCAATGTATGTTTGTTAACCTGTTCAACTCTATTTCTTGCACCCTGGCGAATCTTCTTCTTCAAGTGTCATGTCCTTGTAGAAGGTTGGCCCTCGGCAGTGCAGTCTGGCAAATCTGAGACTTAAATGCTATAAAGGCTCATATCTGTGAGATTGTCTGCCATTTTTAAGGTTCAAGCCTCTTACCTGATTGAGGGAGATGGCAAGTGTCACATTTAGGCAGCTTAATCCACAACGAGAGGCTGAATTGATCTCCTGCTTTCTGGAAACTAACAGCCAGTAGTTCCCTGCCACCTGCTATTTAATATTGTCAGTTTTAAAACTATACATATATATTAAAATGTTTTGGAAGAACTTCATCAAATACATTGTGTGAAAGGTCTGGCCAAATAGGTAATTTATTCTGACCCTGGCTATGTTTTTTAGATTCATCTCCTCAAATATGTTGGCAAACAATATATATTGTTTTAGCATAGAGATTGTGCTGCTGTCTGTTTATTAGCAAGGTATAAAACAATGCTTTTAGGCTTCATGGAACCACACTATTCCATTATTTTCATGAAGTAGCCTGCCCATTTGGAGGATTGTTATTCTTTTGGTTACATTTTATTTCTAAATTATTGTTTGTGGGCGAACTTTTGGAAGGTTTTTGCCTCTGTGGGCCCTTTTCAATTTCATAATTGTGGGTGGTGTAATACAGCAGTCTCCAAACTTATTCCTCCCAGGGATCAATATTGCGTCCTCATCTGTATGTACACAAAGTATGTGCGCACACACGTGAGAGGTGTGTGTGCATACATTGGGGGGCACATGTGCAAAAGGCGCCCTTCATAATTCATGCAACAGGCTCCCATGTGCAAGAGGTGCCCACACATGTACACACAAAGGACCCCCATGTACAAAGTTATGGTGTGCCTGTGGAGAGGGTGAAGCACACATGCCTTAAAAGAAACCTCGCTGCTGCAGCCCAGGTTATGACAGGCAATGGCCCAGTAGCAGGCCACAGCCTGGTACTTGTAGGGTCTGAAGAACAGGGTTTGAATCCCCACTTGCTTATGGAAACTAACTGGGGGGTGTGGAACTGGTAAAATCTCTCTTTTAATATCTCACCTATAAACCTTTATAAGCCCTATAAAGGTTGCTCTAAGTTGATCCCAACTTGATGGCACAGAACACATACATACAAAAGCAAAGTAATATATTAATAATGTTTTCAAAGGGATAGCAGTGTTAATCGGTTTCATCTTATTAATAAGGGGGGGGGAGAGTATTTTGGTACTCTAAGGATTAATACTGTAAATTTTCCTGAGGTTTTCCTGAATTACAATCCATTTCCTAAAATATTTAGCCACAGTGTGCAGGATAGGAACCCAGTAAAGGTGGAAACAGGCAGAGAAAATGACATTTCTTAGTGCCAGCCAGGTTAGTAATCCAGGTAATGAACTCTGAAAGTGTTAATTCCATAAACATAGTTGTTGCTTCAGTGATTCAGGTATTTATAGGCTGGTCTTCAAAGTAACTGATTGGTTACAGGCAATACCTTGATAGGCCACAATTAAAAATAAAAAAGGAACATTGCAAGCTTTCGAGTGCAGTCAATCAGCCTTCTTCAAAGCAGGTCCCAGAAGTTCAGACATGGTGAAAGATGTTCTTCACCAGGAGGTTACTTTTAAAGTCCTTAGTTAGGTGATGTTCTTAAAATCCATGGCTAGGAGATGTTGTAGCCAGGAGTCTTGTTGGAGGCAAGAAGGGCAGTTGTAAAAGGCTGCTTCCCAAGTCACACCCCCGTTCTTCAAACAAAGAAACATGGGTCATATACCACCCCGCTCCCTTACCCAGCCCCATTTGGCATTACGAGACATACAAATCCCTTTTGGCCTGGGCGGGGGGGGGGGAAAAGGGTTGATACAAAGGAAATGGTTGATACAAAGTAACTGAACAGAGAGGTGACTTAGTTTCTTTTTTCATTCCTCCCCCCCCCCAAAAAAAAGAGTTTATTGATATACATAGGTTAAAATCCTGTTAGTTATAGCCACAAGCATAACACATGGTATCGAATCTGGGGATGAACTGCCTGAAATTACACTGTTTGTACTATGTACTATGCCAGCCAAAAATCTTAATAGGATTTTGTCAATAGTGAGCAACAGTATGTAATATTTATTTAATGATTAGAACACTCTGGGATTTGTGAATGTAGTCCACTTCTCTCATTCTCTGTCCAGTTTACCCTCTTCATTTTTGCTCCAGAGTCTCTTCATTGATAGTCATTCTCAGACCAGTAGCAAAGCATTCTGGGGGACTTCAGTGTTTTGAAACTGGGCTTTTGTGTTTTGCCATTTCCAGATTGTGTCCATTTGTTCTCTTGTGGAACGATTGCCCCATCTGTCCTGTGTAAAATACAGGGGGGATTTACTAGAAAATTATAGCATTGGCAAAAGTATATTGTACAATTATTTAAGCTATTTTGTCATTATGAATACGATATATATATTTATTTCCCAGGTATGTAGAGATTCCAAACTTGTAGAGAGGTGTCCTTTTAATCTCTATAATCCTTCCAACTTTTGTGAAAATTGGGTTTCCCAAACCCAGTTTCTAAAGGATATTTCCTAGGAGCGTATAATTCAGATGTCTGAAACCCAATCTTCACCACATGTAGAAGGACTGTCGAGAGTTGGGAAAATCCTCTCTGCAACTTTGGTATCTCTAGGTGTCTGAGGGGGTCCCTTTCTGGAGGGTCATTCTTTGGGGGTACATAGCTAGGACTTCTGAATACCAATCTTAACCAAACTTGCAGAGCTTATAGAAGAGAGGCAGAGGAAGCATCCCTGCAAAGATGGGGACCCTAGATGCCACAGTTTTTAAAAAAATTTAAATAACATTTTAAAGGGAAGATGGATCAATTCATTTATCATCAAGGGAAATTCATCAGTTTTTCAATATGTCAGTTTTTCAGCCCCAATGAATTATGAACTATGACAAATCACCATTTTTAAATTCATCCCCATCTCTAATTGTGGCGTACCTAATTTGATACATGAATATGAGTCACTGCATTATACCATGCTCTTATACGAGCATTTCATTGAATTGCACTCGCATGCATGGACAACACCACACTTCTCAATATCTGAAAACCTTTAGGATACATTATTTTGAAAAGTGGTGTACATTTGGTGCTCTTACAGAAAAAAAATGTACCTTTGAATGGCAATACAGCACTGCTACAGCATTATACATCCACCTCGTAGACTGATTCGTTTTTGTACTTATTATTTTCATTTATTTTGGAGAACCAGAATTTGCATTTGTTCTTTCTTGGAACTGCCTGGCTAATATCATCCTGGAAGAGAGCTGCACCAGAAGTGAGGGCCAGTGATTATATGAAATTTAACAGTCTTTTTTTTTTACTACTCTGTTTTCATGTTCCATAATAGAAATATGGTGCATAGCACTTCCAGTATGTGATGGAGCTTTATAATTTCCTACAGCCTGCCAGTATTCCCTCTTCAGAACTGGCCAGAAAGGTTTGCCTAGCCATTCTAGTACTAGTTTCAATTCAGACATTTGCTCGGCAGAGACCCCATAATCCTGATATCCCTGAGAGATTATTTTAATCCCGTAACCTGCATGCCTTTGATTTTATACAACGTCCGCAGTGCCGATGTAGATATGAGTGCAGGCTTTCATGCAGTGCTCAAGATACTGTCATCTTTAATTTACTGACTGTGAAAGTCGAACACATTGTAATACCTGAAGATGATTGCTAGCTGTTAAAAAATGTTACTAGTATTACCCTACTGATGCCTGTCAGTCTCTTAAATTATATTATCCTGCATTACCCCAGGGAAAAAAAAAAAGGATAACTGGTTAAACAAGAAAGCCCGGTACCATTTACACTCATAATGGATATAATTTAGGCTGCCCCCTCCATCCTCACTGAAAATGTCTGACTAAATTAGTTATAATTCAGACTTTCTCACTTCCCCACCCTGCCGCTCCCTCTCTCCTTCTCTTTTGTCTCAGAGTGTGTCACACTGTAAAGTGCAAAGTCAGTAGAAGTGAACGATTTGCCAGCTGCCCTCGATTGCCCAGGGAACACCAAAGGTTACTCACACTCTTTGGGGGGGGGGGCTCCTTCTATGTTCCCCCATCACTTAAACTCCTGTGGCTGGATGGCCTGGATCCAGTTATGCCATTAAACTTGCACAATTCTATTTGTGCAAGCAGTCTACTGTTCCCGAACTCAGACGACTTATCCAATACCATCTTGTACAAGCTGTTCTCGGGGATGCGGTGTGATGGTTACAGACTCAAGCTTCTTTTTACCCCACAAGCGGCAGATTTATGCAGGATTACCTATCCCAGCCTCCACTTTGTCAAGACAAGGGATTGTTAACAGAGTGGGGAATTTTTGCTTCTTTGGTCGGTTTAGTTCCTTTGAAGGCTCCCCTGGTGTAGAATTCAGAATTTGGTTTGATGACCACATACGTGTCACTGGTTCTGCGTATTCCAAAATGAGTGTTACTGGTGGTTTTGAGAGTGCATGGGTGATACAGAAAGAGTAGTTAAGGTGAGAAGGTAAGTAGATGGTAGATTTTTATAGTGTTCCTTTGTCTTGCTGATGAGATTCCCATAGGATTTAAAGCTGTCTAGTGTCCCTGTTTGTGAGCCTGTGAGTTCTTTCAAAACCTTTGGGTATAAATACCTTGATTACTGGGGTTGGCAACCATTATCACATATCCCCACCTAAATTGCAAAACCTTGGTTATGAAAATGAGAACAGAAGCTTGGACAGTGAGAATTCACCTTCCTTTGCTTTTAACTTGTAGTATCCGCTATCTGTAAGATTTTGAATTATAGAAGCTGACCTGAAAGCATAACTGATGGTGCTGATGGGACTACACTCTTGTTTCTGTATATATTCCCCCTGTCCATGTATGTCTGAATACTTCTAAACATGCATAATTTATCCTTTCCCGGAGAACTGTGTCAGTTTCTTAAACAGGAAGAGTTCATGTATGTCAATGAGTCATTAGTAAAGCTCTATATCCCCCCCCAACTTAATGACACAGTGATTCAGACAATTGGTTGATAGTTATATTGTTGTTTTTGTTTTCTAAGCCCGACTATTAAATCTAGCTTTGACTGGATTTCTTTTATTATTTCAAACCAAAGGAGGCTTTCTGATTAATTCAGGACACTTTGTGTTTTTATTATTGTTTTAATTATTTATTGATATATTATGCTTTAACTGTTTTAATTCTTTTGACTGTAATCTGCCCAGAGACCTCTGGGTGGTCGTCAGCATGTAAATAAATAAATAAATAAATAAAACATTATGTTTAATTCTTTTAAAAATATCCGATATCTCTTGTTTTTAGCTTTTAAATGCTGTTTTATGATATAAGCTGCCTTGAATCCTTTTGGGGAGAAAAGCAGGATAGAAGTATTTTAATTAATTAATTAATTAATTAATTAAATGTTCTTACAGTTGCTCCATTAATCATTCTACTATTTCTCAGCAATTCTTGTTGCACTGATGTGTACAGACTGTTCATCTCCTTACTCAGAAGTCATGCATCAGCACAATATAACTCTTAAATATATTCTAATGTTCGAACAAGATGATAGAACTGGAGGTAGTTACAAGTAAAGGTAGTTTTCAAGCATCACAACTCATCTTCTTCTAACCCTATACCAGTGGTCTCCAAAGTTTTTATTTTTATTTTTATTTTTTATTTTTTGCACCAGGGACTGGTTTTCTCACTGTGCTGTGTTTTTTTAAAATGGCATGTGTTCACACACAAAACTCCCCAATCTGGTGCCATCACAAGAAAAACAAAAATGGTTTCCACAGGTGTTCGAGAGGAAAACATCCACACAGGGGTCGGGGTGGTTGACAATCATGGACCTTAAAAGGAACCTTGCTAGCTGTGCAGCCTGGTTCCTAACAGACCACAGACTGGTCCTAGCCCACAGACCAGGACCCCTGCCTAATGCAACACTTAAATTGGATCAGTGTCTCAAATGCTTTTGTCTAGCGATTTATTTATTGGATTTTTATACTGCCTGTCTAGCTACCAGGCTACTCTGGCCGGTGGTATGGAGAAAGTTGCACATGTGTGCTGACTCCAGCAAGGTCATAGCACTACCATCAAGCCCTAATGCTATATAGTTAAACTTCACACAATTAAGGCAATAGCATACATTTTAGATTATTTAATATGGCACTCACAAGTTTCATACAAAGGTTTGCATTTCTTTAAACACACAATAAGTCATGCACAACCCACATACAGGAGGAGCGTGGGAAATAACTGGAAACCTGACTTGTGTATACTTATATGATTACTATCAAACATACCTTGAAAAATATTTCCTTATTCCTTGCCAATAGACTTAAAGCAATGAAATAGTGCTCACAACTCCACAGATGGGAGTTCCCAGTTGAAGATAACATTGGAAAGGGGATTAGCAGTTTTGAAGTTTTAACAATTAACTGTTTATAACTTAATAGCATTATACTGGAATCCTTAAAAATGACAATTCAGCTTTTGTATATTGGGAATAATGCTGAATTCCTGATACAGTTTTTTCCGGGATTCATAGTTTTCTTGATTATATCTGGACACACTTGTCATTGGTCTTCCACAACAGGAAGGAAATAAAATTATTTACAAATTGGGTCAGCATGTCTTTTTAGATTTTATTTTTAAAAATCCTGTTACAATACAGTAGGAAAGAATAGTGAGACTCCATGGCTGTAAGGCATCTTCCATTCTCTAAAATATTTTTCTTAGCTTTAACTTTCTGTATTACTGTTTTTGAGATGGGGATGTTCTAGTTTTTTTAATTAACTGCCCTAGGAACATATTAGCTGGGAGACCAATGAAAGAGTTAGTTGAGGGTTTATATTTTAGCTACCACACACACCATGTTTCCATGAAAATAAGACTCATATTTATTTATTTTTCTCAAGAAGACACATTAGGGCTTATTTTCAGGGGATATCTTACTTTTATTAAGTATAATATGCTTCAATGTCAGCCCTGCACACAACCATAGCCACGCCCATCACTAGGTCTTATTATCAGGGTAGGGCTTATATTTAACAAATACATAGAAATCCTGCTAGGGCTTATTTTTGGGGAGGTCTTATTTTCAGGGAAGCAGGCTATTAGGGAGTTTATAAAAATTATGCATAGTGATTTGTAGTTTTAGTTTTCTTCTTCCTAGCATTATAGATGTTTCCACACCCTTTTCAATTCTTGTTAGCTATTTATCTCTGGACCATAAACATCACTAGAGATGGGCACGACTCAAAAAAATAATTTTTCATTTTTCGTTTGTCGTTTAGGGGTCCATTTCGGTTTGTTTTCATTTTTCGCGGGTTTTTTGCACATTTTTCGTTTTCGTTTTCGTTACGAAACGAAACGAGGAAAAAACAAAACGAAAATGAAAATTTTTCATTTCGTTAGCATTCTTTTCATTGTAATGTGTCTGCCGTAATGAAAACGAAAAATACAGCAAAATTTTTCGTTTCGTTTCCGTTGTCGTTTTGCTTCTGAAAATTTTTTCGTTTTCGTTTTCGTTACGAAACAAAAAACGAAAACGAAAACAAAAATTTCGCTGAGTCGTGCCCATCTCTAAACATCACCTTTAAAAAGTTGAGGTAGAACTCAGTGTTCTAGATTAAATGTATCATCTCTTAATATCACAAATCCATTTGGACATTTCAGGCACTTTGATATACCCATACATTATTTATATCCCAGGATGGTTTGCAGCGCAGTTAAGACAAAACACTGCAAGAAAATACTCAGAAGGTCCACTGAAACCAGAAAACAAATGGCAAACACAGCAGTCAGGTCTTACGTATGCTTGCTCAGAAGGAAACTCCACTCAGTTCAATGGAACTTACACCCTGGTTAAGTATAGGGTTGTGGTTAGAGATGGGCATGAACTGGTTCATTCCCATTCATTCTAGTTCCTAAAGGTAACAGCACCTCCTCAACTGATCTTCCAGTCCTGACAAAAGCTCAGGCTTCTCTGCCTTGCCTTCTTGGCTGATCTCCCACTCAGACAAAAGAACAGGGCAGAGAAGTCTGTGCTCTTGCTCGTTACTGGGAGATTAGCCAAGGTGACGGTAAATCTAAGCAAGGTAGGACTGGTGAGTGGCTGATCATGTGAGGAGACCTGTGCTACTGCCTTTACAAACGAGAACAAACTGAGATGGACCCGTTTGCACCCATCTCTAGTTCTGGTCTGCAGATCCATTAAAGCAGAGTTTTAAACTGCAGCATCCTTCCAGCTTTTAAGTAAGGGCATTTCAAAACATCTTTAATTAATGTCTTGAAGATAAGACAGTGGAGAGGTGGGTGGACATTAGTGGTGGCAGTGGGAAGTTGGCTAACTAGGGAGCACAATAAAGGAGGCTTCTCCTTGTGGTTGCTGCCCTGTTGATCCCTGTGGTTGATGGTTTTTCTACACCCAGCCACAGAGGAAGAATGTAATATTCAGCCTAGCTGATATCTTTGAACTTCCTGGGCCCCAAGTCACGTAGCCCATGCACTGAAATGAGGAAAACCCTCCACGGGGCTCATAAGCGAACTGCGGGTCAGTTTAGATCTACCCAAACTGTTGAGATGCATTTCCAGCGAACCATTCCAATTAAATTGTTATTGAGTCCATTCTTAAACTGCAGCTCCTCAACTGTCTTCAAGAATGCCAAAGGTATGGTGATAGTGAGAGAACCATTCAAGGTGCACACTAGAGATGGGCTTTTCATTTCGAAAGTGGTCAGCTTCCGAAATGAAATGCAGGAGCCCAGATGGTGTTCGGAACCAGAGGAGTGCAATCAACCAATCTCTTACCTTGCGCTGGGCTCAAGCAGGGCTAAACTCCAATGAGGAAGAAGCCTCCAATGCTATCTTTGCTCCTCCCTGGCGATGTCCAATCAGGAGCTGCAAAGAGAAATGCATCATCACGCCTCCCTGGCTCATTGGCCACCATGAGGGAAAAGGAAATATGAAGTCAGAGGCGTCTTCCTTGTTGGAATATAGCCCTGCATGAGCCCAGTGCAAGGTAACGGATGGGTTGATTGTGTTCTTCTGGTTCCAAACGCCAACTGGGCTCCCGTGTTTTGTTTTGAAAGCTGACTACTTCCGAAACCAAAAGCCCATCTCTAGTGCACACGCTGTTGTTTCTGTTGGTCTCACTGAAGGTCTAGATCAGGGGAGATAAGGAGCTCCCTCAGGCAAACTTCACCCAAATTGTTTAGGGCTTCGTATGCGAACAACTTGACTTTGAATTTGGCTCGCTACCTTATTGGATAGCCTTGGGTTCTATAAACTATTGTTTATAGTTTTGATTTTGATTTTTTTGCTGTGGACTATTATGCTTGTTTTATGTTTGATTTTATGTTTGTTGTACTTATCTCTAAATTTTGTAAAACCACCCAGAGTTATTTATGCCAGATGGTGTGGTATAGAAATCAAATAAATAAATAAATAATAAACTGCCAAGTAGAAACTCCCCTTGGTGTGAAGTATAATGCCCTTTTGGTAGGCTGCAGCCATATTTTGCTTGAGATGCATTTTCTGGATGACCTCAAGGGAAGATCTGTATTATTATTATTATTATTATTATTATTATTATTATTATTATTATTA
>JAHTLZ010000204.1:62785645-62804053 GCA_023846285.1 Phrynocephalus versicolor | reverse complement strand
TATTATTATTATTATTATTATTATTATTATTATTATTATTATTATTATTATTATTATTATTATTATTATTATTATTATTATTATTATTATTATTATTATTATGTGCATTATAGTAATCTAATCTTGAGAGTATCCCACACATGGATTACTGTGGCCAGCCTAGCCCTTTCCAGGAATAGGTCATCACTTATTTGAAGATGGTGAAAAGCAAGCTTGCCAGGAAACTGTATGGCTAATTTTGCTTGGTTTTGAACACTGTATTTTTTTTAAAACAAGGATGTGAATTACATCATAAAAGTCCTGGATGGTATTTTCTACAGGGTCTTAAATAGGAGTGAGGATATGATTGGCAGGCAAACTGGAATACAACAGGCATAATGGGTAATTTTTTTTCCTCTTTAAAATTCTTCATTTGCTTAAAAAAACCATTTTCCAACAATTCTGTAATATTAGGATTGTGTGAATTTGTTCAAGAATCTGTAGAATTAGAAGAATAATTAGAGACATGATTATCATTTTTCTGAAGGATTTTTTTTTTTTTGCTTATTACAAATGACTAGTAAAGACAGTGATTAAGTGACAGGCTGTTCCCAAATTAAAATTGATTGTTCAAAATCTGACATCCTTTCAATCCCATTTCTGTGGGATTTCAGACCATACGGTATCACGTGAAGGCAGATCTTAGTTTGGATTATAAATTGTGAGTAGATGCCATCTAGTGGTGATTTGGGTACACTGCTGTTCTAATTGAATAAATTTGAGACAGCTGCCCTCTGAATGAATGCCAGTGTCTTATTGTGTTACATCCTTAACAAAGATTGCTTATGTTCTGGATCTTGCGTGTGTTTCCAATGGTATGTGCTATCGACTTGCAGTAGTTCAGTCTCTCTGTCTCTCTCTTTTGAGGAAAAGGAAAAGTTTGTACAAAAAATATTACCAGGAAAAGGATAAGCCTTCTTAAAAACTAAGATTAATTGTTAACTTTCCAAAGATTTTAAATGGGAATAATTTGTTCCATTAGCTTTTTTTCTTAGAATCACTTTCTGTATTGTCCGTGAATGATTCCTTTATGCTTAGAACAGAAGCTTGAAACATAATGCCACAAAGAATCTTGTATGCGTAGAAATCCTATATTTTTACTTGTATAAGAGTTTTAGTGATAAACACACAATGTTTGAACCATAAGTCATAAGTCAAGTAAAGAAATTTGATTCTTGAGTAGTGTAGGCATTTGATTAATTAATTGTAGCTGCTTGTAGTCCGCAGCAAAAGTAATAAAAATTCTGCTCACACTTTGAAAATCTCTTTCAAGGCTCAAGAAAGTAATTGTTGTGTGGTAGATCTTTCTTTATTGGCTTCCAGAAAAGTTTTATTTTCAAAAAGAAGCTAATATGAGGTCTGGAAGTAGACTGAAAGTTTCTCCTTGATCCATTTGTGAAGTTGCTTTGTGGCATTCACGTTATATAAATGTTAGTGGTAGCCATAAACATAAATGCAAATACTTAGCACAAGTGGAGAATCAGAATATGAGATTCAGTATTTTGGTAGTGTAGATTTCATAGCGAGAAAGCAGAACAAACACAACATAGTTATCATTGTGCTCTGACATCAGGCAAGTCGAACTTAAAATTACAGTAATTCCGGAATTCTTTGTGGAGATGATTGCTCAAAGAAACACCCTTCACTTGGCCAGAGAGGCATGGTAAGCTTTGCCCTGTGGCATATATCAGGACATTTCACCATAGAGAGAGATGGGCACGAAGCCCACCAAGCACATTGTACAGCTGGACACTTACCCATTGTTGCACACCGCCATGGTCCTTCCTTTGCTGTTGTGTTCCATTCCCCCCCCCCGGAATGGAACAACAGAGGTGGGGGGCCTCATGCACTGACTATCTGTTGCTTATCAGGCTGTGCTTTCAACAATACCCAGACAAATCAAAAAGCCTTCACCACCAAGGCCACAGCTAAGGAGCCATACTTTATTGGTTTCAGCACCTTAGGCCATTATTAACCTTAAGGCTATTGAGACTGTTGTCTACCCAACAAGCCTGTTCAGGCCATTGTTTGTCTTAGGAGCCTATTTCAGACCAGGGTGGCAAGAGGTTAAAGCAGACTATAAGATGGAGGACCCACACTAGCTTTCTTCAAACTGATGAAGAAAGCTAGTTGCAGCGAAATGTGTCTGTCTCTCAAGAAAAAGTCCAGTTGCCATGACTCACCTTCCAGATAAACTCACCTGGATGACAGAATCTTCACAGACATTCCTGTCAGGAGCTTGGTCAACCCATCCCCACCTCCTCTGGCAGCCAACCACTAGGGTTAGGAGGAAGGACGGAGATTTTCCCTGCACAGCCAAATGAGTGGTTGGCTCTCAGTGGAGGCAGAAGTGAGGATGAGCTGGATGAACTCCTGCCTGGATTGGAATGATACTGGGGTAGAAGGACCTGGGGTACTGTATGGGGTGCATCATATGAAGTGCTTTGTGCCCATCTGTATTCACCGCCAATCAAATGCCATAGAACCATAGAATAATGAAGTTGGGAGGGGCCTACAAGGCCATCAAATCTAACCCCCTGCTCCATGCAGGAATGTAGATCAAAAGGATATCTGTTGGGTGGTTGTCCAAGTTTCTCTTGAATGCCACCAAGTGTTGGAGCACTAACGATCTCTTGAGGTAATTGGTTCTGTTGTCATACTGCTCTAACAGCTAGGAAGTTTTTCCTGATAAGCTAGGTTTTCATAACTTGAGCCCATTGTTGCGCAACCTGCACTTGGGGATGACAGGACAGATCCTGCCCCTCCACTGTATGACAGCCCTTCAGATATTTGAAAAGTGCTATCATATTGCCCCCCCCATCTTCTTGGCTAAACAATGCCCAATTATTTCACGTCATCCCACCCTTACAGTTGATAACTAAATGAGCGGATGAGGCTGTTACAAAAAATAGGGATACAGTAGTGCCCCCCAATCAATGAGATTAGTATCCACCAATTCCCTCGACCTGTTGCCTGAAAATTACCAATAACCTTCCCTTCCCCCAGAAATATGCATGGATAGGCATTTCCGTGGCATGCTTACCAGAACTGGCCAGGAAGGGGGGGAGCCATGGACCATGCTGTGTGTATTTCTGGGGGAGGGGGTGCCATCCATGGTCAACTTTGAACCAGTTCCCTACAGATACTGCTCTTCTTCTGCATTCCGTAGTTCTCTAAGGCAGGATTGTCAGCACAGTTGGCATGTAGCTCTATCCCCCCCCCGCTACCCCCACTTCTTTGCAACCCTGAACATTAATGGGTATGAAAATGAGAGTTCCTGTTTTTAATGCAGGAAAGTTGGGGTGTAGCTTAGGTGGGAAGCCTATATGCGCACAAGAACCTATCTGCATATAATTGTCAGCTTTCCATGAGTGGCTGGCTATCTATGACCATTCTTTTTAAACTAGGGCTGTTCTTTTTGTTTCTTCGTTGGCCTTGTGTTTTTTTGTTTTTATTGTTACTATTATCTTCATGTTTTGATATTATCTTCACTGAATTCTTTTAACTATCATAATAATGTATTGTTTTGGTGCTTAATATTGTCTCTTTTTAATATTGCGAACTGTCTTGGGCCCTTTTTAGGAGAAAGGCAGCATATAAATACTTCATAAGTAAATAAATTCCGGGATTTTTCTCCTGAAGTAAGAGCGGTACAACCTGAGATTTCCTGGGCACCCATGTTGAGATATGCATATGCTCAAACCCAACAGACTTTGGGGCAGGGTTAGAACTTCAGTGAATAGCCCACAGGCTCAATGGAATCTCTCTTAATTGGAAATGGAACTACCCCACTTCCTTTCCCCTTCTCGTCTCCCCCTGGGAGAAGGATGCTTAAATGTTCCCTCTACAATAGCCACTTTTCTTCAGTGAATCTGTAGAAATGGCAATTTTCTGTTTTTATTATTTATTTATTTATTTATTTATTTGACTTTTATACCGCCCATCTAGACCAAGGGCTACTCTGGGCGGTTTACAACATGTAACAACAAACAAAGGAATACATTTTAAAAACCAAAATACAAGGTACATAATAAAATAAAATATACATAAATCAACAACAAAAACTAAAATGAAGCTAAAATAAAGCTAAAAATTGTAAGAGATTTGATAAAATGGTTTAAAAATAGTGCCTTACTAAATGTTTGAAGAATCAGGGAATGCCATTCTATAGAACCAGGTCTTCAATAGTTTTTTAAAAGTTTGAAGCGAGGGTGCCAGCCGAATTTCAGGGGGTATATGGTTCCATAACTTGGGAGCAACCACCGAGAAGTCTCTACTCCTTATTACAGCTTTTTGGGCCTCCCTCGGGGTTGGGACTCCCAGGTGTCCTGCCTGGCTGGCACGGGTGATCCTGGCAGCTCTTCTCATTCCTTTTGTTCAGCATAGTCACCTGTTTGCCATCACACCCTCTTGTTCAAATTAAAATTACCCAAGATCATTGGGTAAACCTTCCTCTGTTAACATCCCTCAACAGTCCTCTTTTAAAAAAAGAAATCTGCACTCAGCTGTTCTGTTTGTTTCATTTTCTTTCATGTTTCACTGATGGGTGGTTCTTCTTCTTAGGACTTGACTTGAATGCAGATTGACTTTTTCAAAGCAAAGAGTCACCCAACACCAGCTTTGGGTATCTGTAGTCTTCCTTGCCTTTCAAAGAACATACATAAAAGCTTTCTAGATTTTTATTATTAGCGTTTACAAACAAGTCCTATTCATCTCAGTGAGCCTACGTTCATCTCCATGCACATTGCAAGATTGTAGTCTGATTAATCACTGATTTAGCCCTGTTCTTTTCCACAGAATGTTATACTGGTGTATATTTAAGAAACAACGCAAACCATATAATTATTCTGTTGTTTTGTACCACTCTGGGTGCAAAATTAAACACATGTATCTGTCAGCGTATGTTGAGCCTACTTGTGTTAGGGATAGGAATAGAAACACCCTTACATTCCCCTCTCTTTCTTTCTTCTCAAAAGAAAAATTCCACATTGGGCCAGGCTGTGGCAGTATATTTCAGTCTTTTTTTTCTCCTCCTGCATTGCCTATTGCCTGTATTTTCCACTCAGTTCCTAATTAAAGTCCTTGGGGGAAATCTTGCATGTATTGAAGCAATGAAAGATCTGTGCATTATTAACAGCAGCTTCCTGCTCCATCTATTAAAATGACTTGTGTGTGTTGTACACATTGTATAATGATGCGCTACTAGTACACTGAAGAATTGGTACTGCACATGGATGAATTTCACTGGATGGCAGAAGGGACTTAGGTTTCTTTGCAAAATAAAAGAGAGCAGGAATAAAGATTGCTTACCTTGGTTTATATATTGGTCGTAGCATCTGTTCTTCAGTGTGGTTTCCTTATAGATAACCTAGCATAACATCATAGCCTAAAACCTCTGTCCCACCATTATTTCAGAAAATCCTCTGGATAGGTGCTTTATAAAATGAATGTTCTCTGGATATTTCTAACCTCTTAGGTGCTATAGTCCTTTAATTTTAAAATAAATATGTTCTGACATGTTGGTACTGATTGGTGTCTCCCCCCCCTTCTCTCCTCTCCCTGAGTTAGGTTTTATTCATTTTTCCCAGTAACCTAACTTTGTTTGGTTCCCTTTAAAGAGAAAAGTGAAATTCAATGGTATATACAGTTGTACCTTGTATAAAGGAATTAATTTGTTCCAAATGAAATTATGTTAAGCAAATTTTCCTTTATACAAATTTCCCATAGGAATGCATTGAAAATGGAGTAATATGATTTTTATGCTGTACGGATTTGCCCCATAGGCGATTATGTTAAATAAATTTCCCCTATCTCCGGAATTTTTTATATTGTATAGATTTTATGTTGCACAAACTGTTTGTTATACAAGGGTCCACCGTAGTTTGGAATTTGACTCGCTTTCTCTCTCAGTTAGAACAACTTCTTAAACCACATCTTTGAAACATTCATTCTGTGCCAGATGAATTTTTTAAAAAATAAGAGTTTAAATTGTGAGTTATATTGCAAGTTAAATTTTAAAAATCAGTTTTTTAAAATTTAAATCCTATTTAAATAAAACATTTTAATTTTAATTTGTGATTTATATCAGGTCTGCCTTGTGTTTGATTTCTAAAGTGTTAAGCACTGAACAGATCTTTGTTCTTGAGGGTTTTACAGTCTGACGTCCATTTCAGAGCATTTGGATGACGATAAAAAGTTGAGAGCCCAAGACACAGACATGCCTCTCCTCGATCTCCATGTTCAAGGAGGATTCTCTCATAGATTTCTTGTCCCTCTGACTTTTACAGGAGTTTATTGGAGTTGCCACTAAATGGCTTATGTCTTTGACAATCTTAGCAAGGCTGTCACTGTTCTGTTGTCTAGTCTAGCTCTGAAAGCCATTGACTTTTCAAAAAATGCCATACATAGTTATTGTTGTTTTTCTTAGTTGCTTCACAAAGGGCAAAATGGAGGACATTTGTAACAAAGGAAATATAACTTTATGGAGCCTTCATTCATCCTGTCGCATTTATTGGCACATCTGGGCCGTCTGAACAGATCTGATGGCGATTTTTTTTAAAAAAATGCAAATTATCACATGTATATGATATGCACAGACCTGCTAAATGTATTTCAAAGACTACAGTTTCTCATAATGTTGCTTCTAACATTTCCTGTAGTCAAGATTGCATGGCCTATTGTGCAATGATAGTGTACTATGACAGAGGCTGGAATGCCAGGTTCAACAACCCCAGAGCACAGTGTTTGCCATGTCATACTTGCTGTGGAGCATTGGTTAATGCAGCAAATTTCTGACACTAGAAGTATCAGTAACCTTCTGGAAGTTATAACCAAGGCAGTCGCACTGTTCCCTGAACAGTCTGGGTCAAACACTGGAACGTTGTACATTAGCGGTTAGCTTTATGTGTTACAGGTCTGGTAGAGAAAGATCTACTGAAAGGCAGTTAATACTTATCCCCAAGTTATGTTAGTAATATCTGCTCCAGTTTGGGAAATGTATTGTTTTTTTCCTTTAAAAAAGTACCAGAGTCTTTGGTAACCACGTAGGGAGCTTGTCGTTGCTGCACCACCACCGTTGCTTTTGGCCATGGGATATAGGGACAGAATATTTGCCAGAGGAAGAACTTGAAGGAAATTGTAAGCCAACTGAAGATTCCTCCCTATAAACTTCAGATAGGAACCCCTTTTGTCTTTGGCCACTTTGGCCAAATCAAAAGTGCCTACTAGAGCCTTAGGGTTTCACATTATACAGATAAAAGTGGGAATACCAACTTCCCTATGCTTCACATTTTCCGAACTGATAACAGTTTTCCCTCCTGGCATCTGTGCATTGCTGTTGCCAGCTTTTTCCAGACTGAAAGTCCCTTGATTGGTCTATAAAGAGAACTCTTAGTACTATTACCAGGGGCACACTTAAAACAGTTCATTAAAAATTATACTCATCGGCACCTCCAGCAATTCCTTGACATCAAGGATGAGTTGTGGGACTTTGGGAATGAGGGGCTGTGGCTGATAAAATAGGAAGACATTGCGCACCCTAGAACTTTCCAAACTAAGTTGCCTGAACTAAGGATGATCTTTTTTTTTTAATATGAAACTGTTGCATTATACCTTTCAGCTGCAAATAGCTCTGATTTTCAGTTTCTTCATGTGCGGTCTCTGTATTGATGTAGAAGTCAAAGGAGAAGAGCTAAATCTGTATGTCCAAACTCTCTAAACCAAATGCCTGCTATTTCAGCCTTCTTTACCCCTTGGCATAGTGTGTATATATAGATATGCCATTAGTGGCACTTTAGTATTTATTAGGTAGGGCACATCCTTATTCCATGATGATGCACAGATGAGCCTGAAAACTCCTGGCTTTGCCAGTTGTGGGCCTTCTGAGTCCTTCTTTTCTAGGAAAGCTGGGAGAAAGCTGGGTACTCATTTTACTGACCTCAGAAGGCTGGAAGTCTGAGTCAGCCTTGAACCTGCTACCTGAGATTGAACCCCAGGTCGTGAACACAGTTTTACTTGCAGTAGAGGCGTTTAACCACTGCGCCACGGGGCTCCTATATACTGTAAATATATGTAAATATATTCCTATATAAATAACTGTTTAAACTACCATATTTAAATAAATGACTGTAAATAAGAAAATGTGTGGAAAAATTTAAATGGCCACCATCCGTCTGGAATGATAGAAAAGAAAAGAAAACCTTAGTGCCAGCTCCAGTTTTTGGAATGCTCATTGGTAAGATATCCTCAGAAGGCTTCCTTCTCCCAGTGAGGTCCCCTCTCTGCCCTTATCGTCAGCTGCAACTTCTCATCCTCTTCATCAGGCAGAGAGTCATTGAGACAAGAAGCAGTGCCATTGGCTGCTCTGGCTGGTGTGCAGAATAGAAGGAGAGGCAGATAAACGAGCAGAATGTGATGGTGAAGAAGAGCAACTGGCCGTGTAAGATCTTCTCTGTCAGACTGTTGCTGGGGTTTTGGCCCTTGGACGTTGCCCACCCATGCCCGTCTTTGATAGTCTACTCCTCAATCTGGTCATTAGGCAATTAGAATGCCTGGCCGAGAGAGAAAGATGCTGATTAGACTGCCTGCCTGTTTCACGGAAGGGAGCAAGAGAAAAACAATGGAACCAACCAGTAAAATAAAACAACGGTAATAGAGGCCCAGCACAAGTGCATACCACAAAGAAAGAAGAGCTCATTTAAGTCCAAGAGGACACCGGCATGGTTAATGAGTGGAGTTAGAGAGGCTCTAAAGTGCAAGGAGAGGTCTTTCTGTAAATGGAAATCCTCGCCAAATGAGGAAAATAAAAAGGAACACAAACTCTGGCAAAAGAAATGTAAGAAGATGATAAGAGAGGCAAAGAAAGATTTTGAGGAACGCATGGCTAGCAATATAAAGGATAATAATAAAAGCTTCTTTAAATATGTTAGAAGTAGATAACCTGCCAGAGAACCAGTTGGCCCTCTGGATGGTGAGGGAGGAAAAGGGGAGGTTAAGGAGGACTTGGAAATTGCTGAAAAATTACATGAGTTCTTTGCATCTGTCTTCACGACAGAAGACCTTGAGCAGATTCCGCTGCCTGAATGGCCCCTCTTGACTAAAGAATTAAATCAAATACAGGTTAAAAGAGAGGATGTTTTAGGACTAATTGATAAATTGAAGATTAACAAGTCACCGGGCCCAGATGGCATCCACCCAAGGGTTATTAGGGAACTGAGAAATGAAATTGCAGATCTCTTAACGGTTATATGCAACTTGTCTCTTAAAACGGCCACAGTGCCGGAGGATTGGAGGATAGCAGATGTCACACCAATTTTTAAAAAAGGAAGGAGGGGGGACCCAGGAAACTACAGGCCAGTTAGCCTTACATCTGTCCCAGGGAAGATGGTGGAAAGCCTCATCCCAAGAGAAAATCTTAAAACACATAGAAGAACAAACCTTGCTGAGAGAAAATCTGCATGGCTTCTGTAAGGATAAATCTTGTCTGACAAATCTTCTAGAATTTTTTGAAAAGGTCAACAGGAATGTAGATTTGGGTGAACGGGTGGATATAGTCTATCTGGATTTTCAAAAGGCTTTTGACACAGTCCCTCACCAAAGGCTGCTGAGAAAATTGCACAGTCAGGGGATAAGAGGGCAGGTCCTCTTATGGATTGAGAACTGGTTGAGACCCAGGAAACAAAGAGTAAGTGTCAATGGGAAATTTTCACAATTGAGAGAAGTGAAAAGTGGTGTGCCCCAGGGCTCTGTCCTGAGACCGGTGCTTTTCAATCTGTTCATGAATGACCTGGAGACAGGGATAAACAGTGAGGTGGCCAAGTTTGCAGATGACACAAAACTTTTCCGTGTGGTAAAAACCAGAGAAGATTGTGAAGAGCTCCAGAAGGATCTCTCCAAACTGGGGGAATGGGCTGAGAAATGGCAAATGCGTTTTAATGTAGCCAAATGTAAAGTAATGCATATTGGGGCAAAAAATCAAAACTTTATCAACTCATGGGCTCTGAGTTATCCATGACGGATCAGGAAAGAGATCTTGGTGTGTTGGTGGACAGCTCCATGAAGGTGTCTCCCCAATGTGTGGCAGCAGTGAAGAAGGCCAATTCCATGCTAGGGATTATCAAAAAGGGGATTGAAGATAAAACAGCCAACATTATAATGCAATTATACAAAACAATAGTAAGGCCCCACCTGGAGTATTGTGTACAATTCTGGTCACCGCATCTCAAGAAAGACATAGTGGAACTGGAAAAGGTGCAGAAGAGAATGACTAAAATGATTACTGGGCTGGGGCACCTCCCTTATGAGGAAAGGCTAAAACATTTGGGTCACTTTAGTCTGGAAAAAAGGCGCCTGAGGGGAGATATGATTGAGACATACAAAATAATGCAGGGCATGAGTAAAGTGGATAGAGGGAAGCTCTTCTCCCTCTCCCAAAATACCAGAACTAGGGGACATACACTCAAATTGAGGGCTGGGAGAGTAAGAACTGACAAAAGAAAATATTTTTTTCACCCAGCGTGTTGTTAGTCTATGGAACTCCCTGCCACAGGATGTGGGGATGGCATCTGGCCTTGATGCCTTCAAAAAGAGATTGGACAGATTCCTGGTGGAAAACTCCATCACAGGTTACAAACCATGATGGAGATGTGTAATTTCCAGGCTTAAGACCAGGGTACTTCGAGGGCCAGATGCAGGGGAGTGGTATCAGGAGACAGATATCTAGTCTCATGTGCTCCCAAACGCATCTGGTGGGGCTGCTGTGAGATACCGGAAGCCTGACTCGATGGACCTTTGGCCTGATCCAGCATGGCTCTTCTTATGTTCTTATGTTCTTATGCCAAATGAGGACAAGAAGTAATGTGCTTTCTCCAACACTAACCTGTCATCTTGGAGTAACGGTGGAGTAAAAGATAAAAAATTACCCTGTGTAGGTGTGTTTTTGTTTTTTAATCTCCCACCCAACTGCGCCGATGTGGTTGGGGAAAGGACAGGCTTTTTAAAAAATTTTACACACCAAAGCCCCACTCTACAGCAGATCAGCAGTGGCTTCGGTGCGGAAAAAAAAAAGCCTGCAAATAACAAATAACAAAATGTGTCCATCTCTAGTTACAGCTGGTGATCTATCGCTATATTGTATGATTCTTGTGATTAATTTTCTGATTAAAATCCCACCAAAGTAATCTGGATTTTACCCATCAAAGTGTGTATTGGATTGCATGTATTCTAGCCCTTTGCTGTAATGACTAAGTACTTAGTTCCTAAGTCTTACATAGGCTTAAGAAGGTAAAACATTTGTATTGTCCCACTGGTGCTACTTGCATAATCATTTCCAGAAAAAGTTCATCTGTTCATTATGAGGGATGCTTTAGTGATATTCTTTACTTCTGTTTAGCCTTTTCAGCAAACAAACATCCCCACACAAAAAGGTTTGGAGTGATTGTAACAGGTTCCAATATTGAGCTGAGACAGATGTGCCTTGGAAATAACACAGATGTGCAGCATCAGATTTCATGGTTCCATGCAGCTCTTTTGTGAATAGATTTAACTAGTAGTGGTGGCCATGTGCTTTCAGGAAGTCTTAACTTCTTGTAAAACAGGAAAAATGCTTTAAATACAAAGGACCTTGTCCACTGAGAATTTGAAAAGAAAATGATCTTAACGGAGTGAGCGTTCAACCCTGTTAGACAGCAAATCTATGAGTTATTTTAAGCTAATTACTCAGAATTAAACAAAGGCCCAAAGCTTTTTGCCTGGACTGGAGCAGAGGCCAAATCAAATTGAAGCTGAGACGTTGTTTTTGCTGAAAATTCAACTTAGAACAGATCACAGTTGGCAGAGTTGGAACAATGCCTGTGGTGCCAAAGTTATATTAAACAACAGTGATGTGTTTGACTTTCCAAAACACTTGCTGTTGAAATTGTTGCTGGGAGGAAATACAGATGCGGAAAAGACCACTCACAATCTTATTCCCCTCTCAGACTATTCTGAGATTGAAGACATATATCTGCTTATTGTCATGGATGTCATCTGGATATATAATTGACCTACAGAACCACTGATCAAGAAAAGGTCCAGATGAAATACATTATAGAAAATTAATGTGACCGGACTTGATTTGTGTACATTACTGGAATGGGCAGGGAAAGAAGAAAGAATTAGAGAAACCCTAAGTTTCAGAACAGATGTCTGGTACATAAATTATAACCATTTCAAGTTATACCTCTACACACAAACACCCAAAGTGTTGTAAAATCTGAATATCTGCATCCGTATATATAATTTGCCTTGCTTACTCTTCAGTTACATAGCTGTCATTTTGAAATGTAAGGTATTTTCTGCCTGTACATACACACTGGAGAATTCAGAATAAAGGAAATCTTCTAACATTTCCTCGTGCTAGTCTGGAAAACGTCCAGAGGAGAGCAACAAGGATAATCAGGGGGCTGAAAACCAAGCTCTATGAGATAAAGCTGAAAGAACTTGGCATGCTTAGCCTAGAGGAAAGACGTCTAAGGGGCGATAGGATAGCATTTTTCAAATATATGAAGGGCTGTCCTACAGGGGAGGGGCACGATCTGGTCTCAATCATTGTAGAGTGCAGGATGTGCAATAATACGCTCAAGTTAAGAGAACACAGCTTTCAGCTGAATATCAGGGGGGGGGAACTTCCTAACTGTTAGAGCAGTATGGCAATGGAACCAATTATCATCAAGAGGTTCCAAGAGGTGGTGAGTATTGGACAACCAGCTGGCAGATATCCTTTGATTTGTATACCTGCATGGAGCAGGGGGTTTGACTTGATGGCCGTGTAGGCCCCTTCCAACTTCACTATTCTATGATTATATAAAATGAGAGACACTTTGGTCAGATAGTTGGCCAGCAGAAGTGTTTGAGTGTTTGACTTCAATGTTAAGTCTTTATTTTAACGAGTTCACTTAGTTTGAAAGCAAGGACTTGCTATGAAAATGCTGGCAAATTACTGGATGAAGATGAGTTTTTCTTAAGTTATCAAGAGACAGTGCTTCTGTATTATCCTTCTGTTAGTACTGTGATTGCACAGTTATTATCCCATTCTTGAAAACTACTTGCAAAACTAGTAAAATTATTCACAGAGGATTTGCTCTACTGATCTGGTCTGGTGCCAAAAATGGTAGGAGAATTTTGACCATTATGCTATTCTGTTTGGTAGAAAAGTAATTAATTGACTTTGAAAAGAATGTGAAAGGAGGAGAAACTTTAAAGAAAGTATCACAGATGAGGTTGAAGATGCTTGTGCTCACCTTACTTCTTAGATGAATAATACACATGCATCGTGTCCTTCAAGGTACAATTGTGAGGTTAGAAATTCTGATGTCTGAACATTTTCCTACTGTAGATGTTTATAGACCTCTAGGGAAAAATCAGAAGCCTGCATTCACACATCTGGCATTTAGGGTTAATTCCAAACTGTAATCAGATAACCACGTGTGATTTGCCATCCAAACTTCTTGTATGTATGAGACCTTCCAAAGTTTTCCTGTGCTTGGAGAAATTCATAGATGTTGTCCACACAATTTGGTCCCACTAATACAGTTGGGAGTTTCAGAAGGTTAGTTGAATGCAGTTATACCACAGCCTGGATTTGATTTTTGATTTTTGATTTTTTTTTAGCAAAGTGCTTGGGATGCTACCTGCTGTTTTGTCCATACAGAGGTTGAGAAGTGTGACAATGAAGCAACCAAACACAGGACACAGTCTTATACTAAACCCCAGGCCATTAGTCCATCTAATCCAGTGTTAGGTTTCAGGGAGAATCCATTTCTAGTCCTACCAGGAGACCGTGGGTATTACCTAGTAATCTTCTATCCTAGTACTGATCAGGCCCTTCTCTCGTTATGTTCAGGATGATATAGTGGAACAGGGTTGGATTCTATAGTCGTTTTTACTAGGTCCTTTGTGTGTGTGTGTAAAGCTAGTTCTGAGAGAAGATACAATATAAACCTTGAGCACATGGATATGCTTTGCAGCAATTTCCACAATTATAGAGATGCCAGCATAGCAAAACTCCTTGTGTGAAGTGAACCTCCATCTCTCAGTGCTAGCATAGACCACCAAATTTCATATCTACGACAACATGAATAGACGATACTGCAATCTCACTGTGGGTTTGCATAGTCATACATACTTTCTTTTATAAAGCAAAGTGTTCTGCTTATATACCACCCCATAGTACTTAAAGAACTCTCTAGAAAGTTTACCATTTATTTATGCGGGCTACACATTGCGTCCGTCCCCCCCTGCCCCCCACGAGCTGGATACTCATTTCACCAACCTTGGAAAGATAGATGACTGAGTGAACCATGAGTCAGCTACCTGGGACTGAACCCCAGGTTGTGAGCGCAGATATAATTGCAGTACAGCAGTTTAACCACTGCACGATGAGGTTCTAAGCAGAACACATTTTCTTTTATGAGAAATCACTCACAGTACCCTGACCATGTCCTCAAACAGACAGGAGGTTCCCCATTCTGTTCACTGTGTACAATTCTTTGACTTCTTTGAGCAATGAAGGGGAAGCTGTTGTGTCCAGAACCTCTAGTCTATGCCTCTGCATATGGTGTGGCCAATCTGTGGTTTTCCAGATATGGTTGGAGCATAAGTCAGCCCTTGCCATGGAGGTTGTCCCCTAGAGTTTCAGAGAGTGGCAAAGTCAACAATATCTGAAAGGCCACAGGTTTGTCTTCTTTGTGCAATGCCCATAGGGACACAATTGTTGCAATTGTCATTCTTGAATGCCAGGCAGCCAGTCTTTGCATCCACACAAACACACACTCCTTTGACTTGCACTTGAAAACTGACATAATGTTTCTGTTGCTTTAGTAGTAACTTTTTTTCATCTGTCCTCCACAGGTAAAAAGCCATACCTTTGCCATTTTCCTGAAGAAGATAGACCTGCAGCAGCTCTAAAGTCCAGTCACAGAAGCAACAGTATCACTGAAAAGACTGCTGGTGAATCTAAGCCAGAGTTGCCAATGGTGGCATCTACATCAGAAAACAAGATCAGAGGCATCTTCTCAAAATATGTGGATTGCAAAATGGCCCCAGATTTAAAGAGGCCAACATTTCAACCAGGCTGCAATTTCCCTTGCTCCAGTAGAACTGTTGACTTTGCTTCCAGTACGGGCCAGACAGGTTCAGAGGCGAGGCTGGATGTGCCAACCTCATGGGAAATTCAGGTCAAGTACACTGAAGAGAATTCCAATACAGATGACCACTCTATGCTTCATACAGGTACAGATGCACAGGAGAAAGGTCCATTGGATCTAAGTGAGAAATCATCAAGAGCTAATTCCTGCAATACTAATTTTACCTCAACCTTACAGGCTGGTTTGATTGTCCACCTGTGTCCTTACTGCACTCATAAGACCTATTACCCAGAGGTCCTGTGGATGCACAAAAGAATTTGGCACAAGATCAGTTGTAATTCTGTGGCTCCCCCGTGGGTTCTTCAAAATGGATTCAAGAATATAAAACACCACTCAGTTTTTATGGCAAGAAGTGGGCGTACCGGACCACCTCCTGCTCTTGGTGGTAAAGAATGCCAGCCTCTGCCGATAGCCAGATTTACACGTACTCAGGTGCCGAGTGGATTGGCGGGATCCAAGAGTAATCCTTCTGGTCTTGTTGTACCCGCTAAGCCTGGGACTATGCCGAAAGATGCACTATCCTGTACTAACTCTGGCCCTCGATCATCAGGTACTGATGGCTACAGGCAGCCAAAACCCAATCAAGCCCATGAAAAATATGGCACGGTGATGCAGCCGCCCCAGTTGAAAGCAAAATGTGATGGGAACCCTAAGCTGACACCGGGAAGCTTTACCAGAAGTTCAACACCTTCCCAGACAGTTAATTCCAAACCTAGTTCCCAGCCTTCCAACGGTAAGCACACAGAGAAGTATATAGTTCCTCCGATGAGTGCTGGGTTTGCCTCCTTAACCGCCCATAGTGCGCCGGAACTAGGAAGAACCGGTTATTTCACTCCAGCTCAATACCACCCTTCCTGTAAAACTCAGCCATATGCTACTCAAGAAGATCCATCGTTGCTTCAACAAGAACCTAATGCAAGGAGAGAAAATGACGCGAGAACACCAACAAATTATACAGCGGGTTCCAGAGTGAGTCCTCTGACTCCTACTCAGCCCAGTGCTGCAGGGCCACCTCCAGTTGCACCTCCCTCCAAACAGGAGCCATCCTCGGAGAGCCACGAGAAACATTTGGACCTTTTAAACATCTTTAAGACTTCAATTCCAAAGGAACTTGCAACTCTCTACCAATCATGGGGTGTTAATGGCCCTGCACTGGACCAAGCTGGTAAGTATCCTAAGGAATGCCTCTTTAATGTATTTTAAATGTATTTTGCTAGTATTATGGGTCCTTGGAAATAGTATTGTTAATGGTACTTTTTGTCTAGTCAAGCTTCCCTAATTAACCCCTCTCTCAACAGAGGTGGGGGGGGCCTCAGGCACAATCTGTCTGTTACTTATCAAGCTACTCTTTCAACCATCCCCAAATGTATCAGAAGCACTTCACACCTCCACTAGCAAGGCCACAGCTAATGACCCATCATTAATGGTTGTTGGACAGAGTTGCATAGTTTGGGTCTTTCACACACCCCAAGCCATTGTACATCTAACGAGCCTATTCAGGCCACTGTCCACCTAATGAGCCTATTCAGACTAGAGATGTAAACTTTCCAGAAACTTTTGAAGCTCAGGAAAAAAACACCTTTCCCGTGGTTTTTTTCTGGAAAAAATGGATTTTTTTGGAAAAATTGGAGGGGGGGGAAGCTACACTAGCACTCCCCCTTTACAGCTAGAAAGTCATTCTGTTACTTTAGGAACATAAAATATGACTATAGACAATCTGACCTGGCATAAAATTATCACAACTAGCATATTACAATATTGTATAGTGTATCCAAATAATTATTACAAACAGAATTTACTTTTAAAATAATATTTATTTGTAATTGTAAGAAATGGAGTAACAATCTCCTGAACTTTACTAGTTTATGTGGAACCAAAAAAAAAAAAAATACCCCTCTCCAAACAACGTTTAAAAATCCAGAAATACAATCTTTAATTAAAATTGTAAACTGCCCAGAGACTACTATGGGGTGGTATATAAGCAGAATACTTAAAAATCCAAAACAATTATTCATATTCCCTCTCCACAGTAATACATACAAAATAAAATAAAACCACATTCAAACTGACAAAGTTGCTTGGATGATCAGCGAAACGTTTTTAAAAAGCAAAAGCAAAGTGTTCTTTGTCAGTCTGAGGAAAGTTAGTGGTGAGACCTCCAATTTATAGTTCACCTTGATTTCACATCACCCTGGTCTGAATTAGAGAGGTGAAGGCCTGGTGGCGGGGAACTGGAATAATTCGGGGAAATGATTTTTTTTCTGTCCCCCACCCCCCCCCCAAATTAGAATAATTGAAAAAAGAAAAAGAAAAATGATTCTGGAATGTTTTATTTTATAATGATGAATAAACTATTTTAAGACAGGGTGTTCAAATATTTTCCAAATCATTACCTAAAAAATATGCATAGTATCTGAATATTCTAATTTCTGTGCACTGAGGACAAGCAAGTCCTAGGTTACAAACTAAACTCTCCAATGCAAGAACATGACACATTTCTTCTTTTAGGAAGTACTGATATTGTCGCATGAAAAAGAAAAAGGTTTCAATTTTGTTTTTGCATGTGGGTGGATATGTTTGGTTCTGTTCTGTCTTCTTCACTAGGCCTCAAAGCACTGGAAGGAAATACAGAGCAACAAAAATGATTGTGATTACATTTCATGCTTTAAAAAAATATTAAGATGGAAGCTTAATCCTTTAAAAACATTTAAAAATAGTTTTTGTTAATTTTATCCCTTTCCCACAGTTCCATTTGCATTACATTCTTCAGTGCTCATGTATGCATAGTTTGTCAACCTCAACAAAAAAGAAAAAATCCTTTGCATTCAATATGTTGCCTTTGTGTTAGCTAGCTTGCCTGTCATTTCTTCTTCTGTCCTGAATCCAGTGCTGGTGCAGACAATTAGGATACTTTATACCTGCTTGCACTGCAGTCTCAGTCACTTTGCCATCTGAAGGATCGGATGATGCAGCGATTGTAGTTTCTGTCTTACTCGTGGAAAGTACGAATAATAAGAATGTTGAAATTATTTGCTTCTCTGTGTTTGCCAAGTTGGGGCCATCTTGTCTGGATCACATTGTTTTATTTCTGTTTTCATTTACACTCAATCTGCCACCTCTCTCTCTCTCTCTCTCTCTCTCACACACACACACACACACACACACACACACACACACACACACACAC
>JAHTLZ010000204.1:62752054-62781156 GCA_023846285.1 Phrynocephalus versicolor | reverse complement strand
ATGCATCAGATATGTTGTATGTTGTATATGTTATATCCTGTTCCAACTTTACTACATTAAGATGTGCTTACATGTCATGTGTTCAAAAGTTATTAATGTTATGGAAGGAAATGCCCATAGATGTGTGCTATAGTGGAACAGATTGTTTCTGAGAGCACCTCTGTCCATATGGGAGATAACAAATATTGCATTAGAGTCTGTCTACTTTGATTTGCAGTATGAGCATACCGAAGTAGATTTGACAAGCCTTGCAGCACTGTGCAGAAACCCACCTTTTATGCATTGGAAATAATTATTAAAAATAGATAGTTGAGGACCATAGATTCCCAAAACATAACTGCAGCAACTAGACTTTTAAGTAGTCACAGCCTGCCATGCATTAGCTTTGGCCAACACTCTTGCTGATTAAGTATTGAGCAGGACTACTGTAGGATCTGCGCTGAAGTCTGATCTGTTCCTAGCACAATTCTACACTGCATCCATGTAGGATACCTAAGAATATTCTCCTCTTATGTTTACTTGGCCATTCACTGGGAATGGCTATTGAGTCCCTCCAGTTCATTCTCCTTGTAGCTGAGATTCAGAGAGAGCATTCTCTGGAGCCACATATAAGCTGCAGAAGAAGTTGTCTTGCTCCTTCCTGGATAATATTCTGCTGTACTGCACATGCCTTTCCTTTAAAAAAAAGCTTTTGACTTGCTGGGCTTAAGGTTCTCCCCGCCCCTCCCCCGATCTCTTGGGCAATAAAATGGGTTGATATTTGATTTGTCCATTTTCTTCGTTTATAAAATAAAGTTGTTACTTGGAGCATTTCCAAGTAGAACAGGCATATCCAAACTTGAGCCCTCCAGATGTTTTGGACCAAAACTCCCATAGTCCTTTGCCATTGGAAATACAGGCTTGGAATTCTGGGAGTTGTGGTCCAAAACATCATGTTCAATTCTTAGAGGATCTTATAGTAATTAATAAGCATGTACTAAAAAAGTCTTAATAATGAAAAAATTATAATTATAATTAAGAAGAGAGAAACAACCCCCCCCCATGAACAACTGTATGACTTTAACGTTGAATAGAAAGGTTTCTTTTTAAAGGCTGACACTACAGATGAATACATTTTAACATATATCCCAACGTCCATGTGTTTGAGAAAGGAAGAAATAGAACAATGAGATCAAAGGGAAAATATAACAAATAACTACTACATGATCTCATTTTTTGACAATTTTTCCTCTGTGTTTTAAGTGCCACTGGTAACGTGGCAAGGAATCAAATTCCAGTTGAAAATATAAGGAAACTAACAACTTCAGTATCTTTAGCTAAAATTTCTGTTTATGACATTGGGCGACATATGGTATGACTGCTTTCCTTGAGTCTTTTAAAATATGATGAATAGTTTATTTTTGATTATTGCAAATGTTATTTGTAAATAGTTATGTGGTGTTCAAGAAAGCAAAGCAAAGTGCTCTGCTTATATACCGCCCCATACCACTACAAGTGGTCTCTGGGCGGTTGACAATTTTAATTACAGTGTGCAGGCTACACATTGCCCCCCCCCAACAAGAACTGCATTAATCAAAATAATGTGTGATGAACAATTAAATGGCAATCTAATTCATCTCATTCACAGCTGCGAATGTTATTGTACAAACAATTAAGGGTTAAGTCGGTTATGTTTGAAAATTAGTGCTAGATTTCTGTCTTGTAAGGTAAAGCGAAAGGTTCCCCCCACACATGCGTGCTAGTCGTGTCCGACTCTAGGGGTGGTGCTCAGCTCCGTATTCAAGCCGAAGAGCCAGTGTTGTGCAAGTCCATGGCCACATGGTTGGCATGGCTGCAAGGAAACACTGTTTTAACCTTCCTGCTTTTTACATCAGTACCTATTTATCTCCTTGCAATTACATGCTTTTGAACTGCTTGGTTGGCAGGAGCTGGGATTATTAGCAGGAGCTCGCCCTGCTGCATGGTATCTGGGATTCAAACCCCCGAGCTGCCGACTTTGCAGCCAACAGTTTTCAGAGCCTTAGTCTGTTGAGCCACCAGATAAAATGGAGTATATATCAAGAGCCTTTAAGTTTTAGTTGAATTTGCATTTCCCCACCGAGTCAACTCTTTTACTACAGAATATTCAAACAATTTTTTAAATTTAAAATAGAAAGCTATAATCATTATTTTTCCCCATTAGACTTTCATTGGAGAGAGAAGAACAAGTGTTTTTCTCTTTGTTGTTTCTATGCAATGACTGACTTTCCCCCTCAGTGGGGACAGTCTTTTTTATCATGGGTGAGAAGGTTTGCAAGTATTCGTTACGTTCTTTGAGTGAGCAGGACTGAAAAAGTTGCTCCATATATTGGAGCAATATGCATTGCAATAGGGTCGTTCAGAAATGTCCAGAAAAATGGTGGAGGAAATTCTGGGAGACACTTACTGAATTGAAAGTTTGTAGGTTAAACCCAGAGATCCCATATATGGAATTTCATCCATGAAACTTTGCATTGATAGGAAGGGAAAGAGTTAATTTTATAAACTCCCCAGTTCAACATGCAGCCCTATGCATTTCTTAAAAAATATGCTTCAGATGGTTGGAGAACTCGAGACAGGTATGGGACATAGTTCAAATGTCAGGAGAATGAAATTTTCCTTTCATTTGCCCTCTCGTGAGTACCATCTTCTGCCAGATAACTCGTGTTTCCAGGGTAGAAGGGGTAATCTTCATCCACACTTCTGTACCATTGCATTTCTAGTCGCTAGGGAGAATTGAAGTTCAAATTTGGAATTTGTGTGGTATGCAAGAGGAGGTCCCCCTGCTCTTCTTTAGTTCAGTTATTGTAACGGTCTCTTGTTTCTTAGTTTTCTTACATCCAGATATCCTTAAGTTACTCAAGTTAAACTTGTGGCATACTAGCTCATGAGAAATAAGAAACACAAGTGAAAAGACAGTCTTTGGTGCCTTAGCAAGCCAAAGCTAGCCATGGCAGGTGGACTCAGAAAGGTCTAGTCTGCCCTCCTTTATTTTTGTTTCAGAAGATTCACAGGTAGTATTATTGAAATGTGCAATCTTACAGATGAAGGCTTTGCAGGCATCACCTTATTGCTTTGGAAGATCTCTAAGGGCATTTGACTATGGTTTTCAATCGGCAGTAGTATTTTTTCTTTAAAAAAAGCTGATTGGTAATCTCAGACTTTTGAGTCTTCTCAAAATGCCAACACAAACAGATTGTACCTCAGAAGAAAATTTAAGGCGTCCCTTCTAATCCCTAAATGCTGTTGTGAGGAGCCCAACCTAGACAGCCTGGTGTACCAGTAGAGGCTTTCTATCTTCTGGCAGCTGAAACATGTTATTTCATCAGAGTCTTTCCCATTTGATTTGGAGAAAAAAATGTGTTTCAGTATGTGCAAGCGGTTTTTATGGCATGCACTCAAATAATTGATTTGAAGTTGTTTGGCTCGGAGCCATTTAAAATAGCTTCTGTTGCCTGGCATCTTTATATCTTGGTGGACTTTTAATATCCCTAGAGACCCAACCTGTAATGGCTGCAGTTCATCTCTTCTTTTATGCAAAAAGGAAGTTCTACAGATGTCTTCCTAAACTTTTCCCACTCTCTTTAGCACTTTGCCTGATGATAATGGAGACATCCATACAAGAAAATTGCATATTCTAATTTAGCACAAGGGGCCTTGTTCCCATCTTAAGTAACACCAGTATGAGGAAAATTTTGCTCCTAGCTATGACCTTCTCCAGTTGTACCCAGTGTTGTACCCAGAGAGAATTCTACTAACTTGGACTTCTTAGAGAAGAATTCTCACTGCCTCCCACTTAACTGTCTCAGCCTCTGGCCTTTTCTTCACTCTTTATGTTGAGGGACAGCAATAACCCCTTTCATGTTCCTATACTATGTATAAAATTTTCTTGAGGGCAACCCTTCCAAAGAAATCACTGATAAATGTCCTAATTATATCTTTAGGCTGGGTCCTTTATTCCATCTTTATCTCCCTCCCTCTCCCTTTTTGTTTTTCTTTCATTTTTTTTTTACCCAGAGAAATTAGAATGAGCTGTTCTTTTTCCCCTCCTACCGTAAAGAATCTTGCCATGTTTCCCAGTGTACCTTTAATTGGGGAGGGGGGGGACATGCACACTTGCTTTTGCAGGGTGTTCTTTTAGAACAAAATTTAATGATGAATGACTCCTCTTAGAACTGCATGCTTGTCCATTGGGTGCAAGGTAGCCCTGCAAAAATATAAGATGTCTTTCTTAGTTTATTGCCAGCAATCCAGCATCGAACTAAAGAAGTTTTATCACATCTCTCACCCCTGTTACCGTTTCCTACATTTCAAATATACTGCAGCCTGTACAGCTGCTTTCCTCCTGTCCCTCTTTTAATTTTGTTGCAAATCTTCCCTACTCACTGCAGACTTTGACTGGTAAATGTCATGAATCTTGGACTGGCCTTAATTAGGATTTTTCCAAATCTATTAACAAAGGAGAAAGAGTTAATACATTATGTCAAGCCACACTGGCTTTTCTTTCGCTCTTTCCAGGACTGCCATAGGCGCAGATTGAAATTTACTGGGAATATTTTCACATAGACGCTGCATCGGAGGTTGTGTTAATTTTAAATGGTCTGTTTCCCTTCATCAAGGCTTTGGCTTAAGGTTAATGTATGAACGTAAGATGCGTCTTGCCATGTAGCTTTAGCTGTCAGGATTGTAAGCCACATTGTTCAGACAGTACAGCTCAGAATGCCATTGCCTGGGAGCTACAGGCTCCCATTTATTCATGGCTTTATTTTGAGGTTCACTTGGGTGTACAGAAGCCTTTGTGTTTTCCCACTGCGGTCAAACCCTTATCTTTTGATACGACATGATGAGAGAGATGCTTTGCCTTTGTAGCTCCCTAACTGGGATAGTTTTGACCAATACAAGCTCTTCCTCCCCCCAGGAGACCCTTGGTTGTTGATGTTTTCCTCATTGTTTTGTTTTGTTTTTATTATGAAGGTGCTGATTTTGCATATAAGAGCTGCCATTTAATTGCCCAGTATACCTCTTATTTCTAACCAATTCCTATGATGTGTATTGAAATGCAAATTAATTTCTCTGGGTCCACATATTTATACTTTACAGAAGCTACTTCTCTGTTTGAAATTTGAAGGGATACTCCTGTGGTGGCCAAACTTCAGCACTCCAGATGTTTTGGACCACAACTCCCAGAATTCTGAGCTTGTATTGCCAATGACAAATGACTGTGTGAGTTGTGGTCCAAAACATCTGGAGGCCAGCAGTGGGATACTCTGACCAGGTCTGCTTTAAAGATAAAAGACATTGAAAGAAGCCAAATGAGGAGAGGCTTCAAAGCGGCCTATCACATATTTAACAGCATTGACTATTCCGGAGACCAAACAGGCATACAATTCTCCCGGCCTCAGTCTTGCTCACTATGATGAGAAGTATTGAATCTCTAGTTAGACTATGATAATTAGGAGAACACACGTTAGCTAGGGATGCGCACAGTGAAATTTTTCAAATTTGTTTCTTTTCATTTTATTTCATATATATATATTTTCTTGCACTGTCACAAGCAGACTGCCTGGCAGTGGTGGTACTTTCCCTCAATGAATAAATAAAATAAAATTTAAAAACCTTGAAGAAAATGATGAAAAGAGATCCAAGATAGAGGCAGACAAAAAGCACAATTGGAATGGAAGGTGCCAGGGACTGTCACATCTACAAAAACAGCTGAGGGAATGAAAAAGCGCTCCATTCTGGATTATAATAACCAATCCAAGGCCTTTTATACTTCTCCCCAGTTATTCTGATTGGCCACTCCGAAGCATGTAAGGCAGAGGCATCAGTGGTCTACTCCTGTCCCATAAGTCAAGGTTACGTGTTAAGCTATGGAGAAGAATAAAACGACTAGTAGGATGTACTGTACAAGTATTAACTGAATCTATATACTATACTATTGAGTTACTTTCGTCAGACAAGAAGCTTGCTTTCCTTCATACCTGAATGACTGTTTCTTCCTACCTTTGTGGCTATAGGCAGAGGAAGAGGTAGAGGAAGAAAACCAGTGTAAAACACTTGGGTCCCCAGATATGGGTCATTACCCCACTTTTATGAGCGTTAAACTAGTACTGTCACCATTACCCTCTCATGCAGTTATAAATCCCCTCAGTGAAATGAAATTTTGCATTCCACCTTTCCCTCTAGTCTTCTCCCCTTCTTCTAGCTATTCTTAACCTTTTCTTAAATGCTCCTTCAGTCACTATTATTTGCTATTCTACTATGTCATAGAGTTTATAAGAACTTGACTGCTGTGCTCTCCTTGGTGATGATTAAAAATAACTCTTTGGGATGTATTAGGTCACCAGCGATGCACATAATCCCAATAAAATGGCAGCTAGGACCAATAAAAAGGTATAATGGCACTAGCTTAGAAATGGGGGGGGGGGAAATTGTCACCAGGAAATAAGAATAATGAGATGCTTTCTTGTTCTGTCCTGTGTGTGTGTGTTCTTTTCTTTTAGGTGAGAGACCATTCCAGTGCAGATATTGTCCATACAGTGCCTCTCAGAAAGGCAACTTAAAAACACACGTCCAGTGTGTACATCGGGTACCCTTTGACAACCGCCAGTATCCTGACCCACGGTTCCAGCAACCTCTGTATAATTATTCTAATGCCCCTGTGGAAGAACAGCTGGAAAACATCCTTGCAATCCATCTAGTCCCTGGAGCCACTGTGTTATAGTGAGACTCATGCTTTGTGTTTTTATAGAAGCGAGATGCCTCTGGACCGTGAATCATTTTAGAATAAATGAAGAAGCTACATAAGATATATACAAATAGATGTACTAATCAGTCCCCGTGGTTTCTTATATCCCTTATAATAAACCATGGCATTGGCAAGCTTTGTGATGGTGCAAGGAATCTATATTAATCAAGATAACTTTTCTAGACACTGGAAAAAAATTAACTTTATATGATTTGGAGGGCCACACCGCAACAAAATTCTCTCTTGTGGTGGCTTGATAACATTTTATTTTTATTAGGGGTGGGGGTGGGGAGATCCAAACCAGGGAGGATTGAGCAATGGGCGAAGGGATGATAAATGAAATTGCCATTAGCTGTCATGCTGGAGAAGAAGAAACCCACAGCTACTTCTTTTCTTTATTTATTAAAAAGAAGCAAGCAAGAAAAAGAAGAATACAAAATGGAGGAGGAACCCATTGCTGTGAAAGGCAAGCTTGATGAAGGACAGAAAGGGACTAGAGAAAGAGACCATCAATTCTGCAGAGAGGTTGTTTTGTGGTGTTTTGGGGACCACTTGCATTTCCAGTGGGCTTATCCTTGACCGCACACCATAAATAGTATGTGATTATGGGGAAAAAATCAAAACACTTCTTAAGAAATGTGTCTCTCCTCACTTTGGAAAGAAAAGAAAACAGCCAGTCATACACTAAGAAGAAGAAACGGGCTTCTGTTTTGTGTCGCTTCTTTTGCTTTGTTTTTCTTTTGTTTTGTTTTTAACTCTCAGGGCCTTTCTGTGCGTTTATTCTGCCATTCCTTTCTTTTAACAGCGCAACTTCCTGCAACCTGATCACAAAAGGAAATGCTCATCCTTAAAAAAAGAAGAAAGAATTAAAGAGAGAGGAAATAGTTTTGGATTCAGCTGTTTAAAGCTGATTTGTATGCTTCTGAAAGAGAACAGAGAGAGGAAATGCAGATTTCAGGCTCTTAGGTTACTATATGCTCCTGTGTTTTTCAGCAGCAAACCAGTTAACACTGTCTGGGCCCTGGTGATGGTTTTTTGGGGGGTGGGGTGGGGATAGGAAAGTAACTGCTTTTGTGGTGGCAGGTTAGTGTTCTTTTAACATGTCATGTCTTGCATTTGGTAATCACTGGAGTGAGAGAGAGAGAACAGAAGCTTTATATACCTCTTCTACAGTAGCTCTTTTAAATGCAAGTTTTCAAGATAAAGGGTTGAGGGTGGCAGGTGGTTAACCATGCAGTGTCTGTTGTTTATTAAATATCTATCTTATCTATCTATCTATATATTCCACAGGTATAAATATTTTCTGTTCCTTTATTGCTGTGACACTGTGTGTGATGGTAATAATTCAGAGTTCCAGATTTTGCACATATAATTTTATGCATCATCATAGTAAAAACAACAACGCTGCCTTGAAAAAACTATTGTGATTTTTTTTTTGCAAAAAAAAAAAAGCTTTACTAGTTTTTTTAATTGTAACATTTTTGTAAAGGCAGGAATATGGATTTTTTAAAAAACTAGCAGGCTAATTATATTTTTCAAAAAAAGCAATAATTTTACGTGTACAGAAATGGCGATAACCTTTTAATACTGATTGCAAGCAGCCATTTATGTTCTGCCATAATGGGGTTTTTGTAGTAAATGGACTTCTTATACAAAGAGTTTTAATACATTTTTTTTCTGTTCTAATCTTGTTTTTCCTCTGTATTTGAATTGGAACTGTACCTTTTGCAAATGACTTGACTGTTCTTGCTTTGCAGTTGTTGACAATAATACAGTTGTAACATTTGTATGTAGTTTCCTGATTTGGGATTTTTGTTTTTGTTTTTGTTTTGTTTTTACTTTCCTCATCCATGTGCACCAGCTGTAGGCCAGCTGTAATCCTGGTGTAGCTAAGAATGTCTGTGCAAAATGCCTATATAAGTGATTGTAATCAGCTCTTTTTTTCTGAAGTTATCTTGCAGAAATTCGCATAGACACATTCCACCCTTCCCTTCTCTCCCCCATGTATCCCACTCTGTTTTCATCTCTCCCCACCCCCATCATCTTTTCTCCTATGCTGAATAACAATTGATCAATTTGGGATTCACGCTTAAGTGCTACCTTTCCCCTTAATCAAGCACTTATTTTTCCTTATTTGAAATTAAAAGAGGTGAGGATTGAGGGATGCACGGAAGAAGCTTTTGTGCCCGTTTGTGTGTTTGCAGTTATTAAAAACCCTTCTGTCCCCCTAAAACTGAGATGAGTTATATATTTTTTCCTGTTAGTTGGTTTGAATGTGTGTGTGTGTGTGTGTGTGTGTGTGTGTGTGTGTGTGTGAGAGAGAGAGAGAGAGAGAGAGAGATTGTTTTGAAATTGTGTTTGGGGTGTTGTGTTTGTTTGCCTCCCCCTGCCCCCAATATTTTTGCAAGCTAAAAAGGAAGGATCTTGATTAATATTTAGAGTTTAAAATCTCTTCTGGAGACTGTTTACTTCAGGACTGTCAGACACACAGAGAGGGAAAGTGCTGTCACTGCCATTACCAGGGTACTAATCAGCAAAGTTTACAATCATAATTTAGCTACACGAAGAACAACAGCAGGGGAAATCAGTTTAAATAATTATATGCTGTGTATAGCAGAGAAATGAGATTTTCACTTAATTAAACAAGAAATAGGGAGGGGAGAGGGAGAAGCCTTCATTAAAGACCAGCGGTTCTCACGTGTGTATCCCATGCTCGGTAATTTCCTCTTTGTCATCCATATTGTATTGATTTGTTAATTCAGTTAGACCCTAGTACTTAGTTTGATTTGTATTCTTATTTATTTAGGTCTCTGGGTTTTAAATAGCTTTTTTTTAAAAAAAGGGAGAAAAGAAACTTGATAATGTTGTAGCATGACACTCTCTGTAAGCCATCTTCTGACTGTTACAGTTTAAAGACTCTCTACTACCTCTATCAATCTCTTTCTTTCCTTTAAGAGGTTTTTCTACAGTGTTGCAGTCTAATGTACCTTAGACAATAAAGGGTTCAGTTATGAGCACTGAAGATAGTGTTTCAGTAATCCCTTTTTTTCATTCTTCTTTTCCTATATAAATATATTTCTGTCCACCCTCCTACAAAAAAAGTGATGAGTTTTCTGGTTCCAGCAGAAAGCTGTGCACAAAAAATACAGTATAGTGCAATTACTAGTACTAAGACAATGGGGTGATGGTATCTTTCCAACTTTTGCTTAGTCTGTTTCCACAGATATATTGCTAAATTTAATTTTAACGCAAATAAATGACTCGGGTTTTGTGTTATTGAAAAGAAAAAAAAGACACTTTTGAGGGAGGGATTAAATTCAGACATTAAAAGGCACTTCACAGCATCTCTCATTTATTATTTTGTTTTGTTTGTTTTTATTTTGGGAAATAATGGGCAAACCCCATGAGTTTCCATATAACTAGATCCAATGTAGAGATACACCACATGGACATTTTTACAGTCTGTTCAGACCTTGCACGAGAGCAGACCCCTAGGTAGCCCCTATTAGTGAGTCAAGAGCACACCGTGTGCAAAAAGCAAGCATGAACGAGGCTTCGTAAGTGACAACTTTTCAAGACTATATAACAAGATAATCTAGATATTTGAAGGTACCCCATCAAACCACTTCAGAAAATAGGAAATGTCTACATAAGAACATAAGAAGAGCCATGCTGGATCAGGCCAAAGGCCCATCTAGTCCAGCTTCCTGTTATCTCACAGTGGCCCCACCAGATGCTTTTGGGAGCGCATGAGACTAGATCTCTGTCTCCTGATCCCACTCCCCTGCACGCCATTGGTTTGTCTAGTGGCTAGACTCTAGCCTGGCAATGGCCCTCTGGGTTTTCAGTCAGAGACCTTTTGAATCCATGCCTGGAAACACTGGGAGTTGAACTGGGGATGCTCTGTATGCAAAGCAGGTGGTCTTCCATTGAGCTGTTCTGCTTCCTTTCCTGGGAATTCTATAATGGAATCTTACTAGGGGCATACAAAATTAGGCAGGGGGTGGATTAAAGTGGATAAAGGGAGGCTCAATTTCCTCTCATGCAATACCAGAACCAATGGTCATCCACTCAAATTGACGGTTGGGAGAATGAAAACAGACAAAAGAAAACCAGTGTGTTAGTCTGTGGTGCTCTTTGCTGTAGGATGTGGTGATGGCATGTGGCGTATATGCTTTTAAAAGGGGGATTGGACAGATTTCTGGAGGAAAAGTCCATTGCTGGTTACAAGCCATGATGGCTTGTATTGACTCCAGGCTTAAAATGAAGCTACCTCAAAATGCCAGATGCAGGGAAGTGGCATCAGGAGACAGGTATTGAGATGGGCCCTTGGCATGATCCAGCAGGACTCTTCTTATGTTCTTACTAGTACTCATAGTCTAGTAATTACTAGTTATGAATATTTTAGTCAGTTTCAAGAGGGACTTAACATCCTTCTGAAGTGGAATTTTAAATACAAAGATATTTACATGGATGCACAGTTGCATGCACAGTAACACCCCCATTTTCAGCCCTCCCAGACCATACCGCATTCCTGTCCCCAAAACATGATCTAGAAGATTCTGATTATTGCCATAGAACATTTTTGCACAGTCTAGGAGGTGCTAGAGGTGGGAGGGAGATACAACATCCATTGATCCAGCAATGGGTTTGAATTCTGTCCAAAACAAGCAGAATATACCTGTGCAGCTACCTCACCAACATAATATATGCTGAGACAATAAAAATTGATGTGATTCTAAATTAAGCATAAAAGATAAATACTTGAAGACAATGACAAGAAATGATTTCATGGCTGGTTGGTATTTTTCTTCCCGTATCACTAATATATTCTTCAGTGGGGGGAAAGTTTTCAGTACTGGGTTGTGTTGTGGATGTGGATCATGCATTATGTAATACAGTTTCTTTTGCTGTGTGGGATACTCTTAACATCAAAAGCACAACAGTGCTGAGAAGTGTTCAGATTACTGGGATGCTGTCTAGAAAATCCTACTGCCAAAAATGAGGACATCAAGTTCGATCAATGATACTTCCCCCAAAATGTTTTAATATCTTGAAACATCATGCTAGATTTGCCTGTCATTTAGACCAGTGCTCTGGTTTGGCCAAACCCCAAATGAAACGGGGCCAATTCAGACTGGCTTGGAACGGATCTGAATTAGACCAGTCCAAATCAGATTCAGACAGTAAGAAGAAAGCCTGACAGCATGGTTCCAAAGTGTTGCAAAGCAGCACCATGTAAGGAGGTGGAGGAGGGGAGGGAACAATTTAAGCTTCAATCCAGGGGAAGCCCCATTAATCTCTATATTTGTTGTTTACTTGTGTGTCTGAAGGCTAGTTTCCCAACAAGTCCATTCCCCTCAATTTACATATGCAGTACAGGTGCTAACAATGTTTATAGTATACCAGATTTCATTTTGTAAAGGTGGATAGCAGAAAAACACTGCTGTGTTTGCTTGCAGTGTGGCAGTACTGACATTCTCTGAAGAGACTACCTCATCTCATAAGTTATGGTGGTTTTTGCTTTCCACTGCATGAGAAGAATTGGATCAAGTTGTCTCAAGACAAAAACTACCCAAACCAAATAAAGACCAGAAAGAAATCAAGGGGCCCTTTCCTAAGCCTGTTGTGAGGGACTCATCTGTAGTATCTAGCATCCTGTGTCAGATTTTGATATGAATAAATGTTGGACTAAATAAAAAATTCTGATACGAATCAAAGGTATGAGGATTGTATTCTGGGCTTGAAGCCATATCTCCCAGAGACTGAACCTATCCTAGCCTTCCTTTGAGAACCTCAAACGGATGACCCAGTGGGATGGTAGATGCTTCAGGGTTGTTTTGTGGGTGGCTTCTAGATCTGCAGAAGGGGAGGGCAGGGAAGAAAGCTTCTCAGCAAACAGGAGCATCATGTTCTAGGCGGTTTGCTGAAATTTTCTACTGAACACTGAGTAGGATTATGGACAACAAGTCAGTTCACTTAAGAGTAGAGCTCTATTAAAAATTTTAGAATGTGTGTGATGGAATTTGGCATCTCTGCTTGAGCTGTAAGTAATGGCTTCTAGGTACACAAGTTGGTCAAGCAAGATAATAATGACCCACAACTATCCCTAGAAGATGTCAATGCAAGTGGAAAAGCGTATGCCTATGTATCTTATTCTTCTAAGATAAAGCATATAGATCTCTTTCACACAAAATCCTGCATAAACATGGATAACAGTTGAATGAATGGTTGCCAGATTCCACAAATGGTTGACCATTCCAGAATCTACGTCTTACAAATATTTGAAGAGAATGGTGAAGAAACAGTAAAATCAACACAGACAAAATAAGGTAAGTCTAAATATGCAAGCTGAAAATTTCCATGTATCTTTTAAACTAATTCTGTTGTACCACAGAACGGGAAATGTAAAAATTGTTATATCAGATGAAACATCTTGATCGGATGTGATCTTATGCCCTTACCATTTACTGACAATATACCATTCCTTACTTGCACTTTCTTGGGCATGCACCACACTAACAATATCACTGAAAAGTGTGTCACTAAAGGATGCTGGTGTGATTCACTGGAAGCCAGAAATCAGGATCCTCGATAAGAAGCCAGCTTATTACTGAAAACCAAAATTGACAATTGGAAAATGTAACAGGCAAACTGATTTGGGTTGTGAGTAGTGCACTGAATTATAGTGAGACTAAATGAATAAAGATAGACTGGAAATTTATTTACTCAGTCTGCTATTTTTTTCTTACATCTAAACTAATGTGATTTGGTTTGGAAGTTACTCTTTCACTTTGTCCTCAGAAGTTGTTACCAACTTTTTCGGGACTTCGGGTTCCAGCTACACCACAGTGAGACAACTTACAAAGATAAAGTTTCCTTGGAGGGGAAATGAAGAAGAGGCAGAAACTGTGGACCACGAAGGGAGCGACAGCAAACTTTGTGGAAGCAGGAAAATGCTTCATCTCCCACTGGGGGAAGATCTTCGCTATTGCGAAGGTGGAGCTGTTGGTGCTGGACATTAAAAGCTGTACATATTTGGCATGTCGTGAGTAGAATGCTTCTATCTCTTTGGGAAGCTTCTCCCTGGTATCTGGAAAATCTTTCCTTCAAACAAGCACCAACCTCCCCCTCCCCCTTCTGAGGAAGTGGCTTTTAGCAAAAAAAAAGTGATTTTTTAAAAATACAAGCGCAGAAGCAGTGACTGTTTTCACATTATTTCATGAACTTGTCTTTCTGCCTATTGTTTCCTTCTTGTGGAAAAATATTTTATGCCTTTGCTGCTCTTTATATGTGGTGGATTTAAAGGCAAAATATAAAGGAAACTACCTTATGCCTCTGTGTTTTCTATACGCTGAATTTTAAAGACTAGAGATGGGCACCACTCAAAAAAATGGTGTTTCGTTTGTCGTTTTGTCGTTTAGGGGTCCATTTTGGTTCGTTTTCGTTTTCATTGGTTTTTTTTGCAAATTTTTTGTTTTTGTTTTCGTTACGTAACAAAACGAAAAACAAAAACAAAAAATTGCTGTTTCGTTAGCATTCTTTTCCGTTCAATGCATTTGCCGCAACGAAAATGAAAAACATGGCAAAATTTTTTGTTTCCGTTTTGTTTTGAAAAAATTTCGTTTTCATTTTCGTTGCGTAACGAAACAAGATAACGAAAACGAAAACAAAAAATTGCTCATTTCATGCCCATCTCTATTAAAGACCCAACTGTAAGAGCAGCATTGGGGAAGTTGTTTTCTCAAAAAACATCATCTGACCTTAGAGTAACCACATGTTTTGAAAATAATGTTTGAAGACTGTTCCTTGCTGCTTTGGCTTCAATTTCGTCTAGTTACTCTCCTCTGTACTTCTCTTGTTGGAAACTAAGTGGCAGAAATTATTACAAGCAAAATTAACCCTTTCTTGTGAGCTATAAAACACAATGAATTGGGAAAACATCTCAGAAGAAGATTTTGCCAACATAATTCTATCCGGTTTGCAAAAAATTATATATATCTACACAGACTCAACCTCTGAAGATACAGAGATTTTAAATTCTGATAAAGTCACAGAGGCAAAACAGATAATTCAAGATGGAGTGGTTGATAACACTGGGTCTCTAAATAGAACTGAAATTAATTCGGATCAGGAGATTGAGCTAAAACAAACAGCTGATCTTAATCTACAGACAAACACAAGATTGATGCAGGATAAATCTTTGGGTATGCCAAATTCACAAAATATGATAAACACATCTACTGAAATCAGCTCAAATCAAGAGATCAATCCAGAACAAAGGGCAAATCTCAGCATGAAATGACAAGAATGGTGCAGGCTAAACCTTTAGAGGTGCCAAGTCCACAGAATATAAGTGCATCTGTCTTAATATCGGTGCCAAAAAAGGGAAAATTGGGACTTTTTCAGTAGCAGAATGGGTATCAGTATTTCTTTCAAGATAATACAACAACTCATGAAGTTAATGAATTTGACAAGGGGGAAACAACCTGTGAAGGCGAGAAAAGGGAAAACTGAAAAAAAGAATTTCTGGCTTAGTGAATTTATTACATAAAATGTTCTCTGTATTCTGATTGCCTAAGGCCTCTAGTTAATTGGTATGATATGGAAAATGGAAATCTGAAGACAAACTTGATATATAAATAAATATTAATCTGTTGGATTTTTAAAAGTATTGAGGCAGTTAGGTATAGACAAGAACTTCTATGCATAAAGTGAAACATATAGACCAGGAGGCAGCCTTCTTCTAATAGCGTATAAAGTATTAATTTGAATTAGTGATGATTGCTGAAATTAGGCATTCTTTGGAAGAATGGGTAAATACACTGTGGATGATATATAGAATATATATAGTTAGCCAAATCTATCCTAAATTGCTTAGTACTGAAGAGCTAAACAGCACCCTTGAATAGATTGTTGAGGGTTATATTATTTGTATTAAAAATAGATTTAAGTAAAAACAGAAGAGGGATGAAATAGTAAGGAAACTAAATATTAAAGTTTGCTCATTTAAGATGGGAAGGGAGGTATAAATTATATTGGGCTCAAATGTTGGGAAAAACTGATTTAAGCGGTAACACGACAGAAGACAAGCAATATATTTGTTTCATGTAACAGTGTAGAAAATAAATTTAAAAATGAAGTTGTTTCCAACTTCTTGGGTCCTTTTCCAAGGAGAAAGGTGGGGTAAAATACTCAAAATTAACTAAATAAAATAACTTATATCCAATGGCAGCATCATATACTGTATTCTCTTCAGACAGAGTTCTGCCTGTCATGTTTCTAGACCAAATGCTCAAAACAGGCTTTCTCTGCGAACACACTTGTCATTATTACACCCCCACCCCACCCCCCCAAGCAGAGGCTTCAGTCCTTTACAGTTACTCCAGGGTTTATAAATACAATACTCTCTGGTATATAGTTTATACACCTTAACATTGTGCTTAGGAATTGGAGAGCAGAGTGCCCATGAAAGTCTTCATGAAAGCACATTTAATATTTAACTTGCTTCATGGATATCTGATCATTGCTTGGAATAGTTTTATGCTGAGAATTGTGTGCAGTAGCAAGTGAAACAAAAAGCTTGCATGATTGTCCATCTACAATAATGTTCTGTTGTTCGGGTCATCGAAACTGCCGTCCAAACGGTATTGCTCTTTGAGAAATTAGCCGAGATATAGTTTAAAAGATGCCAGGTTCTCCTGAATTTGTTCCTTTAAGATAAACTCATGCTATGTCATCTGTTGTCTTCATCATCATGAGTGCAGTGCCATAAAACATCCTCCAGGGAGGAAAGTTATTCTGAGAAGTGAGGAATGATTTTATTAGCTTTATGAGAGCTCCATTCTTATTTATTATTTATTATTTTCGAATTTATATACCGCTCCTACTTCCCAGAGCGGGAACTCAGGGCGGTTTACAAAGAAAGAGTAAAAACAGAGTACCAACAGGAGCATCATTTATGATACCCCGCAGGAAATCAAATAGAACAACCGTATTCTCTACTAACACTGAGTACTCGAGGTGCAGGGGCAAGGCCCCCCATCATCTTGGCGACCCACCCCCTGAATCTTCTTTAGACTTCAGAGGGGAGGGAGTATGTCCACCTTGTACATCTGCCCCCAATAATATTCCAATCAATCAACCCTGTGGTTTTCTAAGGAAATCTAACAACCAGAGAACTCAAATAAGAGAAGACCCAAGAATGGGTGTCACCCAAATAAGTAACAAGTCTCCCATCAGTCAGAGAATTTATCTAATATCTAAGGGGGAAGAGCCACCTACCTCGCCGCTTCAGAACTTCTACTAGGTCTAATCCTGAACGGAACTTGGACAACAGATATGCCCCTCTAGCAGCCCTTTCCCAAGACTGACTAACATCAGATAAGTTCCAGGGTCAATCTCTGAACTTCCTGTCTTGGAATATTGCAGGATGGAAGACCAAACTGGTTGACTCAGATTTCATGCAGTACCTGCAATCATTTGATATAATTTGCCTAAAAGAGACAATGCTGCGAAAGAGAGACACTTTAAGTTTTCAGGGATATAGGACATGAGAACTCCCAGCCCAAAAAAATCTCAACTTCAGGCCGAGGAAGTGGGGGCCTGGCCATTCTGATTTCCTCCACTACTGGTCTGAAAGGAACAGAGATAGCTGAATTAAACTCTGACTACTGGCCAACGCTAATAATACATGGTTGTAAACCAGGTCTCTTGACCTGTGTCCATGTCTATCTCCCACCGAGAACAATTGGCCCTGCTATGGAGGCTTGGGTCAAACTGGAGGACCTTCTAGACACATTGCTTTCAGATTATCCCAACCTTCCTTTTATAATATGTGGTGATTTTAAGGCTAGAATGGGAAATAGTTTCCACCTAAGCTGAGCAACAAGACAGGTGAAATATATTGGCACTGATGAAGCCACAGTTTTCCTGCAACACCTCCGGACAGAATAGGAGGTGGGAGAAACATAACTTGGCGCTCTAGCTTAAGCTTTATAATTTTGCCCGGGTGTGGCCATGTTCAGATTAGTTTCTGAAATTCCAGCAGTCATTCATCTGCCAAGAAAATTCCAGTTCTGGAGAAATGGACATCATGCAATAAAGTATCCTAACATCCTTGCAGAAATAACAACAGATTGAGCCTCTCTAAGGGAGGTGGGCCATTCATAATTTCTCAACTTGTAAAAGGAAAAATTCTGTCACGTAAAAGTGAAATGTTCACCTAATAATAATAAAAAAAATGGCTCATCCATAAGACATTGTATTGTAGCCTTACTTTATTGTTTACTGGGGAGAGAAAAACGGAAGCCCCATCAATAGAGGACAAAAAATTGAATTGAGTGGGAAAATATGAGCTGATTGATTTATATGTTGTGTAGTCAACAGAGAACAATATGAATCTGACTGTCTCAGTCCCACAGCATTTCCTATTTTATTTACCAGTGTGGCCACCCTCTTAAATTATTTCAGAACCAAAATCCATTGAACTTTGAATGGTTCTTGAGCCACTGGAATAGAGACCCTTCTCGCCCTTTCCTTTAAGCAGAATATGGCCATGTGGGCTGTATATGCATGTACGATCCAGTAACAGCTTTGCCATCCCAGTGCAAACGACATTCTATTCAGTAAACTTCTCTTGAAGCAGCATGGTTTTAAGTGTTGTATCAATATCCTGGTATTTTTCTCTATGCAGCTGAAAATGCTTCTGATTATTAGATGCCATGGCATCCTGACACACTCCTTTAATTCAGTTGAGAGTCTTTTAGTATAACAACAAATAGTTTACATTGATTCAAGGCAATTAAGATCGAACCGGGGGCCCTTTTGAAAGAGCCATCCCTCAAGGAGGTGAGAGGGATGGCCTGTAGACATAGGGCCTTCTCGGCAGCTGCTCCCAAGCTATGGAATGCCCTCCCAATCGAGATCCGCCTGGCGCCAACACTGATTACATTCCGGCGCCAGGTAAAAGCCTTCCTGTTCCAGAAGGTTTTTAATTGATATAATATAGATTGTGGGTCCGCTGATGACAATTTTAGAATAATGATTTTACTGTAAGGTTTTATTGATGATTTATTGATATTTTACTTTTAACTATTTTAAATTGTTTTATTTTGGGGATTGTAAGCTGCCCAGAGACCTTTGGGTAGTGGGCGGCATATAAGTTAAATAAATAAATAAATAAATAAATAAATAAATACATTGTCATAGACATTAACCTGGAACCTTAGGGATGATTCAGTGACATCATAAAAAAAAGGTGAGTTTAGTTGCTGCTCTCAAAAGAAACTAGTTTCCTATAAGTATTTGTTTCTAGTTTTTACCTATGTATGAAATGTTCATATGCAAGGGTTTGATAAAGTGCTAATATATTCTTCTAATAGTATCCATTTTATCGTATAAAATGATTATATTCAGCCTTAAAAAGTTAAATATGTCACTCTTAATCCAAAGCACTATGGAATTCAGTTTATAATATTAAATAACACAACATGACATAACATTATTAATCATGCGCGTACAGTATCTGGCAATATTCACTTTTCTTGTTCTTTCATTTTCCATTTTCAGTTGAACAAATTGAGAATAAAGCTGTCCAGGATCTTCTGGCAGTGAACAGCCATGAAATTCCAAGTTAGAAATCAAATCCCACACAAAGTTAATAACATACCAGGTATAGAATACAAAGATTTAAGTCAATACTGCAATTGACAGATATATTCTATAGTAGCATGCCCATCTTTCTCTACCATTGACCCTATTAGCTAGTCCTGGTGGGAGTTCAAGTCCAACAATTTTTCTATAGGGCCACAACCATAGTTTCCAATCCCAGTTTAGGAAACCAGGTATGCTGCAAACAATGGATAGATTGCTATGCCCTTATGACTTCAACTGGAAATTTCACTCCATGTGTACATACTGAGAAACTGTAGCCAACAAGGTCAGGAGTACACTTTCTATCTTCATTTCTAGGCAAATGGTATGTTATTTACCTAAGGGGAGAAAAAAAATTCTGTACAGATGGAGGGCAGTCTCAGAGGGCAAGAAGGAAGGAGCTAAAAGTAAGATCATGGGTCATGAGTTATCTGAAGATTAACCAAGAAGAGTGTTTCCTGTGAGGAGCCAAATTTGGACTCCAAGCCAACGGTGATACTGGAGTATGTGAACGCTAACATTATCGTGCTACAAATGGGGAATGTGGGAGATCCTTGGCCTGCTGCTTCAGGGTTGTATCCCCCCCCCCCCCCGAGTTGCTGGCATATCAGGTTGTCCATCTGTGGTGGAGATCGAGTGTGTGTGCTTGCCACTCAACCTGTCTTGGCTCTCTAAACTAGCACACTGCTTGAAGTGTAGTGGAAGATGCCATCCTATAACCATTCAAGAGTCCCAGGTTTTGTATGCTGAATGGGATACCAAGGGATGGCCTCATTCTTCCTGCTGTTTCAGCTGTTGGTAGCAAAATGGCTCAGCTGGCATCTGGTGTTATACCTTTCTGTTTATACTTCAGGGGAAAATGATGCAATGAGGTCCTAAGACTATTATACCCACCTGTGAGGTAGAAATGGACTTATTAGCCTATATTTTGGGCAAAAAAAGAAAAAGCGTGCATAGGAATGAACCAGAAGCAAAGTTTTCTCCACCAGTGTACAAGAGGAAGAAGATACAATTCAGTAAATCGGTTTCTTTTTACAGATAATGCACATATCAACTGCTTAGCGATGCATTATATGGCATAATCCAATTCAGTATTTCAAACTTTTCAATCCAATTTATACAGCCAGCTGCACGAATCGGCGTTATTTACATGGAGGAATGTTTCAGCTGCTCACAAGAACCTGAGTATATTTACAGTTCAGATTATACAGTGGAACATCGGTGAAGGAAGCCAACTCTGCAGAAGAACCAGTTTATTGTGTGTTGTGTTTTGTTCAGTGCATTTCCTCCCCCCTCACTTCATTTTCCCCATTTGTACCTCCCACCCACCCCACTCCTGGCAACAGAGCTATCCTGTTTTGAATGTGTCAGTATGTCTTGGATTTACAGTTGCATTCAGAGGTATGTCTTTGAACTGCTCCATGGTGCTTTGCATTTCTTTGAGAGCTTGTATGGGGAAGAAACGGAATGTGGATGAAAATGCTGTGAAGTTGTCTCATTATTTCTCTTTTTTTTTAAAAAAAAGAAGTTCAACTTAGACACTGTAGACTCCATCACTTATTACATACATCATATTCTATGGAATATTTCCCCCCTCACTTTATATGCCAGCCATGAGACCACAATGAGTATAGCTTTCTAGTCAGTGAAGATATAACTGTCTAGAACAAAGAAACAATGAAAAGCCTATGTTTCACTTGATTTATATGTTCACAAATTGCATGTAATCTGAATAGTGTCCTTCATGGATATCAAATGTTAATTGACATTTGGCAGCTTTGTAACAAGTCCAAAATTGATTCTCCGGGGTGATCTACTGCACCTTTCTAATGCCAGCCCTGGAAACAACTTTACAAAAATATGGTGTAACTGTGGATAAAATATGATACTGTTAGTACATTATTAGAAACAAACAACATGTTTCCTTTCAGATATGTCCTTTGTTCCAAGTACTGCACCTAAGTAATTAGTCTTGCAAACAAAGCCTGTGTTTGCCTCCCTTAGCATTTGATTTTTCAAAATTTAAGGAAAACTCAGGCAAAACTTCAATCTTTGCCTGTTCCAAGAGCTCTGTATCTAATGACATGTTAGCTGTATCATACAGTTTAATCCTGTAGCAAATATTGTGTTTATATTCTGTGCAGGTTTCTTTCTTTTCTCCCCTTTTTAGCATTGTGAAGTGTTTATTTCACACATGTAGGGGGAATTGTTAGAGAATCGTGACTATGTATACTGGGCAGTGTCCGTGCATATGATGGTCCTTAAATACCTTGTTAGAATACATCAGTATTAAAGATGGGCACGACTCAGAAAAAATTTTTCGTTTTCGTTTTCGGCTAGGGTCCGTTTCGTTTTGTTTCCGTTTTCGTGAGCTAATTTTCAAAATTTTTCGTTTTCGTTTCGTTACGTAACGAAAACGAAAACCGAAAACGAAAGTGAAAAATTTTTCGTTTCTCCCCATTTAGCTCCATTGAGTGCTTTTCCAGTAACGAAAAACGAAAACTGGCTCAAAATTAGTCGTTTTGTTTCCGTTTTCGGTCCATTTCTGAACCGTTTTTCGTTTTCGTTTCGTTATGTAACAAAAACGAAAACGAAAATTGCGCTAAGTCGTGCCCATCTCTAATCAGTATATTCAGCATGGTCATGAAGATCATGGAGCAGGAATATGTAGTGCAGAACAAGGCCAGCCCTGTGTCCTACTTTACACAGAGCTGCCTTAAATGGTTGTCAGAGGACAATCCTCTGTTTGAAGATGTCCTCTGTTTGAAGTGCAGATCAGATCTAATTTATAGAGAAAGAGCTGCAAGAGAGGAAAATGGGACTTGCCTGTGGGCGTATAAGGCCCTGCTTTAAACTGAGTTCTGCTAAGGCTCAAATATATGCCTTACCTCTGAGATATAAGCAGGCATCTCAGAAAGTTCTGGTTAGCTTTCAGACATGGCATAGGGAAAGAGATAGAAACCAAGAGTGAAAGACTCTTGAGCACCTACAATGAATGCACATCTACTCTTCAGCTACTACACCACCCCTCCTGGATTCAAGTTAGTGTTATAAGATTCCAGAAAGTCTCTGAAGAAACTGCAGAAATGCTAGGACTATCAAGGGGAAAGAAAGAACCACCAGCCTCTTTAAATGGATAAAACTCAAGGAAAGTTCAGCCTCCCCTCACACAGAGAATTGGGTCACTTAGTGTGCTATGGGGTAGAGTTGACAGAAGCAAAGTGAATCTAAGAAAATTAGGGTTTTTACATCTATTGTATGTAGTTCTGTGCTAGTGTGGAGAGGATGGTAGACCTACAGTAGACTGAGAAGGCTGAGCAATGAGACTCTCGATCCTGCCTCTGCTGCAAAGTAGTTGGCTGCCCTGGGAGGTGGGGAAGGGTGGTGCAGAGCCCAGTAAGTGGCCAGGCCATTTTGGGGACGTGGTGGAGAGGCTACTGGGCTGCCGCAGCACCTGTGACACTGTGGTTCCTATTTGTATTGTAGGGATACAGATAGGAAGTGCTCAACCCTATTTACAATCACAAACCAAGGCCAGTCCAAGCTAGTTTCTCCCTAAAACAGAGCTAATCAATGACCTCCATCCCCAAGTCAAGGAACATTCTACTTCTGGCCAGCCCACCAGTTTGGCTGCCTGAACCAGAGATGCCCACAAGTGCCTTTGTAACTGCTTTAAGTTCTATGGTGCTATTTGTGTGCTTAGATAGCTGCTGATGAACTTTGCAAACACAATTTCATAAAATGAAGTCTCTTATTGCCAGTTATCTTTCAGGCAATATGAACAATGACAACTTAATACTACAGTTTGTTCATGCAAGCTATCAGCAACAGCAGCAATACAGGCATTGATGGAAGAATTGCAAAGTCCATCTGTGCTTTTGAATTCAATTTCAGGCAAATATCCAAGATATTTTTCTCAACCAGGTTGGGTATCCATAACATAGACGAATCAGGTCCACATGCAGAATCTTTAAAACCCTAGAATAAAATTCCAATTCTATTCCATATACATAAATTCACTATTTAGGATTCATCCCTCCAACACAAACATAAAGGAAATCGAACGAGACAGAGCTGGCAAGGGCCTTAGTAGTCCAAATTGCAACAGTAGCTCTGCCCCCTTCAGTTCTCCTGTTCTTTCTGATTCAAATCTCTTACTCACAGCCCTGTTCTTTCTTAGTCCCACCCATTTGGGATGAGTCAGTATTTCATAGGGGTTACACCTTTCCTATCCTTGCCCACCCCCCAAACCCCCACAAACAACAACTTTTTAGTAAACTAAGTCTTAATTTTCTGGTTAATGACACCCAAAATCTGCTGCCTCCTTTGGTTCCATGGCAGGGGGTGTGAAAGTCAAAACCGAATGCTTCATTCCCCTTGCTGTACAGTGCTAGGGGAAGGTGATAACATTGTTACCTTTAACTGAATCAAAAGTTCAGTAGTTTTCATTTTTGGAACATATAGGGAGCACATTCTTTTGAGTTTTTAAAAGCAAGTCCATGGTTCTTTGGTGTATTTGTAGTAGAACTTTCCTTCCTTTTTTTGCTTAGTGGCTCAAGTGTCTACTCTGGTAATACTATTAAAGGACCTGCATTTATCATGATGCATTTAACTTTCATTTTAAAAAAATCGTTGTCACATTGCTATCGACTGAAAATATTCTCTAAACAGAATATTCTATTATTTATTATTGTGTTATTTATAAGCAAAAAAAAAAAAAAAGGAAAAAAAAAGGGGGGGGAAGAAAAATATTCTGTTTATATACCGCCCCATACCACTTCAATAGTCTCTGGGCAGTTTACAGTTTAATTACAGTAGGCAGGCTACACCCCCCCCCCCGCAAGCTGGGTACTCAATTTACTGACCTCAAAAGGATGGGATGCTGAGTCAACCATGAGCCTGCTACCTGTGATTGAACCCTAGGTTGTGAGCACAGTTTTACCTGCTAGTATGGGCATTTAACCACTGTGCCACGCAGTTCCTATTCTTCTTTAAAAAACTATTATTTTTATTATTTTAAAATCAAACCTCTATGATATAAATGACTCTCTAAATTCAATAAATATAGCATTCCTTTAAAAAAAAACAACTCACAGATATGGCTTAAAAGTCTGCTTGAAGGAAAAGTTCTTTACCTGACAATGCTGGTCTGATTTATACACTAAGTTAAAGTAAATGCATTGATATAAAATCTGTCACTGTGTGTCTGGTATTTAGATTAGAGCACCTAGCCAAAAGAAACACCAAACACCAGACACCAAACCTCTGCAGAATAATGCTGCTTATTTTAGTTTTATGTGTTGTAGTTTTGTTGTTAGGCAATTTTTATTAGAAAAGTCCAAACGATTTATTTTAAGAAATATTTCAGAGAAAAGAAAATATGTAACATTGTAATACCCACCAAGGCTACAATGCACTGAGTAGCTTTCATATCTACAGTTCAAGTCTAGACATGACTACTCAGAGAAGTAAACTGAACTGAATTTCAATGGGACTTCTTTCTAAGTGAGTAACCACAGGCTATCCATCGAAACTGAAGACTCAGCTACTTGGTCAGATACCATGGGATTTGCTCCACTTATAAAAATATGTGATTCAAAATATTTTTAGTCATCACATGACACAAAGGTTGATTTGAACCAGTCCAGCCTTTCTTTTGCTCCTAAAATGGCTTTTTCCTCTTCTGCTGCTCAGGGGCTTCTACTTTTTCAAGCTGAAATGATCTGAATGTGTTTTGTCCCGTGTGGTTAGTTGTGATATGTCCTTGTAAAGATGGGAGACATGTCTGCAACTGGTGTTCCAGTGACAAAGGCAGTTGGGGCATGGTGCATATAAGAGATAAGTGCCTGATAATCAGATCATTTTATTGCTAGGTGATTGCTATTATTTCCCATATTCATGCCCCAATCAGATCAGCAGAGGCAGGACCACAGACAGAAAGGAGGGATAGACAGAGGCAGGACCATAGGAAGGAATGAAAGAAGAAGGGGGTTGTACATAGGACTCCAATATGATTGGTGAAATTCAGAATTAGTCCACAACCTCTGACTACAATTTCAACTATAATGCCATATGTGAATCAAACTGTAGCAAGGCTGGATCACTCCAATTTTGCTTTCCAGAGTAGTTGCACCCTGAGAAAGATCAGCATAAGGATATAGTTCACATTAGTTTCTTTGGCTCTTTCTCAAGAGAACATTCAGTAGACTGTTCCCAGGCCAATCTGGAATAGTTGTTCAGTGAAAGAATAATTGTTTTCCAGGCTGTTAATGTCCTTCTTGAATGTTAAGCTTCCCATGTTCTGTAGAATGCCAATAATCATTAAAACTTTTCCCTTTCCCATCCTTTTTGCTTTTACAAAAAAGTTAATGTCCTACTACTTTTATCAAATCCATATGGAATACTCAACCAGGCACACTTTCACAAACATACTTTATGGGGTTAAGAGAAATAGTTGACTGGGTTCCAGCTCAAATGGAGGGAAAGGGGAAATGGAACATATCAACTTAGTTTGACTGTTGGTGCCAGAACAGGGGCCATCTATAGAGTGAGAGAGAAATTCCACTCCCAGTTTTTCCCTGTGTAAAAAATAAATAACTACAGCTTCACTCCATCCATAAAGCATGGCCTCTTCCCATATGTCAAACACCTTCCTAAACAGTTTAACTTGGAACCATCTGTTTCCTTCCCTCTCTTTCTATGCCAAATCATTGAGCTTTTAAACTAATGTGATTGAGAAACAGAAACTTTGTGACTGGAAAGAATACAGTTGTTATCTTTCCTCCCTTCCAGACAATAACACAGAAAGCATCTTTACCCACTATGGCTCGCTTATCCCTGGCATGCCTTTAACCACCATTTCATCCCCATGACCGCTACAGACAGAACGTAGTAAATTGTTGCCCCTTGCCTGCCCCATTCTTTCAGAAAGACAGAAACCTGCATTTGATCCATACAGATCATACCAAAAAGTTCTCGATGGTACAGAAGAATCAAGCTCTTGCAAATTATGGCTGGCCTCATGTACAGGCCAGGCATCTCTGCACAAAGCAAGTTTCAGAATGAGGATGGTAATCCCGAATCAGAAGTGTAGGTTGCAGATTGCACCTCTGGTGGTATGAACTGGAATGCCCCAATTCTACCTGGAACAGCTTCTAGCACTCTGCATTCTGAAGGCTGCGGGGAGATATCAGACAATTAGCAATGACTAAAGCAGTTTGTTCCATGATCACCCAGCAGGTTTGTGAGGCTGCTGCGGCAGGAGGCCCATTCATGATAACTAAGTCCTTCTCAAGCTATAGTAAAATGTGGTTTTGTTTGGTTTTGGTTTTGTACTAGGAGTGAAGGCACACAGCTAAAGAAAGTGGAACTATATGTTTCAGCATAGGGCAAGGGTGCAAATAATGTGGAAGAAACTTTCCTATTTTACAGTCCTGGATACCTAAAATTTGTGTTGAGATTTCATGAGCTTGAACATTCAATCCAGCTTTATTTTGGTCCCGTAGGCAGGATGCTGCCGTTGGAGATGATGGCTCAAATCCATGGACATCCCTAGGAGGACTTTAGCACATCACTATCTTACAACTTATTTAGCTCAATTAAATACATCTATGGTGCCTTTCATGGCAAAGTTCTCCCAAGACAGCTTACCAAAGTCATGGGAAAACCTCTAACGTAAATTTAAAATACAAATAAAAGCATCTACATATAGGCACAGCTGCACTTTACAAATGCAATACAGCACTTTGAAGAGAATCCAGTTTGAAATAAATATGCTTTTACAAGTCTGCTTAAAAACCTAGTATCTTCTTTATTAAAAAAGCCATAAAACAGTTTTTTCCTTATACACATATATCTATTCCTCCACACAACCAGAGCTGATCTCTCTCTCTCTCTCTCTCTCTCTCTCTCTCTCTCTGTGTGTGTGTGTGTGTGTGTGTGTGTGTGTGTGTGTGTGTGTGTGTGTGTGTGTGTGTGCTGTCCCTCCTCTGACTATAGCATCAACTGGGAAAAAGGGAATATCGCCCAAGGACACCTTGTCCCAGTTGACCAGTTCAGGTCAAAACCCTTCATGAGAAGTGCAGAAGTATCCAGGTCAGGTTTCTTAACTATCTTGTGGAACTAGGAGAGGTGCTTGTGATAAAAGTCTCACCATTCTATTTAAAAAGTTTGGAAAGAATGGGATAGCAGTGCTTGTGACACTCTGTGAAGTGCAACAACATAAGAGCATAAGAACATAAGAAGAGCCATGCTGGATCAGGCCAAAGGCCAATCTAGTCCAGCTTCCTGTATCTCACAGTGGCCCCACTGGATGCGTTTGGGAGCGCATGAGACTAGATATGTCTCCTGATACCACTCCCCTGCATCTGGCCCTTGAAGTACCCCATTTTTAATCCTGGAGATTACACATCTCCATCATGGTTTGTAACCCGTGATGGACGTTTTCTCCAGGAATCTGTCCAATCATCTTTTGAAGGCATCCACGCCAGATGCCATCACTGTGGCAGGGAGTTCCACAGACGAACAATGCACTGGGTGAAAAAATATTTTCTTTTGTCTGTTCTTACTCTCCCAGCCCTCAATTTGAGTGTATGTCCCCTAGTTCTGGTATTTTGTGAGAGGGAGAAGAGCCTCCCTCTATCCACTTTACTCATGCCCTGCATTATTTTGTGTGTCTCAATCATATCCCAACAACAAGACAAAACACACTTGTCAAAAAAAAAAAAACCACCTATCAAGAATATCTCAATATCAGGGAGAAAATGCTGTCAATAACCAGACACAGAAGGAGGCATAAAAGTGATACTCGTACCTTCCATTTGTAGCCAAGTAAATGAATCATGTCCCAAATTAAAGTGACTACATTGTGATAGCAAGATCTCCCCCACTGGCTCTTTTAATATTTAGGATGGCTTTAGAAGGACAGATATGCATGTGCAAGAAGAAACTGACCTGCTCTACAAGGAAAGGCGGCTCTTTTAATTTCTTTTCAGTCTGCTTCTCTCTTGCTTTTTTGCAACATGAAAGTCCTAGATCTGGTTACAAAGATAGGTAAATTGATCAATAGGTTTCTTTTAAATTGCACGGCTGTGTTTGGCTCTCTTAAATAAGGGGGTCCTAGCAACTGGATGCTGGCTCCTTCCGCTGTCTGTCACACAGGCAGCTGGACAGAAGATGGCGCTGCGAGTACACAATGCCGTTTCCCACAGCTCTTGCACACCACTGCAGCTGGCAGGAGGTGATACTGACAAAGAAAGCCAGGCTTCTTCAGCTTGGCCCTAGTTAAGCCCTGCACAGCTCAACAGCTCTCCAACTATACTGGACAACAGGTACTGTCTTAGCATATCCAATGAAACACTGGAGCCTGAGATGGGGTTTTAATTTTGAGCAATTCTTCCTCAGTCAGGAGCAAGCGTTTGCTGGACTGTGCTCCCCAGGGCATTTTCCATGCTTGCCTCAGACTGACCAGTCCACTTCTATGCCTCACAGACCGCTCCCTCGACGGTCTATTCAATGTTTGTCCCCACTTAGGACTCACCCACACCCACACCCACACCCACCATTTTGATTGTACAGCAGCTGGGGAGCTGAGTGGCCACACTGTCTTTGTCCTTGGGACTTGAGTATATAAATGTAATAAATAAATAAATAAATAAATAAATAAATAAATAAATAAATAAAT
>JAHTLZ010000204.1:62738713-62752044 GCA_023846285.1 Phrynocephalus versicolor | reverse complement strand
AATAAATAAATAAATAAATAAATAAATAAATAAATAAATAAATAAATACCTTCACCACAGCTGGGAAAGGAACCGTCTGTCTCTGAATTGGAAGGGCTTGATACTCCCTAATAGATAAGTCATGATAATACAACAAGTTGTCAGTGGGAAAATTCTCACCGATGAGGTTTCAGCTTATAAAGCTAGCACAAAGAAGAGGAAATCAAGGACGTGTTGGATGCATTTGAAAATAAATCAAAACAGAGCAAAACAATCTATTCATTCCTCTGGCCAACGGCCTTTGTTGCCAACTATCAGCTTTCTATTTCCTGAGGAAAATGCAGTTTTAAGTCATGCAAGTGAAAGAAACCATTGGTGAGCAACAGAATTATTTTTAGTCCTCCAGCCTCTCCTTTTTGACTAAACTAAATGTCAGTTAAAGGCAGTCATAGTATAATTTTCCAGCTGTATGCACTGAAACTGTTGTGGCACAGACTTCCTTGTATTTAAGAAAGATGAGAGCTATAAACCGAAGGAATGATGGTATCAGATTTATTATTGCAGGGAGAAGCACAATGTGCCCTTTCCCAAGTGCTGAAGATCAGACAAATGAATAAAAATGGTAGGATTACATCTCTCGTGGAATGCTTGGCTATGTCAGTTTAGGGAACATCATTAGTAGCAAAAACGTAATCGGACCACAATTTTCTTTGTGTTTTTAGAAATCAATTACATTAGCAATTTTGAAGTTGAGAACGTAATATTTTTGTCATTTGTTTTAACATTTTCGTTCCGTTAGGTAGCTACAAATTGCAATCACATGGATAAATCAAAATACAGAGTTGCCAAATTGATAGTAACGCCTTTAGCACTTCCAACTATGGAAGGATGAATACACATCGCTCTGTGCACCCAGAAATAAAATATAGCTGAAGGAGGAAGGGTTGTGTGCTTATCTTGAGTTAAAGATGGGATCTGAGGCTTTTCATGTGGAAAATATATACTCCACAGTTGAGACACAACCACTCCCTCTTGGAGAATCCACTCAGAAAAGTATAGAAGGATGGCCAGAGACAAACCCTCCAGCACCAAGAAAGAACACTTTAAAGACAATACTGAAGGCTGGAGTTACAAAAGTAGTTAAGGCAAGGGTATAACTCTGAACTCTCAAACAAAAGCACAGGAAGAATAAAAAGGCGTCTCTTCCTGTCTTGTGCAAGAATTGTTTTCCCAAGATCAGGCTAAATTGCCCCATCTTGTCCATTTGCTTGAAGCTATTCTTTGGGTCCCTTTCCCACTTCAGATGAAACATTGGTAAGACCTTGGCATCACATGACAAACAGAAGGACACCACTGGAAGAGTATGAAACCTCTTCATTTCAATTCTAGGCATCTCTTAGGTACTGCAGCCATTCTCAACAGGTGGACATCTGACATCCCAGGGTGCTTGGAAGATTTGACGGTGGGCACAGACTGGAAACCATACTTCACACACCACCTTCTAAGGTTCATTATGCAATGTATATAATCTTGATTTAGCCTGTATTTCTTTCATGTTGTGCTTAGGGCCATGGACAAAGAAAGGTTGAGAATGGCAGTTATAGTGGACTGGAGGGGTGGATGGATTAAATAAACAATCATTGCCAATGTGTTTTGATCCAAAGTGGCCACTTCTGAAATTTTATCTCACCTCGGGCTTGAATCAAATTAAAGAATGCTGTCTGTTTCATCTACTGTATGTCCTAGGAAGAACCTTCCAGAATGGGTCTGAATTCCTGAGAGTAGTCGTGCTCAGTACAGAACATGGGGGCATCAGGAAATGTACATAATCACCGTGAAAAATGCTTTAATATAGTAAAATCTAAAGTATATTGTTTGTAAATTGCATGAAGGTTCAATCACACTGTTCTTTTGCTTATTTGGAAAGGGTAAAAGAAGGAAAGGTATCTATTGGCTGAACCTCTGAATTCTAAGATAAAAATGCATTGATTCAGCAGAGCAAATGAATGGTTCTTTTATGTTAGTGCAGAAGATAATGCATGACTCCTGGTATCGTCCTAGTATTGCTGCTACAATAATTCAGTGATGTTCTAACAACTTCCAGTAAATTTTCACCCTGTGGATTCCCTGTTGGGGCCTTTAAATCAAGCTTGGTACAGACATGAATATTTCTTTGCTGGGGAAGAGAAAAAAACATGCAGAAGAGATTACTGTACTCAGGTTAGGCGGCATAAGCCCTTTTCCTGCTAATTGTATTGGCCACTGTTATTTCTAGTCCATTAGGAGTCCATTTTGAAAGGGCAGCCTGTCTTCAATGGGTTAACTGGTGCCACATTAACAGAGCAGCTATAACAGAGGGAACAAATATAGTTTAATGCACCCTACTTTGAATTCAGAGTCCATATGTGTTCCAGACAAAAGGCCAAACAAATTTACAAGACTTCATGCATTTCTATAGAGCTGTATTTTTTTTCTGAAGGATATGTAAATATTGCACTAATCAGAGGTTCTAGAATTCCAAATGCCACAAAAGGTTATGACCTGAAGCCCTGCTAATAGATGGCTGAGGGCGTAGACTAAGTAGCTTTGAGTGACAGAAACCACAGGGTGCTTTGCATGAAAATCAGCCTCTAATAAATGACCTCGGCTTTTTTCTTTTCAAATCCATGACAGTAATGAATATGAAAGGGGGAGCTTCTTGCACATCAAGTATTATTTACACCTAAACAGAAGAGAATTGGAGTACTGTGTACAGTAGGGGCTAGTTTCCATTCAAAACAGTTTCTTTCTTTCTTTCTTTCTTTCTTTCTTTCTTTCTTTCTTTCTTTCTTTCTTTCTTTCTTTCTTTCTTTCTCTCTCTCTCTCTCTCTTTCTTTCTTTATTTCTTTCTGCCACAACTGAGAGGTTTTTCTTTTATACTTTAAGAAAGAAGGAAGAACACACAGTAAGAAATCCGTTCTTTAAAGCACTGTTTGATTTCCTAATGGATAATTTTGCTTCCGTCTACTTCAAAACAAGTTTCTGAGTATTTCTGGAAGCACAGTCTGTTCATCAGCTTTCGAGTGGTGTGCCGACAAAATGGAGACAATTTCAGCAGCAACCTGCAATGAACATTGACCAAGGGCTGTCCAAGGCTAGCAGTGCACAAAGTTTGGAGTGAATGATGTTATGCAATGATACAAAGAACATAACATAAGAACATAAGAAGAGAATTGCTGGATCAGGCAAAAGGCCCATCTAGTCCAGCTTCCTCTATCTCACAGTGGCCCCACGAGATGCCTCTGGGAGCGCATGAGACTAGATATCTGTCTCCTGTTACCACGCCCCTGCATCTGGCCCTTGAAGTACATTGGTTTTAAGCTTGGAGATTACACATCTCCATCAAGGATGGACCATAAGAGTAAATTCACACTTTAATGTGAGTTCCACACATGGGAATCACAGATTGCTAAATCATTTATAGTTGATTCACTCAGGAGAGTTGGCTAATTATCCTCTCTGTACAATATCTGTCTTGTCAGGGAGAAAACCCCTTATGTGAACAGAGGAGTCAGCAGCAATGACTTCCATAATCTTGGCAAACTGAAAAATAGTGGCCAGAATCCTATTGGTGTTCACGGTGCTGTGGCTAAGTGTGGCTGGCTATGGCTGACAAAGTTTTGGTGTGTGTCTTGGTTGTGCAAGCCCAGGCACACAACCGAAATATGTCCCAATGCCTTGTCAATTAGCTTCAGTTAGTCACAGCAAATTATGCAAACTGTGTCATCACCAATAGCATTCTGGTAACTGGGGAAAGGATTTTTATGACTTGTCTCCCTTCCTTTGCACCTATACTTGAACCAATAAGCAAGTGTTTAAAAATGTTTATGAGTAATCTGGCCTTTCTCACCAAATTACTCAAAAACATGTCCAAACCCACTTACAGTATAAATTCAAACATAGGCTTAAAGAAAAGCATGTTATAGAAATTCTCACTCTACTGTTACCTGTACACAAAGAGGGCAGTCCCCAGACTTCAGCGCCAACAGTTTGGATTCACTGGTGTAATTCATAATGCTCCTTGCTACAATTCTGCCACAGCCCCATTGGTTGGAAAAAGAACCATTTAAATTGTATGGAGGGATGATAGTAATCCTGAATTAACAAAAATTCTGTCATGGGTGTGGCATCCAGATAATATGCCTTGTGGACTCACCTGGTGTCCCTGAAAATGGAATCAAGAGAATTTATTGGGGTATGTTTTTCAGAAAACAGTACCAGTGCAAGACAGGTAAAAAGAGAAAACTGCTTGTCTTTGAGAATCTAAGATGTATAGTTTTTTTGTGTTTATAAGTCTCCTGCTACCAAGTACTACCAGCATGTAGCGTACAAGACAAATGTAAATCAACATAAAGTAATTCAGTCCAAACTCCAAATGCTGATACAAACACAACACAAGAAATAAAACTAAGTCAAGTGAGTAATTAGAGCCATATTTTTCATGTTATATCACATAAATAATAAACATGTCCACAGCTTATTGTTGAGGACGTGAGTGCTCAGAAGACATTCTGCAAAAAGCCTTTTGCCTGTTTTACTTATGGAAATCACTGAGCGTAAATGTTTCTATTCCAAAAGAGTAGCCATTGAATGCATGGCATGGTACACAAACATCACAGACCGCAGAACAAAGAAGGAAATGATCCATGATGGTACCTCCCATAAATTGACAGAAAAAGAATTCAAATGTCATGAAGAGAAGATCAAACAACTAATTACACCACCTGTCCCATGAGTATACACTCTCATTATCCCACTTATGTTCTTTCTCTCTTCTCTCACCTTTCTCAAGTTTGGCCTAAGTTCCCTTCATCTCTTTTACACATACATTCATCTATAATGGCCAGGAAATCCTGGGTTTTTTGTGTCCAGAAGGAAACTTTTCCTGGCTCAGACTGCAAGCAAAACCTCCTTAGGACCAGAGGCTATGCACCTTCATCTTTCTACACAATGTAATCAGTAGGAGATGGAAGAGAGAACTGGAGCACCAAGATGTGCACCTTAGAAAAAAGACATGCTGTTTCGTCACTTTGTAAGCATATGAAATCTTACAAGACAAAGCGAAACAGCAAACAGTGTGTTGTCAAGAAATGAAACAAAATACCATTTGTTGTTTCAGAAATGAAACGATTCATCCTAGCATCTTGATCCAGCCATATTGAGAACAGAAGGTTTATTTTTAAACTGATTGATTTGTTTTCCTTTCTTCCTGTGCCTCAGATTTTGAGATAGCTTATCTCAATCTTGATCTGCCTGAAACTAGTGAGGAGCTTAACTGTACCCTTTCCTGGCTATGGTTGCGAATTGATGTAAACTGATTGTTTTCCTTTCCTTTTCAAGTAGGATTGTGGGGTGGAGGTTATTTTTTTAAATATTTTCTTTCCTTCTCTTGCTGCACCATGGATCAGCTGTTGAGTTTATCTCTGATCTCTCCATGCAGCAGCTAGCTATTAGGTTTCTAGCTTGTTTATAGAGGGTTCTTTGCTTTAAAGCAAATTGATTGGAAGGTTTGAGGGTCTTTGATTTAGGGCAGTGGGCTCCTTGTTAAATAAGAAAAGCAAAGGTCCACAATATTTTTAGCCTTATGATACATTTTGCTTAATGATGAAAATTCTTTTAAAAATATGTTATTAATGAAATTAAACGAAATGAAGACTTAAACAAAATTAAACAAAACATTATATATCCATTCCATGCCCATATCTCATAGTGACCAGTTCTAACCCATAGAATGAATCATGGAGGAAGGAAGAGTTGATCCTGTTCCGTGGGAGATGGACTGAGGTGTGTAAATGGGTAGGGTGATGCCTCAACCCCAGAATTCCAGGATGTCCCTTTTGTTATTCACAAGGGCTCCCATGATGAGCAGAACTTATCATTTCTGAAAATCCCCATTTCTTGCATCCTCAACATATGCACTATATTATTCAGCTAATATATATGTACATCATATATGTGCAACATTATGCAACAAAATCTTTAACCCCAAGAAAATAAATGATGCTTGATCTTGCACTTGAATGGTTCTGGTGCTCCACTGTGTCAGGACTGGTCTGCAAGAGCACAGAAGTGGGTAAAAGCTTGCATATAATTAGCATAGAATTATTACAGGCACAATTAGACATAATTACTTTGATTTAACTGGAGATGCAGCATATCTCAGAATACAAACACTGTCATCAGGTGACTCTGGGTCAAATCAAATGCTATACACAACACACACACACACACACACACACACACACACACACACACACACACACACACAATTGATATTGCTACTATACAAAGTATATATACATATTTTGTAGCATCTTGTTTGGCCTCTAGTTGTTCTCTAGGTGCTGAACACAGCCGGGAGCTTTTAAGGATGCTGTTTTCCTTTCTTATGCTTAAGCTGGATCCAGGCAGCACTTCAAACGGAGGATGCTTTTTGACAGTTCTTCATAGCACTGGACAGTTTTAGCATTATAATAATAATTAGACTGCACCTGGACGAACAACATGAATGGCTTCTAAACGTACAAGAACTGTTTCTTTCTTTGTTTGTTTATTATTGCATTTTATATACTGCCCATCTGGCGTAAGAGGTCACTATGGAGGGCTGTTGTGTGAAGCTATTCCATTTTTCTAGATCCACATTATTTTTCCAAATTCTTCTAGACTGAGTATTTTATCAGATAGACAGATTTATCAGCAACAGGGACCAAACAGCTTCAAAAATGACTCGAGAAAAAACCCCAAGAAAATAATTGTGTTTGCATATGTGAAAGAGAGAGATTGAGAGCCGGGCCATTTCCTTTATTCTTGGACTGTTTCTCTAGTGACAAAACTTTATGAATAAACCAAAGCAGTTGGAATCTGTTCATCACTGAAGCCCACTCAAGGATGATTAATTAAACGGCCTCTTCTTTCCTACACAATTGTCTCATTGAATTTTCCACATTACATTGGGACATAGTCAGTCTCTTGCTCACTCCCACTACCTGGAGGCCTGACACACTGAAAGAAACCCATGATGGAAATCAATGTTATCCCAACAGTCCTTTTAAAATCCTACAAGGAAGATACACTGAATTACAGATGAATGAGACAACTGGTCCTGAGAAACAATCACTTGTTTAAGTTCATCTTGAAATAAGGTTATACTTACTTACCTATTCTTTTAATGACAAAGAATGCCAGTATTCTTTGATACTGATTTGAAATGGCTTTGTCCTTTTGGAGCATCTTTGTGATGTTCATATTTTTTTGGAGGAACTTTGAGCTTTTTCCAAACTTTTGGAAGACCCTCATCCAATCAAAACCAAGCTATTGAGAACCATGAGGATGAGAAGTAGTTGCCTTCTGGAATTTCTTTTCTGATGAAATCAAACCTCACTGAAGTTTGCTTCTGTTTTTTTGTTTGGGATAACAAGCTTTCTAGCCAGTGTGATGGAAAATATCTGCTCAATGTTTTCAAGCACTACCTACAAAGGTACATATGGAGTTATATTAGACTCATTTGGACTTTTGAACCATCTAGACAAGTGTTGCCAACCTTGACTGGCAGTGGCTGTTCAGGATTTTCAGTCGCAGCCTTTCCTAGTCTGACCTGAGAATTCCTGGTATTACTTGATAGTCTGCTGTTGAAGTCTCGCTCTGTTTGGCTTCCAAAATCAGACAGGCTTAGAGTAGTCAGGTTGTTAGGGGAAGGGAGATGCCTAAAACATGCCTTCCAACAGCAACAACTGGGGGAGGAACCAGACTTATGCCTTGAAGCTTTGTTGGGCCATAGAATCTTATGAGCAATACATTCCCCATGAACAAATTCCAGGATTTTAATTCCCCTGGTCTTCTCAGCTCTTACAACTGAACATACACAGTTCGCTCAAATGCTTCTAGAGGAGCTGGGATACTGAATGGTCAGGGATCAAAATATACCCAACAAGCACAGTGATGAATAACAAATACTGTGGAAAGCTTCTAACAGGGAGTAAGTTAACTCATATAAACATGGAACAAAGCATATAACTAAATGATTAAAACTCAGTTCCATATACTTTAATCAAAAGCTTTTCCTGGTTGCTTATTCATAAATACAGTTTTATCAGTGATAACTTGCTTGCCCCAGAGTATTGCAATTTCATTTTTTTTAACTGAAGGAAGCTGAAATTCATAATATGGAAGAAAAGGTTTGGCTAACTGCTGAAAAATGATCATTGCAACTTGGTTATGCTTGCACATAGAATCTGCTGATGATAACTTTATTCATCTAAATATGATACAATGGATTACACCTTGGGTTCTCATTATTTTCTAATAGTATAGTGGAAAAGGGTGCAAAAGAAAGAACACATGTCAGGATATGGAAAATAAATACATGGATTTATTTGCAGGTCTCCTATTTTTGTTTCGGCCGAAGCCTTCCTGAAGTGCTGAACATGAAAGAGAAATGCATATCAATAAAAAAAATATGTCTAGGGACATATAACTAATTTAATCTGCAGGCTTGATTGTTGCTTCTTGACATTATCATCATAACTGGAGGATAATGATTTCCCAAGCCATGCAACCCCGTGCTTTGGATCTTTCATTGGTTGCCATTTGCAAGTTGTAAATGTAATGCTGTATTAGCTCAAAAATGTAATGCTGTATTAGCTCTGACTTGACCGGTTCTGTTTCACAAAAGTAGCAAGCTTGTCCTCAGGTTTCTACAGTTTACTAGCAGATTAAACTCAATAATTACTCTTTTAGAGAGAAAAATAAGTCAATTAGGGTTGGCTAAAAGGCCTTCCTCTGGATACTGCTGAACTCTGAAACCTAGCATTCTGACATACGACTCCCGTTTTGGCCTCATTGCATTGACTTCCAATATGTTTCTGCCTTGACTTCAAGGTTTTAATGATAACATACAAAGCCCTAAATTGTTTAGGGCCTTACTATCTGTCGTAATGGCTCCCCCTGAAAACAAACACCAGGTCACTTGCTCATCTCAGGCAGGCCACCTGTGGGTGCCAAAACTGAGATAGGCTTGGAAGAAGAAGAAGAGTCGGCACTTCTTGATGATTGCCTCACAGGTATGGAACTAAATACCTGTGAAAATTCACCAAGCTCCCTCACTGCAGACATTTAATGACTGTTAAAGACCTGATTATTCAGGTTGACCTTTTCTGGTCATGCTGATAATGGCTGATACTTGGGAATTCACTGCCTAATTCCACTTCTGGTTCTGATCTTGAATTGTCTTTATTGGTTTACTTTGTTGCTGCGTTTTGTTTTGGTCTCTCACTAATGTTTATTTTTTTGTTAATGTTTAATATTGTTTGAAGTTATTTTTATGTGAATATATTATGGTTTGCTTATTTGAGTATTGTGCACCGGGCTAGATGGGTGGTATACAAAATAAATAAATAAATAAATAAATAAATTCCTCATTACTGGCTATCCTTGCTAGGCCTTGCTAAGCCTTACTTGGCTCTCCTTTAATCTGAATTAGTCCTGTAATGAACATTTCTCTTTGGGGAACTCAGTTGCAATTGACAGTTCCCTTTTGCCTAGCTCCCCACTTCTCACCTAAAGGCTAGGGGTACATATTACAAAGCAACTCCTCCCACAGAGCAGGAAGGGTAATCAGCCAGAGAAGTGCCCTGTTGATGATGAGATATGACCGCAGAAACAGGGAGAAAGCAGCACTCTTGTCCACCTTGTGGTGTTTTGTGAATGCAAAAACATAGTTGCATGGAATTCTGAAATGCCTGAGAATGGAAGATTACAATGGAAGTTGCTTTCATGGGCAAATAAATTTTAGCATTGCGGAAACGAGAAGACCAAATCAGGTGTACAGCATTAACTCCACTGTTTTTTTCCTGGCAATGAAGACAACACTGGCCTTGGTTACCCAGAAAGCAAAAGCCTTTTTGTAGAATTATTTAAAAAAAAAAGCCACTGTTTTGCAGTGGCTGCCTCCTCACCACACACCACCATTACCACAATTTCCTAGAGTGTCATCTGGGGAGAGGGCATGGTGAAGGAATTGGTGGCCAGGCTGCCAGTTGATTTGCTGTTATTTGCTACTTGTGTGGTTGTGCAAAAAGGCAAGCATCTTTTTGGGGCAGGTGAGAAAAAAACAAAATAGATACTATAGCTGTTGCTAAGGATAAATTCAACCTCTAAGAAACTGTCAATGAATTTATCATTTTCCTGGAAATATTATCTATCCCTTGGTTCTCTCTCTCTCTCTCTCTCTCTCTCTCTCTCTCATATCTCTTCCCACACACAGTGTGCAGAATTCCAAAAGATCATCTGTACATGTCTATATCTAAACCAAATCTTCCTCAAGTACTATTCTGCCTTTAAAATAGAACAAACTAGAACTGCAGGGCTGGGACGGACCCTTTGGATCATTGAGTCTAGCTTCTTGTCAAGGAGGCACAGTGGTGAATTGAACTTCTAATCTCTGGCTCTGCAGTGGAATGCCTTCAGCCCTCCTGATGTTTTGGACCACAACTCCTAGAATTCTAAGCTCAGATTGCCAATGGCAAAGGACTGTGGGAGTTGTGGTCCAAAACACATGGAGGGCTGAAGTTTGGACATGCCCTAACCTAAACCTTTGAGCTATCCAGCAGTGATTCCCTCCCCCCCATTTTCTCCTCCCCCTCCTCCAGGTCTTTTGGTTTAAAACCAGATCCAGGGGATTCAGTCTTGGTATTCTAGAGTACTGTAGAATAGAAGTCAATGGGATGGTTCTGAAGTAATGAATTGCCATGAAAAGAGAAGCACCTTTTTGCTGCTTCTGTACCCACAGAAACTCATTGCTTTCAAATTTGCTAAAATGTTTTTCTGAGAACATGCCCAGGATGAGGAATATTCTTATCTATGGTTAACTGAAGAAGCAAGTTCACAGAGGGGGATGAGGCAGTTTCCAGTTCAAGAGGTTTTTGGAATGAAAAGGGAAAGCTGGCAAGGATTGATGGTATGTCACGGCCAAGAACAGAGGGATGGGGGAAGTGTGTGTGTGTGTGTGTGTGTGTGTGTGTGTGAGAGAGAGAGAGAGAGAGAGGAAGAGAAGTTACAGCAGTATGTGTTTAGTACATTCTGGCAGCAGTTATCAAAATCCCAGATGTCTCTTTGCTGATGTATGAGTAATGACATGGCTTGATGTTTATGGACAGCTTGTGTTCTCAGACAGAAGACGGAAAGAAGAGTTGTCACTGTGATCTGCCACAAGATGTCACTAGTACCGCTTGGGTGTCAGATTTCTATTGACAGCATGTTGCTGCTCCCATTACTACCTGGGTAATTTTTATTACTTCTGTTTTGTATATGGCGTTGAAGCTTCATTGTTGTTGGTGCCCCCACCCCGTGTGTGTGAATTGTCTTAATTTTTTTTAAAAATAAATAAAGGACTTTCCAAGTACATTTGAATTACTAGTGAATCGATTTTGACACCACTGTGTCTAAGTAAGAGTGAAGAAGGGACCTACCATTATAGTGGTGATCCCAGTGGTTAGAAGAAGAATCCACAATGTTAGTGGTGTGAGGTGAGCAGTGATCCCTTTCCATTCTTTATCTTTGACCCTTTTCAGTCATCTTTTTTTATAAATATTTCCTTCTGCTTCATTCTAATGATATATCTCATGTCATTCTTGTAGGGATTTGTGATCATTGTGTTAGTGGTGTGCAGCAGGCCGGTGAGTTCTTGCAATTGAGTACAGAAGCCACTAGAGATGGTTCTTGTGTGTGTAGCTACAGTTGGTAATGTTGGGATCAGGGCTGTGCTGGCACCTTGCAAACCCCAGTGTGTGCAGGACGGGCCCCACTCCTGTTGAGAAGGCTGTTCTGGAAGACTGCAGGACCAGGTCCTCCCCCTGCCTACCCTGCCATGCCAGTCCTATCTCTCCAGACATTCCTTGGGTCCAGCTCCCAAGTACTGCGCCCTCTGACCTCGACTCCTGGACAGCTTGACTATGTTTTTGCCTCATCCTCAGGCTCAGTGTTTACTTGGACTTTCCGCAGGTTGGTCTTTGATCAGACCCATTCTGAGGACCTTTCCTGGACTGGGTCCTGGTGCCTACCTTGCTATACTCTAACAGGTAGCTAGCCTGGAGCCTCCCTCAACTTGGCCATCCCCTGCAAGAAAAAGAAAACATGGCAACTACACTAGTTCCTTGAACAAGATAGAAATGATTTAAGTGGAAGTGATCTAAGCACAATAAGCTGCCATTGCTTACTTTCAGAAAACCAGGAGAGGCCAAGATGCCCAGTCTCTGCAGACTGGCTAGCTGTCTATTGCTCTCCCTCCCAGCCACTTCAACTATAGTATGTTTCTGCACTTATTCCAATAGTCCTTTCCTGATTCTGGGGCAGGTTTCCTGTCCTGCAGAACTTCTTTCAGCTTCTCTCAGCAGAACCTTGGAAGGCTTTTTTTATTGCGCCCTCTGACATCCACTTCTGAGTTCTAATATGGCAGCTCTCAAAGTTCTGTGGCCAGAGAAGCATCAGCTATGGGCCTTTTTTACAGCCTGGTGGAGAAGGCTCCTAGGGTTAAGCCATTTTGACCAAGACATTCTAAAATGGCTCAGCTGTGGAATTGTTCTCAGCCACTTGCATTATTTTATATCTCTAACACTGATTCTCCCCTTTTAAAAAATTCCTTGGAATTTATTTTGTCTTAAATTGTTTGAAGATATTTGATCATCTTCAATTGTTCTGACAAAAATACCAACTAGTCTGTTGTTTCAACCAGATGTCCAAGTCCCAGCACCCTACTGGATGAGGGCCGTTTTTAGCAGCGTCACATGGACTATCACCACCTTTGAAGAAGTTTGATAGAGGTAAATAAATAAACCACTTCACGTTGCTCCTAAAAACCCATTAACCCTCTTCCAGACATTATGAAAATTGTAGCTGAACGCTGATGGAACAGTGAAGTCTAGGGAGGAGTTTATGTCGCTATCTGTCCTATCCAGAAAGTCCTATTGTTTCAATTTGGAGAGCCCTGGTTCCATGACGTAACCAGAGGTCCATAATTTGACTTATAATTTTTTAAATTCTACAAATGCAAATGTGACATAATGGATAGAGGGATGGACTAGGCCTTTGGAGAATGAGGTTCAAATTCCACTTGAGGCATGGAAATTGACTGTGGGAGTGGAAGTGGTAAAACCACTGCCACGACAACCACTATAGAAAGTAATCATCTCTCTTGCTCATCTCATATCATACATATTGGCCTTTCGCAAAGCCTTAAAAATGCTTCTCTTTCGCGAGGCCTTTGGCGAGCATTTATTATTATTATTATTATTATTATTATTATTATTATTATTATTATT
>JAHTLZ010000204.1:62716708-62738703 GCA_023846285.1 Phrynocephalus versicolor | reverse complement strand
TTATTATTATTATTATTATTATTATTATTATTATTATTATTATTATTTTCGCTTCTCTTTGCCGCCATCAATACTCGCTTCTAAGTAACTCGCCTCCCTCTAGAAGGCGATGCTAGGGCGCCTATGTGCTTTGTGTTTTTAAAAACTGTCTATAACTGTTTTATTGCTTACTCTGTTTTTGGTATGTTATATTGTATTCTGAATATTGCGCTCTGTCGCCTCTCAGTAAGCCGCCCAGAGTTCCTCCGGGAAGATGGGCGGGATACAAATGCAATAATAAATAAATAAATAAATAAATAAATAAATAAATAAATAAATAAATAAATAAAGCTGGCACAGTGTGTCCTGAAATCTGAAAGCCATTCCACATTGAATTGCGAATGAGATGAAATGAAAGTAGGTAGCTCTTATACCAGGGCAAGGGAAACTGCAGTTGCTCTGCCAAGCTTCTAGCCATCTTACTTTCAGATGTGCCAGAATGGAGAGTAAATGAAACAAATGGCCAAAGTGGTTCAAATGCAGACCTTTCACTGATTTCAATGGAGCTTGGGCAACTTCTGAGCTTGGTGGATTACACCCTGTGTGGTTCTTTATGATTCTGGCATTCATGTGCTCCAATGTACACTGAAGCTCCATTCCAAGATTATGTCCTCTTAGTGACAGATGTGAGACAACAACATGCCAAGCCCTGCAGCATAGGAAGGAACAATGATACACTGTTGAATTGACGGCAGTAAAATCAGTAACGAATGGGCCTCCAGTGAGGGCCAACTAAAAATTGGCCCACCATCGATAGGAAATCCAGTGCATGCAGCAGCTGGCTATAGAGAAAAATAATCATACAAACAATCCAACCCACACTACAGATTGCTGTTGAGCACATGATGAAGTAAAGAATTTATTTTAATTTATTCAGTGCTGGAGAGCCATATGATGTTACATGACTGCTTAACTTTCATATTTGTTGAGGTTCCTGTTTTGGTTCTAGTGAATTAGCCCCAGAGACAGGAAACATATAGATTTGGATGTGCTGCTTTTTTAGGATATAGTTCCCAGAATCCCACTATCTGCTGGGATTTTTAGCCCCCCAAACACATAGCTGATTAGCTCTAACATCTGATAGGAAAATAGAGTCCACAGAATATGGTGCTGGAGTTGGGCTTTGCAGATAACTTGGAGCCTTTTCACACGACCCCTAAGATCCGCTGGCCACTTAAATTTGGACCAGAGATCTTAGGGGTTTGTCGCTGTTCCTGCCTTCCCACCCCCTCTGCACTCCTGGCTGCTGGCTGCGTGAGGGGAGGGAGAAATAACAGGAAGAAAAGCGACGTGGCTCACCTCTGTTCTGCCTCTCACTCTTGCCGCGGCAACATTCCAGTCTCTTAAGTAGCTCTTAAAGGGGCAGGAGCCAAAAAACAACAAACAGAAGCGAGGAGGGCCCCGCACTCACTATTGTTACACCGCATCAAAGAATTTTCACCTCCAGAGAGCAGATACTTGAAAGGTGCACTGGGATGTGCTAAAGTGGGCGTGGTCGCACTTAATTTCCTGTAAACTCCGGAGCTGGTGGGGAAACATTTTTAAGCTCCGGAGCTGGGAGCCATTTGCCCCGGAGTTTAGGGGTCATGTATAAAGACCCTTGGACTACCAGAAATATGATCCAAGAGTCTGCTAGAGCAAATCATGTCTGAACTCTCTCTCAATGCAAAAATTAGGAAACTGAGAATGACATCCTTACTCTAAAATAAATAAAATATGTCATTAGAAGGAAAAATTCACTGGAAAAGAAAATAATTATAGGAAGAGTTGCAGGCACCAGGAAAAGAGAAAGACCCAATATGGGCTAAATTTTCTTTCTAAAAGAAGTGATAGCCTTGAGTTTACAAAAGGTGAGCGACTTCCTTCCTTCCTTCCTTCCTTCCTTCTGGACATATATGAAATATAGGTAAACTTAAAAACAAATTAGAATGCTTACATAACTGAGAACAGGACATATGGAAGGTCACTCATAGTTTAAAAAGGTAACGGTTTCCCCCACACATGCATGCTAGATGTGTCCGACTCTAGGGGTGGTGCTCATCTCCGTATTCAGGCCAAAAAGCCAGTGTTGTGCAAGTCCATGGTCACGTGGCCAGCATGGCTGCAAGGAAGCACTGTTTTACCTTCCTGCTTTTTATGGCGGTACCTATTTACCTACTTGCATTTTTACATGTTTTTGAATTGCTAGGTTGGCAGAAGCTGGGGTTAACAGCGGGAGCTCACTGTGCTGCGTGGCATGCAGGATTCGAACCCCCGAGCTCCTGGCTTTGCAGCTGACTGTTTTATCATCTCGTCTGCTGAGCCACTAAATTATGACTTTGCCATAAACTGGAAATGACTTGATGGCACATAACAAGAACAAGAACAGAGAATTCAGTGTGTGCCTAAAGTTTCTGTTGAAATCAGTGAGACTTAAAAACGTTTGGTGTTTGGTGTTCCCCCCCCCATTCCACTGGGCTTTAATTTGAGTCCTGGATAGCACTCACCATGCAAATAGTTGTTAGCTAACTATGCTTGCAGGCATAGCAAATCCTATGCAACTAATCTGAATTAAGTCTAATCGTGTTGCCAAAAATAAAAGAAAATAAAAATGTGGTTCAAGAAATGCAACTAAATGAAGAATTTGGGACTATACAGTATAGACAAATTGGGGCATCTGGTTTCGCTCTCAGTTGCATTAACATGCCCATGACTTCAGTGAATAAGATAACAGGTCTGTCTTCCAGGGATAACATCTCAAATCACTTTCCCATTAGGGTAGGCATGGTCTGTTTGTTATTTCCTTCCCATAGAAAAAAAGTGTTCTGCTGAAAACAATCTCGGGAATAAGGGAAAGGAATTAGCCTGACACCATTTATTTTTTAAGGAGCTGGATTTTCTAAACGTGTCTACGAGATAGCATAATAAACTTTTTTTAATCTTTGGTTGAGAGAAAATGGGGCGTGGGGAGGTGTCTGTCCCCCCCGCCGCTGCCCAAAGAGCCATTTGACTTTCAGGCTCAGACTAATGGGGTTTCAAACAAGATCAAAGTTTTCTAGAGAAATCTTCCTTTACACAACGTTACAGACACTCCACTTTGTAAACAGTTTCTCCCCCTTCTTTCTCCTTCCCTCCACCGGGCCCCCCTTTTTTGTTAAAAAGAACACATAAACATGCCAAGTGAGATAGATAGACTGTCACTTTTTCTTTTTCTTCCTTGCTTTGTATGTGAGTTAACTGCTCAGTGAGTATCATGGTTGGGCTGATATAAATGAACTCAGGCCTGTCTTTTGTATAAACAGTCAAATAAAAAATGAAGGGCATATGAAATAATGCCAAGCACGAATTGTGTTTCAGGAACATTGTTTCAAACTTTGATCTCTCTCTCTCTCTCTCTCTCTCTCTCTCTCTCTCTCTCTCTCTCTCTCAGGGCTTTGAAGGGAGAAGGCCTGCCTCAAACCTCGTAACTAGCTAGCAGTGCTGGTGTGCTAATAAAATTTTGATACAAATCCTTCTCCTTGTAGGATAATGAAGGTACCAAGAGCGGAGCAAGAAGCCATTCCAGATGTGTTTCTAAAGTGGAGGCTGATCGCCAGTGTCCAAGAATATATACACAGAGGTTCTGCGATAAAACTGGATACTTTTCTCCTCCCAGATTTGAAAATTTGTTTGTTAAAAATGAATTCCTTACATGTATTTTTAAAATGATTTTTAATAAATGATTTATTTATTTATTTTTTAAAAATTCCATTTAAAGTTGCAATTGCAACAATAATCCTGTGAGGGCCAGTTTACATTTCACATGATTTTACCGTATTACCTTTGTGGTAATTGGGGTGATGGTGGTATCAGGCATTTTGAGCTGTTTTTCATAATTGGCTGACTGGATTGCTAACTGGATTGGGTATGCGGCTATAGACTCAGTAACTGTATGTTTGATTCCTCACAGTGCTTGCTCTGAGTTGAGCAGGCCTGTGTGGTCTCCTATTATTTATGGAAAGATTAGTACAATGACACAATTCTGGTTCAGTACCTCAGCCAGCCTCACATTCAGGCACCTCCATCTTCAGACTCGTAGCCCCTGCAATCCTGTATATAAGGGATGGGGGGCTCCATTGGTAGTTTGCAGCTTCCAGCTGTCACCATGAATTAAAACGAATAAGGCATTTGAGTCCATAAGACTGTGTGAAGTCTCCCTGATCTCAGTGACATCTCTGAACAGGCGTGGTCTGTAAGGTTTGAAGCTCATCATGAAGAGGAGGTAAGGCTGAGCTTTGTGGTTGAAGACTTCATAGAGTATGCCATCATAGAATAATGGAATGGAAGGGCATCAAGTCCAACCTCCTGCTTAGTGAAAGAATCCAAATCAACGTACACCTGACCAATGGTTGTCTTATTTGCACTTGAATACTTCCAGTAGAGATGGGCACGAATAAAAAAAAGGCATTTCGTTTGTCGTTTGTCGTTTGTCGGGTCTGTTTCGGTTCGTTCCCGTTTTTCGTGAATTTTTGCAAAAAATTGTTTTCATTTTCGTTTGTTTGTTACCATTTCGTTACCATTTATTTCATTTTCTTGTGATTTTTTAAAGGATTTTAAGCAATTCACTCATATTGCAGTAACGACAAAATTTCCAGTGTTTCTGTTCATTTCGTTTCATTTTAGAGACAAAATTCGTTTGTCATTTCGTTACATAACGAAACAAAAAAACAAAAATGGAAACGAAAAATTGTTCATTTCGTGCCCATCTCTAACTTCCAGTGTCGAAATGCTCCTGAGATAGTTTGTTTCAGTGTTGTACTACTTACTGTTCAACAGTGTACAACAGTGCTGCCCTTTTCCAAGGAGAAAGGTGGGGTAAAATATTCTAAATAAATAATAAATAAATAAATATAACAGCTAGGAAGTTTTCCTTGATACTCAGTTGAATTCTGGCTTCCTGTAATATGAGCCTCATTTTATGTGCCCTGCATTCTGGGGTGATCAAGGACAGATCCTTACCTTCCTTTGTATCATTGTCTTTTTCAAATATTTGAAAAGTGCTATCCTATCTCATCTCAGTCATTTTTCTTAAGGCTAAACATGCCCCGTTCTTTCAGTTATTCCTCAAAGCGAATGGTTTCCAGTCCCTTGATCATCCCTGTTGCTCTCCTCTAGATTTCTTCCAGGTTATAAGAATCCTCCTTAATGTGAGATGTCTAGAACTGGAGACAATATGCAAGTTGAGGCCTAATCAGTGCCCAGGAGAAGGGAACTAGTATAACTCACAGGATTTGGAGACTAGATTGCTGTACATGCAGCCTAAACTAGCAGATGCCTTTATTGCAGTCACATCACACTGTGGACTTATATTCGCCTTGTGATCTTTAACCATCCAAAAACCTTCTCACTTGTACTGTTATTAAAACAAGTATTCCCCATCTTGTAACTCTGTGTTTGTCGCCCCGCCCAGCCCCCAGGTGCAGACATTTGTATTCATCCTTGATAAATTTCATTCTTTTCTTTTTTCTTTTTTGACCAGTGCTTAGGTTTATTAAGTTATTATAGAATTGTGTTACTGTCTTCCTACTTCACCCAATTTTGAGCTGTGTCCAAATTTGATTAGCACTCCCTGCTCATGGATGGGTACCCTTGGGTACTGGCAGGAATATTCAGCCAAGAGGATTACATTGTCCACATAGGCCACTATCCTGTTCTATTATGCATATGGATATATGACTGTGCAAGTATTCACCAAGTTCTAGGAGGCTCCCTGTTGTGTTATTTATTTATTTATTTATTTATTTATTTGCCTTTTAAACCCCTATAAAATCCACCCCACCCCACCCCAGAAGCAAGGGATACAAACACTGCAGTTTTGGTTCTCTGGCTGTCTAGGGGTGTGGGTGTTTTTTTATAGCCCAACCAATAAAAATACAGTGGACCCTTGTATAACAAACAGCTTGTATAACATAAAATCTGTACAACATAAAAAATTCCGGAGATAGGGGAAATTTGCTTAACATAATCGCCTATGGGGTGAATCCATACAACATAAAAATGGGATTACTCCATTTTCAATGCATTCCTATGGGAATTTGTATAACGGAAAATTTGCTTAACATAATTTCATTCAGAATGAATTAATTCCTTTATACAAGGTAGCACTGTAGTTAAAAATTCATTGATTGGTGTTCATTGGGGGATCAATTCAGATGGACAGGAAGTGATAAATTAGCAATGTTTTTGGACACATTTTGCAACTTGCTTTTTAATCCATGCCTATCTTTAGTGGCCAATATTCCATGAGTTATGAGTCTGGTTGTCTGATCAGTTATGCAATGTTGGTCTACATGTGCATGAAAAAAAACTTGTGGTAAATTACAAGTTGGCAGCTTGAGTGGGCCTGCAGCTTTGTGAACCACTGAAAATAATTTTATAAATTTGAAAGTTCAAGAGTCCACTTCCAGTTTGGGGAGGAAACGGGGATGGGTAGGGGGTGGGATTAAACCCTGTGAGGAATGTGGCTTGTGACCTATTAAAAAGGTTAACCCATTTAAAGGGAAATCCATTGGGGGGGGGTTAGGGGATTTAGATGTGGCCAGGGTATGTGTGAAAAATGTTTTAAGAAGACAATTATTTGCCTACCCATTGCATGAGTCAGTTGTTACTTCTAACTGGAGTAGGCAAACATGAACAGAGTATATGAACTTTATGTACATGTTGACTTATCAAATCCCAGCCATTCGACGTGTCTCCTTTATTTTGGACTAACAAATGCATTTTCCTTTTACATGGCAATTCTGCAGTAATTTCCAAAACTGTTTAATAGGGTTTGCCAGACACTGGACTCTGTCTAAGGCAAGTAGCACATGTTGCCTTAGTAATTTACATGATAGAATACTCCCTCTCTTACAATAAAACACATGTACCTATTTCCAATGACAAATGTTGTAGAATGTGTTGTGGCTTGCCAAATGAGATTGGACTTCCATCTGCAAGTTTTATATGCAGATGTTTTCTTAGCAGAGATAAGAACATAACACAGCAATGGAACTAGAAAGGATGTGAATCTCCCTGCTTCATGCTGTTGTAAAAAAAATCTGAGAACAAAACACCTTATTTTTTCCTTCTTACCACTAGAGTTTTCTACACATTTTTAGAAAATAACTACTGTGGGAAATCTCACAGGATTGGTTAGAAGTTTTGTAGCTATTATTTCCTTTTAGGAAAGTTTGCCAATCTGTTCATGATTGCTAATATTCCTGAGCCGAACAATATTTTTTTTGGCACAACATCTTGGAAGAGGCTTACGAAATGCCGGGTTGTATGGGATTGTTATAATACCCACACAGAATAGCATCTTTCCTGCAAAGGATTCCCAGAAAGTTGTTCCTAATTTGGCCATTTCCCATAGAGAATGAATGAAAAACAGAACAGAAGAAGAAGAGCAGAGCCAATGGGGTATGGAATATGGTGCAACTTGTCAAACTGGATCTTGCTTTTATGGGACGTGTAGAGGAAGTCTTGACTGGGTCTCTTGGCATGGTGAGATGCTGAAAAATGCCAATAAAAAGATCTCATTGCATCCCTAGAACATTGACAAATTCACAGGTGAGGGTTTTTGAGAGTCTAGACATAATAATATGTTGGGCACCAAGAGCTGGATTGGGGAGGGAACAGAAAGGGGCAGGATGAACAGACTAGCTAGCTAAGTGCCCACTGCTCCCACCAGCTACTGTAAAAGTGAACCCATGAGCTGAGCTGCCCTGTGTGTGGCTCTTATAACCAGCTATTCCCAGAGAGTGGATTTGGAGCTTCATAGGTGGCTGCCTGACCTGCACAATCAATTCTAAACCAAGTTTTACCAAGTGCTATCTAGGGAAATGTGACAGAGAGACCAGGCTGTCTAGTGACAGACCATATGCTCCCCAAATGAAACATATCATACTGATACTAGTCCAACATTTCATTTAATCCCCCGCAGGTTTGTTTCCCTGAAGTGCCCCTGAAACAAATCACAAAATGGCTTTATTCATGGGGTATTTGTTTGCTTGTTTCCGGGGGGGGGGCATTCTTCATGGTTCATTTCATGCCCATCTCTAGTGCTGTACACTAGCAAAGGAAAGAAACAAAACGTGTCTGCCATTGGTTGCAGAATTGGCATCAGACTGGACTGAGGAAAAAAAATGGAATTATTTCTGCTGCAAATGTATATTTGTTCACACCTGACTGAAATCCATTGGTTAGTAACCAATGGACTTTGACTAGGAAATAAAGCATAAAGAGATGCAGCTGCCATAATTTTATAACAGCCAGGTGAAGCTACATGATGGTTTTCATAAATGTGTTTCTGCATGAACATAAGAACATAACAAGAGCCACCCTGTGTCAGGCCAAAGGCCCATCTAGTCCAGCTTCCTGTATCTCACAATGGCCCCACCAAATGCATCTGGCAGTGCGCGATACTAGATATCTGTCTCCTGATACCACTCCCCTCATCTGGCCCTTGCAGTACCCTGGTACTTCACATCTCCAACATGGTTTGTTACCTGTGATGTACTTTTCCTCCAGGTATCTGTCCAATCCCCATTTGAAGGCATCTAGGCCAGATGCCATCACCACATCCTGTGGCCAGGAGTTCCACAGACTAACAACACGTTGGGTAAAATTCTTTTGTCTCTTCTCACTCTCCCAACCCTCAATTTGAGTGGATGTCTCCTAGTTCTGGTAAATGTGTCCCTCTATCCACTTTACTCATGCCCTGCATGTGTGGATATATCCTTGTATATATGTGTGCAACCAGTTATAAACTTAGGTAAATGCCTTTTCAGGTTTGACCCCAGTATCAACCATCATACAACTGAACAGTTAGAATGGGTCCACCTAGCATGGAGCATGCTGGGAGATATGCTGGCTGTCCGTTAGGCTTGCCTCTAAAAGAACTATGACACCCAAGTAGTATCTCAGGAGCTTACTTGTTTTAGAAAGTAGGAACAAGACTGAAAAAGTGGCAATGGTGGTAAATAATCATAAAGATGGTCTACAGATTTATGTTTCTGGGGGAATTCCTGGAGAATTCTGGTGTTTACCTTCCAAAAATACAAATGAGCGCACCCTTGTCGAAGTTGGCTCAAGGTCACCCAGAAAACTTCTTTATTGTGTATGAATTTGAGCCTGGACCTCCACAATCAGACACTTGGACCCACTAGTTCAAACTGGAGGATGCTGTAAGCAGACAGTAGAAATGTGATATTTGCTCATCTCCCACTGTTGCAACTTCTGTGCCCCAGAAAATCTGTCCTGTATGGTTAGAAGACTCTTCAGGAGAGTGTTCAGGTGCTTTAGATTTCTGGCTAAATCTAGGCAGTGTTGGGAGAACACTCTTTGCTTCTCCAGAGATATGAAGGATCTGAGGCCAAATAGGATCAGCAGTGTGGGAAGGATGACTCTTTGCTTACGAGGAGGTTTGGTTTTTAGCCTAAACGTGTGGCTGAAAATTCCCTATACACATGGGGAATTATGTGGCAATTGTTATTTAATGGCACCCTCATAAAGATATCCACCCCAAGGAGCTTACAGTCTAAATCTTGACTTTGGGCGGACTGACACATCAACAAGGAAAGAGAAAGGACAGCTAAAAGTAAAAGATTGAACAGATGCAGTATCTAGGCTTCACATCAGGGGAGGAGACAGCTGCTAAATTAACGGAGTCTGACTAAAGTTAGTAAGTACTATGGTCTGAAGTGCAAAATCCATGTTGATAGCTGAAAATGGAGTCATGGAAAGCATTTGTAACACACGGAGAAGGTGTGATCTGTATTCTTGACCTGAAATAAGTTGTAAGAGACGTAGAGGACTCCAAGGCTCTGAACTCTGTTCTGCTTCCCTGCCCTCACCTAACAATGATCATATCTGGCAACAAGATGATACAAACATCACCATGTTCCATCTCCTAGGACCAAGAAGATTATCCTCAATGGATGCAAATCCCAGAGAACATCCTTGTAAATGTCGGTGACACTTCCTTATCACACAGCAGGCTGACAGTGGCTGTGATTCCAACAGAAGTACAGAAAAGCTGTGCATGCTTACTTGTGCATTCCTCAGAGGAATGCCACAAAAGCAAAAGCATAAGGGTCTGCAACATGTGGGACATATAAAAATCTCATCTCAGACGCCTTCACTTGATCTTTCTAGATGAACACGAGCAATGTACAGGAAAGTGTTTTTAGGACACCACGTCTATCTTATCATATTGTCCACACGATAGATAGATAGATAGATAGATAGATAGATAGATAGATAGATAGATAGATAGATAGATAGATAGATAGATAGATAGATAGATAGATAGATAGATAGAGTCATCCTTACCCTCTCTTGCTGAAACTCAGTTATTAATATTGAAAGTGTTTAACTAGCACTGGGTCAAATCTACTGATCCTCCAGTTCCCACCGTGAAATAAAAGGCTAAATCCAGATTATGTAACTATATGACATTTGCATTAATTTTTCATGCAAGCAAAATAATGCTCAAAGTGTTCTAGCAAAGTTTTTTACTCTACACACAGAGAGAAATGTAAATTTGGATTCCAAAATGGAAGTGGCACTTAAAATCATCCTGCAAACGTATGCTAACAGCTGGAGCACACCAAATAATTTCAGAAGAACATCAGTCTATGCTTTATAGACTACAACAAAGTCTTTGACTTTGGGGATCACAAGAAGTTATGGATTGTTTTGAAAGAAATTGGTATGTCTCAACACTCGGCTGTTTTCATCTGTAACCTATATCATGGACAAAAAGCTACTGTTAGGACAGAATGTGGAGAGACAGTCTGGTGTCATATAGGCAAAGGTGTCAGACAAGGGTGCATCATATCTCTCTGATCAATCTGTCTTGAGGAGATATACAGAACAATATTCAGATGAAGGAAACATGAGATTTGGCAGAGGAAGTGCCAGTAACGTGACACCATCTTACCATCAGAAAGCAGCAATGGCTTGAAAGGTATGCTGATTAAATTAAAGAAGAAAGTGGCAAAGTGGGACTGCAGTTGAATATTAAGAAAGCAAGGATCATAACTACAGAAGAACTATACTAATGTTGACAATGAAGAAACTGAATTTGTCAAAGACTTTGGCTCAACTATCAATCCAAATGGTTCTTGCAGGCAAGAAATCAGAAGAAGACTGAGACTAGGAAGGGCATCAATGAAGGAATTAAAAAAGATCATCAAGGTAATGACATGTCCTTGGAGACCAAGGCTGTGCTGTTGCATTTCTGATTACGATGTAAAGCTGTGAAAGGTGGACAGTAAAGAAAGCTAACAGGGGGAAAACTCATTTGAAATATGGTACTGGAGGAATGCTTTGCAGGTGCCTTGTACTTCCAGAATGATGAACAGTAAGTAGGGCCATGGAGTAAATCAAGCTTGAACTTGCTCTGGATGCCAAAATGACAAAACTGAAGCGGCCATATTTGGGACTTTTTGTGAGAAGGCAGGATTATCTGGAAAAGGCAATAATACTTGGAAAAGTTGAGGGCAGCAGGAAAAGAGGAAGACTGAATGTGAGATGGACTGATGCTATAAAGGTAGCCACAAACTTCAATGTGGGAGCACTGACCACAGCTGTGGAAGTCAAAATGTTTCATTCATTCATAGGGTTCCTGGACGTCTTGGTGGTATGTAACAAGTTCAGATTGTGACACAGGGTTTTCTTTCTATGATTAAGGTTCTTGCTAATTTTATGAAAATACATCCATGAAATAAGGTGTGGATATGTTTTATATAGCAAATTTTCCATCCAATACAAACTGCACGAGCATTTTAACTTTTCCCCTACATAGTCCTTAGAACATTCAAAGAGATTAATGTGCTTGCAGGTTTGTTTTCTTTTGATGATCCATTTTCCACTGCTCACTCTCCTATTTATCCTTATTTTGTCATTGTTTTGGGTGCAACAATGATTGTTTCATATTGGCTGCCATTTTCAGTGAAAGTGTAACCCTCCTCCCAAAAAAAATTAACAGACAAAATATCTAAGTGATTTAAAAACATATAGTTGAGTTTCATGCTGTTGCATCTGTTTACTTCCAACAATGCTGTGAGCTGTGACATTTTCTTTAAAACACTTCCATCCTTTCCCATTGTTCTTCTTTTTCCATTGCTCTTCTAAATGCACTGGACTGTGGGTGTGTTTCCAAAGTGAAAGGGGGAAAAATAGATTGGAAATGGTTCTTTAACGTTGCATTGGGATGTAGATAGGTTTGGAAAGCCCGTGCCAATCATGATTACAGTTTCATCAAGATCATAGGAACACAGGCCTTTTACACGTGTGTGGCAGCTGGATTGACAAGACAGAGCATGATGGCTCCAAAGGGTCAATAAAACATGTGCCATGAAGGATTTACACAATAGACAGTAATGGCTTCTTTGGAGCTGTTATGGTCTATCGGGTCAATAATAATCCACTTTTTAAAGAGTGCCAAAATATGAATTTACGCAGCAGGCCACAGTGTCTTCTGATCTATCAGATAAATGATATGAATGATCCCCGTTGGTTGCCTGCATTGCTCTGCACACCTAGTGATTCCAGCTCAGAGAGTACAGGAGAGAAAATAAATAAGGCATGTTACAAAATATCTTGGGCACGATCCAATGAAAGTTCCTTTTTAATCACATTAATTTTACAGCTAAGCATGCACGTTGCTGTGCCCCATGTCACAAGAAAATAGATTTGCAGATTTAATTTCTTCTAAGAGGATACTAGATGCACATTTAATAGCAAGAGAATCCTTATAGAAATCTGAACCAAAAAAAACCACCCCACCCTTTTTATATTCATCACTGAGATCAACATGTTGCAAGCTGTTTAAAGTTATAGTTCAATTTCCATATCTGGTACTTGAATCCTACACAAATGATGTAACAGCAACACTGACTGATTTGGCTGGAATGTGTTTGTACATCGTGGCTATAGCTGAAGGAGGCTAGTGTGTATAAATACCACTGAAATGAAAAGAATCACAGGCATCCCATTGATTTCAAAAGAACATCGGCTCAACAGAAAAGAAAACTGCATAATATGGAGATGTGGGTTAAAGCTAATGCAAGGCTGAAATACCTGACTCAATGTTTTAATTTCTCTTCCCTTTTCCCTATTTATCAAGGATAAACATTCAAGTAGACAGTTGTGTTGATGCAGTATAGTTCCTAGGGATATTCATGTTGATAGGAAAGATAACATCTCACAGAGCAATGAGCTGCTGCTATTTGGATTTGGTCATTTGTTTATGGACCCTTGTAGTCTCAACTCTTCCACATCTTCCCACTTATTCTATTTTGTTTTATAAACAAACATTGACTAAGAATGCTCCCTTGTGCCCCTTAAGTGGCAGAGGAGGCAATTTTGCCATGCTTTGCTCACCCAGCACCCCACCACCACCTTCTGCAGCCCTGAGAATTTTGGAGAGTATGGGTTTTATTAGGGATGGGCTCCTTAAGAAAAACAACACACTGTTTCGTCGTTTTGAAAGCTCACAGAACCTTACAAAACAAAATGAAACAGCAAACAGCATGTTGTTAAGAAATGAAATGATTCGTCCTAGCCTCTTGATCCAGCTGTCTTGAGAACAGGAGGTTTATTTTTAAACTGATTGATTTGTTTTCCTTTCTTCCCATGCCTCAGCTGTTGAGATAGCTTATCTCTGATCTTGATCTGCCTGAAGTTAGCCAGGAGCTAAGGTGTTCCCTTCACTGGCTGTGTCTGCAAGTTGATTTAAACTGATTGTTTTCCTTTCCTTTTTAAGTAGGAGTGTGGAGGTTATTTTTTAAATATTTTCTTCCCTTCCCTTGTCACACCGATCAGCTGTTGAGTTTATCTCTCTGATTTCTCTGTGCAGTAGCTAGCCATTAGATTTTTAGCTTGTTTACAGAGGGTTCTTTACTGGAATGCAGATTGTTTGGAAGGTTTGAGGGTCTTTGATTTAGGGCAGGGGGCTTCCTGTTAAATTAAAAAAAGGAAAACTCCAAATTATTTATAGCCTTAAGAAGCACTTTATTTCATATTTTTTCATGAGGAAAATTCTTTTTAAAAGCTCTGTTATTAAGGAAACAAAATGAAATGAAGACTGAAACAAAACAAAACAAAAAGAAACACTATATTTCCGTTTTGTGCCCATCTCTAGATTTTATTATGTGCTCTAGATGGTAGCTGAAAAGTGGAAGTTAATGTAGCTATCAGCAACTTCCTGCAGAATGGAAGGGTGGCTCATTATGGCAATTGGCAGCACAGTTGCTAACAAATTGTATGGTGGGGACACTGTTATATGAAGAACTGCAGAAATGTCATTAGAACAATCTTATGCCCCGCCATACAGTTCATGAGTGACTATGGTGCCAATTGCCATAATCAGCCCCTCCCTTATTCTACAGGGAGTTAGTGATTGCTGCTACAGTCTCACCCCCCCCCCATCAATAACTCTTGGGAACTATCTCTGTATGATTCACTTGTCTGTTTGTGAGCTTTCCAAGCCGATGTCGCTCATGTTAATGCATCTCTGTCTCGATTTACATTGCCTCATTCCAACCCAAAATCTTTCATGAGGAACAATCACTAATGTGTCCCTTAAAACTTACATTCAAATTTAATAGTCAGTCTTTAAGGTGCCACATGGTTTTTGTCTTTTGTTTTATTTATTTATTTATTTATTTATTTATTTATTTATTTATTTATTTATTTATTTATTTATTTGCCTGGAATTTTTTCGGGAATGGAGAGCATCATTTTCTTTTCTGAGTCAACCAACAAGGCAGGGTTTTTTTTTTTTTTTTTGAAGGGGGAATGTATGCCTCCAAGCACAAACCCACTTAAGGTATCACACTTTGTAGTTCAGGCACACAGTCACATTCACAGTTTTCACCAATGTGCACGTGTACCCCAAAACCCCCACCCTATCACGTTAAAGAAACAAAGAAAACAGAAAATACTTAAAACAAGATTAATCACCCTTTTTGTCCTCAGCTCACCCCACCCCAAATAAACCCACACATAATTGGCATTAGGGCATAGCATTGGTGTAGAGATTATGGCTAAGAAGGCAACCTAAACCTTGACTGCCTTCATGAATCTGTTGTGTCTAGCTAATGGGGGGCTGTTGGATCACATCTTTCAGTGATAGGAATTTAGTGAGTTACAGACCTTGCCTTGTGCTGGAAAGAGTGGAGAAAAGGGTGACAAAAAGATACAACAGGCTCCACTACCAGGAGGTCCTGCTCTTACCCCCTACAGCCTGCTTTGACAGGTGTCTCTTTTTAAGTAAATATCTTCCATCTGCAGTATTGACTGCTTTATCAGGCAGCAGGTATCTCTATCAGCTGACTGCGAATTGTTATCCAACGGAAGATTAAACACTACTGCCTTCTCCTTGTGATTTCCAGCCTTCATGTTGCAACGTTTTCAATCACATTTCAGTGGTGTACATTTAGTGTAGAGAACTCCAGGGACTTATCTCTCTGAAACAGGTGATTTAGGTCCCATTTACCCTGTACAGTTCCGAGATATCACCACCTGATGCATTTAGGCCTTGAAATGGTTCCCAAGTGTCTCTCTCTCCCCGCCCTCACCTTCTTCCTGTTTCGCTCTAGTGCCAGGCTCCCAGCCAAGTAAGGATTGGGGGGAAAAGGTGTGCACACCTGAGGGGAAACAAAAAACCAGACAAAGCCATGTCTAACAGACATGTGCTAGCCTCAGAAGCCTTATCCTGATACTCCAATTGTATTTTGTTTATTTTTGAAAGTAAAAGTGCTGCATTTTTAGACAGCATTGTTTGGAACCGCTACCTCATTAATCATGTTTTGAATGCACTTGTCACACTGGGGTTCTGCCCATGAATCAGGCTACCATCTACATGAAAGATGTCAGCTATGCAGGCATTTCTTTGGTTGCAGTTTGTGACTTGAAATGTTGGGGCACATAATTTTTTAAAAATAAAAATAGTTACACATGAGTAACTAAAGTGATTAATTTTTTTTTAAAAAAAAGCCATGTAAATGTTTCCAGTGACTTATTCCTCTTTAATGATTTAGTGAGGCCACACTTTGTGACTATAAAAGTCAATTGAAGTTCATTACATGGTGAAAAGCTGAAGTGATTCCTTGGAAACATGCATGTACAGTGGGCCCTGGGTTCACAAAGTTAATGCGTCCTCCAAGACATTTTCTAATGCAGAAATGTCATAAACTGGAATTGCAGGGGGCACAATGCATCCTGGGAAAGGAAGTTCTTTTGAGAAAACCACCTTAACCAAGGGTTTTCGGAAGGATTTTTTTGTGTAAATGGAGGCATTATTTTCAGTGGATTTCCCTTCATGAACCAGAAATTTCGTTAACTGAAGCATTCTTAAACTGGGATACCACTGTAGTTATTCTTGGTTGTTCAGCTTAGTCAGCACAAACCAATCCTAAAGGTGTGCTTTTGGTTCTAGGGATGGGAACAAAAAAAAAAAATGAAATCCTGTTTTGACATGTCATTACATAATGAAATGAAACAAGACAAAATGACACAAGGAAGCAACATTTTGTTACAGATGAAATAGTGTTTTTTGTTTAAACGAACCATTTTGTTCTCTCTGTAAGCCACTAGGGGAGAGGAAAACACTTTTTAAAAACTGCCAGGCTTTAAAAAAAACTTTTCCCCCTCCTCCAGACCCATGCACCAGCTGATCAGTGCTAGAGTGGGAAAAAAGGTGCTCCCCACCCCAGCACTGATCAGCTGGCAGGCGGGGGTTGGGGGAGGGGGGAAATGTGCTTTTAAAAAGCCCCACCTGCCAGCTGATTGGTGCTGGCTTGGGAGAACAACCATGTTCCCCACCCCAGTGCCCATAAACTGGAAGGCAGGGCTTGGGGTTTTTTTTAAAAAAGCCTGGGGCTTATTTAAAAATCTTTTTCTCCATCCCCAAGCCCCGCCTGCCAGCTGATTGGTGCTGGGGTGGAGGAACAGTCACCCACTTTGGCAGTGGAGTGCCTCTAAGCCCCCATAGATGGCATTTCTCCATCCCCCAAGCCCCGCCTGCCAGCTGATTGGTGCTGGGGTGGGGAAAAACCCTTACACCCCCCACCCCAGTGCTCATCAGTTGGCAGGTGGAGCTTGGGGGGATGGAAAAAGTTTTTTTAAAAAGCCCGGAGCTTTTAAAAAAGTATTTTCTCCATTCCCCAAGCCCCGCCTTCCAGCTGATGGGCACCGTGGTGGGGGAAAACCCTCCCCCCACCCCATCAGCTGGCAGACAGGGCTTGGGAAGAAGGGAAAAAAACTTCTTTTCCCTCCGCCACTTTCTAGTCCCCCTAAACCATTTCGTTAGTGGTTCGTTTCATACATTTTTTTTTTTTTTGGAAAAAATCATTTGAAGCGAAATGAAAAAAATGTGGGGGGATGAATGGAAATGAAATGAAACATATTTTTTGTTTTGTGCCCATCCCTATTTGGTTCCTTTGTAAAATCAGTCAAAGTAGAAAGAGATTGGAATTCAGAAGTAAGTTCATTCCACAGTCTAGGACTCACACAGGAGAAAACACTTTCCTGCATGCTTGTTAGGTGAAGCCCTGAAACTGCTGGTATTTTTAAGAGGCTTGGCTATCTGAGGCACTGCGTATCTTGTTATAAGCCTGTTCAGACTTAAAGAGCTTCAGAAGAGTAAGAGAGGAGATCACTTTTAAAGAGTTTCCATAAATTTTTGAAATAATAGTCTTAGACTAGCAGTGGAATGAGACTCTTCTAAAAATGGTCCACATTGGAAGCATTGGATAATGGCACAAATCCCCCCCTTTTTTTTAAAGAAAAAGGCACTGAAGATAATGTTTGAAGTGTTTATTCACATTTTTGGACCATTTCTTCACAAGTGGTTGATTTCTTAAAAGCAAAAGGAGTGTTTTAATGAAAAGTGTGGACAGAAGCCTTGGTAAGATATGTGCTCATTCAGAAGCAAGTACCACCAGCTGGTAGAAAAGATTAGGAATAAAGATGGCAGCCTGGTTGGCTCCCTCTGGGGCCAGGCAGGCCATTTATCAATCTCTGCATGGCATGAGGCTCTGACATCATTCTCACTACAACAATTGTGGAAGCAGCCCTCCCAACCCTTCCATCCCTCCCTGCTCAACTGATCACTCAGTGGCTAAGCAGAGAGACTCTCCATCCCGCCTACACAGCAAAGTGGTTGGCTGAGCAGGGAAGTGGGGAAGGGCCAACTGGGGTGCTTCTGTGATTGGCATGACAGTGATGACATCAAAGTCTTGTACCATGCAGATACCAGTAAGTGCCTGGTCTGGTCCAGTCCAGGGAGAGGGTAAGTTTGGGTTCATATTCGCACCATCTGAATACGAATATGAACTGCCCATCTCTAATTAGAAACCAATGTTCCATCTGAATGAGTCTGCAAAAGTTTCCATTTTGTAATGTAATATAGTAATACCTTCATTATTTCGTAAAGAGAAGTATGTGTTAAAAAGTATCCATTGTGCTTGTATTTCCAGTGATCACATTATGCTACCAGGCTGGATGAGGCCAAAGATTTATCTAGTCCAGTTATGCCAAACCTTTTAGAGACTGAGTGCCCAAACTGTGATTCAAAACCCACTAATTTTTTGCAAAGTGCTGATACAGCAATTTAAACTGAATACAGGTGGTTGTGAAGGGGTGATGTTGGGATCCCACAGAAAGGGCTCCAAGTGTCACCTTTGGCACCTGTGCCATAGGTTCACCAACACTGATCTAGTCCATTGTTTCTGGTGAACACACAATAAGCAATAGAGGAGATAAAGAGTTGTATTGGGAGATATCTCCCAGTCTAGTTTTCATCTTGAGAGTGACAGTTTCTTATTCACAATATTCCGAGAACACCATACCTACTATGGATGGGCCCTGACGGAAAACTGAGTGAAGCTAAAGTAAAATTAACTTATGCCCCTTCTATTTCTCTCCATCTCTTCTTATGTTATTTCTGTGTACCTTTCTTTCACTTCATCTTCACTTTCTTCATTTCTGACCTTCATGGCAATTAACTTTGAAAAGAAAGTCCTATACTTTCCTTTAAAAAAAATCTTACTTTATTATTCACCACAACTCACAATTTGACAAGGGTGTGTGGCAATTCACAGGATGTTGTTTTGTTTTTTAAACCCCTGTTCCTGCCACCACATGAGAAATTTCCCATTAGCAGTTAGTAACAGGGGAAAAAAGGTCCATTTTGTGCATGCAGAATTTTTCCTCCTGAGGCTTATATTTGGCTCTAAAACTGGACTGGTGAAGAGGATTGTGGGCCAGACCCAAAGGATTTTTGATACATCTCTGGTCTACACACCAGAAAAAATAATATCTCTGTTGCCACATTTCCCAGAGAACAAAAGAAATCATGGTAGGTCTAAATATCTCTCACTGTTTTAAAATGGAATAGAAAGTTATGTTCACATAAAAAACTTAGCCCTTTTGAAATGAGCAGGGTATATAACGCTGTTAAGGAAATGTGCAATTATTGGAGAATGTTCTATTGAAAAGATTCACCGCATACATATTCTGGAAAAAATGATTTAAATGTTTATAGCTATGGTAATTGATCTCTTTTAGTTTAAGGATATTAAAAGCCAGATATAATTGTTCTGCCTCAATTTGTCTACTGTGCCATTAATGATAACCTGTTTTCTCTATAGCATAGGGCATTAAATGAGAAAGTGATATCTTTAAGAAAATGCATCACCAAAGTATGATTGCATGCTCTTTTGTCCATTCATCTGCTAATCTTCACAGACAGGAAAGGACATACTGTGATTTGCCTAAGAGTTTGTGGTACCCTGAAGTACCTAACAGCATTTTATAATATTTCAGAATGCTAAAGCAGACAACTGCAGATTCATTCTAACCCCTTCTGGGCTGATTTGTCTCATGCACAGTGGTTAAAACTGCTGTACTACAGCCAAACTCTGGTCGCTACCTGGGTTCCATTCCTAAGTAGCTGACTCAAGGTTCACTCAACTTTCCATCCTTCCAAGACTGGTAAAATTAGTACCCAGTTCACTGGGGTGGGCGTGGCAATGTGCAGCCTGAATAATTATTGAAAACCACCCAGAGAGGGAATAAGTTCTATGGGGTGGTATATAAACAACACAGTTTGCTTTTGCTTTGTAGAATTTCCTTGCTGTCAAGACTATTTGACTCCCACCAGTAGGTGAAAAGAAGCTTGGTTTTTCTCCTAAAACATAGTTCTACAAACCAGACAAAGGGTTCTGCTATCTGAACCCCAAAAATTTTGCTTGGTCCTACCCCACATGTAGAAGTAAGGTAATAAGAGAGAAATCTGTCAGTTTTACCTGCTCTCATATTCCAGGTGTGTTTGCATGTGGGGAAATATATGAAGATGATTCAGAATTGAAGAAGTTTATTATTAAAATCTGAAAGGCATGAAATTTTCACCCAACTTCAACAGCCAAGTTCAAGAGGTATGGCTAGCTATACTCACTTGATCTGCTTGAATGCTGTCAGCTTTGCTTTATCTTGCATTCAGTTGCTGCTGTTTTAATATGCCAAACGTGTTTGTTTGTTTGTTTGCATTTGGTTTCTGTAGTAAATCACAAGTATTGTCAAGTTCTTTTAAATAAGCCAAAATAGAAAAGAAATATGATCTACCCCAAGTATTAAGACAGCTGAGAAATATTTTGATTTTGAATAAGGAGTAAATGAAACTGTAAGGAATCACATGCTATCATAACCTTTGCAAAGATGTGATTTTAGTTCTGCTAATAAAAGTATCTTCTGGTCCATTTAAGAAAACCTGGAGTGAACTTTCTGCCTGGTCTCCGTCATTTGCCATTGAACCTACATGATTTCCTGGGCCTGTTTATGCCAACAGAGCTTGTTATAAAAGATGTTAGGTCATTTAACCATTAAAACACAGGACATTACATGTCCCTTATTATAAGGAGCATCTGTAAAGCCTAGAACAAATGGAACTATATATGGAATAAAATGGTGACTAGTTAGAATTGTGACTATATAGAATATATTTTAATCAGCATAGATGATACCCATCAACATCTAAGAATGTCTATGAAGGATGTAAGCTGTTTTTACTAGTGAGTTACACATAAACATGTATACTTTCCCACATACTACCTGTCAATCAGGCCATATGGTAACTTCCCTCCCCACACATTTCTACTATTTCCTTTTATCATGTTAAGCTAATCCTGTAGGTTTTGTTTCAGCTGTGAAAGCACATATCAAATGTTTCCTCATTTCTTTTCAAAATATCCTGGGAAAGGGTGTTTTACCTTTTCTTTTGTAAGTTAACATAAGTAGAAATTGTCACTTTGAAATTGACAGGTATTCGTTTCAGTCAACAATGCATCGTTCACACTTTGGTTCACCCACCAACACAGGCGCTGCTTGTCAGGTGTCACAACAGTGTGAAAACTTATTAAACTATAAAGAGCTATACTATAATATAAAGAATTATGGGTAAAAATCTAAAATTGTCTCAGTTGGCTGGAGCTAGTGAAGTCTGTCCTTAGCTAAACTATTTTTTATTATTTTGAATTGCCTGCATCAATGATACTGTAACTTTTAAAGAGATATGATTTCCACAGTTCAAGGTATGAGCATTGAACTGACAATGGACTCTGAATGATTAAAGATATTCTTCCTTTTACCACAAACCTTTAATCCTAGTTCACAAACACTTTCATTTCTACATATTTTCATAAACGTAATAATCTCTTTATATATACAGAGTTAATAGTAGCTTAAGGAGGCATTTTTAGGTTCCTAGGGACATGTCATGGGGATGGGGGGAGAAATGGCTATTCTCTTCTATTTATTTATTTATTTATTTATTTATTTATTTATTTATTTATTTATTTATTTATTTATATCCCATCCACCTGGCCTGGCAGGCACTCTTGGCAGCTAACAACATACACAACATAACAATAAAGCAACAAAAGGGCAAG
>JAHTLZ010000204.1:62654102-62716698 GCA_023846285.1 Phrynocephalus versicolor | reverse complement strand
TGGCAATAGAGATGGGTATTTTGTTCTGGAAGGGGTCCAGTTCTGAAATGAAAAATGGAAGCGGCCGTTCGGAACCAGGATCCATCCTCCGGAGTGAAATCAACCACTGACTAAGCTTCCTTTGGGTCACATGGGGTAAAACTCCAATCAGGAAGCAGGCTTTGACGTGTCATCCTTCCTTCTCCCTGGCACTGGCCAATCAGGAGCTGTGCAAGGACATGCATTATCCCATCTCCCTGTCTAAGGCAGCACCTTCCTTCCTATCTTTAGCCTCATGTGCTTGCAAGACGCTCCCTTCCTTTAGCCACCCTCTCCGTTCACGGAGGCTGCAGAAAGAAAGGCAGCATCTTGCAAGCACATGAGGATGGAGAAAGGAAAGCAGTGCCTTGCAAGCACGCAAGGCACTGACTCCACTTCTCCTTGGGCACTGTACACCGAGCCCTTTAAAGGGAGCTGTTCACAGAGGGTGGCGAAAGGAGACCTTGAAGGAGAGTTGGCTGCCCCAACGTAGGAAGGGGATGAGGGAGCGAGTCACACCTCACCCGCTCCCCGCTTCTTGGTTGGGGCAGCCAGCAAAAGAGAGAAGCTGTTCCCCTGTCCCAACCCAGCAAAGAAGGGGAAAAAGCTTCCCTCCTTTGCTGGGTTGGGGGTAAACCCCCTCAATTAACCGGCAGTGGAAGGCTGATGGTTGATTGAGGGGTGGGGGTGGGTGGGACAGCCTTCCCATAGGAATGCATTGAAAACCAATGTAATCTGTTTCTCTGGAACGGATTAATTGGTTTTCAATGAATTCCTATGGGAAATGGTGCCTCTTAAGATGGATTTTTCATAAAACGAATGGACTGCTTGAACCAATTAAATTAGTCTTAGCCGGCACCACTGTATATACTTATCTTTAGCATTTACCATACATTTACTTAATGCTACTTTTTTGTAATTCATTGATTTAGTAGTTGTTGGCCCGAATCTTCTTGGAGAGGCACACTGGCATAAGTGCAATAGTGAAAATCCTGGCAGCAGCCTGCCAGTAATTAAGAAGTTGCCACTTGCATGCCTATGAATGCAAAGTCTAGGAATGCAAATGATGACATGCTAATTAGCGGCAAGTCACCCCCATGATTTACCTCTGCTAGTGTAAATCAACTATAAGATTCTGGTCAGAGATTGGATTTGAATTATGGAGATCAAATTTCATATTTCAGTTTAGCCATGGAACTCACTGGACGAACTTGGGCCTGAATAAACTACTTCACAGAGTTATTGTAAAGCAAATATGGAAAGGAAACCCAAGTACACTACCTTGTAATGTAAAATACATAAATAACCTAAACAACAATTAAATAAATGTAACAAAATAACAAATGTAACAAATAAATAACCACAAACTGTACTACCTCCCCAATAAATTACTATTTGGAATGTGTTAGAAACATTAATTTATTCCCTAATTGCTAGACACAATTGTCAACATTTACAAGACATATGTGAATCTAGCTACTGAATTTAACACAATCCTTGGGATAACCAGATTTCTGCTGTATAATTTCATATCCCTGCAAGCCACTTTGGTATGAAATGATTGCTTATGTTTTTTAAGTAGTATTTTTGAGAAATGTCTTATGGGCACAAGGATGCAGAAGAAAGGGCACAGTTTTTAAAACAAGATTAATTATCCAGGTACTGAGGACAAGCGGCATGGAAAACATGCAGATGTTATATCTGGACTCTGGAAGAAGGAGCATAGGTAAAGTGGAAAGAAAATGTCAGTAAAATACAGGTGTTATTTGGATCAACAAGCATCTCACATATTTTTCATGTATCAGCCATAAGACTGCATATATGGATCTGGAACTCTGCCAGGAGATACATATATCAATGTAAATGTAAATGGTCAAATGGACAACGAGGATGCAAATAAATAGACACTTACCTATAAAAAAAATTATGGTGATGATTATGACATTCATTTGTTCAAGTAAAATTATATGAGAATCCTTGCTTTAAGAAAAGAGGTGCCAAAAATATAAGCAAAATCGTAAAGCCATATGCTGGCTTTTTACGTGGTCTTTTAAGGAGAAATTACCAACAGGGAAGGACACGGGATGGAGCAAAAAGGCATTATAAAAATGAGAAATACAAACAGTTTTCAAATTAAAGCAGAATGTGTGTGTCCGCTAGTATTCATACAAACTTATGTTAATGTTAATCCACTTACTTCAGAGTAAGTCTACCTGCTTTGATGTAATACTTCTATTCATGAAGTCTTGAGCTTCTTGCAGCTGTATCCCCACCACCACCCCAGCCAAGCTGGAAACCAAATACCTGGACATTTAATATTACCTATACATAAAAGATTTGTGATTAGCCTCCTCAGCTAAGAAACACACACACACACACACACACACAGACTTTCCCCTTTTGTCTGAGGGATGAAAGCATTATCTGTTATACACAGGCATGCACACCAAAACATATCACTATTCTGATTCTTCAACTTTGCTGGTGTCGGCATGAAGCCCAAAGGATGCTACATCCTGTATCCCGACTAGCCACTTTCCTTTCTGTTTATGCACCTTCTTTTCTCCAAAGGATAGAAAGAGAGAATGATGCTCTCTGTCCAAGAGACTGTGCATCAACATTTTGCTTTCTTCCTACCTGCGGTTGCTTTGTGTATGTGTAGTTTTTAATTGAACCTTGCATTCATCAAACAGCAATAATGGCAAGAACCCTCCCTTGCTCTCTGTGCTTCCTTCCTTCCTTCCTTCCTTTCCCTTCCCTTTGGCATTGCCCAGAAGGATTTTAAGTTAAAGATCCAGAGCTTAACCCTTCATTTCCCCTGCTGCTGGGATAGTGCCTATTGTCTTGTTCGTCAGCTGTTCCTGAAGGAGACCAAGGGCGGGAGATAAAAAAAATTGAACGACAGTGGTTCCTTTGCATGGGACACACACACACACACACACACACACACAGAGAGAGAGAGAGAGAGAGAGACACAGACACAGAGACAGACACAGACACAGACACAGACACAGACACAGACACACACACACACACACACACACACACACACGATCCTATAAAAATTAAATGGAGGGTAGGGCAGAGACATAAAGGCCAGAGGTAAAATCATTTAGTTGTATGAGATCTGTTCTCTCCCCCACCAATTGATTCCTGCCAGCTGCTTCTGCTGCTGCCTTCCTGTTTTAAGATGAAAGGAATGATGGTAGGCACGTGCGGCTACACAAAAGAGCCTATTTGGACTGGCATGTCAGCTCATCTTTATCAAATGTTGCACAGGTATATTTTGTTGCCATGCTTCATTACCCCAGAATGGCGCGCCTGAAATGTTTGTCTCTTCTCTAAACCCAATAGCTTTCCCTACCGAGTCACATTTGACAGAGCAAGAGACGGGTGTTGGCACGCCAGAATCCGTTTGGAAGGCTTCGGCAATTATACAGTCTCTGTGGTGTGTGTGTGTGTGTGTGTGTGTGTGTGTGTGTGTGTGTGTGTGTGCGTGTGTGTGTGTGCGTGCGTGCGTGCGTGCGTGCGTGCACGCGCATGTCACATGTGTGTGCAAGCATCTGTTCACAAAAGAGACAAACTACAAATAATTGGAGAGAACTGAGGAGGGGCGGGCAAGAGGGTGACCAAAGTCAAGTGTGCCTTTGTGGGAGGGAAAACAGCTCAGCTGAAAGAGACATTCAATTTTCATCTCCAAATGTAGGAACTAGTCACAGTTAGAAAGTTAATACATCCTTTATTGGTTGAATTCTCCACAGTCCTGGTAGAAGAAATACTCACACATCGTTTTCCAGCACTAGGATGGAAGGAGAAGGGTGCTCCGTTTTCCTCAGCTTGCACATATGTGCAATAACAGCCCTCTCAAACCAAGTGAGCTAAGGGGATAAGGTGAAAAAGTTTGTCATATTTATGGGCCATCAAGTTGCTTCTGGTATGTGATGACCCAATGAATTAATGCCTTCCAGAAGGTCTTCTTATAAACAGTCCCACTCACGTTTTCCAGACTCCAGCCTGTGGCTTCTTCCTTTGAGTCATTCCAGTTCATATTTAGTCGTCTTCTTGTCTTAATGCTTTCAGCTTTTCCAAGCATTGCCCCTTCTAGTGAGTTAGACCTTCACTTGATATATCAAACATCTGGTTGTCTCAGCTTGTTTGTAGGGAAAGTTCAGACTCCATTGATCTTGAAGCCACATATTGTCTTTCTGGCAGGTTCAGTCATCAGTAAATTTCTCCCGCAAACAGAAGGATGGCCCAACATAGGAGGGGTAACAGCTCCGTACCAGAATCAGCAGTACACCTCCATTTGAAGGAGAAAGGGCACTCTTTCAAAGATGAGGATGTACACATATTAGACAAAGAAGAGAGGTGGTTTGAAAGAGGAGTAAGGGAGGCCATTCATGTGAGCATTGAAAACCCCTCCCTCAACAGAGGTGGTGGCCTCCGGCATAGTTTATCTGCTACTTATCAAGCTATGCTTTCCACACTACCGAGACAAATCAAAAAGCCTTTACCACCAAGGCCATAGCTACCATTGTCTCCCCAACTAGCCTACTTAGGCCATTGTTCATCTGATGAGCCTAATTAAGGCCAGGGTGACTAGAGGTCAAAGCTGCCTATAAGAGTCAGGATTTGCACCAGCAGTATTCAGATCGATGAAGCTGTTTGGATGAACAGCGAAACGTTTCTATCTCTCAAAAAAGAAGTCCAGTAGCCATGACTCAACTTCCAGATTCTCCCGCAACTCTACATTTCAAATGAAACAATGTTTGTTTCCTGTTAGCTTTTGTCATTGCTTAGCTCTTACATCTATAGATAGAGCCCAATCAGGAATGTAGTATGGATGATCTTACATTTAATGATGTCTTTTGGTTCCTTCATAGTTACCCTATCAGTTCTCTGTCTCCCCCCACCACCCGATTTTTTGGCTGCAGAGATGACCTTGATTGATCATTGTACAAAGGTATAGAATTTTTTAAACAATTTAGATTTCTTCATCATCAGTATTACACTTGTGTGATTCTTCTTTAGGCATTAGTTTTGCTAGACTGCCTTAGTAATTCTGGTCTTGCATTTCTGTCTTCAGCCTCCCTCAGTAATCGTTTGACATCCTTTCTGCTCTCTGCCACTAATATGGTATCATCAAATTACTGATGTTTCTTTCACCAGTTTTCAGTCCTCTGTCACCTGAATATAACTCAGCTTGCCATGATGTTTGTGTTGCATTGATTACTTCCATGTTGTTGGGAATATTTTCCAGTTCGTACACGTCCTTCTTCAACTACATTGCTCAGAACAGGACACGGTGTTCCAGATGGGATTTGACTAAAGCGTATAGGTGGGGCAATATTAGTTGGTTTGATTGGACTTCACATGGTTGTTGATGTGACTTAGAATTGCAATTAGCTTTTTTGGCCACCACAACAAAATGTTCACTCATATTTTGTTCGGGCTGTGATCACGCTTGCAAAACATTTTCAAGTTACTCCTCGTGAATTTCAAATCTTCTTTGGGGGGGGCACTTTCTAATGACTTACAGACAATAGATATTTTTGTCTCTCTCTCCACCCCACCCACCCCAGCTATCTCCACATCAAATCTAGTTCATTGGGAGGCGACTACTATTTTTGTACCTTGCTTCACTGAACATTGCTATCTGCATTCCATAGAGTAGGCATGTCCAAACTTTGCCCCTCATGATGTTTTGGACCACAACTCCCAGAATTCTAAGCTTAGCTTGCCAATGACAAAGGACTATGGGAGTTGTGGTCCACAACATCTGGAGGGCTGAAGTTTGGACATGCCTGCCATAGAGTGTGTACTCCAACATCAAATTATTTCCTATACACCTGATGTGGGAGTCCACCATCTCCCAACAGCTGCCATCCTTCTTTTCCTCTTTCCACCCAAAACACTTTTCAAAGTGGAATGTCAGCACGTTGATATGCTTCTGTTAAATAGGGTCCAATGTATTTGAGGATGACAAGGCGAAAGGGAGAATGGGGTCAATGGGGGAATTCTATCCAAGAACTAGAGGGGGCAGGTATAATAGGACACTCCCCCAGTGTCCTCCAGAAATGGCCAAAAGGAAGCATGTGGAGAATCAGTCCCCCTACTCTAGCAGTTCCCAATATCCCCCCCTCCAGTTACTGTTCCCCTGAGTAGCAGTGGCAGTAGTGGTGGAACAGGGGGGTTGGTGAGGGGTGAGGGGAAGAACAGGAAGTAAAAAAGGAAGAAGGAAGAGCTGAAAAACAGTACCAGCAATGCTGTTGCTGGCTTGGTAAAAAGGCAAAAACTTCTGGGTTGCTCCTGGCTGGTTCAGCAGCACCTCAAGAAGCCAATGGATGCCATAAGGGGCCAGTTAGGGCGTTTTGCTGACAAAGCAATGTTGAAGTTCTTGAAAAGAAAATGGAAACATAGGAACAAAAGAGGAAAAAAAGGAAGGGGATATGTCTTGCTTGAGGGGTGTGGATAAATGTACCACATCATTTACCTTTAAAAAGGTGGCATGATTAAAAATGCACCATCATGCATGACAGAAAACACAAGAAGGCAGAAACTATGAGGGAAAGGGGATTATTTCAAGTAATGTGAGTGTGGCCTTAGTTCTGCTAAGATCATTGGATCATCTTCACATGCACTGTTACCAAGCAAGGTGCCTTATCTCTTTTTTCTTGCCTAAATGTAAAACTTTACATTGTTTTGTCCCAGTTCTCCAGCCTGTTAAGAAACGAAGCAGTGCCTTTTGTTTTTCTTTATCTTTCTTCTGAGGCAACACAGAAGGCCCGGCAACACCGGGCCTTCTCAGTGGCAGCCCCCTCCTTATGGAATTCCTAGCGAAGTGCGCTCTGCAGAGTCCCTGCAGGCCTTTCGGAAAGCTTTAAAAACTTTTCTGTTCCGAGAGGCCTTTGGCGATTTTAGTTAGTTTTAGTTAGTTTTTTTTTCTCCCTTTCCTCCCCGCCATCTGTTTAATTCTAATCTGCTAGGATTTGTCCCTCTGCATGCTGGGATGCTGGAGGTTTTTTATATGTTTATGATGTTTTATTGTTCATGTTGATTTAGTTTTATTTGATGTTCTTTGTACCTGATTTGCATTTATTGCTTTGTTAGCCGCTTAGAGTACTACATGTAGTAGATAAGCGGGATATAAATACAAAAATAAATAAATAAATAAATAAATAAATAAATAAATAAATAAATCTCCTCTTCATTCTGAGTCCTGCTTCTCTCATCAGGTCATGACGTTTTCAGAGGGCAGCTCCAGCTCACAAGATTATGGTCAAAGTCAAAATCCAGAGCACTGTAAAAGGGACCTAAACAAAACAAACCCTTTATTGTTATACTGAGTTTAGGAAATGTTACTATTACTGACATCAGTAGATTCATTGAGACAGAAAGTGAAGGAAAAATGATGACTCTGCAGCAGGACAAAGACTACAATGAGTCAGACTGCTTCAAGGTGTGGCCCCCCCCCCCCCGGGGGGGGGGGAGGACCCTTTTCCTCCACAAATGCTGCCTGTTTAAGACCCAGGAGTATTTTAAAATCAACCCTGCCAATTCCACATTGCAATTAACTGGCTTTTGTTCCTGGTGCCACAATGACTCTACTATGGCTTTTTAAAAAATACACTAAGCAGTGAGTCACAGTCCTGATGCCACCAGCCAAGAACTAAAACCTTCTTTAGCTGGAATTGAAAGGGGAGACTATGCTGTTAATTTAAGTGTCAGTTCATTCTCCATCCATTGTTGGTATGGAATTTAGACATACTTAGTTGCCACAGTATAATATAACACTAGCATCTTATGATCGTTGCCAGTTAGTATATAAAGCACTATTTTAAATTGGGGCAGAGAGATGGCACGTCTGCCTGTATTCTCCTTTCCATGATCACCAAAGCTCATGTAGAAGAATTAGCAGATATTCTTCCTCACTGGGTTCAACTCTAAAAAAACGCTATTATTTTTAAACTGGAGGAGTCATGGTCAGATAAAAATTGAGAACCTTTCATAGCAGCCCTTGCTGGGCCTGAGTCTACAGGTGGGATGATGAAGTGACTACTCCCTCTCATTATGCTCCCAAGAAGAACTATCCCCAAAGCCCAGAGAGTGGTGGCATTTAAAGAGAAAGAACATAATTATCTTGCCTAGAAGAAGTGCAAGACTGCAGCAGAAGGCGTCTGGAGAGCAAGGGAGTTTTCATTTGCTACCATGGTGGTATGGCTGGGACCTGGCAGGACCTGGCTAAGAAATGCAGACTGCAGAGGTCAAGATTGCAAAAATTCAATACATAAATCCTTCCTGTCTTCTCAACTCCCTTTATTCCTGACTTTCGTTTTACATTTCGCTCCCCTGTATCTGACCTTGGTTTGATCTATGCTTGTGACTCTGACGTCTTCTTACTTGAGCCTCAATCTAGGCAGGACCTGCTCTGATACTACTTCTAACTACTTCTAACTTTATTTCTTTATTGCTCATTATTTATTTTAAAAATGTGTATACCTTCCAAATAGTGCTGGCATTATTCTGGGCAGTTTTTATCATTAATGGAGCTAATCAGTGAAACATAGTGTAGCAAACATGGCTTTGAATCATCAAATAGAAACAAAACGAAGTCAAAAGATTAGACCAAAACCAAAACAGCTGCACATAAGCTTAACTACACCTATACAATACCAATGGCAACAGAGTGGGAAAATCTAGAAAACCATTTAGCCAAGGATTCCTCTAAAGGCTTATTGAAACAGCCTATTTTTAACACCCTTTCAAAGGCAGGCAGGCAGGCAGGGAGACAGATGGATTTCCATTGGCATCCCATTCCGTAGGGGTGGTGCTTGGTTTCTTGTAGTCTTTCTGCCTCTCTCAGAGGGTCGACCTGGAGGAGCACAGCCTGTGTAGACTTGGTGATGCAGGCCAGGGTTCTTAGGAAAGGTGCTCTGACAACTCCCCTTTCACTTGCCCTGATGCATCTTGTTTATTGCATGCGTGCTTCAAAATGTCAGCATTTTGTTTAGTTACTTCTAATTTGCTCTGCTGCTTCTACCAACATGACTGATGAGTGTCAGAGAACGTGCTTGACATTTGCCACCTTGAGACAGGAAAGAAAAAGAAATGAAAAAAAGAAAAAGAAAGAAAAAATTGTCAGACAAGTCCTCAGACCTTCATGGGTCAGATTGACATCTCAAGGTTGAGCTCTGTGGGGTTTTGCTTATTCTTGGGCAAGGCCATCCTACTACAAGGTAGAGTGAAGCAATCACTTGAGGTGGCAAACCTGCACCACCAATGTCACAGTTCCTCCAGCTGCTCCTTTTAATGCCCCCAGCAATTTCCATCTGTTGCAAATAGCCTTGCGCATGTCACATGGTTTATTGGTTTGTGGCCCCTTTTAACTAGATTGCTCCCTTAGATACAACAGAACCAGCACCATTCAGTTCTGTTCAGCACATAGCATTAAATGGACTGCCATCTTGTCTTCATTCACAGGTACTAAAATGTTTGAGCCAGGTTTCATCTCACCCACCCATCACACCTCTCTGCTTTCATGGAGCTAAATGGTTTTTTCCATTCTGGATTGGCATATAAGGAGGAGGTATGGGTCAATGAACCTTCCATATGAACCTACCCGGCAATTAAGATCAAGCCAGGGGGCCCTCTTGAAAGAGCCATCCCTCAAGGAGGTAAGAGGGATGGCTTGCAGACACAGGGCCTTCTCGGCAGCTGCCCCCAAGCTATGGAATGCCCTCCCAAGTGAGATCCGCCTGGCGCCAACACTGATGACATTTCGGCGCCAGGTAAAAACCTTCCTGTTCCAGAAGTTTTTTAATTGATATAATTTAGATTGTGGGTCTTCTGATGGCAATTTTAGTGTGATGTTTTTAGTATAAGGTTTTATTGTTGTTTTAATTATTTATTGTTGTTTGATGTTTTTTAACTGTTTTAATCCCTTGATTGTAAGCCGCCCAGAGACCTTTGGGTAGTGGGCGGCATATAAGTTGTAAAAATAAATAAATAAATAAATAAATAAATAAATAAATAAATAAATTATTCCTCCTCATTCGTTTTAGTCAAATTGTCTAATTAGTATCTTTTCTGATGTTGGATGGAGCTCCCCGTGATCTCTGATTTGACATTGCAGAAAGCAGGGAACAACCTATTGAAATAAATGGGGCTTTATACTTTTTGAAGAAAGTACTGGGTATCACTTGGATTGAGCTTTGAAAAAGACTGCTGTACATGCAATTGGAACAGAGATGCATACACGTCTCCAAAGATTCACTTACAAACAATTCATGCTAAAGTTTTAGTGACCCTGCCTCAAAGGTTAGGGGTAGATGAAGTAATAATCAGATCTCTTTGTCTAGCTTTTCCTGGCTGTCTCCAGCTAATATGAAGATCAACAAACAAACAAAAACTAACCTAGCTGCACTGTTTTTCTGCTTTTTATATACATAAAGATCTTTATAAGGCAACTTAGGATGAATGAATTGCAATGTAAGGAAGAGACAGAAAGGAAATAGAGTGTCTGTTATTTCATGTAGTGTGTGTGTGTGTGTGCGTGTGTGTGTGGGAAGCAACACCTTGGAGGTGACTGATAGATATTATTATAAGAGAGTCGTAGCTCAGGGCAGGTGAGTGGCGTGTTAATGAGGCACACTCTTCTGCTATCTGACAGATGACTGTCATTGTTCAAATGCTGCCATCAGACAGATTAATAACTGGGTCATGTTGCCCTGCAGTTAGAGCACACTGTCTTCACTCTTCTACTGACTTCTCTAATCCACTGACCTGATGATGACCTAGAGGAGGTGGAGCTCATTCTAATGTTTCATCATCGGTCTAGAACAACAGAAAGGATTCAAAGCAACAGGACTAGTTTGTGAAAGCAACCTCATAACTAAGATCTCATGCTTCAAATCCAGAGAATTGTGTTTTTGATAACTCATCAGGGTGTTTAACATTAAGGCAATATAATTTTAACAAAAACATGCAGGGATTCTTCCACTTGCACCTTTAGATTTATATATTATAGGATTCCAATGTGGCAATTTATCTGAAGGTAGTCTAGTAGAACACTCTCAATAGTGATAGTATTTTACTCTAAATGAATATTTGTCTTATTACTAGTGTAAAAATGACATTGACAACAAGGGAAACATTAATTCTCTTCACAGTATTTCAACAGAAAGCTTATGGCATGTCAGCAAAGAAAACCTATCTTTATTTACAGAATTTTGCTGAAGATTCCCCCAAGCAAAGTCTTCACATGAACAGTGGTATTTCCAGAAATTGGATTTTTTGTTTTGTTTTTGTTAATCAATGAAGTAATCAGTACATCTCAACTGCCAGAAGCCATTCTGAAACACAGCAAAGCACTATTTTCTTCCAAACAGGTTACACTAAGTTTGTAGTGGTTTCCTAAAAGACAACGGCAAGTTAATGATGTAAATCATGTGAGGGAAGGGGGGAAGCAGATGCTGCATCATATTGTAGCTATTCCCAGAGCACCATCACCATACCAGCAGAATGTAACATAAAAGGAGAGAAAACCAGCGTCTCCCCAAGACCTTTCAGATGATGAAAAACAGAAGAAGAAAGAAAAAGGGATTGAATCAGTGAGCCTAAATATGGAGTAGGTATGGGGAAGGTCCTCTCACCTCTACCTTTTACAAAAGCTCTTATAAATATATATGAATAGCACATTCCATCATCCATGTACAAATAGGACAATAAGTCTTGGATCTATGACTTCAGAGAAATGCCAGACAATTTCTTCAATTGTCATTATGAAGAGCCCAGTTCAAGCATCTCCTTGTGCACTCCTGTGTCCTCTTGGTATTCTCCAGTGCCATCATTTTGATGTAATGGTGAGAAGCTTTTTGAACTCTGCCCCAGAAAGAGATACACCAGAGTTCTTGGCCTTAAGCAGATACATTTTCAAGGCAGTTTCGGTCCTGCTGGACAAGATGTTGATTCCCTGTCTTAAAGCTCTCCACCCTTTACAGCAACTGACTGTCATAACTTCTAATGTGAGTTTGCCTCAGTTCACATTCCCTCGCATAAACAGCATTATTTGTGTTTTAATTTTATGTAAGAATTTTACTAGGTTCTTATTTGTTTCATTCCAAATCCAAATATTTACTTGCATTTTGTGTCTTTTTCAATAAAGGTATGAATAAAAATTATACATGTTTTCCTTTTTTTACAATTGTCCATGCTACAAAAGCCCCTATCAAAGTGACTAGCACTGTGTCAGCTGTCAAAAACACATCTGAAGTTAATAGGTTTAGGAAAATTCAATTAGAGATGGGCACGAAACGAATTTTTTTTTGTTCCATTATCCATTATCCGTTCCGTTATGTAACAGAATGAATAATGGAGCCCAGAGTAATTCGGGCACGAACCGAACAAAACCGGAACAAATTAGTTCGGTTATGTTCAGTTTGTTCATCCAATCTCCTCCGCCTGGGGTGACAGCCGGGCAGCTGTCATCCGGGGAGGAGGAGATCGGCTGAGCCTTGGCTGCGGTCTCGCCTCTGTGTGTGGAGGCAAGACCATGGCTCAATCTCCTCCGCCCCGGGTGGTGGTCGGGCAGCTGTCAACAGGGGCGGAGGAGATTGGCTGAGCCTCGGCTGCAGTCTCACCTCCATGCGCGGAGGCAGCTGTCACCCGGGGAGGAGATGGGCTGAGCCTCGGCTGCAGTCTCACTTCCGTGTGCGGAGACAAGAGTGCAGCTCAATCTCCTCTGCCCCAGGTGACGGCCTGTCAATAGCGGCGGAGGAGATCGACTGAGCCTTGGCTGTGGTCTCACCTCCATGTGCGGAGGCGAGACCGCAGCTCAATCTCCTCCACCCCAGGTGACGGCCAGGCAGCTGTCACCCGGGGCAGAGGAGATCAGCTGAGCCTCGGCTGCAGTCTCACCTCCGCACGTGGAGGCAAGACCGTGGCTCGATCTCCTCTGCCCCAGGTGACGGCTGGGCAGCTGTCACCCGGGGCGGAGGAGATCGGCTGAGCCTCGTGGGGAAGCCGAGTCCCCCTTCTCCCCTCTGCACACAAAGGGGTGAAGGGGGGGTCTGAAAGGGATCTTCCTCACCCGTGCTCTCTCCCCCACTTCCCCCCTCCCGGATCTAGCTTCAGGAGGGGAGAAGATTTAAAAAGCCCACTCTCTCCTCCCACCTGATGTGGTGGGGGAAGAGCGGGCTTTCTAAATCTCCCCCCAGCCATCCCGGGGCACCGCCAGTGCCGTCAAGCTAGTCAGGAGAGCGCTCCTCTGGCTGTGGGACTTTTCTCCTGGCCAGCTTGCCGGCGGCTCCGGCAGCGCATGGCTCCGAAAGGGCTCCCTGTGGCCACGGGATCGTTCTCTTGGCAGGCTTGCCACCGGCTCCAGCCACGCCCGGCCACGGGAGGGCTCCCCACGGCTGCGGGATGACTCTCCCAGGAGGCTTGCCGCTGGGTGCCGAAAAAGAATGCCCGAAAAATGGAGCAGGCCCCCAGGGCCTGAATAACGAGCACGAAATGCCATTTTGGCATTTTGTGCCCATCTCTAAATTCAATATTAGGCAGAAAACAAAAAAATGGCAAGTGGTCTGCAGGGCGAAAACGTTTGGGAACCTCCGCTGTAAAATATCTTGACCTCTGCCATTTTAAAAGTGGTGATTTATCATTATTCATGATTTATCAGGGCTGACAAATTGATGGATTGACAAATCAATGCATTTCCAATGATGAATTGATGAATCTATTTGTCTCACCTTTAAAATGCTCTGAAATGGATCCTCTAGTATTTAGAGACCCCAGGTTTGCTGAGATGCTTTCTCTGACTCTCCTGTGCAGGCCCTAAAAGCTTGGTGAGTATTGGAGTTCAGACATTCAAGCTATGCACCCTCAAAGAGCCCCCCTGGATAGTGCCCCCCAGGCACTTAGAGAGGCCAAACTTACTGCAAGGCTTCTCCCATCTCATCACTACAAACCCTCCAAATTTGGTGAAGATTGGATTTCAGATATCTGAGTTATACACAAACAAAAAGTGGCCATCAAAGGAAAGTGTCCTTTAGCAACTTGGTTGGGGAAACCTAATTTTCACCAAATTTGGAGGGATTTTAGAGCAAAGTCAGAAGAAGCTTCTTTGTAAATCTCCAATCTCTACAGGTAAGTGCTTGGGAAAAAATTCCCGATTGACGAACTATTTGGGAGTCTCCATCTTGGGGGGGGGGTGCATTTTATAGCCTGGTGAATTAACAAATCAAACCCTTAAAATGCATCAATTTTTTTTCATTGGGGGGTTTACTTATGAACATAAATTAATGAATTTTGACAAATTGGACAAATTTGTCAGACAAAGTGATTCATTTTCTAATTCATCCCCATCTCTTGTTATCAACATTCAGTCTGCCCTTTGCTATGTGAAGCATGAAATTATTTTTCCTACTGGCAATGTGGGCACAATATTTTGCACCAAATTGTCCTGGCTTTTTGAGTGGTGGGTATGGAAGCACAACATCCCACATTCATGAAACAAAGTTTTTTTTTTTAAATCAAATATGCTTCTGGATAGGCGTCTAGGTTGGTTGTAAAAGACAATCCCTAGTAGTCATTTGCTCACTCTTCCTCAGACAACCATTTCCAGAAACTGATGGTAGGAATTCAGTTGACTCCACTTTCCCTTGTTACCACATACTTTGACAATTACGTTGCTGGGCATAACTCTTGGTTGAATGACCTGGACAATCTCAGTGTTGTGTCATGATGCCAATATAAACTCTGATGCAGAGAGTCCCTACCCACAAAGCATATAATATTGTGCTCTAATACTTGATGTATCTGAGCATTAACCAGACGTGATCTCCTTCAACGATAAAGATGACAGACAGCAATTTGTCAATATAGCTGACCTAAATAAACATGTCTCATGCAGGAGAACATAGATGTATTTTGTTCTATTATTGTATTGTGTTATTTTGTGTTGTATTTGCATTATTTATATGTTGCCTTTCCTGTCTAATTCCCATGGAGAAAAAAGTTATGTTTTGTTCGACAGAATGAGTTGCATTCTGATCCTCCCTATTCAACTTCAGACCTTAATGGTTGCTCCATAATGGTCGACAGTGCCAGGAGGGGCCACTCTGCCTGCCTGTTCAGATCGGCCCACACAGATTAAGCTCTTTATTGGCTGCTGGCATAGAGGATGAGGTTTGTTAAGGTAGCGCCGCATGGCGCTGTGCCTCTTTGCAATTCTGGCCATCTACCCTCCCTCCCACTCAAAAGGAGAATGAGATTAGGTGGTTGCGTAAGGGCCAGATGGGAATTTTTTGCTACTACTCAGATTGGATTGGAGTAGCAGTGTGTTTTTGCCCATCTCATTCTCTTCAAGAAGCAGGATTTGTTCACAACTAGTCGGCAGTAGCAAATTGAGGTCAGGTTAGATCTAGTGACGAATCCTCTTAATTTGGACAGGAGGCCAATGTTGAGTACAGATTAAGAATTTAGGATCTTTAGGTTTAGATAAGCAAGTTCAAAGTGTGAGGTATGAGGGCTGCCCAGACTGCTTCTTTTGGGAAAGTGCTGAGCAGGTGGGCAGCATTAGATATTGTTAATCAAATCACTTGTACTACATTCAGGCCCCCTTGTTTAATACATCTTTTGATCATTTAATTTCTTTGAAAATGATTTCAATAAATTGTGGTCCATTTTAATCCCATAATTCATGCCTTGTCTATTCCAGACTGGGTGAGCAATGGTAATAGTGATATGCTTCTTATCTGCAGTTTTTGACCTGATTACCAAGATGGTTGTCCTTTAATGGACAGAGCTGCAAGCTCTTGTCCTTAAACTAGAACAAAAACTGCATTGTATTACTACTGTTATACCAAGTGTCTTCAAGTGAATTTGTTAATCTAAATGAATATATAGGTACTTTCCTGTGCAACCCTTGTGGTCAATTTGCAGTTGCTGTGGAACTTGTGTGTTTCTCTGTTCTTTTTTTCATTGGTGCCCTGAAAAGAAGCTATTATGAATCAGGGATTTTTTTTTACATCTACAGAAGTGATCATTATGAGAATTAGGTGTGGCTTTAATTCTGCAGAATCAACGTACATTCACAGTGCAGTGCTAAATGTGGATTACTCTTGGTTTATGATTGGAACAAACCATCCCTTCAAATATCTCTTGCTTTAGAATGCCCTGCAAAGGACTTTTGAAAACAGAGTGAGGTCTACCTGTGCATCTTTGTTTTAGAAGAAAGTTTCACTGTATGGATCTGACAAAACTATTCTTTGTACAGCTGATCAGTGAGTTAATCCTCTTAGAACTAGAAAGCTGGAAGGCATCCTATGTGTAGTTGTTGTGAGTTTTTTGGGCTGTTTGGCTGTGTTCTGGAAGTTTTTCTTCCTGACTTTGTGGCTGGCATCTTCAGAGGGCAAGGAGCTCAGGGAACTAGGGGTATTCTCTGTGCTCTGCCCTGTCAAGGAGGCATAGTGATGTGTCAAATTACAACCAAAAATTGTACACTGCATTTAATTTTATAGATTATTATAAACAACAGGGTTTAACTTTGGCAGGTAAAATACATGGAGATTATGCTGTGTTTTCTGAAAAACTATTCTTCAATATGAGAGAAAGAACATTTTTTCCTGTGTATTTTTTCTGTTAAGATTTGTGACTATTCTCACCTTTCTAAATTTAAACTTGTAGCAGGAGTTCTGTCTGACCATCTGCAAGGTGTGGCAGTGTGCTAATGCATACATCTGCTTTGAAACACAGAGACGAAAAAACAGCACTCTTGTTTTACAGTGGACAACTCAACGCTTGCACGGCCCAGAACAAATTTCTCTCCAAGAAAGCTCAAAACATATACCCACTGAAGGAGAGTTAGTGTACATTGAATCCTGGAGAACTGTGCTAAGATAAATACTGCTCCCTCCACCATAAAGATCGAAACAGATGGACATTTCTTATATTTTCAAAAAGAGTTACAAAACATAAAGCATAATCTTAAATTGATTGACTCGAAAAAAAGAAATTAGCTTTACTTATTCGTGTACTCATTTATTACCTCAGTTTCCTCCCTGGAAAGGAATTTAGGACTGCTTGCAAAGCATTAAAATACTAAAATAGCTAAAATACAATATACTGTGGTGGCCAAGAACCTGTTGCTTAGTGTATTAAATTGGTGAATGAAATCCTCCATAAATTCATGCCAAAGTAAGTCACTGTCATGACAGGTCAACCTGAATCAATGGAATTTATGGAGAAGTTGCCTCACCAACTCTCTATTCATTCAATGGGTCTGCGATTTAAGCAACAGGATTTTGACCAGCATCAAGCATACTGGAAATTAAAACTACTGGGGGAAAAGATTAAAGCACTGCAAAAACACATTTAAGGTGATTCAAAGTATGAGTCTCCCACTGAAATCTTTCTTGCATTATCTGTGCAATCAAGAGAGAAACCAGTCATGAATTACCTAATATGCACTCTACAAGTTGACTGGGGATGGGTGAGAATATTCCTTGGTGCACTTTTGTTCAGAATTTTTCAAACTTTCACTAATGGATTCATACTTTGATAGCAAGAGTTTGAGATTTTAGAGAGAGAGAGAGAGAGAGAGAGAGAGAGAGAGAGAGAAAGCAAAACTGACAGATTAATCCATCGAAGCAGAAGCCTCTAAATTATCTTTACCGTCTTATTTTGAATCCCTGTGCATTCAACCATGTTTGTGATGCTGAATTAAGAATGCCACCTCCTTTCTTGAAAGAGACCATGTATTTGACAACCACGTGATAGGCAGGTACACCACAGTCACCCCCACAATGACAATAGTTACGATGCCTTTCATATTCGTCCAGTGCTGTTTTTATTTTCCTTTTCCTTTTTGAGATGTTTCTTCCATTTACTTCTATTAGAATTCACCCAAATATATAATGTTCTTCATAAACGAGATAGAATGAGGATTTTTATTTTAATGTTCAAAAGTGGAAATCAAAGCTAACAACTCTAGATATTACATGCTCCAGTTGATTCAGGCTCAATTTTAAAAAATTCACTCCAAAACTCACCATATTTGAAATATGTGCTTTTAACTAGATAAACAGATAAACATATGGAATACATGGTAGATAGAATCAGTCTAACAGGATCCTTAAGTTGGAAGGGAATTACAGGGCCCCTGAGTCCAACCCCCTGCTCAGTGCAGGAATTGAAATCAAAGCAACTCTGAGAAGTGGTTTTCTAATTTTCTCTTTCATGCCTTCTGTGTTGAAGCGCTCACTGCCACCTGAGGTAATTGTTGTAGTACTCTAACAGTTAAGAAGTATTTTCTGATTTTCAGCTGAAATCTCAATTCTTGTAGCTTGAGCCCCTTGCTTTACATCCTGCACTCTGGGTTGATCAATAACAGATCTTGCCCCTTCTCTGTAAGACAATCTTTCAGCTATTTGAAAAAATGCTATTGCATTTCCCCCTAGTCTTCTTTTCCCAAGGCTCAGCATGCCCAGTTCTTTCAGTCTTCCTCACAGGGTTGGTTTCCAGTCCCCTGATCATCTTTGTTGCCCTCCTCTGAACCACATGGGCACAGCACGTAGGTAACAAAATATCCATTTCCAAATCCTTTTGGATATCCATATCCGAAAGTGCAAAGTGACATTAAATTCATGGCAACTCAAGGGTCTAAGTGGATGAACACTGGGCTATGTAGAGGCAGGGGCAAAGATACACAAGGACCAAGGCCATGGAGATCGAGATAAAATATGTTTTCACAAAGAGCAACTAAAACCTTGCAGAAGGCATCTAGAAATATCTATCATTCATCCCCTCCATCCCAACTTCCCAAATGATAGGAAGAACCATTACCATGTCCATTCAAATGCAGAAGAAATACAGAAAAGGTAATGGGGAAAGCCCAACATGTGTAAATTCAGAATCCTATAGCCAGATGTGATTGTTGAGAGCCTGAAAAACCTTTGTACTATTTAGCATCATTTACTGCAGTCCTTTGAAACATAAAAAGACCACTGGCTGCCTTTAATTTATGCAAGACACAGTATATGTACTTCCTTGTTCCTTTCGCACTACAATCAGCCCACCTCCTTCTTTGTCAGATTGCCAAGCTGCATCCCTACCTGGACACTGGCTCCTTCACTATGCTGTTCCATGCACCAATAATCTTGAGACTAGACTATTGCAGTGGTTTATAAGTGGGACTGTCTATGAGGCTGCTGGAGAAGCTTCAACGGGTCCAGAACATGGTGGTCAGACTATTGAATAGGGTGAGAAAACACTGACATATTTACCTCACTCTGGCCACAAAATCAGTCTGACTACCGGTCTGCTTCCAAATCATCTTCAAGGTGATGGTGATAACATGCAAAGCCCTAAACAGTTTAGAACTCGGTACCTGTTACTGCACCTTCTTCCAGTGAGAACTGCCTGTGTTACCTGCTCTTTCCAGGCAGGGCAATTGAAGGATTTGATCCCATGGGAGGCCTTGAAAGAGAAAACTAAGAACCAGATCTTCTCAGTGGTAGGTAGCCTCTCACCTCTGGAGCTCTTTACTTTCCAAAACAAACCTGGTCCCCTCATTGGGAATGTTTAAATGAATGTTAAAAATGTGGCTATTCAAGCAGGCTTTCCCTGACTCTGAGGCATAGTTCCCAGTGGTATATCTTATGCCCTAATATTTTCCATCATTGCCTCCTTTATCAATTGTTTATTTTTATTGTTTTGTTTATTTTTATTTGTTTTACTGTTATTGTTGTGAACTGTCAAGAGTGGCTTCATACTGTAGTTAGATGAGTGGTAAATAAATAAATAAGTAAATAAATAAATAAATAAAAGTAACAGAAAACTTGACAGAAAATGCAGTAACGATTTGGGAAGGGTGGTACACCCTTGTTTTTTTCTTTCTGTGAGGCAATGTTTTGCAAATCCAAGAAGGGATAAGACTAGAACATTCTTGGTGAACCTACCTCATGGGTGCCAAAGGTGGCACTCAGAGCCCTTTCTGTGTGCACCCAACATCGCCCTTTCACAGCCATCTGTATTTAGGTTAAATTACTGAATTGGCACTTTGTGCAAAAATAGTGGGTTTTGAATCACAGTTGGGCATTCAGTATCTAAAAGGTTCACCATCAATGGACTAGAACATAAGAACTGATGAAGTGAGTAGGCTAGGAGAAATCCCAAAAAGACATGCAGTATAAGAAAATGCCACTGGCCTAGTGAAATTAGAAGTAAAGGGGAGGGGTAAAGTTTTGGAACACTTCGTTCAGGACAGCATTAGTTCCATTCATGGCCAAATTATTATATATTGACAAACCCAGATTGCATGTCATGATATGCATGGTTAGTGAATTAATGTGCTTACATTATACATTAACAGGCAGCCTTCAATGAAACTGTTTAATTTATGCAGTCTTATCATTTTGCTTTTGATGATATTTTAGGAGCTGAAGGGCTGTGGTGGCATGCTAATGAAAACTGAGGGGAGAATTGGCTGAGATGATGTTGCCCATAATTAAAGGTGATGATATAATGAGGGTGATATGATTGTGCCTGAGCAATCATAGTCTTACAGAAAACCTTTCATACCTCCTGATGACCAATCACAAGACAAAAACAAGTCAATTTACCACTTAAGGAACTGAAAAACATCACAATTAGGATAAACAGATGAGTTTGTCCCCTTAAGGGAATTCTCCTTCCAAAGATGTACTAACTTATTGTCTATTTCTGCCTGAAGCAACTTTCCCCCCTTCATTTAAGATCCTGTTTTATATTTGTTAACACTTTTAGTTCATTAAAAATAACTTCTTTTATGTTGAAAAATAAAGCATTCTCTCAATGTAGCCATTCTTGGTAGGTAAATAATTTTATTTCATGAAGTACAATGAGATTCATAAAGAGGCTTTACATTCAAGGTTGAAACGATGCAACAAGGAGTTGTAGATCTAAGCAACACGTTTTAAGGGAAAAGTTAGATTATTTAGAACTAGCCATGTATTACTTCTGGCTTGCCTCATAACATCACTGATTTGGCATATTTAACATTATTTATCGATTTCATAGGAAATAGATTATTCCCATAATAAGCAACCACACATACATACTTCCAACAGTGCAGTTTCATTAGAAATATGTGCAGAATGGTATAAGTCTCTGTAAATGACAGTTTGATTCACATGAGCCTGAGACTACTTTAAGCTGTAATCCTATGGAAACTAACCTGATCTAGTTTCATTTACACAAGTCTGTAAACAGGTATTGAAGGGAAATTTTATTTCCTGCTCTTAAAACATTTTAAATCCCTCAGCGTTATCTTTTTTCTGGTGCACTGTCATGGAATTGAATGTACATTGGAAGAGAATCCTGTATTTAAATTTCAGTGACCAATCACATGTGTGCTGAGGTTCTTCAGTATAATAATAGTTATGTGCAATTCTGACTGATGGTGATTCAGGATTTTCTTGGTAGAGAGTACTCAGAAGTGGGTTACCATTCCTTTCTCCTGGGGGCCACCTGGGACTGTACAGTTTGCCCAAGTCCACGCGTCAGGGATGCCGAGTGGGGAATTGAACTCCCAACCTCTGGCTCCACAGCTGGATATCTAACTCACTGAGCCATCCAACCAGACACTTTCCTGTTTTTCTGTCTGTATCCCTTTTCACTGTTTTCAAATTAAGGCGCGTTCCCCACCCACACACCGTGTTATGAAGGTTCTAGCATGAGTCTAACTGGTTGCCCTGGGATTGGCACTGAGGGGTGGGGATTTTTCGCCTATCCCACACTGGTATCTGGGGGTGGCTTCCTGATACCTGAGTTGCAACGTTGTTGTTTGGTCACACTGGTGGTTGTAAAGAGGGAATGGAGCTGGTGGGTACAATTCTAATACCCCCTCCGTCACCATCCAACCCAGCACGAGGAGGATCGAGAGATCTCAGTGCTGGGAAAGGATGCCAGGGGAGGCCTTACCTGGGTCATGAGCCACTAAGAGTGCCACTTGGGATCTGGGTGAGGGGGAGGGAATTGGCCGGCCCTGGCAGCCTGAAGACATGACAGGCCATCAGGGGGTGTTACTCACCCAAATGCTCCAGAGTCGGAGGGGTCCCGTGTGAACCCCAGGTACCACGACGTGAACCTGCGTGACGGCAGGCCCCTCAAGAAGTTGCAGGTGGTCCAGACCTTAGTTATGATGTTGTGTTAATAAAGTGTGGCCCAGTTTTATCCCCAATAATGTTGTCTCGTATCATTATTCGCCGTGGGAGGGCAATATACAGGAGGTAAGTTGATGCTTTCAACACACAGTTATTTCTTCCCATGTTCTGTAATCAAGATGCAGGATTGCAGAGTCACTTGCACAAAACAAAGCCAGAGAAGTGCAAGATTTGTAGCCTGGAGAAGTAATGTGCTTTTACAATCAGATGCGCCAGAACATGAAGGGATACTGCTTTCTAGGTACAAGTTTAGTAAAATGTCTAATTCTGGCCTCAGCATGGCTTACACTTTAGTAGATATCCATAGGACCCCACTGTCAGATATCCAAATGGACCTTCGCTAAACATTATTTTACATTAAATTTTAAAAGGAAATGGCCACTCAGTCAAACGTTTAGGCTGTTATATTTCTCCATAAGGATGCAATGAACAGAACACCATGTGATTCAAAGACTCTACAGTAATGCAACCATAGCAATTGTCAGCAAGTTCTGGAGCTTTTGATTCATATAATAACTTGGAGATGATTTGCTGTAGTGCTGGACTGAAATATTTATTCTGGCAATTTTTATGAGTTTTATTATAATGGATTTATTTTTAGGGGTAGACAAATCTCTAAGCGAGCTGCCTATATGCTCTAAGCCAATGTTGCTGAACCTATGGCATGGGTGCCAGAGGTGGCACTTGGAGCCCTTTCTATAGGCACTGCACATCACCCCTTCACAGCCACCTGTATTTGGGTTAAATTGCTGTATTGGCACTTTGCAAAAATTACTGGGCTCTGAATCACAGTTTAGGCACTTGGTCTCTAAAAGGTTCGCCATCACTGCCCTAAGCACATCTGATCTCACCTGATTTCAGAAGCTAAGCAGGGTCGGCCCTGGTTACTAGTTAGTTGGATGGGAGACCACCAGGAAATGCCAGGTGCTGTAGCCGTCTGGAATAGGAATTGGCAAACCACTCCGTTTTTCCTGCCAAAAAAACTCCATGGACATGGAGTCACAAAGAGTCAGTCATGACTGTAATGACACAACACACACACACACACATCTCTAAGCATTCTCATGACTACTTAAGGTACACTAAAACTAAGAAGGGAAACCTTTTGGAAGTGAGGAGGGAAATATGGCAAATTTCTCTAGGTAATGTCTCAGAATATGCAGGTTCTGATGCTTGAAAGAACACCAGTGTCAAAACTTCTCAGTCATCATGTGAATTACATAATCATAAGAATGAAATAATAATGGGAATTATGTAGTTGTGATAATGTAGCACCATTGTGACTGGCTTTCTGTTCAAGGAAAGCAGCTAGGGTAGCTAAGTGATTGCATGGATATATTTTTATTTCTGGAAAGGAAGAAGGGAGGAAGATTTTTTCAGATACTGTAGGTCAAAGCGCTTTCTGCATCCTTAGAATTTAAGTACTCCAATTCACAAATATCACCCTTTTTTCTTGTTCTTGAAGAATTGTGTTTGGGAAGAATTGTTCAGGAAAACCCAATAAGCCATACATCTTTCCCCATTTTCTGAGAATTGATTCATGCTATTTTAAGTAGCTGTGAGAACTATTAGTCTGCATACATTGCAGGATTCACAGTCTCTTATCTTATTTCTGCCAGGAAAACTCCATGGATGTGGAGTCACGCAGAGTCTGTCACAACTGTAATGACACAACACAACACAATTCCCTTACTCTAGGAAACATGATAATAGCAACAGAGGACACTCTTTAAATACTGGATCATAGAAGATTTATAGTGAAAGCTGGTGTAGAAGTTTTGACTTGTTAGGTGTGAACTGTTGGTACCCAATCAGAAAAAATGGATGAAGCCTCAAGATGCAGATACAGTGGATTTTATTCACCTAGAATATGTCTATTAATTTCAGACAAAAGAAAAAATATAGCTTTTAATGCAATAACCCAATAAATTTAGATCTTTCTCCCAATAAATCATGTCACTACTTAGTAAAATTTGGCAACAGATTACAATCTGTTGGATCAGTGATGCGTAAAACATAAGGAAGAGGTACTAGAGTGCATATCACAAATTATGTGTTGGCTATTAGCGCATACCAAGGAATTTCAGAAAAAAATTGTGTATTATAAATTACAACAAAACCACTGATTGTGTGGATGATGAAAATCCATGGATAATTCTAAAATAAATGTGTGAGGCACAACATTTGAGTCAGACTCATGATGTATAATTTATACTCTGGACAACTAGATGCTGTTAGGACAGAATATGGTTTTCAGTCAGCAAAAATATCAGACATTATGTTTCACCTTTGTGTATGTTCAATTTGCATGCAAAACATTATGTACAAAAAACTGATTGTGAATCAGATGTAGGAAGAGCGAAAACCCGATGAAAGGAACATCAAGAAATTAAATCAGTTTAAAGACACCATATTGTTGGCAGAAAATAGAAACAAATCCAAACAACTACCACAAAGAATGTGTAAAAGGAGAATGACAGCTGAATCTTGAGAAAATGACAATTGTGACTGTGGAACAATTACATGACTTGAATGCTGACAATGGAAAATTAAATATATATATATTTGAATTCAAACAGAAATTGCAATTAATGAATCTACCTGTGAAGATTCTCAGTCATTCAGGTGAGTTTATCTGGAAGTTGAGTCATGGCAACTGGACTTATTTTCTGGAGAGACTGAAACATTTCACTGCTTATCCAAACAGCTTCGTCAGTCTGAGAAAAACTAGTTATGAGTCCTCCATTTTAAATGAGTCAGAAAAAGACCATTTTAATGAATCAGAAAAAGACATGACATCTAGGAAAGCTGTAAGAGAACTAGAATTAACCTTAAATTTAAGAATGTGCTGCGGGAGATGAAGGACTAGAGGTTGGAAACAACAGAACTGAATATTGTGTAAAGTTCTGCTGTTCCTGGCATAAAGTTTATAAATTTATCCAAGATAATGTTATCAACAGAGTAACTAGCTACACTACTGCTCTACAGAGTGGAAAGGTGATGGTGCCACACAGTATGTCACGAAAGCCATGCTTTTTCTATTGCTGTCACTCCCAGTGTTTGTGTTCATGTTGTCTCTTCCACCTTCTGAAGTGAACAGTAACTCAGTTTCATCTCAAAGAAGTCATGGTAGGTGAGTCATCACAGAAATGGGGGAGGGATGAAGCATGAGAGATCTTCCCTTTTGTATCTAGATTTTCAAAGAGATCTATAATAAGGCCAGGTTGTTATTGCATTAAAAAAGCGTTAGAGTCACAGATGACTAGCAAGCTACAGATGGTCACCTGCTTATTTCTTACACAATATCATTCTCATTCGCATTCTCAGCACTGACTCCATGTTGGTTTTCTTCCACAGCAGCAGAGGACTTTGTCTAGGCCAGCATAAACTGCCAGATGCATGTAGGTTGTGAGGGATTTGCTACAGGACAACTTATGCCTTCTATCAAATGTGCACCAAATGCACCATTCCTCAGTAGCTCATAGCAGCTGAATTTCAAGTTACAGGGGAAGGTTCTCTTTCCTTTGGACCACAAACAACACAAATTCCTATGAATCCATGGAGCTTACTGATAATCCTTTGCAGGTGGCCATAGATGTATATATTTTTTTAAAGAAAGCATTTAATAGTGTACTGGACAGGAAGACATGTGTTTCCTCTGTTTGTCTTAAGCATTTACTCATTTGCTTAAGTAATATATCTTTAAATGTCACTTTTAAAGGAAAGCCCTTGAGTACTGATAAACGAATACAAAATTTGGGACATGTAATTTTTTAAAATCTCTACTGTATTAGCCATGGTGGATCAGATCCAGTTAGCGCAGATTGACTGTTTGTGCTTCTAGCGTATGAATTATGGAATATGGATATATCCATAGGTAGAGGTATTTAGGGCTTGTCCAATGGCAAGACAATCTCCTAGGATGTGGAATAAGGATGCTGAAATCTTGGCTCAAGATTGGTTTTGAAAAATGGCTTAGTTAAAATTACAGGTAAAAGCCTGGTTATCAATCAAATTACATATAACTCCCCCAACATCATTCCTAGAAGACAGCTCAAATTAATTAAAATAGATACCTATTTTTTTTAAAAAAAACTTGAATATTGTAAACCTCTTTCCTGTTTAACATCCACCTCCCTCTCATCTCTACACTGACAGCAGTTCTTATAAGGTGGGCCTTCTGATCACAAGGGTGCTATAAAAGCTCTAACTAAACAAATTTAGAGGGATTTTTTTTGCAGACCTTTACATTTACAGACCTTCATGAGCAGTTGAGAAACATGACATCTTTACACAGATTCAGCAGAGGATGTAAAACAGAACTGCTTGGGAATCTTAAATTTATCTGTGTCAACCACCTCATAGAGATGTATATTTTGTTCTTTATGCTATTAGGTCCATTTTAAATTTTAATAGCTAAAATCCTGTTGTTCAATTAGGCTTGCAAAAAGGCCTATGACATAACTTGCAATGGCTTGTTGCTACTAATTAATGAGTCCTTGCTTAGATTGCTGTGTATACATTGATCCAGATGATTGGTACTCATGTAAAAATCCAAACAGAGACTCATTAACTGCAAGCAAGAAGTAACTGCTGCATCATGCAAGTTGACTCCCACAGATGTACGGTACAACAGGATGTTGGCCAATATGTTTTATGGTTTAATCTTGATATTTACTCTTCTGGGTGTTCTCCAGCAGAAGATGAGCATATAAATTCAAAGAAAAGATAAACTGAAAGAAATGCAAGCACATACCAAGGTGTGAGAGACTTCCTTATGGAAGTGGGGTGGGGGCTACCTTGCCTTTCCACAACTCCATCATACCATAATGCCTCATTTTGGCTTCAGTCATCTTTTCATGCCCCTCTGGGTGACTAACTCACCTCCAGTAGAATCATAGAATCATAGAATCATAGAGTTGGAAGAGACCTCAAGGGCCATCTAGTCCAACCCCCTGTCATGCACGAACCCCCATCACAGTAAAAGAGGAAAAGGTGAAATATGTGTGTGAGTATGTCTCAGTGTGTATCTACTCCTGCAAATCTTGAGTTCTTCTAGAGACTCTTGGTAATTGTATCTTGTGCGTAACAGTGCCTTTTATTTCTAGAATGGACTGGCAACTGGAAAACCAAGATCACTCTTAAACTGTACATTATTATATTTGAGCAGCAGAGGTGACATGTGATGATGCAATTATTTTTAAATCACTGGCTGACTCTTGTAACTCTCTGTGTAAGACAGAGAGTTCCCTTTGTCTACTTTGTGTATGGCCATCCCTGAAGGGAAATGAAAACAAAAAATACTAGCATCTTCATTTAAACCAAATCCTGTTGTTGTTAATGATAGATCTCAGAACTGATAAAGTTGAAGTAGTTGTTTATGTGCTGTCAAGTAGTTTCTGACTTATGGTGGTCCTAAAAGACTTCTCAAGATACACAAGATGTCCAAGAAGCAGTTTATCATTGCTATCTCCCCATTACCTCAGTGAATATCAATGGATGAGCAAGGATGACAATCTAGGTCTCCAGTGTCCTAGTCTGACATTGTACCCAATACAATGTGCTCACCACATTGGCTCAGAACTAAGTATATTGCAAATAATGATGATCAAAGGAAACGACTTTTGGCCCAGTGGCTGTGCCTAGTTATTGGGCAGTCTGGTTTTATGTCTTCCTAAGTTGTCACTGGCCTTGACTCCAAATGGATCTGCTTGGTTTGCCGAATGCAAATACTGCATCTGCAGGCACAAATAATAGTGGAGTTGAAGGGTATGTAACTCATCGAATCACAGAGTTACAACAGGGCTTTTGAACTATTTTGCTTAGCTCCCCGCTTCACGTGTGGCATCCTCCAGCAAGCGTCCTCAACACATGAGTGGCCACTGAGTATCTTCAATGCAGAGAAGCACACTATCTTCTTTCGGTATAGAGCTTGAACAAATCACCAAAGATGTTCTTGATTCCTCTTCTGTCTTCAGTGAAGACTTGGTACTGATGATGCAACAATACCTCCAGCCATTTGGCAACATGTGTCATGGACTGAGATAATTTCTGAAGCCAAAATTATGAACACGCCAGAATCACATTGAATCAAAGTGTTAGTAAAATAAAATACTCTTGCCATGGGATACAACTTAGACCAACCCCTGGCAATAGGAGTTTGGTTGTTAGAGAATTCTATTTTATTTGAAGCAGATCCCTGTGGAAAAAAAATAAAATAAAAAGTAATAGCTGCCATATCATATAATTTGAGTCATCCTTGCTTTTTTGCAAGGGGTGGCACTGAAAGCAAGACCATCATAATTGTATATTTTCAACTCCAAGTAATAAGATAGTGATTTATTAAATTTTAAAGTATTTTAAGTTGACTTGACATTTAGATAATATTGTTTTCTCTGTCCATATAACTCCTTGCCTAGAGAACCTGTAGGTCACAAACTTCTGTATTAAACCTTTCATAAAGTTAGAAGTTATGTTCAAAATTGGTGATTTATAGAAGCCGTAAGATCACTGAAACTAATAAGCAAAACCAATAATGTGAAAGATACCCATCCCAGCATAACTTGCATGAGACACCTCTGACTTTGAAGGGGAGCAGTATGCATTTTGTGACTATGGGAAACCCTAATCTTTTTTAAAATTCTTGAGTATCTTATGGAGCAATGGAAGTGTTGGTGCAGAAAGCCCAACACAATGCATACTATGAGTATGGAAAATCAGAACTAGCTACTGGGACAGTTACTGTACCTTTGTAGTTACACTTTTAAAGTAACCTTCCTGTTTCTCACAATAGTTCACTCACTATTTAGAACTCTGAACATAGCCATGAGAAGCACCATACAAGGTAGCAGTTGAGCCATAATAAATTTTGAAATGACACTGGTCACCGTGGCCAGTGGCAATCACTGAGTTTATTTATTTCACATCTGTAAATTTTTTTCAAAATTTGTGAATTTATTCATACATTTGACAGACATGTCTAACCTTGTGCATTCAGCCATTTAGAGTATTGGATTAGAACTGCCATTATTTTCTCATCAATGGTTTAACCTGAAAAACATTGAGCAGGTACATCTGATTTTATTTGCTAAAGGAATCCAGAGGAAGAGAAAATGACAGATTTCCCCTTTCCCAATCTTTGCAATCTTCAGGTCGAATTGCAAATTTGGTCATGCAGACAAAAAGCCAGAACCTGCCAATAGAGATGGGCACGACTCAAAAAAAAATGGTGTTTCGTTTGTCGTTTGGTCGTTTAGGGGTCCGTTTTGGTTCGTTTTTGTTTTCGTTGGGTTTTTCGCAAATTTTTCATTTTCATTTTCGTTACGTAATGAAACAAAAAACAAAAACGAAAATGAAAAATTGCTGTTTCGTTAGCATTCTTTTCAGTTCAATGCATTTGCCGCAACAAAAACGAAAAACACAGCAAAATTTTTCGTTTCGTTTCCGTTTCCGTTTTGTTTTTGAAAAAAATTTGTTTTCATTTTCGTTACGTAATGAAATGAAAAAACAAAAACAAAAATGAAAATTTCGCTGAGTCGTGCCCATCTCTACCTGCCAATGCTGCTAGTAGTTGAAATCCAGCAAGGAGATACCCCAGGCCTAGCAAGAAGTGAAGAAAGGCACTGGGAAGAGGCAGGACAGGAGTGCTATGAAGTCTACTTTGAGTGAGTTCCCTTCTGGTGAAAATGAGCAGGGGAAATGAAAGAACAATTGGAGGAAGGCAGCACTGATCTTGAGAATCCCAAGCTGGGTGGCCTGCTGCTGGTAAACTGCACAAGTAGGCATTGACAAGGTGTGGGAAACAGGCCAGGCAACTGCAGTTGGCCCCAGACTTCTTCACGGAAGATGAGGACCCACTTGACATTCATCTCCCCTGGGAATTTAGACATTATATTCTGGGTGGTTACTATGTGGATGTCTTTTCTCTCCAAAAAACATGCGAAGAAGAGGGCCAAACTAGGAGCAAGGGTAGAACCAAGAAGAAAGCCAGGCAGGGAGAAGTGAACATGACATTGGATAACAGGCTAGTGAGTTACATTGAGTTCACAGGTATTGACCAGACAGCAACACAGTGGCAGGCACATCTCGCCTCCTGGAGGACAAACTTGGGAGTCTCATGGAAACCATTGCTGCCTTACTTCCTTGGAAAAAGAGCTCTGGGCACTCTTATGTCACCTTATCTTTGCTTGAAGGGTCATGGCTCAAGGCTGGGCATTTTGTCTGAGGCTGGCGAAAGCAGCAGCAGCAGGGGATTTAAAATCCCAATACCATATCAGAATAACCAAGGGTATGAAAAAAATACCTCCTATCCTTCCTAGCTGAATTTAGTGGAGTAGTGATCTGGCAGATGCCATGGGAACATGGGAACACCCGACAGGTACAATCTGATGCAGCAGCAGTGTGGGCTTTGTCCTTTATTTTAATGGGAGATGATGTTCAAAAAGATGACCACTCAAGTGGTTGGGTATGGAAATCCTGTGGGATCCTGCTTTTTAAAGAACTTTTCCCCACAACTGTAGCATTTACCATCTGGCAGAAGGAATTTCACAACAGACATGTTAAATTCTGGTGTGGCACTCAGGCAGAACCAGCTGTGATTAACTGCTAGTCTTCTACATCTGAGTTGGTCATGAGGCTTGTTTGGAGGCTAGTACTTTTATGTTTCTCAGGTTTTTTGTGGTCATTTTTGTTCCCAGTCTCCATAACAGTATAGCAGATACCCTCTCTAGTTTTCAGAAAGACAGGTTCTATTGACTGGCACCATTGACAAGAAGCAGTCCAGACCCATTCCCAGAGATGTGGAACCTTGGAAGCAGGACATGATGCATGGAGTGTTCAAACCCATGGCACCAGTCACTCTGAAGGTCTACAGTTCAGCCAAATGACATTCTTATATTAGGCAGGGTATAACCTATGCCTCCCAACAACTGAGTTGGTGTACCTATCCTTCCTTCTTCCAGGGGAAGAGCATTTAGGATGCTATGCACACAAGTGGTGGCTATTGCCTTTTCCAGCCAGGTTGCAGGGCCTCCAGGACCTTTGCACAACATTTCTACTTAAGGCAGGCCTGCCCAAAGTCCAGCCTGGGGGCCAAATCTGTCCCATCAGGCCATTCTGAGTGGCCCGCGGCTGGCTGGCCTGCCCCTCCCTCCCCCTCCTTTGCCCCATTTTTTTAAAAAAAAATCTTCCGCCAACACTGACACTGCCAGGAAGCTTGTGAAGCACGGCACGCGGGCGGGCCGCCGCCACCGGCACCGCTGGGAATCTTGTGAAGCTCAGGAACACCGGCACCACTGGGAAGCTTGGGGGCATGCAAGGTCACACAGATCACCTCTTCCAAGGGGCGACCTGTGGCCACGGCTCCCTGTGCTTCCTTTGGTCCCCACCTTCCTTCTTTCCTCCCTCCCTTGGTCCCCACCTTCCTTCTTTCCTCCCTCCCTTGGTCCCCACCTTCCTTCCTCCCTCCCTCCCTTGGTCCCCCCCTCCCTCTATCCTTCCCTTCCTTGTTCCTCACTTTCCTTCCTTCCTCTCTTGGTTTCCACCTCCCTCCCTCCCTCCCTTGGTCCCCACTTTCCTTCCTGTGGGTGGGGTTGCAAGGGGTCAGTGGGTGGGGCTTGCAGTGGGGTGGCAAGGTTGGGGAGCAACCGGCCCCTGACACATTCTCAACCACCAAATCTGGCCCTCTTTACAAAAAGTTTGGGCACCCCTGACTTAAGGGAACCATGAAGGACTGGCAAAGGACATTCTTCCCCCCGCCCAAAAAAATGGATGGGAGGATAGAGATTACACTCAATATTTTTTCAGCCATGCTGTGGCAACCCCTGTCGTTTGTTGGTCACATTATGAAGCTCTTCTGTTCAAGGCTTCTTACTCCATCTTTTTTTGGCCCTTCAGAATTGGCAAGCTGGTGGCCAACTCAGCCACCGATGTAGCAGGCAGGGTTCTGCGTAGCCAGACTATGTCCCTTCACAACGGAGACCTGCCTTTACTCCTCTGGTTCTCTAAAACTGATCAGTGTGGTTGCATCCTGTGGCTTGTCCTTTGCCCCAATAAAGGGGGTGGGTAGAGATGGGCACGAAACGAACAAATTTTTGTTTCCGTTTTTGTTTTTTCGTTTCGTTATGTAACAAAACGACAAATGAATTTTGTCTCTAAAATGAAACGAAACTAACAGAAACACCAGAAATTTTGTCGTGCGTTTCATTTCCGTTACTGCAATATGAGAGAATTGCTTAAAATCCTTAAAAAATCACAAAAAATTGAAATGAATGGTAACGAAATGGTAACAAAACAAACAAAAATGAAAATGATTTTTTTGCAAAAATTCACAAAAAATGGAAACGAACCGAAACGGACCCTCCAAATGACAAACGACAAACGAAATGCCATTTTTTTTATTCATGCCCATCTCTAGGGGTGGGTCATGCCCAGTACAGGCAGTGGAGTGCTTCCTACACCCGTGCCTGGCATGAGGATGGCACACTGTTGTCATGGGAAGGTGGTAATCCTGATCAAGCTGACTGAGAATGACATCACCAACCAAAAGGGTCTCTATTCATGAAGGCAGGCCTCTACTTGATGCCCATGACCCCAAGGGAATGGACATTGCCCTCCAAAATGTGACCAGGGCAGTTGGTGAATTTGTGATGTCCAGGAAGGAGGGGATTTGGATCAGCCACACAGGCATCTCACATAAAATGGGCTCATTATTCAGAATCAGGCCTGATAGGATATACATATTGTACCAGGAATGCAACGTTTGCCTAGCAGATATTAGGAAGGCCTTTGAAGATTGGTTGCAGCTCTAGTTATCTGGAGGGAGCTGAGCCTGGCCCAGCTCTAGTGGTAGTTTGGAGCACTGAGATGGGATCCAAGCAGTTATAGGATGACACACGGGCCCTGCATGTCCTGATGGAATCCCTACACAGGAACCAGGGAGGGGCTCTTAGGCTGTCCCAGCTCTGGTTGGACAGACTGCCCCTGCCTTTTGATGGCACAGAGCTATGGAATGCCATATGTTTAGGTGGTCTCACAGAGAAATCCTGTGGAGATGGTGGGTTTACATCACGAGGGTTTTAGGTCTCCTGGTGACCTGGACACAACTCACTGCAGTGCTATAATAAAAGCAGTGCTGTGAATAAAAAGTTGTGGCCTTTTTATTCACTGGTATGCCTGTTCTTCAAGGTGACTGGTGGGGGTAAGCTTAGCTGTAGGACAACATCAGAACACAAGAGGATTTGATGCAATACATCATAAAGTAAAGCCTAGATGTAAACTGGCTTCAGTTTATTGAAACAAGACAGCACATTGTAGTTTAAGCACTTTCTTCAGAGTCCTTCCTATCCTTGCCCCAATCACAGCAGCACCCCAATGCCTTTGAAAGGAAACTCAGCGTGCTCCGAGTTCAGCACGTACTGTCCCTTAATGATAGGCATTACATTTGCACAGTGCCATAAATCAAACCTAAAGCCTGTTTTAAATAGGATGCAGATCCATGTGGGCATTAGTTCTCTAAGTGATCGTTGGAAAGAGAGAAAGGAAAGGGAGGGGGATGCTGCCATAAATGTCCTACCACATGGTCTCCTTATAGACTAGAAAGCTTGCAAAGAATGTTGTATCTCTATTCTTATTCACAGAGCTTTTTTCATATAATGATATTTAATGACTTCTTTTTTAAAAAGAAAGAAACTGGCTCTGAATTGCAGCTTTTCAGTGGTTTACCTGTCTTAAGAATTTCACCCCACACACCCTTCAATTTTTTTTTTGTGGCAATCTGGAGCTCAGTTTACTAGGTGTGTCATATCCTCTTTCACCCCTCTTCTTTCTTTCTTTCTTTCTTTGTTGCTTTCTTTCTTTCTTTCTTTCTTTCTCTCTCTCTCTCTCTCTCTCTCTGTCTCTCAGCCCTTGTGGGTGAATAAGCAGAAGCGTACATGTAAAGACCTGCAATTACTGTCCCTGATTTCACTGTGAAAACTTTATAACGGTCACACTGAAAAATCTTCCTCCACCCCTCCCACTCCTTCTAAGAGAACAAAAAAAAAATCCATCAAATTAACACATCAATGAGTTGATTGTAATCTCCAGGGTTCAGTGTAGCACTTTCTAGCCTCTCAGACAGGAGGCCAGCATGATTTATCAATGCAAACCTAATAGCATCAATATGAATCTAACTAAAAATCAATATTTCATTACCAAATTGTTAGTGAGAATGAAGAAAAATTGCCAGAGTCAAAGCATTCTCTAGGGTAGGAGCATCTGGAGTTCAATGTGACAAGATGAGTGATGCATGACTCGGGGCCTAGGGAAGGACATTGGGAGGACAGGCCACTACGTAAGGCCGAAGACTCATGAAGAAATCTCTCTCCCTTACTTTTTTTACCCTTTCTGAACAGCTTTCTCTAAGAAAAGGAAAATGTCTGGGAAATGTAAGACACTGGATTATTTACTGAAGCAAGGGCACAATAACAGACACACTTAAATTCAAACTGCTGAATAAAACAGGCACCATATTCACAATGTCACATAAGCATGTATGCATGCACACACAACTTTCATATCTAGCAAGCACTTTTGGAGCTGAGAAACTAGATTCTTAGCTCTCTCAGCAGCATGTGACGTGGTACCATCACATGGACAGGGCCAGCACGTCCATTAAAGTGAACTAGGCAGTTGCCTAGGGCGCCAAAATGGAGAGAGGGTGCTGGCCAGCCTGCCCCCCCTGCCGCCCCCCCCCCCGCTGCTGGCCACCGCTGTCCGTCCCCCCACCGCCCGCCAGCTGTCCGTTGTCGCCCGCCCATTGCTGCCTGTCGCTGACTGCTGGCCGCCGGCCGTCCCCTGCACCCATCGCTGCCCACCCCTCCCATGCCCGTCGCTCTCTGCCCCTGTGCCCGTCGCCATCCCCTGCCATCTGCCCCCCCCCCCCGCACATGCAGGATCCTGTGGCTAAGAGGAGGCAGATGGTGTCATGCTTGTAGAATGCCATAAGGAAGAGAAAAGGGTACCATCAGCATGAAGCTGTCTACACTGTATAACACCATGTCATGGCAAACCATCTGTCCATATAACTTGTTGACTCTTGATCCAAGTGTGGAAGGTGTAGCCTTATCTAGAGATTTTGGAATCCAGGTGCCCTTCTACCAAGACCTCACCTTCATCAGCCTAGATATTATTCTACTTTGATTGGCAGTGGTGTTCCATGTTTTCAGGGGCACTCTTTCTGGTTGGAGATATTGGTGGATGTAGCCGGGGTTTCAAAGCACATGATCTACTACTCAGATATGGCTGTTTCCTTAAATGTCAAACAGTGCTCAGCCACAACAACCACATTTGTGGTATTCACCAGAACCCAGTTAACTCTGAGAGCAGCCTAAAACCCTAGCTCACAACCAATTGTCCTGATTCATTTCTTCTATGCTTAGCTGTGAAATCTGGGCAGTCCATGATCCCAGGAAAAGTGGGAGTACAGTAAGTGTGACTGAGAGGTCTATGAGTAGATAACTAGCTCTTTCCCTGCCCCTCTGACACACATCTAGCCCACACAGACCACACCACCATGTGTGTCTGTTAAAAAGAAGGTTTAACAAGGGGAACTAACAATGTGATCCCACCTGTGAGATAGATTCAGCACATTTTTAGAAGAGGTTCTCCCTCAGTGTATCTGTTTATCATAGCATGTGGTTTTCCTCACCTGTGGATCTTGCTGTTAATCTGTTTCATTTTTGTGACAGGCCATTTCTTCCTTCTTTTCTGTGATCTAATATGTATACGAGGTAACCTGCTTCTGCACAGTCTCAGAACACCAAAGGAATGGTAAAGTACTTCTCAGTACTGTATGCCTAAAAAACCCTGGGAAAAAATAAGTCAGAATTGACTTGCCACCACCTTTTTTCCTACTTATTTTCTTACTTGCATCTTATATTAATATACCATCCACCTAAAAACTTTCTAGGCAGTTTAGAATAATAATAATAATAAAAGAAGTAGCACATAAAACATAAAGGCTAGAACAAAATGAAGCAAGCAAGAGTAAAATCTGTACTTACATAATTTTAATATCCATGTGGACCAATACTATTTCTTCTCATGTAATTTACAGACAAACCTATCTACCAAACAAGCATAAAGAAAAGTTCTCTTGTTTTGTGGTTCCACCCCAAACCCAGTTGAGTTTGTAAATAATATGACCTTAACAGCTGGAACATTCTTGGAGTACTAATCCCAAAAGGTAGCTTTTTGAAGTACTTAAAATCATTCATTCTTGAAGTGAGAATAATTAGAGTGGGAAATTTGGTTTTTCTAATATTGTACAAAGAGAAGAAGGCAAATGCTTTAGTTGACCAGTGTATAAAGCAGTGCAGTAGGCATAAGTATCATAGTTCAGACTCCCCATTTCTCTCCTTACTTAGGGCATCCCGAGCCAAATCCACACTGTCCATTGGTTATATTAGTCACAAAAATAACAGTGAAGCTTTTCTGTGATTGTTTCTGGGACAATTGTCTTGGGAGGGAGGACCCAAGGTTTCAAATCAAAGAAAGAGTAATATGTTACAGTATACTCTCCTGCTCTTCTGTCTTTGCCCACTGCTTGACTATACTGGTCTGAGTGAAGTCAAAAACACACATTCAGAGGAATATATCTTGGCTGCTCTACCAGTGTTGTCTTCCTAGCCATCTACTTTACTATGCATGACTCCAAAAATAGACGGTCAAAGGAAGGAAGTCCTTTGTTTTGACACCAGAGAGAACTGAGATGATACATGTGGTTCTACATTTCATGTATTTCCTCAGTTACCCCTTTGAGGCATTTGAAAGAGACTTTCTTCCACAAAAGGATCTCTCTGAATCTGTGCTTTTGGCCCGGAGTGGGCTTTCTACATGAATGTTCCATTGGCAATGAGCAGTAAGAGGAAGACCGTGGGACCACAGTGAGGTATGAGGAAGGTGTCAAGGCATCCCCTCAGGGTGCAACTACACAGCAGGAAAACTGTGACCAGATCTGTTGGGAAGCTACACAAAAAGCTACTTTAACAAGCTCCAAAGAGCTACCTCAACAAGGGACTGGCAGGAACTGTGCAAGGTGAAACTCACTTGGGAGATGATTCCAGAACACAGGGCCAGCCACAGATAAGGCTCAGTTGCGCGTCACCATTTTCCGAGCCTCCATGGGCGTGGCCACCTGAAGTGAGAGCACCGGCGACATTCTGGTAGGTCGGGCCTCAGTTGATCTCTGAGAGATTTACTCTGCCAGGTATTCAGGTCCCAAACTGTGGAGGGTTTTATTAATTAAAACCAAGACCTTGAATCTTATTCAGGATGCAACGGGTAGCCAATGCAAGTGAGCCAGTACTGGGGTGATGTGGTCATATCAACGCACACCTGCCACCAGTCTGGTTGCAGTATTCTGCACCTGCTGAAGTTGCCGAACAAGAGTCAAGGGCAACCCCACGTAGAGAGCGTTGCAATAGTCTATCCTCAAGATCACAATCGCTTGCACTATAGTTCTCAGGGAGTCCTCATCCAGGTATGGACGAATCTGGACAATCTGTCAGAGGTAGAAAAAGGTGGTCCTGGAAACGGCTGCCACCTGGGCCTCCATGGAGAGAGCCAAATCCAGGACCACACCCAGATTCCAGACTCTGTCTGCCAGGTGGAGAGAAACACCCTCTAGACTAGGGAGAGGGCCTCCGTATCTGGAAGAGGAGGCCCTAAAGAACATAACCTCGGTCTTCTCCAGATTGAATTTGAGTCTGTTGGTCCTGGTCCATTCCATGACCACATCCAGGGACAAGTCGAGGGTCTGTACAGCATCAACTGCAGAGGTGCAAAAGGATAGAGCTGCATGTCATCAGCATACTGAGGACAGCAGATTCCAAATGTCTTAATGACCTCTGCCCATGGCCTCATATAGATGTTAAATAGCATGGGAGAGAGAGCCGACCCCTGAGGAACCCCACAAAGGCACATCCAAGGAGTTGACAACCCCCCCTCAAGCTGCACATGCTGGGGGCGGCCCCCTAGGAAAGACCGGAGCCAGCTAAGCGCTGTGCCCCCGATCCCCACCCCAGAGATCCAGTCCAGCAGGATACCATGGTCGACGGTATCAAAGGCCGCTGACAAATTCAGAAGGACCAACAGGGTAGAGCAACCCCTGTCAGCCCCCTGGAGGAGGTCATTTTGCAGTGTGACTAAGACTGTATCAGTCCCCTGACATGGCCTGAACCCAGACTGGAATGGGTCAAGGACTTGTTCTTCCTCCAGGAACGACTGGAACCAGATGGCAGCCACCCTCTCAATTACCTTGCCCAAGAAGGGAACACTGGCTATTGGACAGTAGTTAGCCAATTCATCCGAAGCCAGGCCAGGTTTCTTTAGGGTGGGCTTCACAACTGTCTCCTTCAGGCAAGAGGGAAAATTCCCTTCCCTGAAAGAGGCAGTGGAAATAACAGAAGCCCACTCAGGCATGCTCCCTCTGGCGGTTTTAATGAGCCAAGATGGGCAGGGATCAAAGGGGGAGGCTGCTGGCCTGCAATGTGCCAGGGCCCTGGAGGCCTCAATAGAGGAAACCGGCCCAAATTCAACCAAACGAGGAGACCGAGGGGGTGCAGCGCCAGGGATGCTCAAGGACGGGCTAGAGCAACTGGAGTCTAGACTGGTTCGGATGGCCTCAATTTGATAGATAGATAGATAGATAGATAGATAGATAGATAGATAGATAGCTTTGGTTGAGGGAAACTGATACTGCTATGGATGCCTCGTTGCTTCCCCTCTTCCCACCTTGAACTAGCGTTGGCTGAGGCAATTACATTTTCTTAACTGACTCATATTGATTCATTCAGTTTGAAAAAAAAAGTGGAAGCCTCAGCAGTGGAGGGGAAAAGTAAAGATAGAGTATACAGTCAATGGAAAATAATACAAATCCAAATGCCCCAATCCCAAAGCATTCACTGCATTATTTATCAATTTAATTACCTCCTAAAACAGTGCTTTCTTGCAGCCACACCAGCCCCATGGCCATGGACTTGTACAAGACTGGTTCTTTGGCTTGAATACGGAGATGAGCACTGCCCTTAGAGTCAGACACAACCAACACACATATGCAGTGGGAACTTTTACCTAACTTGCATGCTGTCCATCTTCATTAGCTTCATTAACCTCAGTGAGGAGCAGAATTGTTGCTCTGTAGGGAACAGGACTGTACCTGTTTCATATGTAAGATTGTTTTTCTGTTTTTCTCTCCAGCCAATGTTTTAAGGAAATATTTTGTGTGAAAACATGTGACCAAATGGAGGGAATGACTAAACTTAGTCTGAATTAATACTTTGGGAAAAATATTCTCTAGGAGCCTATTTTCCAATTCTGGCAGGAAGTAACCTTTATTCTATAAATTCCGATTTTATTTGTGGCTCTCTCCTTATTTAGTATTTTTGCTCATGAAGTATGCCAGTTTTGGAACTGTGATCTTTTCATTACTTCAGTGTTTTTGTTGCCTTATGAGCTTGGTTCAATCTGTGGAAGGATTTTCCTTTCTCCTGAGGCCCATTCACTTTCTTTAAATTCTGAAAGAAGCTAAAATCCAAGGGTTCTTCCTTTTTATGAGATATTTATAGTGTCCAGGCTTAAATGTGTCAGTCCAAATATATATTTAATTCTGTCTAGAGTTTTTGTGGCGCTTGAGGTTTAAAGGAATAAATGAATTTTTACAGATTACATGATGACTTTTGGATACAAAGAAAATGTTTAATAAAGTTGAAATATAATGCAGAAAAGAATCTAAAGCAAATGTGCTTATTAGTCCAACATATGGTAATTATAATGAAAATGACTTTTCCTTAAACTAAACCTTAACTGCAAAAAAGAAACAACTGCAATGATGAATCATCTGCATGGAGTTGATAATTCTCTGCAACAGACAGAACTATAGGATCTCTTTTGCTTTATCTTGGTATCACAAAATGGTCTGTAGAAGGCTCCGTGTTTTATAGACTACTGTAAAAGTCTTCAAAATTTAATGTTTGACTGAAAAAGTAAATGTGTGTGACAAACCAGTCCACCAACTTAGACTCAATGAGTTGTAGTGTTTGAATGGGTGTGCATGAGAGAGAGAATGCATATGATGTGGCTACATAGCTCCAGCAAAAATTAAGGTGAATGGGAAATCACAAGATAATTAAGAGGCAAATATAAATATCAACTGTATGAGTAATTTGACTCAGGATTAGAGATGGGCATAAAACAGAATTATGTTTTGTTTTGTTTCATTTCAGTATTCATTTTGTTTAGTTAATAATGAATTTTTATAAAGAATTTTCATCATGAAACAAAATGAAATGAAATGCTTCATCAGGCTATAAATAATGGGGAGCTTTCCTTTTTTAAAATTTAACAGGGAGCTGACTGCCCTAAATCAAAGACCCTTAAACCCTCCAATCAATTTGCTTCCAAGCAAAGAACCCTCTGTAAACAAGCTAGAAACCTAATGGCTAGCTGCTGCACTGAGAGATCAGAGAGCAACAGCTGATCGGCAGTGCAGAAAGTAATCTCTCTCTCTCTCTCTCTCTCTCTCTCTCTCTCTCCAGTGCTACTTAAAAAGGAAAGGAAACCAATAAGCTTAAATCAATTTGCAGACACAGCCAGCAAAAGGAAGAGCTCACCTCCTGGCTAGCTTCAGGCAGATCAGCTGAGGCATGGGAAGAAAGGAAAACAAATAAATAAGTTTAAAAATAAACCTTGTTTTCAAGATGGCTGGATGGTTAGGATGAATTGTTTCATTTATGAAACAAATATTTTTTGTTTCATTTCTTGACAACATGATATTTGATGTTTTGTTTCGTAAAGTTTTATAAACTTATGAAACGATGAGACAGTATGTTGTTTTTTGTAAGGTGCCTATCCCTACTCAGGATAAAACCTATACTCAAAACAATTATATGCTAATTAAAAAGCATGTTTGCTTTTTCCTCACTTAACATGTTATTTTGATGCCTTCTCACTGTAAAACTCTGCTACCAAATAATACCTCACTGTCCTTCCCCTTCTGTTTATGCAATAACTTGTTGCAGCTAATTGCAGCTAATTGTTGAAGAGTTGGTCTGTTTTGTTCATTTACTTGGTCATGTGCCCAGCTGTACAACTGAAATGCTCCTCAGCACTCCTTCTATTAACTGCAATTAGCAATGTATACACATTATCTGAACACCAAAAGTATTCCAGTAGACAAATAACAACTATTTGAATTGCTCTTAATACAATCCAGTTTACAACTATGACACCTTCATAAATCAGGAATAATTTGCATGCAGAGAATTCAAGAAGACTCAAGTGAAGCACACTCACTCACTCACTGTATGGCATACAGTCAGGACTTCCACATCTTAAAGAGTTCTGTTCTGGCAATTTGGCCTCAGAGGTTCTTGATGACTCGTGGGAGTAAAATACCTCAAATTGGAAGAAGGTAGAGCAGCTTCCTCACCTATCTGCCATTTACAGTATATCACAGAAATGAATACACCCCCTCACATTTTGTAAACATTTTAGTATATCTTTTCATGTGACAAAACTGAAGAAATGACACTTGGCAGTGAGTATACAGCTTGTATAGCAATGTAAATGTGCTGTCCCCTCAAAATAACACAACACACAGCCAGTAATGTCTAAACTGATAATTGCAAGGACTTGCAAATGTGCCCAGGTGGGAAGAGTTCATATGGCGATCCCATATGTCCCTTCCAAGCCCAACTATAAACATGTCCAAACTAGAGATGGGCACGAAACGCCAAAATGGCTTTTCATTTCATTATTCGTTACTCCACCCCGTTTCATTTCATTTAATATGAAATGATTTTTTTAAAAAAAATTGTTTCATATTTTGTTTGTTTCATTTCATTTTTTTCTTTATTTTTAGCATGGTCAGCACTTTTTATTTTTAATTTTTATTATTATTATTTTTAAAAGTTCCCAATGCCGGGGGCTATTTTTTTTTACAGCTGATAGGTGCTGGCTTGGGGCCAGTGCTGAGCAGCTGAGAGGCGCTGGCTTCCCCATACCCTTTTTTTAAAAAATATATTTTTATTTTTATTTTTTCTCCCTCCACGGGCCAGGTGGTCCACAGGCTGGACCGATGTTTATTTATTTATTATTATTTTTTACTCCCTGCCTGGACCAGCTGGCCCACGGGCTGGACCAACATTTATTTATTTATTTAAAAAAGTCCTGGCTGGGGCTAGCACCATTTTTTATTTTTTATTTTTATTTTACAGTGCCGACCACGTGGACCTGGGGTGTGGGTCAGTGCTTTTTTAATTTTTAATTTTTCCTCTTCTTTTTTCTTTTGTTTTCCTCGTACCAACCATGTGGCTCCTGGGCTGGGTCAGCACATTTTTTATTTTATTTTTTTCACGTGCCTAGCTGGATCCGCATGGTTGGAGAAGATGCTGTGCTGGGGAAACAAAAAATGAAATGAAATGAAATGGAAATTTCCATTTTTTTGTTTCATTTTTCTTAGAGGGGGCTGTTTGTTATTTGTTTCTTTACCTCACAAAATGAATAATGAATAACAAAATGAATTTTTAATTTGTTTTGTGCCCATCTCTAGTCCAAACATATCTAGGACTTAGTTGACTGTGTTTTTCTCAGAATTTAGGTATGTTCATCCCCTTTGGTTGCTCAGATTTCAAGCTTCTATTAAGGAGAAAAAGACAAGTCTGTAGCCTTTTTAGTAGAGATGGGCACGAAATGAGCGATTTTTCATTTTCGTTTTCGTTTTTTCGTTTCATTACGTAACGAAACGAAAAAGAATTTTGACTCCAAAATGAAACGAAACGACCCGAAACACGAAAAATTTTGTCGACCGCTTCATTTTCATTACGGCAAATACATTGAATTGTGTTAAATGGTAACGAAACAGCAATTTTTTGTTTTTGTTTTTGTTTTTTTGTTTCATTACGCAACAAAACAAAAATGATTTTTTTTTGCAAAAAACCTCACAAAAATGAAAACGAACCGAAACGGACCTCTAAACGACCAAACGACAAACGAAACACAATTTTTTTGAGTCGTGCCCATCTCTACTTTTTTGAGGTAGAGATAGAAGACAAAGCATGCAATCACTGCTTTAGTCTGTTTTGCAAAAAATTACCCAGTCTTTCAGCATGGTTAGCCAATGAGTAATGCTAGTTTGACAGGACCTTATAGATATGTAAATGGAAGACTCAGTATATAATAGGTAGATGTGGCAATTGTGAGAATTCCTGGTTTCCAAACGACTAAAATCACTATTCAGAGCTCCCTGAAAAAGGTGTGTATGAAGCAACAAAACAGTAGGAACTCATCCAAGCTCTGTATAATGCTTTTTTCCCTAAGTTTTCAGCAAAAATAAGTTCTATGCAATCTTCTGGAGGCTTCTGGCAGTTTAGCTGAGATGTTTGTTAGGTGCTACAGTAGAGAAATGAAGAATTGGAAAACCCACAGGAGGAGAATAAATGTTGTGATAGCAAGAATGTAAAACTTACTAAGCTCTGATCTGAAATTTCCGGGAAAGGTTTTGAACAACAGAAGGAAATTGCAATGTCCTTTTAAATGAACCAATTATACATATTATTTTTCTTTTTATACATGTTTAAACTGCTTATGTTGATATATGTATGTTCTATTAAGTTAAATGGGCCTTCCATTGCAATAGATGCAACTATTATGAAGCAGAGATTTGCAAATTTATTTTTGTGGACCACAGCTCCCAGAAACTCCCAGCCACTATGGTCAATGACTATTCTGCATAGGGGACCCTGAATATTTTTTTTTTGAGGTGTTGGAAATACAGTTGCCATCAGTAAAAATGGATAGTATAAAACCAGCCCTTATCTAAAGAGAATATTTCCTGACATGTATGATAAAATGTAATTATTTATTTCTATGCTCTTCCAAGGTACGTGGCTGCTTCATATGACTGCTTCTCCCGATTAGGCTCCTCACAAGAGAAGTTCTGATTGGCTCCAAGCCCAAAGTAAACCTCATGACTTAACTAAGGATAACAACATAGGCCTCCTTACCTTCCATGCTAACCATTACACTCCACTTTCATAGGTCTGGGGTTACTGTATCAGGGACACCAATAGGATAGAACATAAGAACAGCCTTGCTGGAACAGGCCACAGCCCATCCAGTGCAGCATTCTGTCTCTCACAGTGGCTCACCATTTGCTTCCAGGTATTCCCAAGCAGATGTCTTCACCTGCTTATGATTCCGTGCAAATGGCATTGAAAGATATCCTGCCTATCTCTCCAACTCAGAGGTTGTCCTTAGGCAACCGTAATGATAGCCATTGATACCCTTGTTCTCCATGAACTTGTCCAATCCTTTCTTAAAGCTGTCAAGGCTGACAGTTGTCACCGCTTCTTCTGGCAGGGAGTTCCACAGACCAGTGATCCTCTGGGTGAAAAAGTACTTTCTCTTATTTGTTTGGCATCTTGCACCCAAAAGTTTCATGGAGTGCCCCCTAGTTCTAGTGTTGTGCACTAGGGAAAACAGTTTTTCCTTATCTACTTTGCCCACACTGTGTATGATTTTATAAACTTCAATCAGGTAATCTCTTAGGCACCGTCATTCAAGAGTGAAGAGCCCCAGCCATTGCAGCCTCATATGTTCCAGTCCACAAATCATTCTGGTTGCCCTTCTTTGCACTTTTCCATTTCCATAATATCCTTCTGGAGTTATGGTGACCAGAACGGTACACAATACTCCATGTGGGGCCTCACCATAGATCATCCTTGTTGCTCTCCTCTGAACTTGTTCCCATTTTGTAATGGAATGGGCCATCTTCTTTTTGAGACACATTAGGGCAGTGGTAGCTGGGGAAATGCATTAATGAATGTGCTTAATATGTATAAAATGAAGATTAGCATGGTATGTAAATAAAGATGTCTAATTAGCAGTCATTTCTACTTATCTCCCTAAGGCTCTTGTGGGTAAGATTGTCCATTTTAAGTCATTCCCCCAAGGGAGTTTTGTCAAAATGAAGTGACTCCTAGGTGTTTCTGGATTAAAGATAATGTTCCTCTGGATCTAGTTTCGGCCCAGGCTCCCATGGCCAGTTGTTTCCCCAGATATGTCTTGTGATTAGGGTTTTTTTAATGAGAAAAAGTGAAGGGAGGGTGGGAATGGAGGAGTTGAGGAGGACATAGAAATATCAGAACTGGACTGTGGACATTCAGGGTCCTGGGATAGCTAGTGAGGCCCCTTCAGGAGTCCTTTTTAAGAATTGTAGTTCACACACCCAATAACTGATGTTATCTATGAGCTCTGCTTGTAGTACATTTATTGAACAGCCAAAGATTTAGTTGTATCTTATTCTTTTCATGGCATTCATTTTCCCCCTTGCTTTGTAAGCTCAAAATGGAAACATGTCCTATAAACAATGTTTCTTCAAATTAACTTGTATTTTCTTCCCCTTCTGTGATGTTCCAATGTCTTCCTTTGTATGAATGATGAAATGTAGTTGAAAGTTTTAATCCTCTCTGCTATGACAACTTCACAAACTTTACATTTAAGTTTACTGTCTTTATTTGTTTTGTTTGATCAATTCTTTTTATATGGCTCTGTTGATCGGAACTGATGTGCTTTTATTCCTATTATAACTTTTATGTACAGGATCCATGTCATTTTGGTTTTCAGGATACATCAAACCTTTCTGAAATAAATTTCATGCTTTTCAAAATAAAATTGTGACACAGTATGGCTCACTTTGATGGATCATCACCAGTCAGGACATTCAACAATGTCTAATTTTGTTTTACCTGCACTTTGAATTCCTCTGCTTGAGTGGAAAATGTGTAGTTCAAAAGCTTGTACACAATAGATGTAATCTTTTGAAGTATGATCCACCTAAAGGGTGGTAAGATGCAAAGATAGCTAGATCTCCTGTATCTTTTAAAGGTACAACACACAAGAATATTTTTAGATTTAGCTTTATTAACTTGCACATGAGAATTCACTTGTTCCAAAATTCATTAAAGGGACAGGATCCATGCATCTAGTACATGTTTAGTCTATATATTTGTGTGTAATCAAAGGGACTCTTGGACTGGGGTTTTATGGTTTGCTACATAAGAGCTCTGGGTATTTGAAGAATTTGAATCTCATGTGCCAAGTGGGATTTGCATGTTCCAGTACAGGTTTAGATGTTGCTGACAACAAGTACCATTCTCTCTTCCTGCTAGTTATTTTGGCCACAGCTTTGAGAACTAATGTCCAAGAGGCACATGAGTGACATAAGTTGCCCAGCCGTTCCCTAGTCTACTGTGTGGAAGAGAGCATTTACTATGGCAGAGGAGGGGAGAGAAGGATGTTCACCAATTCCTCTCACAATTCATCAGTGATTTTGCTCCCTCTCAGTTTGCTCCAGAGGACTGGTGAGATGCTTCCATATGTTGGATGCTGCCACTTTTAACATAGGCTATAGATAGAGCACCCGTGATAGATGAGCCCCATAGCACAGTGGTTAAATGCCTTTACTGCAGGTAAAACTCTGCACACAACCTGGGGTTCAATCCCAGGTAGCAGGCTCAAGTTTGACTCAGCCTTCCATCCTTCCAAGGTCAGTAAATTGAGCACCCAGCTTGTTTGTGGGGAGGGATGTATAGCCTGCATACAGTAATTAAACTGTAAACTGCCCAGAGAGTACTCGAAGTGGTATGGGGTGGAATATAAGCAGAACACTTTTTTGTAGCAAGCCCATGATTAGAGATGAAAGGACGTTAGTGTTGGAGAGGGTTAATTTAGGAAGACATTTGTGTTTGTGGAATCAGACTTTAAAACCATCCTCGGTTTTAATCTTGATGAGTAATTACATCACAAAGGAAGTGCCTTTGAAAATTGCATGAACTGAAGAAAAGCTCCTCTGGTTCATGCAGGTACTTCCAGCTAGAGATGGGCATAGACTGCAGGTTCTGTAGTTCAGCACAGTTCATTTCCTGACTGAACAACCAGTCAGTGCCGCACCCCCTCCAGAGGGCACCCGTTAGGATGCAGCACCCAGAGGAGGCATGGTGGGGCACTGCTATTGAGTGAGCACCTGCTGGATGCGGAAGGGCACTGAACCACACATCAGCTGCATGCTCTGGAAATGAATTGCACCAAATTGCTGAATCAATGGTTCATGCCCATTTCTACTTGCAGAAGTTAAGGGATTGCCTTTTCTAGTGATTGACTATTTGTATTGTCTGTTTCTAATAGAGAAAATGTTACCAGGTTAATACTGGCAGGATAGGAATTGAAAGAGTGGAGTTTTTCTTCCTTTCATTCTCTATTGGGATGGGTGTTCAATGAGCAATGGAAGATAAGTTATTCAGGGCAAACAATGTAGGGGTAATTAGGACAATTCCAGATCTGGCATAAATGTTTGCTCCTGTTGAGGGGTTGAGAGGGGTTAAGAGTTCCAAGGCTGGCACTATCAATGTAAGGAGCAAACTTTTTCTTCACATATTGAGAGGAAAAGAATCCTCTGCCACCTTTGATTTGGATTGTGTGTGCGTGTGCATCATAGAATTATAACTTCAAGAGAACTAGAGGCTTTTTAGTATAAAAACTGCTGAGCACAAAAATAATTAGAGAACTGCAGTATGTGTAGTATACAAAACATATACATTTCTGATTACAACCCCTCTTTTAATAGTTACTCAAATGTATTCTTGATTGCACTTTTATTCTCTTTCTCTCAAGTTCTCTTATATACACGCTTCTCCTCTTTTTCTTTTCTGCAGTTAAGTAGTTATTGATGGCCTATCATATTGCTAAAAGGATAACCTAAATACCCGAAGTATTAGCCATAACTTTGTTTCAAAAGCCATGTTTCATTCTGAGTGTGCGCACACACATACATGATTTAAGGTGAATTTTCTTTCAAAAATTAAGTAGCCACCAGGAGTAGAGAAGACTTATTAAATAAGAGGTGACTTTAAAAATGGAAATGGAAAAGTGAAGTGTATTGTGTATGTTTGGCGTTATTTATTTATATATTTGCCATCAAAGGAGACATCTGTTAAAATGTGACTGATGTTAAAAATGGATACTTTTTTCACAGATTTGCATTTTACAACTAGATAATCTTTCATGAATTCCCCCTGTGCCCCCAATTTTACATACTTCAGTGTAAATTGTTTCACAGTAAATCTGCTTAAGTTTATTTATGGAAGATGACAGGTGCATTTTTATGACACCTTTTAATTTTGTTTATTTTGAGAAATGTTGTTTTATCCTATTCATTTGTACTTAGACATTTGTAGTTATCTATTTTCTTTAAAGAGAGATTTTGAAAAAGGCCATATATGGCCACAGAATTTGAGACTTCACAAAACCACTAGCTAAACAACATGAAATCTAAACCTTTTTGTTGTAGCGCACAAGTAGGACATGCGTCCAAATAGACTAAAGTCACTATTATTAGACCATCAAAATGTAAAATGCGAACTCAAAAAAGGTGAAGTTACTGCAGAGTAAAGATGGGCACGAAACAAATATTTTTATTTCACTTTTTGTTTTTCATTTCATTCCCTAACGAAATGCAAAATGAAGTGACCAGTCAAAGAAAAATGAAATGAGATGAAACAGAATTTTTCATTCCATTCCATTTCATTTTTCATTTTCCCATAGGGGAATACATTGAAGCCATTCATTCCTATAGGAAACTGATGGGGCTCTGGGAAACTGTGTCTTTTTACACTTCCCCCAAAGACCCATGTGCCAGATGATCAGTGCTCTGGTGGGAAAAAAGTGGGGAATTTATCTTCTTTTGTGGCAAACATACAGAATTCTGTGGAAGATCTTCCACCTGTTTGTTTGTTTGACTGCATGCTGCACCTCAAAAAATCACATGATTATCATGATCATTATTTTTAGATAGGCCTTAGTCTCCAGACCTGACAAAAAAGAAGGGACAAATATTAAACGAATCAAAGATATTCATTGAATATCATAATTCATATTTTTAAATTTATCCCCATTTTTAGTTAGGACTAAGCAACAATCAAGAAGTCAGGACTGAAGTACAACCAAGTGTAAAGGAACAAACCAGTAAGGCCACTATCTCACCTCAGGGAAAATCCAGATATTGTGAAAGTCCAGCTTTTCTTTTTTCTTGGTCACATGACTGAAGATGTGGGATCTCTGTTCCCAAGTACAAGGATTTTTTTTTCTTTTTAAAAAGTGTCGACCAGCCCCAGGGCCAGCAGGTGGCTCTAGGAATTTTTTTTTAAAAAAATTAAAAAGTGCCGACAGCCTGAAGGCCAGCTGCTCAGCACTGGGGGGGGGGTGTTAAATTAAAATAAAAAAAATCAAAAAAGCACTGACCAGTCCCAGGACGAGCTGGTCAGCACTGGGGGGGGGGAGCAGAACACTGGATCATATGCAAGCTCCCATGGACTTCAGGCTCGTATTTTTTATTGGAGCAAAAAATTCCCGACTTCTCCGGTAGGTCTTGGAAAACTCGCTAAACGGGGCATAATTTTTTTTTAAAAGCCCAGTGGCCGTGGGGACAAGATTTTTGGAAATGCTTTATCTTGAAATTTAATCAGCATTTTAAAGGACATGTGATACAGCCCTAAGTGGTTGGTTAAAGGTTGAATACAGACTGGAAATTCTCTTACTCTATTTCTTGTCTTGCCTGGGTTGGCAAAGTTAGCTTCCTTGAGAATCCTGTCTTCTTCATCTCAGTGCTTTTCATATTGGGCAGCTGCACATAGACCCAGCAATTTCAGACAGACTATGTTGAGATTCATTCCAAAAATGAATAAACATTGGTACCTGTTGACATTTATATGCAGGCAGAGTTTGGGAATGCAAGTTCATCTGAGTGATTTTGCACATTGCCTTGACAATATCCATAGAGAATAGAAAGTGTATAACATTTTCAAGTGCATCTAATATGTTCTTTGAGTGGATAATCTATGTTACCAATCTATGTGATAGTCCTGAAAAGCAATCAGCTATTGCCAGAGCTTTGAAAAATTATGTAGTTAGAATGTAATTCACAGAATACCCTAACCTCAGTGGGGATTTGCTGAATTATCATCTGAATCAGTAACTTCTCTGTTGGACAAATTACAATCCACTTTAATTTGTCCAATATGAAACAATAAGGGAAGAGTTCACCTTGTATTACTGTACCAGCTATACTGCGAGTGACATCATTAATATCGGAATGTTGAGCAAAGTCTTGCAGCCCAAAAGAACACCAAGCAGATGCATCACAAATGGTTATGGTGATGAACCATTTTAATTTACACACCACTCTCAGCCCGGAAGACTAGTAGCAAGTTGAGACAACCTGCTGCTGTCTTTGGGAATAGGTAACCAATGACAGCCAATGACAGCACCAGGTTGACATCTTCAATTTGTCCTCCTGTTTGCCCCTATCCTATCATTGGGTTTGGATCCCAAAAGATCACACCTGAAAGCTCAGTTGGCAGCTTCCTCTCTGGCATTGGGATACATTCTTCATATTGGAATGGTAAACCACCCTGAGTTGTTTTATATAAGCTGGGAGGTATATAAATTTCAAATAAAATAAAATAAAATAAATAAAATAAAACAAAGTCCATTCCTTTGCAGTACTTCTTGGCATCCTGTCAGCCTTGCCAAACAGAGCAAATGAGTGGGACTGCAGTGAGCAAGTGGGGGGGGGGGAGTAACAGAGATGTGTGTAGCCAAGAAGGAGCAGGTGAAAAAACTCAGTTGCTTACCTGAAAGGTTTGTTTAAAAAAGGAAAGCAGCTTGGTAAGGCAGGGGGCCTTCATGGGGTTAATTTCTTCATGCCTCTTCAAACTGGTAGCACTGCTGTACATCCATATAGTTTGGAAGAGAGCAGAGTGCAGTTGTTGACCCACTTTTACCTTGGATTCTTTACCGTGTATCAGTATGGCTGATCTGTTTCAATGTGCAATTCCAGTTAAAGTGGTACCTCAGTTTAAGTAATTAATTCGTTTTCTGGGCTGTTTCATATTGTGAAAAATCCATAAACCGAAATGCGTTTTCCCTTTGGAATGCATTGGAAACTAATTAATCAATTCCAGAGGTCAGAAAGAAGGCAAACCGGGGCAATCCATTTAAAATTTTCTTAAACCGAGGCAGCTTATTCTTTTTGTAATGCGAACATCACACATAAACTTTTAATGCCTTGCAAAAAATTAAAAAGTAAACCGGGGCATTCCACTGGAAAAAAAATCTTAAACTGAGGCATCCTCATTTCCAATAATTTCTTTTCTTAAACAGATTTTTTTTGTTTGTTAACCGAGGCATTCTTAAATGGAGGTACCACTGTAGTTCTCTTGCCCTTGTTCTCAAACTAATTAACCAAACCTTGCCCATTTTTCCAGTTCTGCAAATGGTGACCTGATTTTTTGGGGAGGCAGTAACATAGTTTTCCTTGCTATGCTAATTTTGGCAGTTAGCTGAAGTCATCCAGTGAACTACAAGCCGCTGTGTAGTGAGGCTAGAAATCTGTAGTATTTTGTTTGTCTCTTTTAAAATCATTATGTCTTGTATTTGTTCCCCCCTATTGTTAGTGTACAGCCTGCCGTCTTAACACAGAGCAGACATCTACATGCAGAGGCCACCCCTCCTCCTCTGTTACATTCTCTGCTCCTTCATTCTACTGAATGCTTTCTCCATATCTAGCAAGAGCTCTGCTTAATTAGATATTTAAATGATTGGAGCAATGGTATTTCTTTAACTTCTTACTAACCACAAACACATACGAAACATACTGTTGGCGGCATTTAATCAACAGCAGTCAATTTATCATTTTCACAGTTTTAGTGAGTGGTTATGAATCACTAAAATCACAGGTATTGTAGACGCAAGCGCTGTGGCACTATCATTAACAAATACGCAGTGCACAGAGGGATGACTTGGTAATTGAGTGGGACTAATAAGAATACATCATTTAGCTGCGTGTGACAAACTGCGCCTCAAAACACAAGCATGGAAAATTCACATTTTGCTTAATAAATAAATTACACAGCCGATGTATTATACATAATTTGTGTCCTTACGGATTTGAGTGATATATATAATGCATGGTCCAAGTCATTTATTTATTAAGACTAACTATATATATTGTAGGTTGGGAATTTTAAACTCCAGAGCAAGACCTGCCAAGGTAACTATTACAACTACTGAGTTTGATTGGGCAGCAAATGAGGCTGTGCGTTTGGGGACTTGCAAACACACCAAGTGTTTCCAGTGTTACAAGCGCCAGCCTATTTATAAACCCCAGCTTCCTCCATTTATTTAAGAGCCAAAGAAGAGAAAATCCAAAGGTTTCCTGGGAAGGTGGTTATTGGATGATCTTTTCTTTTTCCAGAGAGAAAAAGAAGCACTTTGCCATGATTCCAAATCTAGTGGCGACCAAAGGAGGAAGGAACACATGCCGATAACAAACGGATGTTGCCAACCGTTTTTGTGGTATTAGAGATGCCCCTTTCATTATGTAAAATGAGATGGCTGCTTCTGGCAGATGCTTTTTGGTGCCATCAAGTAGCAGTACATTGTTATTTAATGTATTATTGTTAACCCTTATTGCTGAGGAGATACTATTTTTTTGCGATTTTCTGTTTGAGACCAAAATTGTCTGACTAACATGAACTTTGATTCGGGTAGGTGAGGGATGCCATTTGTTATTCTGCTTCAGGCCACATGTCTCTGACTAGACCTCTCACTCGCCTGATGAACCTGTGGGGCAGTTTCTTCTTGTGAAGCTCAGAGCTTCTCCTTCCAAAACCAATGAGAACTGGTCAGGCATTCGGTTATGTGATTTGCAACTGCAGTCTGAGGTCTGCAGTATTTGAGGGGAAAACCAGAAATAATGCAACCGAATAGATGACCTAGCTGTCAATAAAATTAACTGATATCCTGACTTCCTCTCTTGTAGGAGTTAAGGCAGTTTGCAGCATAAATTTGGAAATATATGTATCTTATAGCAACAATATAAAAGGAAAAACCTTATTCAGTAGATTATCAAATGAAAGCCAACACTGAATTAACACAGTTTTAAAGGCATTTAAAAGCAGCACCTCTACCCAAGTGAAATTATAAAGGGTCTGAGGAGGAATGACTGGGAAGCTGCCATTGCTACCCTGTCCCAAACTGTCTGTCCTCTGAGGCAGCCGTCTCACACTGCCTAATGATATAACTAACCCTGAAGGGGAAAATGCATAGAAACGGGTGAACACTAGCAAGAATCCACACACAGGGCATGTTATTTCATTAATTTGTACAAATTTTCCTTTTAAAATGTCTCTTTATAAACCACTGAGGTCTATGTGGGACATTGTTATACTCCTCAGGTACAAGAAAGAAAGAAAAGATTTATGAAAGCTGGTGAGCTATAAACATGTCTTCCCTATAATATAAGTAATTTCCCTCAGCTATTCACTATTAAACCTGCAATATCTGCAATAGTTCAAGGAATTTTGTACACCTCCCTACCTTAGTCTGTCATTCCTGATCTCTGAGCATTCAACTTAAGCTAACAGGACAGGAAGATAAAAAGCAGCCAATGAGATGTGTAGACCCCTTAGGTGCCTGAAAGAAATTAAATACATGTATATTGGCCTAAAGGCCAATGTATAGAATATTCGTCCTGCTTATATGACCCAGGGATTTAAAGGGGGAAAAACTCATTTTAAAGTCTGTATCAAGTCAGTGTGAAAGTGCTAATGTTCCTGTATCACAGTACACCGATTACACATCTTTTTTACATCCAATAACCACAGACAATGATTATATTATTCATAAGATATTTTACCTGAAGTAATAAAGCAGGCAGCTTTAGTGATTATTTCCTAATCCTTTTTTCTTTAAAAGAACACCTTATTTCCCCCTAGCCCTAGGGATAACCCTTCAATTTATGCTTTCTTTTAAATGCTGTCTTCTCTAAGCTGATACAATGGGATAAGCACTGGCCAGTGTGTGCTGATTGGTGTAAATTCTTCTGTTAATTTTTTTGCAGCATTACTTTTGCACCTTTGTTCAGTTGAAGCCATTAATATTTGCTCCATAATTTCAAACTATACCTGTGTACCTGGTTAACATTTATATAGGTGTCTTACATTAATACTATGTAGTTATGAAAAGTCTGAGCCTGAAATACAAGCACTACCTTTTTAAATAATACAGATAAAAACTTCCAGAACATAGCCAAACAGCCTAAAAAGCCGACAACAGCCATCAGATTCCAGTCGTGAAAGCCTTCAAGAATACAATACAGATAGCAGTTCTCGGGTGTCCCTATACAGTAGAACTATATCAGCCCTCTCTTTCAAACCCTATCTTTTTTCTCAGTTTTCTTTATCATGGGGCATGAATCGTGCCATGCCAAGTTGCCAAAAGTCATCATCATTGCACTATAGCTACCGTGTATTCCCTCCCCAACCCCATTCTTCAACATTCCCACTAGCCCCTCAGTGTGGAACCCATTGCCCCATGATACCTGCCTGGCTCCCTCATCTGAAACTTTGAAATGTCAGCTAAAACCCTGTCTGTTTCCTCACGCTTGTCCTGCTTTTAAAATAAACTTTACATTTATGTTTTACTAAAATATTGCTCAGTTCTATTTGACTGGGCTTAAGGAAAGCCAAGGGGAAAATGGGATTATGGTGGCAGTGGTTATTTTTGTAGGGCAAGAGTGGTCACAAAAGCCAGCCACAAAAAAGCAAAAAAAAAAAACCCATCTGATTGTAACTAAAGATGAAACATTTCCAGAAATTTTTAAACCGGGGAGCTTTGGATAAAATGGGAAAATGGGGGGGGCATGGAGGGCTTTTTCCAACCCCCCCAAAGTTTCTGCAATTTTTACATCTCTAGTCCTAACCACATCCATCTCTGACGGTGGCCTGACCAAGAGAAAGGCCTCCTTTGATTAATGTAACAGCTGGGCAAGCTCATCAAGGGAGGACAGGGTCCTTGTGATAGCTTGGACTCAAGCCAATTAGATCATCAATTTTACAAAAATATATTCTTTGTTGATGATAATGGATGGACCAAACAGTCTGAATTTTGGGACTCTTATTTGGATGAGGGGACAGGGTGGATGTGGTGACTGTCATGCAAACCAGTTGTGTTTCCCAACTCCAGACCCTGTTTCCTACATCAGTACTAATGAGGTGTCACTGAATGAGAATTTCAACAGCATTTTGTCCAGTCCTACTAATTCACCACTCTAGCGCCACTGTTCCGGACTGCCAGCGCTCATGTTAGGTTTGAGTCTCGACATTCAGAAGAATGCAGAGAAATCAGGAAATGGCCTGTCCTATGATTCACCAGGCTGTTGGGAAACAGGGTCCACTCCCTTCTAAAGAACCTTCCATGGTGCTTACCTTTTGGACCAGCTTTAAGGCACTGCATATATGCATCCATCACCAAAACTGGAAAAAAGAAAGACCACAACCATTTGTTCCATTAAGCTGATCATATAAAACAGGGATCGGCATGTTATTATGAAACATAAAAGGGGGGGAGAAAGAAAAGAAGAAGAAGAAACCTCACTGCAATTTTCCATCAATGCTCATCAAAGGGGAAAAGGCGCTGCCCTCATCTTCGGCGAGCAGCGCCCTGTGTAAGGTATCCTAGACTTTCTGCTCTTTCATTTATTCCCAGTGATATAAATTAATATCTCAGCATTGACCATTATATGCCCTCTAACAGTGTTTATTATTACTGCATATTTTAGACGGGTGGTAAGTATTGGCACTTTTTATTATGCTGATAAAGAGTGTTGGACTGCCAGGTAAAATGCATTGTCAGGGGTGATTTCTCACTCTCCTGTAGCCCTCTCTAGCTTTTATTTAGGCACACGCTGATGCATCTGGCAAAGATTCCTTCTAGTAGTTCTCAGTGCTGGCTGGGCCACAGACTTAGCAGGGATAATTTTAATTTCCATCAGGACTGGATCTGGAGGCTAATGATACAGGGAAGGAGGCAGTTGAGCTCTAAGGTCACAAGAGGGGAATGTTCCTTGTCTGACTGTGATGGGGAAACCTGGCAATAAAAGCTTCATGCACAGTTGGGATAGACACAGTACGTCAGCTTAGCTATGCTTGTTTCCAACTTGCAAGGAAATATCTGGAAATTTCAGGGGATATCTGCAAATACAAAAAAAAATGTATCCCATATCAATCTACTATGATCATGTACCAGGGCTCACAACAAAGGGTATTTTCCCAAGTCTAGAACTAAAAATAATCTTTTGGGAGCTGTGCAGTATGTTGGTAGGCTCTTGGTCTACAACTGGGGAAGCCAAACTCAAGCATGCACCTGCGAGGGGGTGAGCATGCCGGAGAGCTGCTGTGGGTCATCTGGGCCCTAAGAAGGCTGAGAGAGATAAGGCAGAGAAAAATGGTGAAGATGAGGAGAGATAAGGAAAGGGAGGACAGCTGATGGAAGAAAACCAGCCTGATGAGGAGCACCACTCTGTGGCAGGCTGGGGACAGCTCATAAGAGAAAGGGAGAAAGGAGGCTTTGAGGGTGGCATCTGAAGAACAAGAAGAGAAGGACAAATCCCGGGTGGATGCAGAAAAAAGGGCTGCTGCCGCCAACCAAAGCTAACAGGCAAGAAGAGGGAACATGGAGAAAGTGAGGTCGCAAAGCCATTTAGGGCTTTGAAGATGAAAAACAAAACTTTGAAGTGCATCCAAAAAGCAATTGGCAACCAGTTCAGGTTGTTCCAGACCAGAACACTTTGACCTCAACACTTTGCCTCAGTTAAGATCTAAGGCATTCTTCAAAGGCAGTCCCACACAGAAAGAAACGTGTAGTAGGTACCTTCTCAGGGCCTCGGGATATTACATTGGTTTCCATAGATCTATGTATGGGAGGAGACAATTGTTTAGTCAGACTGCCCCTAAGCTATTTCAAGATTGAAACATTCATACCTGGATGTTTTAATTGGGCCCAGAAGCAGATTGCGGGCCACTTCCTCTCCTGGACTGTTTTCAGTGAGAGGCAATAAAACACTATGGCCAGAATCCTCTTGCAGCAGCACCAGAATGTGATGGTCCATCTGTAGCAGTTTGTGACCTCTAATTTCTTGTTTTGCAAACTCAAGAATGTCTCTGTCCATTTCAGCAGGACTGATGTTGTGAAAAGTAGTCCTGGATTGTGCTCCTGCTCCAGTCTCTGAAAATGAAAAATATGAAAAAAACTACTCATGTAATGGAGTGCTATATGAACAGAACAGGTAAATAGATTCCTGGCTTATCAGTCTCTCACTTGGATCTCTATTAGGCAATTTTTAGATGGAGAGAAATTAGTGCACGTGTCAGAACTTGCTCACACCTGCAGTCCACAAAGGCTCTGTGCTGAACACTGCTAATCCCAAAGGACAAGAGGATCAGTAGAGGTGACACAGAGGCTATGGCACAGAAGCAGCAGCAAGGATTTGAGTTAGCTGCTATTGTTGCTCACTCCATGAGGTGTGTTCTTTTCTTTTCAGTTTTAAATCTAACTTCCTTCCCTGTTAAATGTTAATTTGCCATGATTCCAAGATTTCACAGGTTCGAACCTGTATTTACTCCCAATTTTAAAAAAAATTATAAAATGCTATTTCCATATGACAACTGTTACAGTAATCAATCAAAACTTTATTACAGTCAATGACCAGCAACAGAATACGATATAATCTGACAGTTTAGTGGTAACATTTTAGCACATTGTTTCCTTATAAAAAAGTGAAGTGCAGAATTAAATGGTTCATTCAGCATATGTCTTGCGTATTATAGGTGTGCGAAAACCCATGTTAGTGTGTGGGGGTTGTAAAGATATAGGAAATAGAGATGGGCATGAAATGAACAATTTTTTGTTTCTGTTTTCATTTTTTCATTTCGTTACGTAATGAAACGACAAACAAATTTTGTCTCTAAAATGAAAGAAAATGAACAGAAACACCAGAAATTTTGTCGTGCGATTTGTTTTCGTTACTGCAATATGAGTGAATTGCTTAAAATCCTACAAAAATCACAAAAAATTGAAATAAATGGTAACGAAATGGTAACAAATGAATGAAAACAAAAATGATTTTTTGCAGAAATTCGCAAAAAACGGAAATGAACCGAAACGGACCCTCCAAAAGACAAACGACAAACGAAATGCCATTTTTTTAATTCGTGGCCATCTCTAATAGGAAACAGAAAGGCATTTTGTGCATATACTGCTTTATTTCTTTAAGCATGCAAAGGAAAAAATGACTTTTGAAAATCTGCTATTAATCTGAATGGGTATGATTATTTTCATTCATGTCATATTTACTGATTTATTTTGCCATAGAGAAAAGGAACTGTGCAATGTTATGGATTCAAATTCACCACCATATGTTCCTCAAGAAATCCCATTTACAAGTAAGTCTATGTGTTTTCATTTATTCGAACATCTGATTATCCGAATGTTTTGGATGCTTTCCAGGCCAATTGAATAAATGGGCTGGCACTGTATTACAATCATGATAAATACAGGTATTTTGCCAGGTCAGCATGCGCAGGAGAACAGTGACTGTATACAGTAGTTAATGCCCCCAGTTTGCCTTGACTCTCACCTTGATACCAACAGTAACATTGCACACCTCAGGAGATTGAGAGGAAGAAGTGGAATGCCAGGCCAATGAAGGCTGCATTGAAAATGTAACAATATTATGATGTCTGCATCTTTTTAGGCTGATGAATAATCAATTCCACCCTTCAGCTCTGAAAACTGGTATCCAACCCTATTGACTTCCAAAGATTCTAGAAATGCCACTTTCAACACTGGTATAAAATGCATGTCATATTGAGTGGAAGGATGTTTTAGTCTAGTGTACTTAATCTCTGAATTAAGCCACACACTTTAGAAACCTCATGAAAGCATGGATCATTATCATAGCATTTTTGTAAGTTTTAAGGTGAATAATTCCAGAAGAAAGTAAACTGAAGGTGCTATTCAACCTCTAGAATTAAATGAACACATACTAAAAAGTTCTCCAATCTGCTTCCAGTGTTTGACCAGTCTCTTGAAATAAATAAACAGAGCTTATATTTCTTACATGGTTTTTTTTCTATATTTCATACACATGCACTGACAATACTTCTCTGTACCTCTGTTGCTGCTCCCAGACTTTGGAACTCCCTCCCATTGGAGGCCGGGACTGCCCCATCTCTGCTGTCTTTCCAGAAGCAGGCAAAGACCTTCCTTTTCAGGCAAGCTTTCCCTGAATGAAGGACTACCTACTACGTTACTTTATATGGATTACCATACATGATTGTATTGACTGATTTCATAAGAATACTAGTGTTTTCCATGTTGCTTTTCACCCCTCATAATCGATTTTTCTTTTCTTCTTGCACGCTCTTTTTAGCTCTAATGATACCTTTTAATGTTCTAAGATGGCTCTTCAAACTCTCTGTTCTTAACTTGAATATGTCTTAAATGTTCTGGACTGTATATTGTCCCTCATTATTGTAAGACATCTTGTGTCCTTTTCCAAGGAGAGGGGTGGGGTAAAATATTCTAATCAATCAATCAATCAAACAAACAAACAATAGCACTTCAAAATGGGGTGGGCAAATTTCAAAAAGTGGGCACTTCCATAGTGACCCAATCTACTAGGAAATAATAACCTATTCCCTTCAAATATGGCCCACATTGGTGCCCAAACCAGTAGTCACTGATGTCTACTATTTTTCCCCTTCTGAAAGTGAAGTCAAAAGTTTAGCTCATTTACAACACACATACATCCCCACCCCAAATCTATTACATACTTCTCTTTACAAGGAAAAATTGAGTAATTCAGCAATTGTGTCTCACCCTTTTCTTTTAAATACTGTACTTAAGTAAGTCAAGCTCAGCTCAATTTTGTATCAACACAAGAAGGGATAGATTAAAAAGCAAAGACATCACACATAAAACAGTTAGAAAGGAATAATATATCAAGCTGGAAAACTTTCTCTTAGCTATCAGGCGCCATGCTGTTGTGTATAATTATTAGCTGGAAAATAGCACAGCTTGAACCTTATTATTTCACATTAAAAACCCTTCTACTTATAATTATGGAGAAAAAAAACCTAAAGAAATTGATAAATGGTTACAAATCATCTGTCCAAAACTGACTTTGCATATATATAGGAATATAAAATGTACAACTGTCCTTGACTAATTAATTATAGATACAGGTGTCCTTTTTCAACCACACACACTCCATTTCCCCCTTGGTATACAGCCACAGAAGTCATCAACTAGAAGCTGGGGCCTTCTTGTAGTTGCTACCTTTCTCTGGAACTCTCTTCCACTGTGACGGTTACTTCACGTCCTTCCTCATTCCGAGATTATGTTCATTTCATGATAATGTCATTTGCAGTCACGTGGTCTTGTCCTGGTTCTGTCCCTGTTTCTGTTTACCCACGGGCGTGATTGATGGTATCGTGATAACTGTTACTTCACGTCCTTGTTTCGTGACAACATCTGTACTTCCCTGCCTTCCTTTCCCCCCTTTTTTGCTCTGACCTTCTGTTTTTCGATATTTTGATTCTCCGTAACTTTGCCTTTCATGCGTTATGCAGCAAAGTTTGAAGTCTTATACCTTCTCCCTCTCTGTGATGCATTGTTTACACCATTGTGATTGTACTGGAGAATGCAACTTTACACTCCAGCCACTAGATGGAGACAGTGCACGCTGCATGACAAGCCTTACTTTATGGGCTCTCATCTCGAAAAAAGAACCAAGACAAGAGAATTCCCAAGGTCAGGGAGAGGTATGGCTCATCACGCTTAAATCCCAGTTCAGGGTGTGTGGTCGGGATGAACTCCTGTCATCACGCAATGGATGTGAAGTAACATTTTTTCGTACTGGTCCCAAGCAGGACCGCAAACTGCGATGAGAGGGACGTGAAGTAACCGTCTGTGTGACTGGTCCTGAGTTTCCAAAAACAAGTCAAAATTTGACTTTTGACCTAGGCTTTACAAACCTCACCCGTGGTGCTTCCCAGCCCTGTGGTTAGCCCCTGGTTTACCAAAGAGGTTTTCATTTTTACACAATTATTATTTTTTTAAAAAAATAATCTTGTATATTTTTGTTATTTTCTGTAAGCCATCCAGGGTAGTGGCTTGCCCAATAAATGAGTGGGGTATAAGTTTAAACAAACAAACAAAATAAAAATTGCCTCCAGACATTGACCATTTGTGCTGTGCCAGAATGAGTAAGAACTTGATTACGTTTTACATTTGCCTCACAATCAGTTCCATTGTAAACGGAGCTGGTTTTGAAATCACATGGTAGTGGCATGGTATTTGGGTCAGTGTGTGTGTGTGTGTCCTCTTGGGAAAAGTTATGCATTTGAGGCTTTCTCCTGTGCCCATCTTCCCTGCCTTCCCACTGGTCACTTGGTCCTGCCACTATGGTGAGGAAAGTGAGAGAAAGAGGGGTCCAAGCCTCATGAATCCACATGATTTTAGCATGGGATCTGGTCCCAAACACTGTCAAATCATTTGTACCAACAGAATACACCACCAAAATAATGGGTTTCCAGTATTGCATAACCACTGAGGAAACATGGATCCTCGTGAATCCATTTGGTTTTGACATGGGATCTGCCAAACTGTTGGCAGAAATGGTGCCTATGATTGAGAGTGGTTTGGTGAAACACCTGATGTGGAGCCATGAGGATTTGTGCCTCAGATCCATTTTTTATCCAAAGACACCTTCTGCTCCACCAACTGTGTTCCTCAGGCTTTCTCATTTGGTTCCCTCAATATTGGACACTGTCTCACTCTGACTCTGTTTCTCTTGGCCTCTCACACAGAGACGTGGCATTTAGGGGGTTCCTGTCAACTGCTCGATTTCCCAAGCAGCACCACTGTTTTTTTTTTCCTGCCTTCTGTCTGCCCATTCTAGCCTTTGTTCCATGAAAGGCCACATGGGGAGGAAAAGTAAGGCTGAATAAAGAAGAAAGGAGATGAAGATGAAGATGAGGAATAAAGGAAAAATGCCTTTCTTCTGTTCCTGGGTTGTTCAAGGCTCCCAGAGAAATTCAGAAGGGGAACGGGAAAGAGGTGGTAGGGGACCGACATTGCTGTCACCATTATGCCCTCATCTCTTCTTTCCTTCAAGGAGGCAACGGTGAAGTCTCACTTGCAGCAGCATGCAAACAAAGAGCCTTCCCTTTACCCACCTCTCCTTTCCCAGCAGAGGGCAGACAGACAGACAGACAGACAGACAGACAGACAGACAGACAGACAGACAGACAGACAGAAAACTAGCACAGCAACATAGAAATAAGGTGCAATTTCCTCCACATTGGGCAAGTCAATTCATAAAACCACAAGTATTAACCCAATTCAAATAAAGGATCATGCAATCTACCTGTTAAAGTGCA
>JAHTLZ010000204.1:62623941-62651000 GCA_023846285.1 Phrynocephalus versicolor | reverse complement strand
GTCTCACAAGGAAGGGCATTTTCCTGGCCGTTGAAACAAAGGGTTTCCCTTGCAGAAGGATTATACTTTAGGGTAAGGCCACTAGTCTTTGTGGCCACCCACCCACCCACCCAAATAAATGAAGTGTTTGCCTCGGAGAAGGACTGAGTTTGGAGGCAGCTTGGCAATTGGCACTGCTGCTGTTGACAAGAAAGTGTTATCCTTGTGGAGTGGAAGGTGTAGGTTTTGGGGTTCTGTTTCCTTTCCATCTCCTGCAACCCACTGTGTCTCACAAGGAAGGGCATTTTCCTGGCCATTGAAACAAAGGGTTTCCCTTGCAGAACGATTATACTTTAGGGTAAGGCCACTAGTCTTTGTGGCCACCCACCCACCCAAATAAATGAAGTGTTGTTTCCTTTCCATGTCCTGCAACCCACTGTGGTTCACAGAAGGGCATTTTCCTGGCGTCCTCCTCAGGCCATTCAGCCACGCTAGGCAGCTGGAGCTTCCTGGCAATAATCCTCCCCTACGGTCCGGCCCTGTGGCCTCAGACTCAGGCTATGTGGCCTCCGCCACTCTTTCCTCTGGGCTAAAAGACGCTGTGTCTCACACTGAAGGGGGTTCCTGAATTTGAACAGCGTTCGAGTACGTACAGCAGTGCACCACCAAGACTTAGTCCAAAAGTGACATGTGGTGGTGCATCGCAGGCAGTGTGGTGCCAGGCCAAACCCAAGGTGATTGGCCTCCTCCTCCTCCAGTCTTTCCTCTGGGCTGCGAGATGCCGTGTTTCACACAGAAGGGGGGTAATGATTTGAACAGTGTTTGCATCGCAGGCAGTGTGGTGCCAGACCAGACTCAAGGTGATTGGCCTCCTCCACAACTCTTTCCTCTGGGCTGCAAGACACTGTGACCCAAGGACAATGGCATTTTACTTCCAGTCAGGCAATTCAGCTCCTTTTTATACTGGAGCTGGCAGTGAGCCTCCCGTACTCAGGCTCTGTGCTGTGGTCTCCTACTCTGCCTTGTGGCCTGGCAGGAGTGGCCGCCCTTACTCTGGCCTTGTGGAGTGGACGCGTCGCCCATAGATAGTCCTCCTTGTATAGCCTAGTGGGCTGGGCTGTGGGCTGTAAAACCTAAGTCAGAGCAACCCAGAGCCCTATCCCATTCCCATCCCTACCAAAGCTATTCCGGCTGTACTAGTAGCTAGGTACGAACGTAAAACGTAGCTTTAACCACCTCAGGCTCTAACTGTAGTCTAATGCATTGCTGAATGCTGCTGACCACCAGACCAATCCATGACCAAAAGCAGGGTTGCATTGGCTTTGGCTCATTGGCTGTATTGCTTGTCCTTTAAGTGTGTGTGACTTTGACTGTGAATGTGAAGTGAAGTGAAGGCAGAAGGACCTTGGAGATGGGGGGGGCAATTTGAGAGGAGTAGAGTTGTAGACCCCTCATCCAGATTTGGGGAGGAACGGAATGTCTTTCTCCTGCTGCCTCTGAGAGGTGGAGGGGAGATGGGATGGTATCAAAAAACCAAACAACAAAAAAGTACAACAAACAGGCACGTCAGCCAGACCAAGTAGGGTGGCTGCTGGCTGGTTCAGCATCAGCAGATTCAGCACAGCAGACCAAGAGGGGAAAAAAAGAAATGCAAATTTGTTTCTACCCCACTTGGTTTGCTTAGGATGCACTCTAGCCTTGTTGTGCAGCAGCAAGTCCATCACCCAGGCAACTGTATTTCGCCTGCTCGTTTGCGGGACCCGCGCCCGCGCGCCCGCCCGTGCGCCCGCCAGCCAATCCCCTTGCTTGCCGCTGCCGCCGCCCACGCATGTACCCCCGCGCCCCCGCCGCCCGCGCTACGCCCGCAAGCCGCAAGTCTCGGTCGGACGTCAAAATGCGCGAAATCGCGGTAGAAACGAAAACGAAAAAAACGAAAAACGAAACGACTAATTTTTTCGATTTTTCGCGAAAAACGGAAACGAAACGAATCGGACCCTAGCCGAAACCGAAACCGAAAACGAAGTTTTTTTTCTGAGTCGTGCCCATCTCTAATCACCACCATCACCACCCCATTCCTACGAATGCCTCAGGATTATGTGGGATCAGTGGGACTGAGGGCCATTTTCCAGGTTTCTGTAGCAGCCTAAAAGTCACATTCCAAAAGGAATGGGATTAAAGAGAAATAATGCTGTTGTCATCTTTCTCATCATCATCGTCATCATCGTCATCGTCATCGTCATCGTCGTCATCATCATTGTCATCACCATCACCATCACCACCACCACCACCACCACCACCATTATCATCGTCGTCGTCGTCATCGTCATCATCATCATCACCATCACCACCACTACCACCACCATCATCATCGTCGTTGTTGTTGTCATCGTCGTTGTCGTTGTCGTCATCATCATCATATCATCATCATCATCATCTCTGAATTTATTGTAAAGTTTGCTATGATGTTTTTGTTAACTGGAAAGAGTGGATTAAACTTCAGAAAATGGCCTTCTAAGGCTGAACGCCCCGTTGCCTAAAACACGCAAAAATTGCCCTCTAGATCTATGGGGGGTTGGGGGTGTGCAGAAGGCATGGGGAGAACCAGAGATGATTTCTACCCTTTAGACATGGGCACGACTTGGCGAAATTCTCGTTTCGGTTCCTCATTTCCGTTACGTAAAGGAAACGGTAACGACTATTACTCCTCTCCAACTCGAACCCGAACCGATAAAAGAAAAATTGGGTCTGATTTGTTGTCGTTCATGGCATCGCGCGATCGCGCGATGCCAAGCGACACAGGAAAAAAGTTTTAAAAATAAAAAAAAACCGATTCCCGGCCAAAAAAAGCAGGCGGAAATATGCCTGCCTGAGGACACCTACCAGAGGGGTGGTTTCTGGGGGTCGGGGTCCCCGGCCTTCCCCCCCTCTCCTGTCCTGGGCTGCTGGTACCAGGCGGGGGGGGCATCCTCGTCGTCTCCATTTGCCATGCGGTGCGGGGGGATCCAAAATGGCGACCACAATATTTATTTTGAAATCGTGGTCCAAAAACCCACCAAAGCACCACAGAAACATGCGAAAATTAGGTATTTTAACTGCTTGAATTTTTACAGTAGCAGCAGTGGGTTTTTCATAGCAATAAAACGTCGTATTGATTTTTTTATTTTTATTTTTATTTTTATTTTTTTACACCTGCGCAGTACGCAATGATGGGCTGGCCATGGGATGGGACCATGCAAATTTTTGGAGCCATTCCACCAATCGCATGGCCAGGTTTTGACTGAGACTTCTGGATGTGCCAGTCGGGCATAAAAAGCCCACTAACCCTAGCCCGAACCCCAACCCTAACCCTAACCCTAACCCATACGCCAGTACACTGTCCTTCTTAGTGGGTCAGAGGCACCCAGAGGTGCAGCCCACTAACCCACCCTAACTTTTACGGTAACCCTAACCCTAGCCTTTACCCTAACCCCAAGCCCAACCCTAAGCCAGATCTGTACTACGCATTACGCAAGTACACTTCCCTTCTTAGTGAGTCACAGGCCAGAGGGATTCCTCTCTCACCTCGCTCACCTGCCGTAAGCCGGCTGTAACCTGTACTTAAGTACGCCAGTATGCTGTCCTTCTTAGTGAGTCAGACAGAGGCACCCAGAAGAGAAGTGCCTCTGCCACTTTGGTATGCGATGGCTATGCGTTACCCTTCCTAGCGGGCCAGAGGAGGCACCCACCCCAGAGTGGTGCCTCCAGGAGCCCGCTAACCCAACCCCCCTAAACCAGTACAAATGACAGACGACAAATGAAATGACAAATTTTTGAAAAATTTCGCGACACATGGAAATGAGCCGAAACAGGCCGGCTCCGACACACAGCAACTCGAAACATCATTTTTCCTGGTCGTGCCCATCTCTACTACCCTTAATCCCCAGAGATGATTCCCTGCCCCCAGCTGGGGGCTGGTAATATCTGATAATTCAGCATGACTAGAGGGTCTTAGGCATGAATTTGCCATTTTTAAAGTGGCAATTACAGTAAAAAATTTAAAAGAGCTTATTCCAGCATTTCTGTTCTTCCGCTGTGTTATCCATGACATAAAATCCTCACTGTGCTCATGTGCTTGACTGAACGCATCACCAAAAAGTGAGTATCTGATGGATTTGTTTTCTGCAAGATGATTCCCCTGTATTAGTAAAAACACTATCCCAGATACACAGCAAACTCAATAAAACTTACTTTGGAGTACCTCTTGTAAGTCCTTTATTGCGGTCAGTTGACCCGAACACAATTTAAAGCATAACAATATAGCAGATTGAATCTATGACATAGTAATGCAAACAATAACTTCCTAGATCAATCCTCTGCCACAGCCATGAAAATTAGGCCACCTGAAAGACAGTATGCAAGCAACAATTTGTCTGGATGCCCTTGTAATTTATAAATTAGGGGGTGAATCAAGTCTCTCCTAATTTCTTTATAAAAAGTACAATATAAAAGGAAAAGTGATAAAAATTCAGGTACCCCAGCTCCACAGGGGCAAACACGTTCATGGTGTGGAATTCCATTGAACCTACCCCAAAGTAGGGCTGAGGGAAGAACATTGAATCTTGCCAAGATAAATGCTCTACAGGCTTGGGGGGGGGGGGTTCCTAGTGTAGATATAGATAGTTTGCTGACTTCCGAAACCCTGGAAGGATACCATGCACCTGAGGTGAGCAAGTTCTATTTGCTAATGCAAGCAATTCCTGCTTCTCAGTATCATTAAGTCTCTGGCTAAGGGCTCGATAGGCCTGATCTTGACCAAATAGTAAGATGAACTCCAGGGGCATACCAATGGATCTAACTTTGTGTTGGATTGCCCTCGTCCCCTTGCTCATATAAGAATCTGATAACATGTGGTATATATAGCCCTGCTGGTCAGCCTGAAAATGAATTCTCAACCAGAATTTCAGAGTTCGGTTCCAAGCCCTAGTTTCTAGGTGATCAAGTCCTGTTTCCAAATATAAAGCCGCCCTTCCTATGCAATTAGGTACCCCTAGGATTCAGTGCAGGAAGGAGGACTGTATATTTTCTAACCTGGAATTAAATGCACTTATCAGATAGGTATCCCATAAAGTAGTTGGGACCTTGTTTTTGCTATAAAGACTCACACAGCTGGGAGGATATGAAATCCACCATTAATATAAAAGAAACGAGTGATGGCTGACACTGCTGTGGGCCTTGTTATCTGCATAAATACGATGAGCAGTCCAATCACAATTATACTTAAAATTCAATCCCAAATACTTGAATTTCCTAACTTGTTCTAAGAAATTATTCTGGATTGACCAATGATATTTCTTCCAAGCCTTAGTAAACACAATAACTTTAGATTTATGAGTGTTTATGGTTAGGCTATTATGGTTACAGTAATCTGCAAATACTATCAATAATCGTCTTAATCCCAAATATGTTAAGGATAATACTACGGCAGTGTCTGCAAATAATAGTAAAGGAACATGTTGGGTGCCAAGTTTGGGAAAGTGGCCCTCGACCTTCCTTAGATGTGCATCCAGATCATTTATATAGAGATTGGCGCCAACATACAGCCTTGCCTAACTCCCTTATTGCACGAGATTTCCTCCGTCAGTTTGCCATGGGGACCATAGCGAACACAACAGCTATTAGGCAAATACAGCTTTTGAATGAGAAAAAGTAATCTCCTGTCTATTGGGGTCTTATCTAGTTTAGCCCATAATAGTTCCCTAGAGATAGAATCAAAAGCCCCCTTCAGAAAAAAGAAGAAGTAAACGATCCACTCGCCTCTGCATTCCTGTATTTTTGGCCAAGTGGGCCAGTGTCGCACAGTGATCCAGAGTGTTTCTGTTGGCTCGAAAACCATTTTGTTCTAACCCTAATATTTCCATCCAACTTGTCAACTTGTCAGCTACCAGTGACTTGCATAAAGCTTTCCTGTAATAGATAACAAATTAATAGGGCGGTAATTATCTGGTAAATTTGGCTTCCCTTTTTAAAAAGATAGGTACTACCACTGCTCTATTCCATGCTAAAGGTACCCTCCTAGTTTGATCAATCAGAGTAAACAAGATTGATAATGGCAAGGAACACCAGTCCAAAAATGTTTTTAAAAGTTTGTGAGCAAGTCCATGCAGACCTGAATCCTTCTTCAACTTCAACTTGCCGATTAGGGCTTTAATTTCCTCTGCAGATACTGGGGCCAGACTGGTAAATTGGTTGAAATGGAGTCCGTAAGTGTTTTTGAGGGGACTAATGGATCATAGAATATGCTAGAGAAATGCTCCTTCCTGGTATTACATTACCTGGTGGATCTGTTTTAGTCACCATAATACTGGTGACCAAGGTCCAAAATTGTTTACTATTATTAGATAAGATGGTGTTTGACAATAAATCCCACCTGTCCTTATAGAGCTGCTGTTTTTTATCGGCTATTTTCAATTTACAGCACTTTTTAAACTCAAAGTATCCATCTGGAAGCACATTACTTTGGAGTAAATATGTCAGGTTTTACTGTATCCATCAAGGGTAGTAAAAACAGTCAATGTACCTGTGCTGAAATTAAAGAGAAATGTAGAAAATTCTTCAGTAGTAACATATTGTTTATTTTGATGTTTGTTTGAAAACTGGAAATCAAGTTTTATGTTAAAATGTCCACTCTGTTCTGTAGCAAAAAACAGATGTTCATTAATAAACAGACTCGCCATAAAACATTGGAACTGCCATCTGGATGGGACGTTATACAGGAGATGTTTTGTCTCTAATGTTTCCTTTGGTAAAGTTCTGGTGAGAATCAAGTGATTTTATTTTTAATTTATAGACAGAAATATGATTCCACCATTGCCACATCCTGCATGTACACTGATGCTACTTGAAGGTAATCATGTGTGTTTTTTAAAGTCCTTGTGAACCTGCCATATATTTCTCAGTCCTGCCCTGCCAATGGTAGTTAAGTATACGTTTTCAGATTTTAGAATGATATTATTAATTCTTTCCTACAGACATTAGAGCATCTGTTATAACACTTGTGATCATATCATAAAGTGTTTTAACTGGTACATTTTTGTTGGATGCACAGAGACTCTTTACATTTCAACTGTTTCTTCTTCTTCTTCTTCTTCTTCTTCTTCTTCTTCTTCTTCTTCTTCTTCTTCTTCTTCTTCTTCTTCTTCTCTCTCTCTCTCTCTCTCTCTCTCTCTCTCTCTCTCACACACACACACACACACACCTAATTTCCTGTTTATATTGCTTCTTCTTTACCAGATAATGAGAAATCTGAAGCATTTTTACTTGGTCTTATCCTGCAGAGGGCTGAGCATTGAAGGTTTTGATAAAAATTGATTTACTGCATATGTCTTCCTGATAGAAGCCCTGCCCTGGTGTTCAGGAAATAGTTAACCTGGTCACAGAATGAGAGCTTTCCCTCCCCACTCCTGGTTGTGCCTTTCACATGGAAGAGAACCATCTGAAAAGAAACACATCCCCTCTTACGTTTGCCCCTTTGTCGGTGTGATTGAAGACCATTGGATTTTCCTGGGTTTCCAGTTGTGTGGAGAGCCTCTGAATGTAGCTGAGGCTTTCACTTTAGGCTACCATTCTCCAAGTGAAGACTGCAAAAGGGAAGGGGATGGAATGAACAAGCTCTCTTTTCCACACATGCTCCAATTAAACATTTCTAAATTCACCAATCAGGCTATGGGCAGCACTTCCCACAGACCTGGGTTTGACTGGTTTATACACAATTGTCATCACATGGTACTCCTTGAATTGCTCTATTGTACGAGGATCAAGTGGCTGATGACCTGTAGAGACATCATCTTTTCTCTCCTCACCAGTTGACCGGGATACACCATCAAGATTTCTAGAGGGCATCTTCTAGTTTTACACTTCTCCAACAACTGGTTTTGATCTCAGATGGGTAAAGTGGCTAGTCCAGTTCAAAGAGAGGGTTCTGAGCTCTATCAACATCTATAGTGCCAATATTAATATTTATTACCTCCAAGAAATAAGTAAAAAGGCCCATATCTGAGATACATGATTCAGGTAGACCTACACGACTGAATGTTTGGAAACTAGACTTAATTGTCTTCTACTTGTTACTGATTGTGTAAAAACGCAAGCTTATTTGCACAGATGGATGTGTGAAAACTTCCTACTGTGACATTTTTAGCATTTAAGGAGTTCTGCCTTCTAAAAGCATGCCCTATACAATTTTTGACATTGCAATAATTTAGTTTAGTCTAGCCTAGTGACTAAACATACTGACTGGTTTGAGAAATTAAGAAAGTGTTGCCTAATTATTATTGCTGCTCATTAATTTCTTTAATTCTTTTGACTTCCTTCAAAATGCATCCATTTAGTATTTGGGTTCCACTGAAAAAGTTTTATAAGAACCAGCCCTCTCTCACTTCACCTGTTAGGTTGCTTTCTTTTAACCATTGAACAATTTATGATCTAAGTTACACCAAACCATAAATTTCACCTACAAATATCTTGCTGTTTGAAATTGCTGCTGTTATCACGGGGGCATGTGGCAACTGGGCAGCCATCATTCTTTGTCTAACACCAAGCGCCACTGTGGACCGGGAGCGCATGTTCCTTGATGCTACATCTCTCTGCTTACCTAGAGGCGGGGGAGAAAGGGACACAATTGTAGGTCTACCGTCAATAGCACTTTCCCCGTGACTGCACAAAGCTCTCTGTGTGAGGTGCTGACTTAGTTATTGTTCCATTCATCTTTTTACCCAAACAGTTCAAAAACTTCCAGGAAGCACCATCAGTCATTCATTATCACCTTTTTCCAGTTGACTGCTGGGCAAGGGCTTCTTGGATTCCTCTGGCCCCTTGCGCTGGAGGGTCTTTGCCAGCTCTGCGTGAGGCCCAGTAACCAGTGCCAGTTGGTGAAGCTCTGAGAAGATGCTGCCAGATTCTCCTCCCTCGTGACTCAGATACAATGGAAGAACCACCCAAAGATGGATGTCCCTTATGAAACGAGACAGGATTTATTTTTTATTTTTTTTGCTTTTGCGACAAGTGTAGAAGAATGATGATGGAATATAGCAAACTGCTCATATATTGAGGGTCTGAATATTAATTAAAGGGAGAAGTGTGGTGACACAACAGCATGCATCTCGCCTTCTCATTCTCAGTTGTCTTGTAACAAGGAGAAGGACAAGATACAAGAATCCATCAATATTTTCCTTCTTATGATAACAGGCAACACAATTTGTGCTACTGTAATAAAGTTTACCCATAGTTAAACAGTGCACGCTAAGAGGGTGGGTGTAGGCTGAGGCAACGGGTATATGTGTGTGTGTGTGTCATTACAGTCATGACTGACTCTTCGTGACCCCATATCCATGGAGTTTTCTTGGCAGGAATACTGGAGTGGCTTGCCAGTTCCTACTACAGGCACCTACAGCACCTGGTATTCCCTGGTGGTCTCCCATCCAAGTACTAACCAGAACCAACCCTGCTTAGCTTCCAAAATCAGGCGAGATCAGGATGGGCATATACAAGTCACTAATGCTAGTTTGTTTCATAGTGCTTAAAGAATGGTTGCAAATACAGTATCATTATGTAGCATGGAACTACTTACAAAATTCAGTTGATGGGCCTTAGAATTGAAATGTAGTCCATGGAATGTTATGTGAGTACCATTGATATGTGTATTTTTAAGTTTCTGCTATTTGTGTGTCACAACTCCATGAGGGTTAGGCCCCATCCATTTGGGCTGACTCCATCTACCTGTAAACAGTTTTGGTTAAGCTGCAGCATGGAAGCAGATTCAGGAGTCAGGCCTCTGCAGAGTGACTGTCTTGTAAGAAGCAATGCTTCGTCTCTTGGTAAATGCAGTCACCTCTTGTATTTATAAGTTGCAGAACTTTTTGGTTTGCTCTTTAAATGCAGTGAGGCTATTTTTATTTTTTTATTTTTTAAAGCCCACTTCTCTAGATAGACAAATCGCCTCCAGGAGGGCTGCAAATGAAATCCAGGCTCCATAACAGATGGTGACTTTTTGAGAACAATATTTATTCTTCCTTTTCTTTTTCCTCTCCCCACACCCGCCCTGCATGCCGTTGCTGGCCTTCAGAAGTCAACTTCTCCATTCCCTCTATATGAAAGGATCTCCCATGACACCTATAGACCTTTCATAATGGATAGATTCTTTCAATGATACAGACAAAATGAGTTTTCCTAGATGGCACAGCCCCACTCTGAGCTGATAACTTAAGACTCCAGAACTATGGATATGGCTGTGATTACGGCTTCTGCACTCTGTGGTGTTTCAGGAACTTGTGCATCTCCTGCTTTATGAGATATACTTGGCCTAGGGGACCAGAGTGGAAGGATGAGGGAGAAAAGAAAATGCATAATGGTATGGCCCCCAGCACTATTATTTATGACAGTATCCTTCCAGCAATCGGTGCTTGCATAGGGTGAAAGCATGGTTTCAATTCTGCCCTTGAAACATGGATTAAGCAATGTTGCTAATACATATTTGTCCCTGCGGCTGTCAAACATTTCACTGATACTAGACTCTGCAGACAGCTTAATAGCTAGGTCTTCTGTCAATGTTACTGCAGCGGTGTCTCCTTTGCTTTAAGATGCCTTTCAGATTTATTCAAGCAATAGGTGTAGCCTGATGCTTGGTAAATAGTAGCACCTGCCTGCCTACGCTCGCCACTATTCACCGGCTCCCCAAATGGGAAAGATGGAGAGTGGAAGAGTGAATTCTAAGAAGAAGCAAGAAGGGAAGATTGTGAAGGTGATCGATCTCTTTCTGTTTTTCATGCCTCTTGTCCAGTCAAGTATGTTATTGTACCATAAGAATCTGCAAGTCTAAGTAATGCCACAAGGACCTGCAAATTTGGCATATGTACACTAGCCGAGACAATACTTTGATATTCAATGTCAGGAGAGAGATTTACAACCATTCAATAAATAGCCAGACGGGTTTGGGGCTTTATGTAGCTCACTTTGTTCTCCCAGTTAATGCTTCCTGTTCTCTCCCCTACTCCAATTTCTCCATTGGTCGAAATGTGGAAACTTAAAGGGGACAATGCCAAGTTTACTTAATATTGGGGTGGAAAAGAATCCCATCTGGATTCAACAGATTGAACAAAAGCAGTGTTTTTGTACCACTTTCCACAAAGAAATTCAGATCAATGCTTTTCACAATCTACGATCATGTGCTTTGAATGGTTAAAAAGACATTCTCTTAAATTTGGCATTTCAAAAAGTCACCAATATATAGCAAATACTAATCAACTTTGATAGTGATACTCAGAATAATAGTCCTTTAACTTCAGATACTTTTTTCTTTTAATATTCTGAACTAGAGATGGGCACGGAACGAACATTTTTTCGTTTCCGTTTCCGTTTGTCGTTTCCGTTACGTAACGAAATGATAAACGAAAATTTTGATGAAAATGAAACGAAACGAAATGAATAATGAAAATTGTGGTCGTTACATTTCGTTTCTGTTAATGGCAAAGTGCAATGAAATGAGCTGTTTTAAATGTTAAAAAATGCCCTGGACATCCGTAAAAACACAGTGATAATTATTTATATTGTCTGATAATACCTACCGGGGGGTTGGGGTCCTTAAAATGTTTGTTTTTGTCTTCTCCCATTGCAATGTATTTTTCTTTTCCCTTTAAAATGGATGTTGCCACCAGCTACAAAATGGAGGCAAGCCATGTGATGGGATCATGTTCAATCAATAGCATGCCCAGGTTGCAGACTAGGCGGGCAGGTCTGGCAGCCACAGAGGGCATAAAAAGGTCTGGCAGCCCCCGTCCTCCTTGCAGTCTCTGGTGGGAGTTAGGGTGGGATTGCTGTCTCTGTGACTCTAGCTTCAGTCCTGCCAGCCTCCCTGTATCTGTGCGTGCTGCATACCTCTCAGTGCGTACCCTCCCCTGCCCCGCAGTGCTGTCACTCTGCGGCTGCCTTGCACCCTGGGCAATGCCCACTGCTGCCTTTGCAGCCTCCCTGCGTGCCTAGTCTATACTGTGTCTCTGCCAGCATCCATTTTTTTAGTGTTTTCCCTCTGGTCTGGAGCGTTGGGGATGCCTGCACACGGAAATGCTTTAAAAATCGCACAAAAAGCAGGTAGAAACGACAAATGAAAAACCGAAATGCCATTTTTTTTAATTCATGCCCATCTCTATTCTGAACAATAACAGCTTATAGTCTAGTGTTGGCCTTTCATCCAAAACAACAGTAACAGCTTTCTGTATTTGCTCCAAAAACAAGAACAAAAACCAAAATAAAACAGAACACTAGCTTTAGCACAAAATCACCAGTGACAGACACCAGCAATTATTATCCCCCTAGAAATTGCAGTAACTGGGAATTCATACTTCCAGAGCATTTCAGATGCAGAGAACAAACACTGTGTCCTGTTTTGGTCAACTTTCCAATAAGGTGGGAAATATGGATCAGAATGCTGACACACTCCTCCCCACCAAGTAGTATGGAAAGAGTGTAAGCTTCTGATTGACTAAACATTAACTGTTAGTGATCTCTCCCACAGGGCAGTGATCAAGAATTCACACTGCTCATTTCAGTGTGGTGTGTTATCGCGGCGTGGTTTTGTTCATTTCTACCATGAGATTTATTCCCCATTGCTTTTATACTGGCTTTCCCTTTGTTTCCACTTCAGTATGCCAGTGTCTAAAGATGGCACGGTAATCCAGGAGATGCCCAGGTGTTTTGCCCTTCTCCCTTTCCTTCCTTCCCTTCCCTTCCTTCCTTCCCTTAATCTTTGATGAAAACTTTGGAATAATGACTCACAGAACCCAACTGAGAATTCCAGCTATTTAATCCAAATCACTTTGTTGTTATTTTGTTCTGTCCTACTGTTAACCATTGCAGCTGGAGGTGGATAACTTCCCCCTTCTAGTACAAAACAGGTTCCCTTTTGAGGCAATGGAATGGCAATGGAAGATAATGTTGTTGTCCTGTTGGCATGATTTCCATACACTTATCCGGGTCTGCTGTCCTGAATTTTCACAGTGTTGACTGCCGTCAGTGCTGAATCATGTATGTTGACAATTGGAGATGGTGCAGAGCAGGCCTGCATTAGGATGCAGAAGAGACAGGTACATATTGCAGGTGCTGTAATCAACAACAACCTACAAAGATTGTTGGCAAGCATACACCCTCCCTTGAGGCTATGATATGAATTTCACTGTATTTAACTTGCTTTGCTTAGAATTCAGAGTTTATTTTCACTAAGCTATCTCCCCACCCATAATGATTTAGCAAGCCATGAGAAAGCAATTTTGAATACCACTCTAAATCCAGAGTTCATATAACAGCCCTCCCTGAGACATCTACTTATTATTGATCAAGATTCATTCCTTCTGGGCTCAAGTCTGTTTTGTTAGCCAGGTGGCTTCCTTTGCATCAGAACAAAACACAGTGCAATAGTAGCAGTCACATTAAAACAGTTTCTTCGGGGCTGCTTCCTTATAATTCAGCTGCTTGTCTGTCTGCTCCTGTTGTTAAAAAGGATTTGTTGTTTTGCTAGGTTTATTTTTGTTACAGTTTGAACGTTGAGGGAATATGTATTTTAAAACATTTCAGCTTTCTATTGGAGATCAGGAGGCAGCTGAATGTTCATACAGGGAGAGAGGTTTGCCCTGTTCGGCCATCTTGCTCTATACTTCGGTGGACAACTAGATAGTGTTAAGTTACAGGTCACAGCTTCCCTCCCCACGGGCCATACTTTCTAGGGGTTATGGAAGTCACAGCATGGAACACCAGTGACAGAGTGAAGTAAATCAGTCTGATTTCAATGCAGGTGTTCCAGCTGTATGATTCCTGGGCACATTATCAAGCTTTATTTAGCCTACTGTTACAAACTGTTTTAGTATACTTCGTTGAGTGAAACTCCAATATCCAAATCTCATGGTAAATGAAAAATCTCTCTGTTTTAAGGCTCTGTTTTACCAGTCTTGCTACAAGAGGCTAACAGAGAGAGTTTTTTCAGCTTATTCTTCTCAAATCTTTTTACTTCTCCCTCTCACTTTTTTTCTTTTCCTTCATTCAAGAGTCCATCTTCTGTTTAATCTCTGCTTTTTCCTCAACATGTTCCAGATTTCTAACCTCCGGTCTACAGATCTTGCACCTTGCTTCTGATCTGTAAATCAGTTCTGCTAGCAGTCCATCCTCTCCTGGACTTAATAGTTGCATCGGTAGAAAAAAAACCTGATAGTTCCATTAGTTATGGAGTGGAAACATTCTAGAGTTACAGTTATGGGGCAGCAAAGGGGCTAAAAGAACAATAGGGGATATATTATCTGATTTGGATAAAATTAAGATAAGCTAGAGAGCTCAGTGATTTAGATCTCTGGCTGCAGAGGCAGATGTTCAGAGTTCAGCTCTAAGATAATTATGATTATTATTATAGAAACAATATACTGAAGAACTATATAAAATTGGTAAAAGAATAATAGGTCCCTTCAAAGATGAAACCACTGGTGAATAGACTGCAGTCTTAAACTGCTATAAGGAAACAAACAAACCATTTGCTTTCACCAGGAAGTTTGGATGTTAATAGACTTGCATTAAGTATCAGCACTAGACATGGGCACAAAGCACTTTGGCCCAATTCATATGTGCGGCTCTGCAGATGCTGCATGTCCCCACCCTCTCCCCTGGCCAGCTGCCTCACTCACAAGCCTCTGCTCACCTGCCCTGTCTCCTTTGGCAGCCAACCACCCAAATGGTGCTGCTCCCTGTACAGGCACTTCTTTCCTGTGTCCAACCCTTAGAGTAGGACGTCTACAAAGTCAAAGCATCCTATCCAGGCTTCATCTAAGGAAGAATGATCAGAACTAATTTATTGTAGAGTTGGAGGTTTTATTAGCATTTGTTTTCTTGAATTATGGTTTCAAACTCTGCCTATAAACAGCACACAAAAATTCCACCCAGTGCATTTAAAACCTATAATAGGCTATTGTTCTGAACTCTGCAGACCAATGTTCCTTTGAATCTGAAAGCTCTTGCTTGTCCACATTACAGGAGAAAACATTGTTCACAGCTTGCAATGTTACAATATGTCTATCTGAACTGCAACATTTTATTCCTGATATGAGATTTATTGTCATATATTATGCCATCTGTTCCCAAGGATAGTGCTTAAAATTCCAGGGCTAGCCAGTCTCTGATTCTGTAGAGGTTACTTCAGCATCTCTGAGCTCCTCTCCTACGTCTGCTGAAAAGGAGGAGAAATCCTAATTCACTTTTTTTTTCATTTGGACAGCATACAGTACTTGGAACAGTTTATACTCCCTGCAGGTAGAGTCATAGACTTTTGTTTTAATCAAACCTTATTGACAACAGTGAACTTTGACTCTTTGGTTCTTCAGTTAGCCCCAGCATATAACGAATGCTGTGTGGAAGTCTAGAATGCTATCAGCAGAATATTCAGTTGACCCATCAGTACTACATGCTTTAATTAGATGCAGCATGAGCTGGAAAGTGGTCTTCTGTGGATTGCAGAGAGGAAGCAAAGAGCAAATACAGTAGATTAGTAGATTTCTATTTATTTGTAAAAACAGAAATGCACTTAGAGAAAACATCCTATTTTCATATTATTCATGCTAATTAAGCAATTAGATTTGGCTGTAAATTCACTAGGTTTCATGACAGCATATATTCACTGTCTCCTGCACTTAAGGATGCTACTCTCTCACACGCGGAGATTGGTTTCCATCCCCCCTTCCCTGATTTCCATCTTTGATAATTGCATAGAAAGAGAGTGCCAAGCTGGGCTACCCTGAAAGCATATCCCAAGATTTCCCAGGGTAGTATCTTGACAAATCTATTTCTGTGTAGGTGAATTGGGTCCATCTGTACTGCTTAAGGAATAATGTCCTTCAGTATAATCTTTGCTACTCAGAGCCAGCTAAATGCTTTGTGCATTGCCATGACTACTAGAGTTCATTCTGCACAAAATAGCTTGTTTATTTTTATTTTCTCCTCTTAGCATGCAAAACAAATATTATACATGCAATTATTAGATAATTTATGGAAAATGGACTTCAAACATGCAATCAGAATTAAAAACAGAGCTGTTCACAAACAGATGTTCAATGCAGCTCTATTTTCTGTTCCTTCCTTTTATGCTGCTTTGGCTGTGCTTGGTGGACTGATATTTTCCTATGTGCTTTATTAAGGTAACACAGGAAAGTTAGGCTTAGCACTTTTCATTAACCTCAGTTTTTAAAAACCCGATGCTTTGAATAGTACTAAAGTATGTCATCAGACACATGACTTTTTGCAGGTGTGTTTTGCCATGTAGAATGGTTTCTACACATGTTCCAATTTAAATGGTAGCAATATTTGAGTGTTTGACAGTGTGTGATGTTATACCCCTAGTATAATACAGTATCCAGAATATTATCTTTATGGGAGTGGACCATGAACAGTCTCATATACCAAAGATCTTATTGTCAGTATAGCTGTGGTAGAAAAATACATGCCTATCAGTGTTCTGATGGCATCAAGTCCCATTTGACTTACAGTGACCCTAATAGGGATTTTGAAGTGTGTGGGATGTTTAAGGGGTAGCTTAAAGAAGAAACTGAGATGATCTGGTATCCGTTGGTTCAACCATCAATCAAAATGGAAATTATCAGAAGAAAACTGAGATTGGGAAGGGCAGCAATGAAGGAACTACAAAAGATCATCAAGTGTAAAGAGGTGTCACTAGAGAGAGACCTAGACTGGGACTATTGTATTTCCAATTACCATGTATGGGTGTGAAAGCTGGGCAGTAAAGAAAGCTGACAGGGAAAAAAATTGATTTGTTTGAAATATGGTGCTGGAGGAGAGCTTTAGAAATATCCTGGACTGCCAGAAAGATGAACAAGTGGGTCCTAAACCAAGTCACGGCTGAAATTTCTCTGGAGGCAAAAATGATGAATCTGATGTTGTCATACTTAGGGTGCATCACGAGAAGGCGAGATTCAGTTGGGGGGGGTAATAATACTGGAGGGAAATGAAGGCAAATGGAAAAGGTGAAGACCAAATATGAGACAGCCACAGGCTTGAACCTACAAGAGCTGAGCAGGACTGCTGAGGACAGGTCATTTTGGAGATTGCCCATTCATAGGATTGCCCTAAGTTGGAGGCAATTTGGTTGCCTGTCCCTCTGCTCGCCAGACTACGCCACCTCACTCAGACTTGTATCGTAGCTGAGCGGAAAGAATGAGAATTGTATTCTGAGCGGTTGAATTTTAGATTTTCAAAGATAGGCATTGCCTTTGAGAATGGTTCAGTCTTGATTGCCTCCAACATTCCTGCTTTTCATTCTTCCTTTGCTGGATGTAAGATAAGAAAATCTTAAAGTACACATGGACTTTTCCCATAGATGACAATGGGAGACCTGCAGAGGTGGTTGGTCTATTGATCAGTGAACCCAATCAGAATCTCTGATGGACATTCTGGCATTCAGTGGTATCATACACTGTTCGGTTCAGAGCCCCTCCTGAGTCTCGTGGGGGAGGGGTTTGCAGCACTTTAATAGAAACAAATTGTAGGGAAATATTTGTATCCTCTCCCCGGTAGAGATGAGCATGCTCATTAGAGTTTTTCCATCAATACAACTACCATTAAATTGTAATGAAAAAGAAATTATTCTGCTTTAAACTGCTTAAAACTCTACAGCAATTAGATAGTTTATTAACCTGCAGCACACTTCTGGCTGTATGGATCCTGTCATAAGGATAAATAAGTCATGAAAGACAAAATACTTTAAAAGGCAGGATGATCTATCGCAATTTCCTATCAAAATGAAGCAATTCACTGAACATTTACAGGCGCTTTTAAAGAACTGAAAAGATGTCAAGTGTTTTAAAGCTTCCACAATAGACAGACAATAGATTTTAAAAAAATCTCCAGTATAGCCAAAAATCTGTGCAGAAGTCACTCCAAAGGTTATACTTTGTTCTTTGCTATTTGAATATAGATAATTAAGCTCCCCCCCCCCCACCAAAGGGAAGGATGAAGGGAAGGAATTGCTACTTTAAAAATTCAGGTTTTAATGATATTTTATTTTTGGGACAAAAGCTGAAAAACTGCCATGCTAAGTTACTCTGTTTTGTTCAATTCTCAGACTGAAATGGCCATTAAATTAACTTAATGTATATGAAAACCTATATTTGAATAAAACATATTTATAGCAATAATAGCTATTGGAACATGCTAGTTGTTGAATACATAAATAAATGATTACTCTTATGGGTCCTAACAGAGACAGATGCTTTTGGTATTACTATTTGTCTGTGACAGGGTCCATCTGGATCAGTATAGTTTCTTGACGACATATGTTTATCTAAAATGTATTTATTATAACCCCAGTCACAGTCTTTCATAGTTCTAGTTTACACAGGCGCTATATAATGGTAGCCTTATGAGGTGGAAAAACAATGTACAAGAGCAACATTCCAGCAATATAAGGATCTCTATCCACACAGACCCAGAAAAATTACACCACTGAAAAAAACCCAACCAAGAAAAGAACCGTGAAGCACAATTCTTTTCTATATAGTTGTGTCTTGCTATGCTGGAATTGGAGATCACACATATGTCCCACATGAATACGTCAGCATCTGATCAAAAAGTTGGGTAAAGGCAAATGGACTTATTTTCTTGCGAGATCTAAATGTTCCACTACTCATCCAAGTACCTTTGTCAGAAGACAATGACAGATGACATTATCATTCTTACAAATCCAAAAGTTTTGGCATTTCATCCCTGGAAGTCCTGACTTCACTGCACCACTGCGTCATCTGCAACACATGGTCACCAGATCACAAGTTGCATACTGGCACCATCACACGATCCAGTTCTCAGCGTAACTTCATGGCTGAAAATATATGAGCATGGAATTCTGTGTTTGTGTTATTAGTAGTCTTAAGGCACTTTTATTTTCACCCAATGAACACAAAAGTTTATATCAACAGAAATACTTTATGGGTAGGTCTAATTTATGTTTAAGTGCAGAAAGCATGGCAAGGCCCCTGCTATGATTTACTCTGAGAAGGAAGCCTGGGTGGACCTCAAATGGAAGACTTGTTCATTGACAGGCCATGCGAAGTTACTCTGTTTTGTTCATTATTATGTCTGTGGCTGCAACTGTTTGTTAAATTAATTTGCTATATAATCCTAACCAGCCATCATTTTGGTATAAATTTCAAGTAAGCTCTTTTTGACAGGAGAAATGATTTTGCAGGCTATGTTATCAAAATTTTCCTGTGCAAGGATAGTGTTTTATGTGTCCCCTGAGTGTCCTATAAACGTCCATTATTAATGGTGTGTTAGTGGTTATATTGATGCGTGATAGCATTGATATGGCATGCACAGTTATGGTCTTTTAGTGCTGTAAACCATTTTAAGCAATGTGCTTTGCAGGGCTAAGTCTAGATAGCATAATATTGCACTACTAATTATATTGATCTAATTAATCTAATTAAATGGCTGCTAGATATGTTATACATGTCATTTATCTATACTAACACTGCGTAAACCTATTCTGCTTGTCCATGCATTTTATATATGGTTCAGTATATCCTTTTAAACTAGCTTTAACATTTTGCTGTTAACGTAGTCTACATTATGACATTTGAAATATATTAGCACAGCATAATATGGATGGTTTACCTACAACAAAACAATTTTGCCTCTTTTTCCTGTGCCTATATTTAAAATATTAATATCATTTTTTCCCACTTATATTAACTTTTACTATAGTAAGTATATTTGTTCCTTCAGAATTTTAATGTAGTATGTGAATATATATTGGTCATATACACCTATACATTTCAGTCCCAAAGGTACGTGTAGATGCAGTAGTTCAGCTATAATTCTATCCTAAGTGAGATAATGCCATGTGTTGTGTAGTAGTTTCATCACAAAACTTCACTGACATTTCAAGTCTGAACCATTGTCCCCAGCACCAATGACAGGTAAATCTGTCAGTTTTGTTTTCTTGTGCCTTCATTTTTTTAAAAATTACCAGTTGTCTCCATCATATTTCAGAAGTAATCTGTGAATGCTATTCTTTTCAAAAATCAGTCAAATGGAATGGTCACCCATACATACTGGACAAATTCAACAAGGACCATTGTTGCCAGCACCGTATATATTCAATTGGTCTGCCATGTAGCTGTTACAAGCAGAAGTGTCATGGGGGCGGGGGAGAGGTTGTAGTAATTAGAGATGGGCACGACTCAGGAAAAATGGTTTTTTGTTTTTCATTTTTCGTTTAGGGGTCCGTTTCGGCTCGTTTCCGTTTTCGTGAGCTAATTTTCAAAATTTTTCGTTTTTATTTTGTTTTGTAATGAAAACGAAAAATGAAAACGAAAATGAAAATTTTTGAAAATTAGCTCACAAAAACGAAAAATGAAATTTTTTTCATTTCCCCCCATTTAGTGCCATTAAATGCTTTTGCCATAACGAAAAACGAAAATTGGCTCAAAATTAGTCGTTTCGTTTCCGTTTCTGTTCCATTTTGGAGCCAATTTTTGTTTTTCGCTAAGTCGTGCCCATCTCTAGTAGTAATCCTACCCCAACACTACAAATGGAAACTCAAACATTTTCTGTTCTGATTTTGTCATATTTACTTCCTCCCTCTTCTAAATTATTTAATTACCAGTTCTTTCTTTCCAATTTAAGAAGGAATTCAATACTTTGTGCAAGTTTTTTGTCAATGAAGGAAACAGACAAAAGAAAAACTCTCACCTATCACTACCAGCTTTATTTTCATCATAACGTCTGGCCACTCACTTTGGAGGCATGCAATGCTTTCCTAATGTCACAACGACACACATGAGATAACACCAAACTCTCCTGAGTCAGATTACTGCAAAATGTGATGGTGTACAATTACAGTGTTCATAACAAAAACATACTTTTGCACTATTTTCCAGCTTGTAAAAAAAAAAAATGGACCAAATATTTATCTCTTATCCCTAGGTTCAATGTTCCCTACTTTTTTCTTGCAGACCTACTAATGAAATTAAAGAGTGGCACCAATGATAGTATTCAGATGCCAATTTGCTTCAAACACACAAAGATATATAAACAGACAGAGAGCATGTTTATTTCATAACCTTAGAGAAAGCTGAAAGGCTGATAGGTCCTATGGGTTTTCCAAGCCTACGGCTTTAACCAAACAGAATAAGCAGCTACAATATATGCCAAAACTGTATTTTCTTAGAAACCTGAAAAGGACATTTCTTTCCATCTGCTTCATGCCCGTGGCAATAAAAGGGTTCAGAATGATATTTATAAACCCAGTTATCTAGTTGGTACCTTACTGCTGCCCAATTAAGTTGTTTTCTGATCTTTATAGTTCAGAATCATTTAAAGGAAAACTGTAGTTGTACTATATCTATATAAATAATGTGTTATGTAAATATGAAGTTCTATTGATTTTAAAAATTACTTTGGAAAACCATTGGTACCATCTGTGCCATAGAGGTTTATTTGCCCATTATGCACTTCCTAAAGCAACCATCAGAGCCCCCCGGGTTTAGTGAAAAGTTGACTGGTCCATATTTCATATGAACCATATGCTGCTCTGAAAAGTGTATAATTTATATCCCTTTTAAGCAATTGTGTTCAACCACAACCACCACTCTCCACTTTCTGCTCCTGAGACAAAGCCCTGGCCCTTTCCATCTAATCAGCATCTTATACTTCATGCCAGTGTCAGGATTACTGAATTTTACCCAGATGGCATCTGATGTTGAAGGAGAGACTCAGCAAATTGAAAACAGCTCAACACACAAACCGCAAATGCCACCCGCAACCCCAATTCCCACTGTCAAAAGCCAGGTGACATGTTTGTTCCTTTTGTCGCTGGCAACAATAGGAACGGTGGCCACTGGGCCTTCTCACAGTCCAAATGGGTAGGACAAGTGAATCAAATGATAAGCTTCAGAAAAGAAACTTGCCATTATTTTCCTCTCTTGATATTTTTTGCGGGGAGGAAGGGGGACAAACAAAGCCAATAATTGAAGCTCCCCTTCCTCTTTCCTCACTCTTTTTTGTGATTAGCATGTACAGGTCTTCTCATGCCAGAGCCAGTGCAGCACTCATTCTTCCTAATAAACCCTTTTGATTTGTTGAAAGGTAACTACAGAGCCTGTAACCAAGGTACCAGTGCAATGAGACTTCCAATCTGTGTGTATGTGAAAGGATTGGTCCCATGGGCTGCCTTGCAATGCTTGTAACTGCTAATTGGGCCTGTTAGGGTCAGCAATTATCTCTGAGCTATTCAGAACTTCTGACAGCACCACCTTTATCTGTAAGCCAGCACTTCCTCCAACAACCAATATCTCAGAGAACCCGAGAGTTCACCTAGCATTATACAAAAGTGAGGCAAGCTTCTCCCAGAAATGGCTCTGCCCTTTTGTCATTTATGGGAATGGATCATTTGGTTCACATCAATCTGGGCTGAATATGAAATTCCTTACCCAATAATGACAACATGGCTGCTGATATTTCCAAGACCCTTTTGCGTTACTGAGATGTGCAAGATGCTTACATTACAAATCATCATCAGTGTGATGTAGAAGGAAGAATGTTGGAGTTGTACTGACAACACCTGGGTTCAAACTAGGGTATGAAACAGAAATTTTGTGTTTTGTTTCATTTTGTTTTGTTCCTCTGTGATTTGTTCGTTTCATTAGTAATGAATTTTAATTTGTTTTTGTACAAAATGAAACAGTAACAGACTGATTTGTTACTCTATAAAATGTGTCCACTGGGTTCCAGAGGCACCAAATTTGGTGGGTACCTTCCTTGGACTCTCCCCTGTAAGCCCTCCAAATGTGGAGAGATTTGGGGTTCAGACAGCTGAGTTATTTAACTTCAAAGGGGGGTGACCCAAGGAAAAAACATTTGTAATTTAAAAGTATTTGAAAATAATGATCCCAGGCATTTAGCACTATGGAAATTGCAGTGGAGCTTTCTCAAGCTCTTCCCTTAAAGCACCCCCAATTTGGAGAGGTTTGGGGTACGGGGGCCAAGTTATTCAACTCCAAATGGGGTTCCCATAAGAAAAAAACATTTGTAATTTGAAGTATTTGAAAATACAGCTCCACTGTAATTTCCATTCTGCTAGCTGCTTGAGATCACTATTTTCAAGCACATAACATTGCAATCAAATTGTTTTTTTTCTGGGGGGCACCCTCTTTGAAGCTTGGTGCATGAGTGAGGGCATAAAGGGGAGAGTCCAAGGAAGGTTCACACCAAATTTGGGTGCCTCTAGGACCCAGGGGAGCCATTTTATGGCAAAAGGAATCAGTTCATTTTTTTAAAAAGCCATTTCATTTCATTACTAACGAAACACTGCTTTACCATTTCATTTTGTTTCATTAGCCAATGAAACAATGAAACTGCATTTCGTTTTTCATTTGGTGCCCATCCTAGTTCAAATCTCTGCTTGGTCACCAACATTCACCGAGGGTGATTTTACTCCCATTTATGTGGCTTAGTTTGACCAAAACCAACTAGTTTTGTGTAACATAATGAGGATTATTCAATGTGTCAATTGGACAAGTTGCTGAAATCAAGATGAAAAATGCACAAACTATCATTTTGGCCTCGAGCACCAAAAGAAAGCTCTTAAAGCAGTGGTTCTCAACCTGTGGGTCCCCCAATGTTCTTGGATTGCAATCCCCAGAAGGCTCCACCACTCGCTGTGCTGGAAGGGGTTACTGGGAGTTGCAGTCCAGGGATGTCTGGGGGCCCAAAGGTTGAGAAACACTGTCTTAAAATGTTTGGACAATCAATGAGAGGCCATCTCATTACACTGAGATGTCAGTTGGTAATAAAATATTGCAATGACAGCATATCTTCACATCCACAGACATTGGCTTCTCAGAGTTTAAGTTTTACTGATTTTTAACCTGACGTTCCAACTTCTGAACAACTCTATGCTTACCATTAGAGTCCCACAACTGTACAACTCCCCAACTAAAATGCTTCCATTGTGGACCAGAATTCTGCAGCCAGATTTTTTACAAGACTGAGCTGACTGTCTAACCAGCAAGGCCAGCCCCGAGCTCCCGGCCCTTCTTCTCCTCTGGAGGCAGCAGCGGCTTCAGCAAGGCAAAGGACCAGCTCCAGGTGCTCGGAGCTGGCCTCGCCGAAGCCACCACTGCCGGAGGAGAGGAAGAAGGCAGGAGCAGTTTGGAGGTGGCAGCTGCGATGATGATGCTGGGTCGTGGCTGCCGACTGATTCTGGGGCCTTGCGCCAGGGCTCCGAGCTGTAAGTCAAAGCCTGCAGCACAAGTCAAACAGGCCGCTTCTTGCTGCACGTCAAATATGCTGCAAGTCAAGCAGCATGTAAGTCAAGGTTCCACTGTATTTGTCCCTTATCCAAAGGACTCCATACATGTGAAAATAAGCATCCAGAAGGGTGGGTGAGACTGACTATTCCAAAAGGGCATTTTTTCTTGCGTGTTTTGTTTTGCAATGGCCTTTCAAAATGTCCTATATGTAGAAAAAACAAACTTTTTTCCTATATGTAGAAAAAAGAAACTGGGGGCAGTAGTTATTAGCAAGAGGTTTCTTAGTGGTGGTAGCACAGCTTTGCTTTTTCATTGGCAGTAAGTGTGTTGCCATCCTTGCCACCATTTTGCTTCCTACATGATGCCTTTTACCTAAAGAAATAGGAACAGGATGGAGAAGGTCTACCAGCCATCCCGCTCAGTTTTTGGAAATGATTCCACAAAGTGACTTTCCATCTCTTGAGGAAAAAGAAAGAAAAACCTCAGAGCGTTTCTCTGAAAAATGTCTTCTGGGAAATGTTGACTCAGCACTTGGCTGAACCTGGCATTCCCCACTTTCCTCAGACCTTCTAAATGTTACATTTTTGAAGGGCCATTTTCTTTTTAGGGCAGATGCTAATAATAGAGCTCTTTCCTTGTAGTATGAGGAAATCAGGATTGTCTCCAGCTCCGGGAGAAAGGTGAAGCCTATGCTATATTCCCTCCAATTTCCCACAAGTTTTATTTTCCCATGACAGAGGCTTTGATTTTCCTGCTTCCTTCTCTGGGCCCTTTAGAATTTCTTTAGGTGATATTTTTGAGCTTACTGTAATCTTGCTAGGTGGCTGAACATATTTCATTCCCTTTCTATCAGATATCTCTTCATCACTATTTAGCTTCCCTAGCTGATGACGCTTCCTGATCTGAAAATGCCCTGTGGACTCAGCCAAGATATCTTGCCTCAGGCTTTAGCTGAAATATGGAAAGTCCAGAAAAGGTGTGTGTGTGCCTTGCCAGCTGTATAATGAAACATGAGAAATGAAGACACATACTTCTCAGTCACTTCATAGATAAAGTAACCACAAAAATCCGGAACCTCACTTATGAAAATTTCTCCAAGATTCCTCCTCCTCTGATTTTTCTTCAAATTTTGATTGGCACAGTACACAAATTATTCTACCTTCTATATTTTAAACATGTTTGATAGGTCCCTCTATAATCAGCCTCAGATTTTGAGACAAGATCTTCATGCTTGTGTCTGCTTTTTGGGTAGATGCTGGCTACGGAAATGCTAAACTCTGACAACAATCATAAGAATTAAGAGTCAGGGAGCTAAACCAAACTGTTTACACCCCACTGTAGTAGGGGTACTGAAATACTGTCTATAAGATGCCCCCCCCACTTTTCCAACCCAAAATTACAGTTTTGCAACCATGGGGTTCTCTTTCATTGTATAAGATAACCCTCAAAATATAGTCTTATCCATTGAAAAATACTCTGAATAGGACTTGTTAGAAGTAAGTAACATAAGAGCCATTGATTTAAGAGAGCCTAACTTAGTCAGGGCTGACATAGAGCTTATCCCAATGTGTTGGTGAATTAGCAATTAAATATTTCCAATTAATCCAATAATTAATTCCCACTAGAGTAGAACCATAGAACAATGAACTTAGAAGAGATCTATAAGCCCACTGAGTCCAATCACCACTCAATGCAGGAATACACATTAAAAGATGTGTGTCAGTTATTTACATTATTTAGAGCTTGCTTTTGATCATTCAAAATGTTTTCTCAAAGTGACTTGTTAATTTCAAATGTATTAATAAAACCCCCTTGCAAATATTGAAATCATGAGAAGCTGCCAGAATTCTCCCTATAGGACAGTTGGTCTTGTGGGAGAGAAAATGATCCATTAATACATGATATGCCAAAACCAAGTATAGTCCAAGAGATTGAACATTGCATCAGATTCCAAGTGTTTCCATCTAGAAAAATGCAATAATTTGCAGTTGGGTATCTTATAACCTAGTGCCTTTGCTCACAATGCTGAGTATTGCCAATCTTCTAGTTCCCTTCATGGCAGAGATCCTTTAGCTACCTTCGTGTATTGGGTTCCTGTGTTATCTAAAGTTATCTCTGGGGACTAGGATTCAAACACTTTGGCATATCTGTTACTTGCTACAGAATTAAGGTTCCTCCTGCACAATCTCTCTTTTCTTGAAGGCTCTTGAAGACTTTTATAAGCTGAAAATTTAGAAAGAAAGGTGATGCCCTGGGTGCATAAGATGGCTTTTCTGTCCAAAATGACTGGGATGTCAAAACTGCTATAAGCTTCCAAGAGAAATGCAAAATCACAATGTGATAAGAAAGGCACCCTCGGCAGGTCTGCAAATGACAGCTCTATAATTTTGGCATTATTTTAATACAATGCGGAAGTGCCTTATATGTTTAAGCTTTATTTTACATCTTTTAAAAAAAGAATAATTGATGCATACTTGTCTGCACAGGATTCAATAGTTTTCTTTCCTTTCTTTCCTTCATTCTCTCTCTCTCTCTCTCCCCCCCCCACACACACTCTTTGGTTCCTATAAAAGTTTTTTCTTCCTGTCCTATAGAAATAAATTTCATTTTCTGACATGTTTAATTTAGCAGCCCCCTGATCTGATACCAACTGATTCAGCTTGTTCTGGTCTAACAAATGATTTAATTCTGTGCATCCTCATGGATTCTGTCTATCTATCTATCTATCTATCTATCTATCTATCTATCTATCTATCT
>JAHTLZ010000204.1:62608912-62623931 GCA_023846285.1 Phrynocephalus versicolor | reverse complement strand
CTATCTATCTATCTATCTATCTATCTATCTATCTATCTATCTATCTAATTTACAATTCAAGCTCAATTCAAGCACCTGTGTGCTAACATTGTGGATTCAACGTGTGGTGGACAGGGTAGGATGCATATATGGTCCAGCTCTGAATGACCATATGGCCTGGCATCAGCACCAGTCATTTGCTTGTAGAAATGAACATGCTTACAGAACCTGTTGTTAAAACAGTTCTAACTTTTGGTTGCTCAGTAGCAGCTGAATTACGGATACAAACCATTCTGCAGAGCTTTGTCTCTGACCTATGAAATTCTAAAAAGAAGCCAGATACCTGTCAGGGGTGGGGCTTATGCACTTGCCCAGGTCTCCCTCATATACTTTTCACTATATATGAAGAAGGAAATGCCTTAATCAAAGCCACACATGCTGCTCTTTCCAGCTGGCTGTGACTTAGGGAAAATGCAGCAAATTCTTGCACTCTCTCCTGGTGGGCAGCAATTGCCATTTACTTTTGCCTTTGTGGGAACTGGTTTCCATCTGCACTCACTTGCACTCATCTATACCACTACCAACGTGAATGAGTCAAAGACACTACAATCCATTTCATTGTTCTGTCTGAAACCAACTGCTATTTTTCCTGCCCTCTCCCAGGGCTCTCTCAGCTTACTGAACAGATGGCTGATAACAAGGGTGATGTAGAAGTCCCCTCGACTCATCATTCTCTGTTTATGGTTACAAAATTTTTAAAAAATAGGCCATAAGACTTTTAGCACACCATCAGCTAGATTATATTAAAAACAGATATTTCATTACATTTATAACAGTAAAAATATAAATGAATGAACAAAATCACCCTTCTAACCAGAGAGTCCTAGAGCAGGTTTCTGTGGCCTACAAGACTCCTTCATATGGCACCGTGTTTTTGTCTTTTGTTGAATTCACTTGCCATTTCTTTTGTTTTCACAAGAGACTTCAGCTACTGTGGCAGAAGGCTGAACAAAGGGTAAAGTTCAGGGATGCTGGATAGAACTCTGAAACAGAGAATTGTAAGTACCTCATCACATTATGAATCATATGTAGCACATATCTATAGTAATACCTTGGTTTACAATTATAACCCATTCTGAAGACATGCTTGTAAACCAAAGTACTCATATATGAAAGCAAATTTCCCCATAAGAAATAATGGAAACTCAGATGGAACATTTTGGGGCTCTATAGACCACACTGTGCATGCAATGCCAAAACTCACAAAAGAAGTTGGCTAGAAGTCCATTTCCACAGTATGGTTTAGGTACCTGGCTGCGGAAAATGCTCTGTTTGGGACTAACAACTGGATTTTGCCCATCTTGCAAAATTGATCAGAAATGGCTGCTAGTCTTGCAAAACACTCAGAAACCAAGGTACTGTGTTACTGTACATTTAAAAGAATGCCAAGATTTACATAGCAAAGGGCAGCCTAAATATTGACAGCACCAATGGTAGCAGTCATGATGGTGTACATGATACTCTCTTCTGCTCACTATCCTTTGTAAAGTGACACCAAGCAAGGAAAAAAAAATCCCAGAAGCTGACTTTCATTTATATCACTTAACTACTTCTTACCCAGACACAAAGCAATTATCATGGCTGTTGTGTTGACAAGTATGAATGGTAAGTTTTTTTTTTACTCTTTAAGGAAAACCTGTTTGTTTACTGTTTCTGTGACCTTTCATTGTCCTCCAAACATCTCCGTTCACAGACCACAAAGTAACAACAGTGTATCTACTTTGGAATGCCCTCACTGGTAAGCCTGTTCCACGCATGCTTAGTCTAATAAAGTAAATGCTTTGATCTCTTGAAATATATTTTTGTGGATCAATATTTCAGCCCCTGCAGCCTGGATTCCTTCCAAATAAAAAAGTGAGGTAGACAACTATGCAGTACTCTCATAAAATAAGTAAGACCAGTCTTTTTAGTGTCTTTTGATATGTTTAAAATCTGGGGATTTGTTTCTGCAGAGAGAGTAAAACAGGTTTTTTTTTTTAAAAAAAACATAACTTCAAAACCCTTTGCTGACACTTCCTAATATTTGATACAGAGCAAAAATAGACCGTGTGCTACAGTTATGCCAAATCTGGTGTTGATATGTAGTCAAGTTATAGTTTTCTGTTTGCACTGTCCCATTTTTAGAATTTCGTTGTAGAATGTTGATTTGCTGTGCTGTGCACTAATGCCAGATGCAGGCTTGCATTGGAGGCTGACAAAGATGGACAGACTTCTATAGACTTGGTGGGGGGGGGGTACATGGTTGTTACATGGTTGGCCCTGTAAAAATGATTTAATATATCTAAAGCTTGTGAGACCTGTTGGGCCTATGTTAGTACAGCAACATCTCTCATGACACATGGGAAGAAACAACATCTTTCAGGTTTGATTCCAAGAAGCTCTCGCAACCTTCATTGTATCTAACTAGTTTAATGCTGGATAGCTCAGTGAATTAGGCCTCTGGCTATAAACTAGATGTTGGGAATTACTACTACTACTACTACTACTACTACTACTACTACTACTACTACTACTACTACTACTACTACTACTAAAGGACTGAATTTTTGAGTCAACTGTGAAAAGATAGGGGGGAGTTGTTCCTCCTGTAGTAAAAGAAACTGGAGTGGGTTAAAAAAAAAGAGGAAGAAATTTTGTTTAAACAACACTACCAAATATTCCTGAGAAAGCTTTAGCTTTCCCTACATTTGGGTGAGAGCTTGATCCCACATGGTGTTTATTAACTAACCCATAACTACAGTTATTGGTTCATTAAATTCTGTCTCCAAAAACACATGATTTTTATATTTCCCCATAGTGCTGACTAGAACTGAAATTACAGAACATTTTCTGGCTTCAGAGAGCAACACCAAATTCATACAGACACTGTTTCTGTGGAATTTAACTAGGCAGTATGTATAACTAGTTTACTATTACACATTTTATAACTTAGGGCAGATTTTATTTTCTGAATTGTCAACATCTCATGATATTCTCACATGTTCTACTTTTGTGGTCTCCTTTGAAAGCCTCAAGTTATCAATGTATTTATTAAGGCTTTAAGAAGTATCTCTTAGACCTGCATTATTTGGTAATCTATAAATACATACCTCCACATTTATTTCATTGTGCTTAATGTAATTAGTTAAGCAATGGTGTGGCTTTGTGAGTTGCATCCATCAAACTCTTCACATGTTGGTCCAAGAGTTTGTCACTCACTGTCACTGTGATTAAACTGTTGACATATAATGACTTTGAACAGTTTTGTGACTGGCTGAAAAGCTTCAGTGTGTAATTGCAGATGGCTGGTGTAATGGACCTGCATAATTGTTGTTTTGCTCTGGCCACAAAGTGAAGGTTGCTTGTTTACATTATCCGTGTAAAGTCTGTGCAGAGAAGGAATCTTTTCCATCTAATTTATCCACTACTGGCACTTTGCCACTGATGAACTCTTTCTCATGCTCATCTCCTCTGCCTGTAACAGACTTGCCAGATGTTTCGTTATTTGCGTTCCCCTGCAGACTACCATGGAGAAATTACCAAGCTCTGGATATCTAAAAGAGCCGTCACTGTGAAATGAAACTGAGAACTTGGTTTTGAGAGAAGTTTACATTGAAAGTTCTAACAACGTAAAGAAAGAATAACAATTTATCTGGGTTTTGCTCACCTTTGGTTTTTCTAGAATTTTTTAAAATCTGTAAAAATAAATAGGAGAGATGATGAGGTACTGAACAACCTGTATCAGAATATCTTTGTGACTCCATGCATTTTGAAGGATATTGTAAATACTGTTTTTATTTTTAAAAGTACATTGTAGGGAGAATTAGGATAGGGATCACTGCATAGGAATCCAAAGAAATCTCACCATTATTTCACTTTAGATTAAGGATTCCTCAATTCCAGGCAAGAGTGAAAAAAGTACTTCTAAGCTTTAGTTTCCTGCATCTTGTAGAAAATATTTGAGGGAAAATATGGAGTCTTTTCCCAGGAACACATCAAGCATGAAAGGTGAGGATGATTGATCAAAAGGACATAGAGCAGATGGCTGTGAGATTGTTGATGTATTCTAAAAAGCATTTCCCATCTCGAAGAGGAAAGCAACACTGATTACATAATATGGTGTATGCCTCATAGAAATGCACAAATCATGACATTATTTTCTTAGTTGAATAAAACCTTTAAGACTAAAAAGAGAAAAGCACAAAACTTTTTTAAAATTTGTCCAAATGTTACTGAAATTGTCTCAAAATTAAGAACATAAGAACATAAGAAGAGCCATGCTGGGTCAGGCCAAAGGCCCATCTAGTCCAGCTTCCTGTGGCCCCACCAGATGCGTTTGGGAGCGCATGAGACTAGATATCTGTCTCCTGATACCACACCTCTGCATCTGGCCTTTGAAGTACCCTGGTTTTAAGCCTGGAAATCACACATCTCCATCATGGTTTGTAACCTGTGATGGACTTTTCCTCCAGGAATCTGTCCAATCCCCTTTTGAAGGCATCCAGGCCAGATGCCATCACCACATCTTGTGGCAGGGAGTTCCACAGACTAACAACGCACTGGGTGAAAAAATATTTTCTTTTGTCTGTTCTTACTCTCCCAGCCCTCAATTTGAGTGGATGTCCCCTAGTTCTGGTATTTTGTGAGAGGGAGAAGAGCTTCCCTCTATCCACTTTACTCACACCCTGCATTATTTTGTACGTCTCAATCATATCCCCCCTCAGGCGCCTTTTTTCCAGACTAAAGAGCCCCAAATGTTTTAGCTTTCCTCATAAGGGAGGTGGCCTAGCCCAGTAATCATTTTAGTCGCTCTCTTCTGCACCTTTTCCAGTTCCACTATGTCTTTCTTGAGATGCGGTGACCAGAATTGTACACAATACTCCAGGTGCGGCCTTACTATTGTTTTGCATAATGGCATTATAATGTTGGCTGTTTTATTTTCAATCCCCTTTTTGATGATCCCTAGCATGGAATTGGCCTTCTTCACCGCTGCCACACATTGGGGAGACACCTTCATGGAGCTGTCCACCAACACACCAAGATCTCTTTCCTCATCCGTCACGGATAACTCAGAGCCCATGAGTTGATAGATAAAGTTTTGATTTTTTTGCCGCAATATGCGTTACTTTACCCTTGGCAACATTAAAAACATTTCCCTTAAAATTCAACACTACAAAGTTACAACTTTATTGCCATACGAATAGTATAGCTATCCTTTTTACCTTTGAATGTAACTTAATTATACAATATACTGTATTTAAAGGATACATAAGTCAAATTTTAGGATAAAGGGGGAGACATATGGCTCTCCAGATGTGGCTGGACCACAACACTTAGCATGCCTCACTGAAGGACATGCTGGCTAGGACTGGTGTGGGCTGTAATCCAACTACATCTGGAGAACCACACACTTTATCTGTTCCTGTTTTAGTATGAATGAATGCTTCTTTGCCACCCCACAGCTCCTAAAAAGATATCCTAGAACAGAGAACATTGCACTGACTGTCCAGAAACCTCTGAAGGTAAAGGTGTGCAGAATTACTCCAACAGTTTGCCTGACTATCCCCCTGTTTGGGCCAAAGGCTGCCCCTTGGTGCCAGGACATAATCACATATTTCCAGGTCTCCATTTCAAAAGTTAATCCTGGCTAAACTAAAAACACTAAGACAAATCTTTCAATTCCTTATAGCATGGCTCTGTATGTGGGGTTTTGTATGGATCACAAGCTAAAATGGAAGGCCTGAGTGCCAAATGCTCATTTTCAGGACTTTGAGGCAGGTTTTAACTTGGGAGGGTCACAGTATTCCCTGATGCTTCAACCTACTTTAACCTACTTGGAATGGACCAAATTAATCCTGGTACTTAATGATAGCAAACTCAGCTTAACCTTGGTTTAAACTATGTATTTATACATATCAATGAGAGAAATAAAACAGGTTATTGATTTTACATCCACTTTCACTGTGGTAATTAAAATGTACCTTTGTAGCCTGCAGATCAGTCGACTGTATATTTCAGACCAAATAGCAGTCCTCTCGTAATTTTCCTTTGATTATAATCTCTGAAATCACATTGCCCCCCCACCCCATTTGGAGTACTGCACACTATGGCAGGTACCATGAGTTCTCTGGTTAATAAATGTGGATTCAATATGATCTCCATATAAGGCTCCCTGATCCCAATTATGGGGCTTCAAAATGCTGGAAGTAAAATCACAGTAAACTTGTCCAACCACTTCTGACAAAAAGATTCCATGATTAATTCAGTCTTGGTGTCAACCAGTATCCTTTCCCCTCCAAAGGGCAAATATCTGTTTCTTGCAGGTGGTGATCTTGCCAGATCTTATGGTCCAAGCTGTTGCCATTGATCCAGACTGTCTTTATCCTTCAAGTGTGGCATCCAGAACTAGACAAACTACTCACGATGAGGCTTAACTGGTGCTGGATAGTGGAAACCTAGTCCTTTCACATGTTTTGGAGACTATTCTCCCATTAATGCAGCCTGAGATAGCAGGCTCCATCATTTCTTTTTTATTTTTTTGGCCACAGTGCACTGGAGGCTCATATTCAGCTTCTGATCTACAACAATTGCATGATCCTTCTTGTATCTAATATTACCATTTTGTAACTGTGCATTTGGTTTCTTTTTTCTACATGTAGACTTTTGCATTTATCCTTGTCAAATTTCATCCTGTTGTTATTATGCTAGTGCTTGAGCTTATCAAGATACATTTGAATACTGTTTCTGTCATCCAGGGTAATAGCTATTGCACCCAATTTTGTCTCATTCATGCATGTGATAAGGAACCTCTGTATCCCCTCATCTAGTACAACCTGCAAAGTAGCCCTGTGCTACTCTGCAACTTATATTCAATGCAGCACACTTTGTTGGCATGCTGATCAGACTGTCATGGGATACTTTGTCAAAATATGTCCTTAAAGCTACATATACAATCCCTGTAGTGTTCCTTTAAGCATCTTGTCTTTTTAGATCATAGGTAGAGAACAGATGTTGTTGGACACTATGTTCCATCAACCCTAGTCAGTATAGCCAAAGTTGAGTGTTTTTGTGAGCTGCATACTAAAAATACACAAGGGCTTCTCCACAAAATGGGTGGTAGCTCCAGTGCAGTTTTTTTTTTTTTTTGCCCTCCGTCCCGGACTTTAGGCATGAAAACACACCTACTTTGGGACTTGCAAGCAGGGGAATCAGCAGGTTATAAATGGTGTGCCCGAGTCTGCCCTGTCCTCTTTTGTCTTGGAGGTTGCATCCCTCCCACCCACCCTAAGAGCAGTAAGAATGAGAGTAGCTGGATGGGTGTTTTTGGCTGGTACCTATATTGGTCTCAGGTGCCCATTCCATTCTCACCACTGGGTTAGACAGGATTGGAGTCTGGCCCCAAAGGCAGGTAGTGCAAGAGGTAGTAGAATTCAGATGAGCTCCATGGTAAGGCATCCAAGTGGTGCATGGCAGTCCTCATAGCAGAATTTACAAAGGAAGGAGAGGACAGTAGGAATAAAAAGATACACGTCAAACATGATTAACGATGATGGATCAGAGCACAGCCCAGGTTTGGAAGAGTGCTGAATGGGTGGGTATCACTTTTCTGAAGTAGGAACTGGCTGAAATTGGACATGGGCTGGAGGTCAAGCATGACTCCAGGCCCAGATCTGCTTGCACTACGCTCTGGCCCCCATGTAAGAAGGGAAGTGTTCGAAAGGTTAAAAGTTAAATATGTCAAAATAAAACTGTGGACCAGCTTTAACCCAACCTACATGGTCCGCCTAATTATTGCAGGATGGGGGGGGGAGCAAAGGGCCACATATTCCCTGCTCCAGTTAAATGCTAAGTCTCTACACAGGGATCATCTTCTCAAATTAATTGTGTTTTTGTCATTCCAAGAGGCCTTTGCCAGAGGAGCAGGCAAAACTCAAACTATCATACATCACTACCATCATCACTACAGCTTAAGTCTGCCAGCCTATATTTGTAGGCAAGATATTGGATACAAGGCAGTTGGGAAAAGGGCCAAGAAACAAATTAGATTTTTGGAAGAGGACAAGAGTTTTGAGAGTATATTACTTTGAACAAGGATAAAACAACAATGGGACCATTTAACTGTAAAATTGTAGCTACTGTTGTCATGCCATTGACTAACATTGGATTCCATTGAGCAAAAACAACTTAGTTGCTCTTCCTCCACCACTATTGGTAGCACTGCTAAGTCACATAAATTTCAGTGGATATTTTCCAACTGCAATAGTCTCATGGCTGTATTTATGTATAAATCACTTGTGGAGTATGAGTTGAGTAAAGATTTGAGAACTGCTGTCCATTTAATTACTTCCTCTCACTTTTTCCTCTCTTTTTCTAATCATAAGGAAAGAACTTGATTATGATTAGATGGAATGAGTTCAATTTGAAACCTGCATAAAGTACTATAAACACTCAATTAGACGTATATAGGTGGAATAGGCCCTATGATATATTGATTAATGCAACATGCATATTACATGAAGATATGTACTGACATATAGGCCATTCATAAGCATGCACTCTTCTGGGCCTTTATAAATACATAAACTTTGCTACTACACTCTAGTTAAAAACACATTTCAAAACTGTGACTTGAAATGGGGTGGGTGGGAGAGCACAACTGAGATTAATAGTGTTCATTACCTAGACAGACTTCTGACCTACACAAATTTGAAAGTATTTATTTTTCTTGTACTAGGAAAAAAAGGGAGGTAAAAATATCAGGGTAGTGGGGAGAACTGGTTTATGTCTAATTTTTGCTTTAAAGCTATTATTTAGGTTACTCTAAGGTGCTTTTCTATTGGTTTTACAGTACATGCCACTGAGCAGGCATACAGTAACTGAATTGTTTCAGCACACCCAAATAACATTGAAACAGACTTAATTGTTGAGCTGGAGGAAAAACCCATGTGTCTCCCGAGACTATTAGTGTCATTTAAAAGGCTAAATGTATCATAAAACCTGTCTTTAACAGCATAAAATTGTACAGACCAACACAATTTTAGCTAATGTTTTCCACATTTCTTGGAGGGTGAAAAAAAAGAGGTTATTTTTTAAAAAAAACACACACACCCATTTGTAAAGCAGGGGTGGTGCCATTCCCGGAGTGAAACTTCAGTGCTGTGACTCTTACAAAGGCTTTGTTCTGTGTTTTGTTACTCCTTCGCCTATCTTTGCAAATAGCCAGGTATCAAACAGGGGAACTTAGGGTTTCCAGGGGCTAAACAGGCGGTGTTATATGACCCTTCAAAAGTAAAAGAGGACTGCTTAAGGGATCTTCCAATCCATGCTCTGCCCCCTTTCTACTCTCTACCACAGAATAAAAATGCCATCCTGCTCCCTGCACCAGGTGAAGAGACAGCTGAAATGTAGTGAGGTGAGAGGAACAGAAAGATAAGATGGGATGTGCAATGGCCACACCATGTTTTCCTGCTTTGGAATTCTGAAAGGTAGACGGTGACTTCACTATTTCGAAAGCTAACCATGCTAGCTGGCTTTTCTTTGGTTTAACATTTTTCATCCAAAACTGTACCAAATGTCTAATTTTCCCTGGGAAGTTTATGTGAGTTTCTCACGCTCGTCCCAGGCACTGAATGGAGTGAGGCAGCTGTTTCAGTCAAACAATCAGAGATGGATAACGTGAAGCCCAAATGTTCTTTCCCCGCTCCACAACACTTTCAAATTTGTATTTTCTTTTTAGAATTGACAGAAAATCCCTCTTGTGCACTCTAAGGGCATGCAGGCAATTCTGACATGTCTTTAGTCTATCCAGTATTCCTGGGTGTTCGCATATTCCCCGCTTTTCCCCTCTGTGATGGCCCTTGTTTTTGGTAAGACAAATTTAGGAAGCACAGAAGAAGAGGCATGTGGTGACTCCTCACAGACCTTTGGCTTTTGCCTATCTCAGCAGTAAATTGTAGGTAGTGCAGTAGGAAGTGCAGCAAAAGGCCATTATTCATTACCCTTTCTAGACAGTCAAACTTGTATGTCCCAGGCAGTCTGCCTTGCAGTTCTTCAACTAAGCTGCTGTGCTTATGTGCAATGGAGAATGGTGTCCCATCAGCAGGATCATTTTATATGCGGAATGGAGAACATCATTTTCTTTTCCTTTGACCTTTCAAGAGAAGAAAAGGCTCACAGGAGAAGACAATAATCTTGGAGGAAAATGAAGTCCTAACATGAGATGGATTGACTCAGTAAAGGAAGCAACATTTTTTTAGTTTTCAAGAGCAGAGTGGTCAATGACAAGACCTTTTGGCTGTCGTTAATTTATAGGGTTGCCATTAGTTGGAAACAACTTGTTGGTGTGAAACAAAAGCAGCTGTAGATAAGAAAGGGGGCTCTTTCTCTGTTCATTGGTTTCTTTATTTCCTTCACAGCCATTTTTCTTTAGGCTAAGTTCTGGAACTGTGTTTTCTTTTACAAAAGCTCAACAAGTGGGGCTTTCCATGAAAACTCGCATTAAAATATGGAACTTAGGTTTTAAGGCCTCACAATGTTTTTATCTTTAATTTGTTTTCATTTTTATTTGTTTGGAGCTGACACACAAGGCCGTGAAGCTCAAACTTAGGGGAAACTCATCTGAAAATTACTAGTGTGTGTGTGTGTGGGGGTACTTCACTCACCATCAGGTAAAAAACAACAATTTGCTGCTACCAAGACTTTCAGATGCCAATTAACTTAAAATAAGCTATTGGCACTAGAGATGGGCACGAAATGAACAATTTTTCATTTCCATTTTTGTTTTTTTTGTTTTGTTACGCAACAAAATGACAAACAAATTTTGTCTCCAAAATGAAACAAAATGAACGGAAACACCGGAAATTTTGTCGTGCATTTCGTTTCGTTACTGCAATACAGTGAACTGCTTTAAATGCTAAAAAAATCACAAAAAATTGAAATAAATGGTAATGAAATGGTAACAAATGAACGAAAATGAAAATGAATTTTTTGCAAAAATTCGCAAAAAAAGAAACGAAACAAAGCGGACCCTCCAAATGACAAACGACAAATGAAACATCATTTTTTTTATTTGTGCCCATCTCTAATTGGCACTATGTATACAAACAATGGCTGCTTCTCATATAGTGCAGGCCCAAAGCTATCAATAATTGACTTATTCTAATTTTCTTTCTGCTGAAGACAGTAGGTACCAGGAAAAGAGACAGACTTAATGTGATATAGGTTGTCTCAATAAGGGAAGCCACATCCTTTTATTCACTATATCTAATCAGGGCTGTTAAAGGTAGCTGGAAGTTATTATTCATAGGGTAGATATAAGTGAGGAACTGTGGGATGGCCCATTAAAAAACAACAGCACCAAAAAAATCTAACCATCATGTGTGCTTATTTTTACATTGTGAAATGGCTGGCATTCCACATTCGAGCTTTTGTACATTGAAAATTGATCTGTAAAAAGTAGATACTGCATGGCAATACTAAAAAAGTACTATGTGCAGTTGTACTCTGCTGGGAAAATGTGAAGTCATGTTTCCACATTTCCAATTGCTTCATAAAAAGGACTTGGGATCTTCTGCCAGAGTTCCCTAATTCTGCCAACAGAATAACTAACTAGTGGGAATACTACAGATTTCAGTTAGATTAAAACATGAGTGATTTTGTCTGGGTTTGACCTGTGATGGTTAGTTATGTTTTGTCAAAGTTACACATTCCAATTGTTTTCATGATCAGATCCAGGAAATACAATGATATTACGTAGACTTGAATTTGAAACTCTTAGCATAAAAATACTCCTCAAATTTCTTTGTTACCTTGAAAACCCGATTAGGATTTTCTACATGACAGTACATAATAGACAAGTCACAAATATTTAGTATAATTTATTGACCGTTAGATCTCAAGCCCAGTGATCAAACCCAGTCCAATACAGAAAAACCTTACAACACATTTGTTCCTGTTGTTTTCTGAATTAAGATGTCCTGTATTTTATGTGTTTTATTCTAAGTTCCTTTTTTCACAATCTGTGTGATAACATTTACCTTGAATGAAAGAAATAATGGGCAATGTTTTGGGTGGAAGGGAAGAGGCAACAGTATTCCTTTTAGACTGTCACATACACAAAAGGTTGTACCTTTTCCAAAGAAGTTGAAAACAAAGTGGCAAAATGTCAAGAGCTGAGACAAACATTGGATCAGATTTCCATAGAAGGAACCAATCTTTCTATTTACCTGTCTTGTGTTTTCAATGGAATTGTATTTTCGACTACCATGGAAGCTATTTTGAAGAACTTCTGTTAACCAAATTGTTATTTTTACAAGTTTGGTTACTATGGAAATACATGATGTAATTCTTTATTTCCCTTACAATTGTTTCTGTTTCTTCCACCAAGCCAGCTGTATTTTTATTCTTCCCTCACTGTTAGTCCAGTTATTTTTTTTAAAGAAACCTTCAAACTTTAATTACCTATTTAAATAAGCCTGGGTGCTTTTTTTCAGCAAGTTACCTTTCCTTTTTACTCTATTCCTTGTCAAGACTTCCCGATTACAGCCATGTGTGAATGGAAACAATTGTAATTTCCTCATGGCAGCCTATTAAAATGAAGTTGAGCCTGTAAATTGTTGGAAGGGAAGACATTACCATGACTGAAATTATTGTTTATGTCTAGCTTGGAAGTTGGTGTGTTTGCTTCTGACTTTGTAAAGGAAAAGGTCCAGCATGTAACCTTGTCTAGAATGAACTTTGCACAACAAAAATTGGGCCATGGTTTGGTTGCATGTGCACTTTAGATCTAGTTTTGCAAAATGAACAACTTCTCCATGTAAATTTGAGTACAGCATGAGCATTTTTGCTGGAAATTTAAACAAATGAGATGCAGATGTTGTAAGTTGTGTTATAGAGCTTCCCAAGTGTATTTTGCAGAGGTGTTGCCGTAAGATCTGTCCCACAGAACATGTTGGTCTTACTTGTTTCTTTAATATTTCATTCTCATAACCGCCCAGCTAAATATCACTCAATTCTACTGCTATATGTCTGAAGAAGTGCACATGTCCACAAAATGTTACATTAAAATATGAAAGTTAGTCTTTAAGATGCCACATGTTTTGTGCCTTTTGTATCTTTTATTTTGTTTTATTTTTCTTTGATTTTTGCCTGGAATTTTTGTAAAGACCAACACGGCTACCATCTCCAAAATGCAATTGTCATGAACACAAGCAAGTCTCTGGCGTAACAAAGAGGAATTCATTTTAACTGTGTTTGCCTTTGATATAAAAAGCCTGATTCATTGGATGTTTCTGTGTGTTTGGATGCAAATTAAGTTCAAGGCTATTTGTTGATTGATCTTGATCATCACAGGGACTTCTGAGCTACTTTTTAAAATAAATAGTACCTCTCTGTCTCAAATATCCACTTTCCCAGGGTTTATACCAAGAAAGATGACTTCAAAAATATTTTCCGTTCTGTTTTTGAATGAAATTTTGGTAGAAGATATATAAATACATAGAACATTGTTAAAGTTCAATAATAAGATCATGAGCCTCTCAAAATACAGTAAACCCCCACGTATCGCAGGGGTTTGGGACCTGAACTGATTGATCTGCAATAATTGAAAATCCGCAATATGCAGATGCTGGGTGAGGTTGGGACTGGGCGGGCTCTCTGGGTGCTCTTGCACTTAATTCAGGCCTGGCACTGCCCCAAATGGGCTTGCAAGGGGCCTTTCAGTCCCCTGGAAGCCCCAAAATGCTTTCTAGTGATCTGGAGGTCACTTCTGGTTTCCTGGAAGTCACTTCCAGTTTGTGGGGATGCACTTTTTGGGCCTCCAATGGGCCTGGGAAGGTCTTTCCTGCTTAGCCTCGGGGGCCTTTTTTTTCATATACTGCAGACCCATGATATACTGGGACCGCAGTATATGAACCGCAAAAGGGCGGGGGACAACTGTAGAACAATGGTAGGAGAGATTGAACTCTGCTTCTCTAGGGGTGCTATCACTCAAGGGGGAAGATGCAGTAAATAAGAAACTCCAGCTTTTCTCCTTACCTGATTACTTGATTGAAGATGTGGGTTCCAAGTTCCCACATCCCTTGGAGTTGCTAAGCTTCTCTTCTGTCCCCGCGACCCTAACCTGAGAAAAAAATTAAAAAATAATAAAACAAAATGGCTGACCAGCACCAGGGCTGGCTGCTGGGAGCTAAGGAGAAATTTAAAAAAAATTAAATGTCCTGACAGGCCAGGCCAGCTGTCTGGTGCTGGGGGGAGGAGGAGGCAGGGGATAAAAATAGAAGAATAATAATTAAAAACTCCAAACAGCCCCAGAGCTGGCTGGTGGGGGCTAAGGAAAAATAAAAAAATAAATAAATAATGCTCCACCTGCTGACAGGCCAGAAGAGTGGCGCTGGGGACGGGGAATAACAATGAAAAATAAAAATAAAAATAAAAAAACAGCACCGACCAGCCCCAGGAACAGCCAGTTGGCTCTATGAAAAGCAAAAACAACAACAAAACAAAACAAAAATACTGGATTATTGCTAATCATAACTGACTTCTGGCTCTGGGATCAGACAGTGTTGAACAATAGCTAGCCATAGAATTTGAATAATGACAACTATTTGTGAAGTGGGCCTTCATTTCCCTCAGTAATATCATACAACCAAATTGTAATCTTGTCTGTGATTGGTATTTGATACCACAAAATATAAATACACCTTATAAGACAAGTCAGCTGAACTGCTGAAAGAAACACAAATTGCCTCATAAGCGGGGGGTGCAAGAGGAGCCATTCTGCCTGGTACAGAGCTTCCCAGGCTGGAGAGAATATTAGAAACAAAAGCAGTACTTTGAATTAGGCTTATAAATGAACTGGAAGCCAGTGGGAGTGGGTAGGCCTGGTTATTTTTTATCTCTTTATCTCTTTATCTATCTATCTATCTATCTATCTATCTATCTATCTATCTATCTATCTATCTATCTATCTATCTATCTATCTATCTATCTATCTATCTATCTA
>JAHTLZ010000204.1:62595930-62608902 GCA_023846285.1 Phrynocephalus versicolor | reverse complement strand
AGATAGATAGATAGATAGATAGATAGATAGATAGATAGATAGATAGACTGCCCATCTAACCAAAGGCTACTCTGGGCATTTAACAACATAGAACAAATTGTTACAAATTATAAAACAATACAAGAAAATAATATAGAACTAAAAGTAATGCAAATAAAAACATAATTAAGTCAACAACATTCATAAAATCAAAAGCGAATAAGTTGGCCTAAGGACAGACTAAACATATCACAAAATCAGTGGAACAGTGGAAACAATTAATAACTGGGAAAAGCAGATTTAAACAACCATGTTTTCAAACATTTTTTTGAAAGTCAGCAACATGGGGGCATGGCAGATCTCTGAGGGAAGTTTGTTCCAAAGTGTAGGTGCCACAACAGAGAAGGTCCGATTCCTTGCTGTTGTATTGTGGGCCTTCCTCAGTTGTTGTTGTTGTTGTTGTTGTCGTCGTCGTTGGCATTGTCTTCGATTATGCACACATTAAATCACATTGTAAAATGAGAGCTGAATCTCGAAATCCTACATCACAATTCATTTCTATAGAACAGAAACACTTTCATCATTCTTCAAAGGTGTAAATAATCACATTTGTTTTTTCACAGTACAAGTTTTTTAAGTTTACTGATGCCTGTTGTTGGGTACTCCCCCCCCCCCCGGGGGGGGGCGGCGAGGTGCTGTTACAAACAAAACTATTGCAACTGAATTCTGAGCAGATCTGTACATTTCATTGAAAATTGCCATGGCAAAGAATGGATGTAAACAAAACATAGTATCTATGAACAAATGGATCACAAAAGTATTCAATGCTCAGATTTATTGAAAGTATTACATTATTACATGAGGGATCTTGGAAGAATTCTGAAATAGCTTCGAAACATGTGCAGTATATATAGTTAGAAACAAATTTATAATATTGGCATTTAACATACATATTTAAAATTGGTCTAAGATGAAAGCAATTATTTGCTGGATTTTTTTTTTTGCTTTTTCGACTATAGCATGTGCACAGTTAATAATAAAATATTTTTAAAAGAGAAAAATTAACATTAACAAAGGACTTGTAATACAGAAAGCCAGATGAAACAGTCAGAAGCATTATAATACCAGGGTACACGACCCTTGCCTTTTCTCATTATTCAAAAGACAGTTGCTAGGTGATATAGGCCTTAAATATGCCCTGCTGTTTTGATCTCTTATTGTAAGAGGTTTCAGATTAAATGTGCATGCTGTATTTGAAAGCTACCACTTCAACAATGACAGCATTTAAAAAAAAACTATGCAAGAAAAATTAATAACTCTCCAATTACAAAGCATGTTGGCTGCATTTCTTCCCTTTTTTGTGGGGGCAATGTGTTCTGCTTTTTGGACTTCAACCACCCATTGTTTGTGATGCTGTGTTTCTTTAGTCAACACGCAGCACTGGAAAAATTGCCCCAAAGTAACGCTCCAAAAGGACATTGTGTCACAGCCTTGCCTGCACTGACGTTGTGATCCTGTGCAGGTTTAACCCTATTGGGTTCCGTGAGAGCTACTCCATTCCTAATAAATTTGCATCGGATTGTTGCCTTAAGGATCGTGGTGTCCTGTAGCATAAGTGGATTTATTCAACTATTGGGCTAGTGTTAAGGCCTCAGAATAGTCTACATCAGGCCTGCCCAAAGTCCGGCCTGGGGGGGGGGCAAATCCGGCCCGCCAGGCCATTCTGAGTGGCCCGCGGCTGGCTGGCCCACCCCTCCCTCTCCCTCCTTCACCCCATTTTTTAAAAAGAAAGTGGGTGGGGCTTGCAGTGGGGTGGCAGGGTTGGGGAGCAACCGGCCCCTGACACATTCTCAGCCACCAAATCTGGCCCTCCTTACAAAAAGTTTGGGCACCCCTGGTCTACATAGTTCTTTTTCATTCTCCAAAGATTGTGTCCTAAAACTGGAATCTCACTTAAAACAGCAAAACCAACATCCATAGTTTAAAACAGAATGAAATAACAATGGAAAAGCAGCATTTAAAAGGAAAGAATCAATTAATTTTATATCCAAAGAAGTATGGTAAATATCATTATCATATAGCAATATTAATCAGTCCATATCATGCTTGTCTACTCTTCATCTATCAGCTATTGACAGTTTGGAACCAGGAACCAATGCTAGCTGAATATGTGAGCTGGAAGGTTGGAGGTGGCAGATCTCGTAAAGCCAAATATCTCCTCTAGGCTGCCTCAGCACCTGTGTTCAGTGCTGAAAGAGGTGTGACCCCAGCATCATCCCCTGTGTTCATACCATGCATCACTATGGATTTCATTCAGCTATCAATAAGTACAAATGTCATCTGTGAACTAACTAGCTCTATCAAACCTTTCTCATACAATACTTATAAATCTATATTGTAACTTTAATTCCACACAAATACAGCAGTCATAGTTTCTACATAAAGCCTTGAAGGCATTGGTCTGAATCCTACTTGGTAGGAGTGGATGGTAACCAGGATCTTAGGTCCTCTCCTTCTTAGTAGAGATGGACACTATGTGTTTTGTTTCATTTGGTTTCGTTTCTCATTTTGTTTTGTTTCATTTCGTTACTAATTGACTTTTTAATAGAAATTTTGTAACAAAACTAACTGAGAAATGAAAATTTAGAAGCTGCCACCACTCAGGCGAGGTTTTTTTGACAGGTTGGGCTGTCCCCACAGCCGACCTGTCAAAAAAAAAAACAAAAAAAACCCCAGCTGGGAGGCAGGGGTCGCAAGGGAGAAAGCAGCAGGCAGAGGGAAATTCAACAGAGTGCTGCCTGCTCTGTTCTGCCTTGCAACCCCTGCCTCCCAGGTGGGTTTTTTTTGAACTGGTTGCGCTGTGGGGAGAGGGAGCTGCAGCTTTAGGAGTAAATCTGCCCTCCCTCCCCACAGCTCGACCAGTCCAAGAAAACAACAACCTGGGAAGTAGTGGCTCAGGACCGGAGAGCGGTGGAGGGCGGCTTTTGAATTTCTCTGCTGCGCTGCTGTGTCGGAAGCCAAGTCTTTTGTGCTATTGATGCATACAATTTGTTACCTGATGCTTGTGTTGTTGTTTCTGCTCCCCCTCCTTTCTTTCTGTTCCATGTTTACTGTTTTTATTGTAATATTAGGGATGTTACATTTCATTGTGCTAGCTCTTTACTTATTCAAATTTTGGCTTAAGGGAGGCATAAAAATATTACAGACAAAGAGGAAATTAGCATTGGTGTATATATTTTGCCAACAATGGAGACTTTGAGAGTCTTAGTATTCAGAATGCCTTCTTTAAAAAAACAATTTATCCATGGGGGGGGGGTGGATTCAAAGATTACTTGTTTCAAGGGAGAGGTATCCTAAAAATTAAGGAACAAGACATTCTGAATTCTAGATGTGAGAGGAAGCAATGCACAAGTTCTCTTCATCATATTTTGGGCCATTGCTCCTTGCTACAGCAGATCACTTGTCACTTTCTCCGCAGTATTGTAGGTCATCCTAATCTTCCACTGAGGTTTATGTGGGGACAGAACTGGAAAGAAAGGAGAAAGAATTAGTGCCAGCTCCTCTTCAGCTTATGATACTCCAGTAGCTAATTCTACATATATATTCTCCACAAACATTGTGTGTCAGTGTTGTAATCTGCTACTTCCTTTCAGTTTAACAGATGTCAATTAGATTTTGAGGAGCTCTGTTTGTTTAGTGTTCAAAATTGCTGTTGAAAAATATTCTATTTTTAAAAGCAGATATGTGTAGAACAGCATGGTTTGCTTTGAACAAAAGGTTATTCAGAACAAGCAAAAGTCAACGATGGAACAGCAAAGATAAAAATGTGCTGCAATTTGAAATCCCTGCTTGTGACTGACAAATTCTTTTCTTTCTGAGGAACTCATTCACGACATCCAGATTCCACTTGTCCCCATCTGAAGAATGTCAGTCCTGTGCAATCCTCCCTGCCCCCCAGTGCTCCTTTTCCCTAGACTGTTTTAAAATTAACATGAGCTTCAGGTAGCACCACAGAGCTGTCACTTGGTGTAACACCTTGGGCTTCAAGAAGCAATGAGTAGATGTTAATTCAGATAACACTATGGAGATGCCCACATCCATTGTTCACTGGTGATAGGGACAACTGTTCGCTGAATGGGAAAGGCTATATGGAATCTATATGATTCCTGAGGGTGCCTTTGAAAGTTGGCTTGCCAGCCATGCATTGCTTTTATTGATAATTCTTTTGTTTCTGGAGAGAATTGTTTTCCTTTTTTGCTGTATGTGTTTCTGTGTGCATCTATTTTTATGTAAAAAATCTTAATAAAACACATTTCCAAATGTGTGGGGGGAGAGTTCCAGAAGGCATGCAGAGCAGCAAAATGAAGAATCTTTTTAAAACAAATTGTAGTTACATACAGTCTGTATTATAGGTGGTTCATAAGATATACCAGGCTATATAGAACATTATTCCTGAACATTACAGTCCCCATCAATCCCAAACCTTGGCCTTACTTTAAATGTCCTCTTCTTCATTCTCCATTCGTGTCCTTTTGGCCTGTTTCTACTATTTTTGTCTGCCTTACAGTATCATAAGTATAAATGATGCACGGTGATGGTTCCCTTTCATAATTGCTTTAAATTAAAAAATCAATTAGAAATGAGCTAATAACAGGCTAGTGGGTTTAGGTCAGGTTTGAGATCACCAACTTGAATTGAATACTGGAATGCTGCTTTATCTCATTTCATAATCACATAGATCCTGCTACTTCCATGAAAGCACGTGCAGAGAAGCCCAATCAGACCTTGCTTTCTACTGACTGCTGAAAGTTTGGGGGTCTCTGGGAGACCTTCTTCTGGGAGTGTCTTGGGACTGTACGCCTTACCTTGGCTGGCCATTCCCCTACACAACGCAGTCAGGAACTGAACCACTGAACTATGTCTTCACAGCCAGATACCTAACTCACCAAGGTATCTTTTAGCACCTAGGTCCTATGGTAAATGCCCAGTTAAGCTAGCAGAAGTGTAAAGAGGGAACATGATGTTTCTGGAAGGCCAGATATATAATATCAGAGCTTTGAAAAGTTTGTTTTTGGACTATAGGTCACACAACATCCAGCATTCATGCCTATGGCTTCACTGCATTCACATACAGATTTTAGCTAGCTCTGCATACCATTTTCAGTGGTTTGCCAACCAGCTAAGCTTCTCCGCATTTGAAAAATTTAACCCCCCCCCCAAAAAAGATGTTTACAATCTGTGGTATAAAAACAATTACCCATTTGTTTTGCTTTATAGGTCTGATTTTACAAGGGCTAGAAACTTTTTCAGGAGAGTGAAAGGTTGACTTTCTTCAACAGCACTTTGTGGAGGAAGTCTTCCAGAAGAAGTGGGTGATTGAGATGTTTCATCTAGTGGGTTTAACACACACTGTTGCAACATGCCTAAAAATCTGCTGAAAACCTGGCCAATCGTACATGCCTGCCTCATACACTTGCTCAGATTAAACAAACATGTTTAGGGTCTGTAGAGAAACAAAGTCATTGTTTTCTTCTATATCTTATAACTTATAACTCTCTATAGACTAATGAGGTTGTTAAAGACTATTATGCATACATGACCTGCTTTACAGATCAATACTGAATAATTAAAACCACATAAATCTGTGCTCTGTTCAGTTTGGGGTCTCCTTGCTATCTCTCACTCTTCTTGTTGCCAATGGAATGGTTGGACTGTGAAAAACTTGCTACATTGAATAATTCTGCTCAGACATTGAAGACAATAAAAGGAGATCAAACTGGACGATGGAAAGCTAGTCTGAAGTTAGATCTTTCACTGCTACAGCAGTACTAGGGACGTGAAGGAAGGCTGCTAATGAATGAGCAATATATTTTCCCTTTGGAAAGAATTCAATCTGGGAAGGATTCTTACCAACAAATGAGCCTGTGACTGCACAATGAGTTGCCCAAATGAAAAGCCAGCCCAAAATATGTGCTTTATCGGCATGTGGGTTCCCTTTGATTCCATGCATCAGTAAATCTTTGCTTGTTCCTGCTTTCGGCAGTGGAAGCTCTGCAGCACAGCTATAATCAAGCCAACAGTTCCTTTTGCAAGACAACTAGGCTCTGCTCCCATAGTGACTTACTGAAGACTTTAGAGTTAGTACAAAATGCAAGAACACATTCTGGCCCCAATAAAGGTACAGTCTACATTCTTAGCACAGTCATACCATTTCTCAATGACTTTTCAGAAAACTGGAGATAGTTGGGTCCATTTTAACATTTTCTGTCACTTTAAGTACTTATTCCTGGCAACCATATTGAAGTCTCACCATATTTTCGTCTTCAAAACATCAATTCACCATTTTTACAAAAAGTATCCCAAATTATTGCACACTTTACTTTCAATTCCTCAGAATATCCTTTAGAAAAGGAACTTTGTGTCTGCTTTAAAGAAATGGTGAAATGCAACACAGTAGATTCTTTTTCTATTATTGACTTTTAGGAATTTTCTAGAATTCATTACACATCTCTAAACTACATCTAACAAAAGTCTCCTTTTGCCCTAATTGTAGTTGCCTTGCAATACCATAAGTATAAATGATGCATGGCGATGCCCCTTTTTGTAATTGCTTTAAATTAAAAATCAATTAGAAGCTTGCTAATTACAGGCTAGCAACTTTGGGTCAGGACTGAGATCACTGGCTGAACAGATAAAGGGCATACATTACACACCCTCAGTTCCAAGGAAGCCACATTTATACTGTAGGTGGGGCAGCAATTACTACTACTATTGACAGGTTTTTTTTCTTTACAGTGCACAAATAGTATATTTATTTATCCTTACAGAGTGCTAGGTGTAGATGATTATAATGGGTGACTCTGTATCTGTGATATTCAAATTTGGTGGGTTTTTTTGCTATATAAGCTGAACAGCCAGCTCAGAATTATACTCTATTTTAGGCCAGTACCCAAACTGTCATGCTGGGTGGAAGTGGTATCATTCAACCTTGTTGGCCATTGAGTGGCCAAATAGTTCTTTTCCTCAAAAAATTGGTGTTTATCAATTCTCTAAATGCATTAAGTGACTACTTCTAGCCAAACATGTAGATGCCAGTCTCTGTCAAGGTCAAGAAGGAACCCTTCAAGGGTGCTTTACAGTAAGGGTGTGTAATGATGAACTTCATATATTTAGAGGGAAGAACTCATTTCTGTAGTTGGCCTGGCGAATGATGAGGGCTTATGGGATTTTAGTCTGGAAACAGTGCTCATTTTTGCCTTATGGTGGAATATTGAATGCCCCAAAGAGTCTTTGCAGTTCTACTACTTTTGGAGGTTTTAAAGCAGAGGCTGGATGGCCATCTGTCGGAAATACTGTGATGGGGGTTCCTGCATAGCTGGGGTTGGATTAGATGGCCTTTGAGGTCTCTTCCAACTCTATGATTCTATTCTATTCTGTTCTGATCTATTCTATATTATACTTCTTTATTTTAACATATCCAAAATTTATGTTTGTATCTTGAGAGGTATAAAATTCTAAAATGGAAGCTGTGATTCTCCAGAAGGAAAAGTTACTGCTCTCATATCAGTTGTTTGTTGCATCAGGCTTACCGTCTGTGGCTTGGCATTCAGAGTGTCCATGAAAATAATGCCATGTTATTAATTTGGTGTAAAACTTCTGCACAGTGTTGTCGGTGCCTTAACAATATTGTGACATGCTTCTAATGTGGTCTTCGGTGCTTTTTCGGTACAAAATAGTGTTGCCCAAGCCTTTGTTGCATTGTACAAATACTTAGTTTTTCTTGGCATGGATTCTGGCATTCATTATTTTTTCAAAGAGCTGAAAACGTTTCCTAGGATGTATCTCTCATGCCTTCTGGCTGAAATGCATGATGGATGCTTTCCTTTTCCTCGTGGAAGTTGTACATCTGTGGAGTAGACAGAGAGACCAGGCAACAGGCTGTCATGTCAGGTTTCCTCAACACACTTGCACGTCATTTCGCTGGTTGGTCTGTATCAAAGTAGAATGGCTGCTACCAGCTCTGTTGCACATCAGAGCCGGGGAATTTCCTAATGATTTTGTAAAGCCAGAACCTGTCTACTTAAGCATCTGTTTTTGCTTCATCTTAACCCCTCCCTACCCATCCCCACTGGATAGATAGGTTGAAGAGGATAGTTGCTTCTCTCCCCTGCTTTCCTTCTTCCCTACATCAAAGATAGTACATTCTCTGTTCTTTAATTTAGCAGCTTCAGCTCCATTGGGAAGAAAAGATTCATTTTGTGGATAACAAACGTTTTATAACACGGTGGGTTTTGCACATTCACAATCTTACATACAAACGTAAACGGATAGGCAATTTTCCAACATAAATTATGATACTGGAATCAAGTAGAACACTTGCTTCACCTATACTTGCATTTCTTTAAACACTGGCAGCTCATCCCAATGACAGCTGAGACTGTGGTTAGCTTTATTCCTTTTCAGCACAGAATGACGAAAAGCAGCTTCTCCGCAACCAGGCATGCATATATGGCCACAAATCTTGCCAAACATTGAAGAACAGAGGTGTACCTGCCTAGGAGTTCAGCACAAAACAAAGGACACCTTGTGCGTTATAGGGAAGCCTATAAATATGACGCAGCTGGCCCTGCACTCAGAGTTCTTATAAGCTGGCCCAGATATGTCATCTCCTACTAGCCTAATCAGATTATTTTTTATTTGCCAGCTGATCTGATGCAAACATGAAGGAATTGCTATTGCAGATCTCAAGGCATCCTATTCGGATGATGAGAAATCCCACAGAAAACCTCAGAAGGGTTGTGTTATGTGTGGTCATGATGAAACTGATTTATAGCAACACTGACAAGGTGACTATGTGTTTAAGGAGTAGTTATACCTGCTTCACTCTCCCAGTGAATTTCTGTGGCTGAGCAGGGAATAGAACCCTGTTCTACAGATGCCTAGTGCATCGCTCTATACACCACTCCACCATGGTGGAGTATGGTAGCATGCTAACTAGAGATGGGCACGACCAGGAAAAAAAAAATTCGAGTTGTCATTTTTTGGGACGGGTCCGTTTCGGCTCGTTTCCGTTTTTCGCGAAATTTTTCAAAAATTTGTCGTTTCGTGGTGTCGTTTTTTCATCTGTCGTTAGTACTGGTTTAGGGGGGGTAGCGGGCTCCCGGAGGCACCTCTGTGGGGTGGGTGCCTCCTCTGGCCTGCTATGAAGGGAAAGTGGGCTCCTGGAGGCCCCCGTGGGTGCCTCCTCTCCTCACCCGCTACAAAATAGCATGCATAGCCAATTGGATATGCATACCAGTTGCAGACTTGCTTAGTGGACTGGCAGACGCACCCCTCTTGGGGATGCCTTCCCTGCATCAGTCAGTGAGAGAGAATGCGGGCTCTCACTGTGTCTCACTAAGAAGGGAAATATACTTGCGTGTAGTGCAATGCGAGAACACAGATCTGGCTTTAGGGTTAGGGTTAGCGCAAGGGCTAGGCTTAGGGTTACAGGTAAGGTTAGGGTGAGTATTGGGGTGCACCTCTGGGTGCCTCTCTGACCCACTTAGAAGGACAGTGTACTGGTGTATGGGTTAGGCTTAGGCTTAGGGTTCGGGTTCGGGCTAGGGTTAGTGGGCTTTTTATGCCTGATTGGCACATCCCAGAAGTCTCTGTGGTCAACCTGGCCAAGTGGCCATACGATTGGTGGAATGGCTCCAAAAATTTGCATGGTCCACTCCTATGGCCAGCCCATCATTGCGCACTGCGCAGGTGTAAATAAAATAAAATAAAATAAAATAAAATAAAATAAAATAAAATAAAATCAATGGAGAGGAGGACAGGAGACATTTGGTTGCAAGAAAAACCCACTGCTACTGTAAAAAACCTGGCAGTTTTAAAATAGCAATTTTTGCATGTTCCTGTGGTGCTTTGGTGTGTTTTTGGACCACGACAATTTCAAAAAAAAGATTGCAGTAGCCCGCCCCATTTTGGATCCCCCGCCCGCACTGCATGGCGTCGACGAGGATGCCCCACCAGAGCAGCCCAGGACAGGAGGGGGAAGGCCGGGGACCCCCCCGAAACCACCCCTCTAGGTGCCCTCACTCAGGCAGGCATATTTCTGCCTGCTTTTTTGGCCGGGAATCGGGGTTTTTAAAGCTTTTTTTCTGTGCCGCTTGAATGGCGGCGGCGAGCCGGCGAGGCGGCGACGTTGGCGGGACAACGAGGATGCCCGCCGGCCGCCACTCCACCAGAGCAGCCCAGGAAGGACAGGAGGAGAGGGGGGAGGCCGGGGACCCCCCCAGAAACCACCCCTCTGGTAGGTGCCCTCACTCAGGCAGGCATATTTTCGCCTGCTTTTTTGGCCGGGAATCGGTTTTTTTTTTTACTTTTTAAAACTTTTTTTCTGTGCTGTTGGCATCGCGCGATCGCGCAATGCCAGAAACAACAACACGACAAATCAGACCCAATTTTTCTTTAGTCGGTTCGAGTTCGAGTTCTGGCAGAGTAATTGTCGTTTCCTTTTCCGTTACGTAACGGAAACGAGGAACGGAAACGGAAATGAGAATTTCGTCGAGTCGTGCCCATGTCTAATGCTAACATAGCCTGTGATATCAGGACTTTGTTGAGCAGCACAATGCACTGCCTGCTGGTTGCAGAATCTTGTTTTGTTTGTACAAAACATGTTCTGCCCACCTTTCTCAAGTTACAAGCAAAAAAGACTTACTAGGAGTGGTAGAATGGGATACTTAGTAAGGTAGTAGTGGCCGTGGCAGTGGCACTGTCTTCCAGACTGTGATTTATTGTAGGGCACAGAAAGTAAATAGATTTCTATGTCCACGAGTAACACTTACCATATGTGTGCTGTTGGTAAAGGGCACGATGGCCAGAATCCTGCTGCGTTGCAAGTGGGTGTAACACTCAATCCTCATGGTTTTGCACAGTTGCTGGATTGCTCTTGTCCAAGTGGAGATCTTTGTACTTAAGGTAACCTGGTTACCTTAAGGACCACCTTCTTCCATATGAGTCTGCCCATTCCTTAAGATCTGGCCAGGCAGCCCTGTTGAAGATGCCATCCCTCAAAGAGTTATGGGGATGGCATGTCGAAACAGGGTCTTCTCAGCAGTTAACCCCCCCCCCAATTTTGAATGCCCTCCCAAAAGAGACCTGCCTGTTTTTTTGGCTTTTGGCTTTTCGGTGCCAGGCAAAAACCTTCCTGTTCAGCCAGCATTTTAATTAAATGGTGGTTTTAGCTGGGCTCATGAGCAGTAGGGTTTTATAATTTGTATTGTACATTGATTGGTTCAAATTTTATTGCATAGTTTTAATAATCAGGTTGTTTTGTAGTTTTAATACATTGTTGTATGCCACCCAGAGACCACTAGATAGTGAGGCAGCTATTTTTTTGGTAAATAAATAAATAAATAAATAAATAAATAAATAAATAAATAAATAAATACAATGATGAGACCAACTACCATACTGGAAATAACTGGATACAGCATTGCTCACACTCAGAAGATGTTGGTCCGCTTATAGAATGAACTGTTGCATAACTGGATCAGGTAACTAGGATTCTACCAATGGAACCTTCTGAAAGTTGATGGCTTTAATTACAAATTCATTTTATTTCGTTTCTTTTTTCTTTAACTTTTTCTCTTTTTATTTTATAATTTTTTACTTTTAGCGTAGTCAGGGATTTTTATTTTTATTTTTATTTTATTACTAAAAGTCCCCGATGCCGGGTTTTTTTTGGTTTTTTTTCTTTTTTTCTTTTTTTCTTTTTTTTACAGCTGAGAGGCGCTGGTTTTAGGGGGGTTGGAATCCTGCTGACCATGTGCCTGGCGGGATCAGCGGCCCATGGGTGAGATCAATTATATTTTATTATTTTATTTTATTTTATTTTATTTTATTTTATTATTTTATTTTATGAATCTTGCCGACTGCGCCCCTGGTGGGGTCGGCGGCGCACAGGTCAGGTCAGTGGCCCACAGGCCAGATCGGGTTTTTAATTTTTTTTAATTATACATATATAATCACACCGACCGCGCACCTGGCCGGTTCGGTGGTCCGTGGGCCGGATCAGATTTATTTATTTATTTAATCACCAACCATGTGGCCCACCGATCAGCTGTGGTGTGGGCTTGGCCAGCATTTTATTTATTTATTTATTTATTTATTTATTTATTTATTTATTTATTTATTTATTTATTATTTTTTTGTGCTGACCAGTGGCCTGTGGGCTAGTTGGGCGGCCCGTGGGTCAGGTCGGTGGCCAGCAGGTTGTGTCAGTGGCATGCTGGCCAGATCGTGCTTTTAAATTCTTAAATTGTTTTAATGCCAACCATGTGGCCTGCTCTGCATTTTTGTTTTGTTTTTTGTTTTGTTTTGTTTTGCAGTTGGAAGCCCCCTCCCGGGGGCTGGTAGCTGCAACAGCAGATGGAGGATATCCCACAGATAGGAGATGGCACTGGAATGAAAAACAAACCGGAACAAAATGAAAATTTCTGTTTCATTTCATTTCATTTTTCTTTGAGGGGGCAGTTCGTTATTCGTTTCATTGACTAATGAAAAGAATAAAATGAATAACAAAATGAATTTTTTGTTTGTTTCGTGCCTATTTCTACTCAGAAGTAGTTTATCATTCCCTTCTCTCTGAAATTTTGCAGGATGCTCAGGCCTACACAGACTGAATCTTCTCCGGACAGACACAGTGGAGAATTGAACTCCCAACCACAGTCAGATGCCTGACTCACTGAACTATCTGGTAAGCCCTTAGAAAAATCTGAAACATATTCTGAAATCCTGTACCTACTTTTGAAGAAAAAAAAATAAGATTTAATCCTTCATATTTCACTATCATTTTCCAGGAGTTAGGTAGTAATTTCCATTTGGCTATAAGCCATTCCAGTATTCCTACCAAGAAAACTCCATGGACATGGGGTCATGAAGAGTTGGTCATGACTGTAACAACAACAACAACAACAACAACAACAACAACAACAACAACAACAA
>JAHTLZ010000204.1:62585009-62595920 GCA_023846285.1 Phrynocephalus versicolor | reverse complement strand
AACAACAACAACAACAACAACAACAACAACAACAACAACAACAACAAAGGAGCTAAAGAAATTTGGGTTTATTTCTAGGAATTAAGTCAGGACATTGATTATCTGACTAGACAAAAACCCATTCCATTGTTAAAGTGGAGTCTGTACTGTTTGAGGGGAGCCCATAAGTGCTCCCGTTTTCTTGTTGCACATTGAGCACAGAAATGCAACAGCCAGAACAGTGAGAGGCGTCTACACCCAGGCAGCCTGTCTACATGAGGTACAACCATGATTTGGGGTGGGAGAGGATCTGACTTACTTGAAAGGTCTGTCTAGGTACAGTAGTCTTCCTCTCTTCACATTAAGAGGTCAGAAAGGATATGGTTTGATGCATGTGGAGTCCATCCAATTCGATTAAAGTTTGGATAAGCCTTATTTCCCTATCTATTCCAGCATTGCCTGCTATGAGCCATAAGAACTCCTTTAGATTGGTCCATTTCCTAATATTTTCACCTTTCACAATGGGAATTTCAGTCAGACCAGGCCTTAGTTAAGTTTACTCCTCCCCTCACAACAGTGACTATCTGATCCTTTTATCCTTGATGACATATACGGGATCTGGGACCCTCTGCATACCATTGAGCAATGGTTTCTCACTAGAGGAAGGAAATTTTACCTCTTTCATAATGAGACCTGGCAAGGAAGCTGCTCCACATCTTCTCCACTGGGACATTGCATCAGCAGTTAGAGCTGCTGAGTCAGGGAAACCCATTACTCCCAGATTTCTCTTTCTGACATTTAATATGCGTAAAATACTGCCAATAAATTCTGGAACACATGATTACTCTATTTCATTTTAAATCACATGTTTTAAGCACGATGTTATCACAGAGGTGGAAGGATCTTTTTTGAAAACCTCTACACTTTATTCCTATCCAAAGGCACTATAAAGCTTTATAAAACTCTTGTCCACAGCTGCCTCTTTCGTTTCAGTGAGATTATTCAACAAACCACGTTAAAACTATAAATCTCCCCTATCAAGTCAAATGCAAACACTGTAAAATTCAAGTAATGCTTGGTTGAGTTCAGACAAATAAGCATGGCATACAGTTTCCTGAATACCCAAATATCTGGTGAATATAGATTCCTTGCTTTAAAATGCTTCTTTGGCTTGGAACACAAAAGTTATGCATTTATGTTCCAATTTTGCAAGTATATGGCCTTCATTCATAAAACGAGACATTCATGCCAATAGCCACTGTGGGTGCTTACTTTCTATTGATGTAATTTAGAGGTTTGTGAGCTAGTCTGTGAAGTCTGTAGTGTGAATTTGATTGCCAGAAATGCAGTTCTTTATTTACTTAATTCAAGAAGTGAAAGATGGAATCTAAGGTAGGAAATACATTATGTCGAAAAAGATTTAAAATGCAGAGAGAAATTAACATCAAATGACTAAAATAAAATATACGATACTAAATATAAAATGCCAGTTAGTCCAAAGATTCATAAAAATTAAGATGTCCAAATAAACACAAACATATTCCCTAATATCAGAAGAATTCTGAAGTAAACTTAGATGTGCTTCCTTAGAACAAGCAATCCAAAATTGCCCCTAAGAATTTCTGAGTGATTTTCAAGGGTAGTCCTGATATAATGCATTACAGTAATCCAGCTGGGAGCTTTCAACAACATGGGTCACACATAGTCAACAATATGTGTCCAGACATGGTTGCAGTAGACAAAATGTGCTGAGAATTTCGCTCTTCAAAATAGCCAAAGTTAGGTAGCAAAACACAAGGCGGTTAACTATATATTCACTGGTTGTGATCCTTGGTAGTTGTTTTGTTTTGTTTTGTTTTTGTTTATGAAAAAAATTCACAATACTTTTTCATTAGAACCTAATTCTGTTTGGCTCCATAGAGGATTGGGCATAAGTTTTAAAAGTTATGCTGCAATGACAGATTACTCCTGCTAGGGAACAGTTTCCTTCCTTCCTTCCTTCCTTCCTTCCTTCCTTCTACCAATGTCTGCACAAAAAAATCTACCTTCCCATTCCTCCACACTATAATTCTGCAGTTTAAAAAGTTAGGGTTATAAATCCCCACTTGCCTTATTTTGGTCTATGAGAAATGGAAATTGAAAAAATATTCTTCTCATCTTGTGAGACGCCAAGGTTTTATACCCTTGTGAGAACTATTTTTGTATACATTGTGGAATTGAAAAACAACAACAATAGCTGCAGCCCTTTGCATGGAGTCACAAAATTAGATGTTTTGTCTCTTTTTGACCATTCAACCAGTCGACCTGTGCTTGGTTGGTGTGGCCTGTGCTTCATTTCACCAAAGGGGGAAAAATATATTTTTATGCAACTTGTGGCAATCTCAACCACCAAAGGGTGCTTCTTATCTCATACATGCACAAGAGGAAAGAAATTTCATAAGGGTCAAAAGGGTTCCCCCCATCCCATAGGACATGTCAAGATGTCCAGGCACCCTTTTTTGTCAACCCTGAGGAATTTTACAAGAGTTTTCCATATTCCAGTTAAAAATGGACATTTGACTACAGAAACAAATATGAAACAAAAATTATGAGGCAGTTTCAAACTCAGATCACACATGAACACACCTTTCCACATGTACTCTGAGGGTACCCTCAGTGGCTGACCCAGCACCGAACCTAGCTGAAAAGAGTGTGCCCATGTCTGAATTAATTTGTATTATCGTTGATCATCTGATTTATCTAAAGGATAGGTTTAGATTCCACACTTTTGTTTAGAAGGGCCAGCACAAACAGTGCTTCGGAAGTGAACAAACAAAAACATTTTAAAGTATTTTTAAAAGCCATTCATGTGCATAAGTAAATAAATAGCTGTTTTTTTTTCGTCCAACAAATTACAGTTATACCATATGTTATGGTTTTGTTTTTATTTGTAACAACAGAAGGCAAACTTCAGACAGAAGGCCTTCTGTTTTCTTTTCTTTTCTTTTAAAAGCTCAGTGTACCCTTAAAAGCAACAGTGAACAGAGACACGTTTTATAATGTATGAGGAAAAAACAAAATCTAAGGAATTAAGTAATTAATACTCTTATTATGCCACAATGTTTCATGAGCATTTTTTGAATACATGAGAAGTATGAGAAATACAACTTCCTTCTCACCAGCTGAAAAAAACCCTAGCAGTTTCTTGAAACTGGCCTCAACCAGGGATGCCTCAAATTGGGAATAATATCCTTTCCCTTACTGGATTAAATTTTTTCATGCTTAACCTATATCAGATAAACATGAGAGGGTAGGATGATGCCACCATGGAAGATAAACAGAAGAAATGTTCTGAATTCATCTTAAACAATTAAGATGAAACAGCGATCATTACATTTATGAATTAGCCATTGTCAGTCTCTCAGTTTGCCTTCCAGAATTTTCTATATAATGCCTAAATGAATGATTTTTGTCTCTCCCTTTGAAATGTTTTGCAATAGATATATTGGAAGCAGCCCTTGGTGTCAGAAGGATGGGATGCTACAAGGCATTTGCAGTTAATTCATGTATTTAACTTGTTGCTGTTCCCTGCCTTCTTGTTTTCTTATTTTCTTCCTGGCTCTGATGACACCGTCTATTTTGCTATCTCTAGTACCTGACTGGACTGATCTTTTCTTATCTAGGTATGCTAATTCTCTTTACTCTAAGTTTAACTACAAACAATTTGAGAGTGAAAAAGCAGCCAGCTGGTAACAACCAGGAACCACCCACCCAATTCTCTAGGCAATAGTGGTGTGGACCTATAAAACTTTGTGGGCACCACCTTCACAAATACATTGAAAATTTACTACCTAAACCAAGGTGACAAGGGCTTGCATCATCCGCCAGCAAAATGTTTATTTTTAAATTTCACCCTTCCTAAGAGTTACCCATCCACTAAACTGAACCATATAGTCCACATGTTTGTGAAGATTCTCAGTCATCCAGGTGAGGTTATCTGGAGGTTGAGTCATGGCAACTGGACTTCTTTTCTTGTGAGATAGAAATGCTTCGCTGCTCATCCAAGCAGCTTCACCAGTTTAAAGAAAGTAGTAGTGAAGCCTCAAATGTGTAGTTCACCTTGGTTTCACATCACCCTGGTTTGAGTAGGCTCATTAGGTGTATGGTGGCCTGAATAGCCTCATTAGATGTACAATGGCCTGGGTGCATGAAAGTCCCACCTATGCAACCTTCCCCAACACCTATTACATATGGGTTGTTAGGTGTGGCCTTCCTAGTGGAGGTGTGAAGTGCTTCTGATTTGTCTGGGGATCATGCTGCCCTTTCATTGACTCCATGACTCAACTTTCACATATAATCCACAGGGTCACAGTGCCATCCAATGCCAAGATCCCGATGTTGTACTGGCAACCACTTCTATAACTGGAGAATGGCCTTGTGATAAATCATATTGATGTTTCTTATTTAGTTGTTGGGAGGAACATAATTTCTCAGCACATGCCATATATCTGCACTAAACTGCTAAATTACTACTTCAGATTAGTCATCACTATAAAAAGGAATTTGCACTGGAGTATTCTTCGCTGTCCTAACTGATGTTGCAAAGATGGTTTAAGCCTTGATCAGACATTTCAGAATATTGAAAGCAGAAACATATCTCCCCCATTTCCAAAGGTGTATAATGCTGTTAATCTGCCTATAGTAAAAACAAGGGCTCCTGTGCCACCCTAAAGGCTGACAAGTTTTATTTCGCATAAACTGTTGTGGGCTGCAGGTCACAACATTTCTGCAGAGTGTTGATGTCATGGATTGAGCATCTGCTCTTCAGTTATTAAGGTTAGTCAAAGATTTTAAAACCAGGGACTAGGATTCTACTTGGTCATACTACTCACTCAGTGGCCACAGCACAGATGCCTTGACATGCATGATACCTGGGCAATCCCAAGTCTCCTTGTGGAAGCAGAAGTTGGCTTTTTGAAATGTGGATTGCTACTTCAAGAAGGGCAGTACATACACGAGCAGAAAATCACATGCTACTGTGTATGGAGGACTCTGTACTAGAGATGGGCACGACTTGAAAAATTTTTTTTTCGAGTTGTCGTTAGTCGGGCCGGTTCCGTTTCGGCTCGTTTCCGTTTTTCGTGAAAATTCGCAAAAATTAGTCAGTTCATTTTTTCATTTTTTCGTTTTCGTTAGTACTGGTTTTTTGGGGGGTAGCGGGCTCCTGGAGGCACCTCTGTGGGGTGGGTGCCTCCTCTGGCCCGCTATAAAGGGAAAGCAGGCTCCTGGAGGCACCCGTGGGTGCCTCCTATCCTCACCCACTAGGAAGGGGAAGCAGGCTCCAAGAGACCCCTCAACATGGGGGTCTCCCCTCCTCACCTGCTGCTGCAAAATGGCATACATAGCCATATGGATATGCATACCACTATTGCAGACAGTGAGACCAGTCCACTGGTACGACCCTCCGTCCAGGACGACTGGGTCGCACCTTCCATGTCCCACAAAGAAGGGAATCGTACTTGCGTGTAGTGCAATGCAAGTAGATCTGGCTTAGGGTTAAGGTGGGTTAGTGCAAGGGCTAGGGTTAGGCTAGTGACGGGTAAGGTTACGGTGGGCTAGTGGGTTGCACCTCTGGGTGCCTCTCTGACCCACTAAGAAGACAGTCTGTGACGTATGGGTAAGGAGTCAAGGATTAGGGTTAGGGTTAGGGGGCTAGGGCAGGTTTTAGGGGGCTTTTTGGCACATCCCAGAAGTCTCCATGGCCAAGTGGCCATGCGATTGGTGGGATGGCTCCAAAAATTTGCATGGTCGTCCACTCCCACATGGCTGGCCATGGCCACTCGGCCAGCCCATCATTGCACAGGTGTAAAAAAAAAATTAAAAAAATAAAATCAATGGAGGACAGAGGAGGAGAGGAGAGACATTTTGTTGCAAGAAAAAACCCACTGCTACTGTGAAAAATCTGGCAGTTTATAAATTTCCGCGTGTTTCTGTTGTGCTTGTTTGTTTTTGGACCACGATTTCAAAAACAATATTGCGTTCGCCGCCCCATTTTGGATCCCCCGCCCGCACAGCATGGCATGGCGACTCGAGTCCGGCTGCCCAGGACGGGGGGGAGGCGGGACCCCCCCTCCAGAAACCATCCCTCCGGTAGGTGCCCTGCGCCCTTAGTCAAGCAGGCATTTTTCCGCCTGCTTTTTGGCCCGGGAATGGGTGGGGGGAGAGTTTAAAAGTTTTTTCCTGTGCCGTCCGTGCCGCTTGCTTGCGCTTTAATTGCGGCGGCCGGCAGCGAGACTGGGCTTTTTGCTGGCTGCGAGCCTGCGGCGAGTCCCACCAGACCAGAGCAGCCCAGGACGGAGGGGGGGAGGCCGGGACCCCCCCTCCAGAAACAAACCATCCCTCCGGTAGGTGCCCTGAGGCACGGCAGGCATTTTTCCGCCTGCTTTTTGGCCGGGAACCGGGATTTTTTAACTTTTAAAAACTTTTTTTCTGTGCCGCGTGGCATCGCGCGATGCAAGTAACGAGCATGACAAATCAGACCAAAATTGTTCGTTCGTCGGTTCGAGCTCGAATTCTGGCGGAGTAATTCCCGTTACCGTTTCCGTAGAGTAACGGAACCGAGTAACGGAAACGGAAACGGGAATACCGCTAAGTCGTGCCCATCTCTACTCTGTACTGCCTCTGTACCAAACAGGTTTCCTGCCCTGGTTTGTGGCCAATAACTTAGTAAGCATATCTTTTTTTCTCTAACAGGTATACAACTGCCACAAATAAAAAAAGAATAAGCTGCAATGTCTCCTTCTCCTCCTCCTGCCTCCCAATCTGGGCTGTAGAATGTGTGAAGTATGAACTTCGCTGATTACAACTCAGGCCATTTGAGTGCTATTGAGTAGGCGTCCAGTTTTTGTATATTAACAAAGACGTATAATGTATAGAGGTTTCCTTTCCTTGTTAAATCACAGCCCATACTTCATGGCTTAAGTGCTACTCTAGCATCAATTGGAAGTATATAAATAATAAGTAAGGTTATATATTTGTTTGTCTAGGTCCTAAAAAGCAGTAAATCAGAAACCTTTCTTGGCTAACTTCAATTCCCAGAATGAGAGCAATACATCTGAACTACTGTAGACTGTTTGGATGTTCCTTGTCAAAATCGTTATTTAAATCAGGAACCAGCCTCCCCGCCTTCTGCCACGCAACCTACTGCCATCTAAATTACTGCTATACATTTCAGAACCACTTATGAGTAATTGTGGGAGTGCAATATCTGCAAATACATGTCTTTGGTGCATGCATTTATGACAGGCAACATGTGGGTGAGTGACAATGTACCTTTACTCTTGAGCAAATTCAATGAGGTAAATCCAAAAGTTAGTCTACCGCTAAAGTAGACCAATGAAACAGATTGAAATAATAATCTAACAAAACCTCATTTATTTAGCGGATCAGCCCGAGTTGAGACTAACAACTGGATTCCATTCTAATGCCGCCATCCTATTCCGACTTATTTGGGAATAAGACTCTGTTAAAACAATGTGACCTATTTCTGAGTACACAGTAAAGGATTACATTATAAAACACCCTCATGTCCTTAAACCACAGAGTTTACCTTTTTGGATTAAAAAGGAACCAGCATTGCTTTTTTAAAAGTCCAATTAGTGATCTATAGGAGCAATTTTTAATTTTATTTTTTGAGCCCCATGCGCTGTAGAGGGGACTTGGGGCTGGCAAAAAAAGAGAGGGTTAAATTGCTCCTTCCCCCCCCCACCCCATCAGATGGGGGAAAGGAGCAATTTGTAAACTTTTTTTTTTGGCTGAGCCCCAAGTGCCCATCAGCTGTAGTACGGACATGGGGCTGGGGGGGAAAAGTTTGAAAATTGCTCCTTTCCCAACTTTTTTTTAAAAAGTCCCTCCTCCCCCCCCACCCCATATGTTGGGGGAAATGAGTGATTTTTAAAACTTTTTTTTTTTGGCTGAGCCCCAAGCGCCCATCAGCTGTAGGGCGGGCTTGGGGCTGTCAAATAAATAAATAAATAAATCACTCTTTTTGGGGGGGGGCAGCTCCAAGGCACTACAGTGCTTTGGGCTCAGCCAAAACTTTTTTTAAAAAATCACCCCCACTGATGAAATTTTAAAACTTTTTTTTCTGAGCTGATGGCTACTTGGGGCTCAGAGTTTTTTTCTCCACTGATGGGCGCTTGGGGCTCCAAGCCCGCACTTCATCTGATGGGCGCTTGGGGCTCAGAATTTTTTTTTTAAAAAAAGATAACACCGCTTGGGAAATATACTTAAAATTTCTGAGTTTTAGGGTGTGGGAACATTAAGATTCATTTACTAATACCACACCCATGTGGACGCTGTAACAAAATCTTCAATCATGTGAGGAATTTAGAGTAAAAACACATGTTTATAAATAAAAGTATCTTTCACCCCTGTGGCAGTGCCCATAGAGACGTCAGCTACCATATTTTTTGCCCCATAAGATGCACTCCCTCAACAGTAAGGAGAAATGTCTGTGCATCTTATGGGGTGAATGCATCTCCACTGGGAGCCTCCAGAACAGCTGTTGTGGAGGCCTCCGGCCCCCATGCAGGTCCCAGCCCCAACTGCAACTCCCATGGAGGCTTCCTGCCCCCCTGTTTTTAAAAAAATTACCTTGCATGATTGATTTCTTCCATATAATAAGAAACAAAAAGCACCCTTACTGGAGACCACAGAGATAAGAAACAGGCTAGAGCAGTGGTTCTCAATCTGTGGGTCCCCAGATGTTCCTGGACTGCAACTCCCAGAAGCCTCCACCACTCGCTGTGCCAGAGAGTAACTACCCACCTTGATTATCATAGAGCTTCATCTCTATGGTCATTATGGTGGGTGGTTACTCTCTAGCTGCAGCTCTCTAGACAATTTCTCATCTCTATGGTGTCCAATTGGGCTGCTTTCTCTCCATCTCCTATTATCTGGAACAAATCAATCATGCAGCATAATTTTATAAAAGCAGCCTGGCCAGGAAGCCTCCATGAAGGTTGCAACTGGGGCTAGGATCAGCACCAGTTCCAGGTGCCTCTGCAAAGGCCAGATGTTTCCCAGCATGGAGAACCAGGCGGGGACTGGGGAAGGCTTGTTTTTTGTATTCTACTCTCCAGCCATGCCTCTCCAGGCCCCTCAAGAGCAGCATGGCTGGAGAATAAACTGGGTTAGAGATGGACCAGGACCACAGTATGTATATGTGAATATTTTTTTTCACACATACATACCTCTAAAAACTAGGTGTGTCCTATGGTCTGATGCATCTTATGGGGTGAAAAATACCATATATAACCCCTCTTCCTGTAAATATATCTAAATCTTCAGCCAGAAATATCATTCCTGATTATTCAATATACGGCTGAGTCCTAATAGCTTTCTTGGGTCCTTTTGGATAAAAAGGTGGGATGAAAATATTTTAAATATTTGATTATGAATAAAATGCAATTATTCTACAAACCCAAGAGCACCTTTGTGGATGGCAACCCACTTTCTCCATTTAATCACTGCAAATGGGAATTTGTTTCACCAAGCCCTGAAAAAAATGGGATTATCACAGTGAAACAAGCAGGGCTTTCAGAAGTATCTGGAAAGTGCTGCTTAATCATGGTCTGGTCAATAGGAAAATGCATTTAAACAATTCATGCAATGGTTTAACGGGAAGGTTGTATTCAAATAACATTGCAATTTAAAACGAGAGGATGTTGGGGTAGCTCTTAAAAAGAGAATGTATTCAAATAAGGCAATTTGGTCAAGGGGGTGCATTTAACAAAATGTACAGTTTAGAATATACCTATGAACATGCATGCAACTGAGAATACTATACAAAGAAAGGGATGGATCTTGCCCATAAAACAGAGATGGAAACCGGCATGGACACCATATGGAGATGTGGGAAGCGAGGATGACCATAGGTGCAGACTTTTTTGATTTGTGCAGAATTGGGCAGAACTGGATCTGTCTCAGGGAATTGACCATGACCAGATATAAAAGATAAAAAGTAGAGATGGGCATGACTCAGGAAAAATGGTTTTTCGTTTTTCATTTTTCATTTAGGGGTCCATTTTGGCTCGTTTCCGTTTTCGTGAGCTAACTTTCAAAATTTTTCGTTTTTGTTTCGTTTCGTAACGAAAACGAAAAATGAAAATGACAACGAAAATATTTTCGTTTTTCCCCATTTAGTGCCATTAAATGCTTTTGCCATAACGAAAAACGAAAATTGGCTCAAAATTAGTCGTTTCGTTTCCATTTTTGTTCCATTTTGGAGCCAATTTTCGTTTTTTGGTTCGTTGCATAACGAAAATGAAAAACAAAAATGGAAACGAAAATTTCGCTAAGTCGTGCCCATCTCTAATCAAAAGTCATCTCCTCATCCTCATTCTCCCCATCTAATAATGGAGCCAGAAATACTGAAATCCACTCACTGCTACCTTCTTCAGATTATTATTTTTTTGGGGGGGGGGGGGTTGGGGGATAGGGGCACCTTACTCATCCTCATGGGCCAGCCAGGCATGAAAAAGTGAACAAGCCATGAGCACCATTTGCAGAATTCAACATATGAAACAGAAGTCTTAGGGTGGGCTCAGGGTTCCGACTACCAATTTTGTGGCAACTGAATATTTTTTTAAACCCAAGGTGGTATTTAAATGTTTCCTTATTTTGCTGATCTTAAGACTGCTGCCTTGGTGCATGTTTTTCTATGCTAATCTTATAAAGAGGTGTGTAAGTGTATATCTTGTCTGACAAGGATCTGCAGGCTTTGGTGTGCAAAGAGGGAAGACTGTAAATTGATAGATTTGCTATCTCAAGTTTTTAATTTTTCCTATCCTGTGTTCTTTATCACCCATGTTTTGCCAACGAAGAAGAAGAAGAAGAAGAAGAAGAAGAAGAAGAAGAAGAAGAAGAAGAAGAAGAAGAAGAAGAAGAAGA
>JAHTLZ010000204.1:62555406-62576110 GCA_023846285.1 Phrynocephalus versicolor | reverse complement strand
ATAATAATAATAATAATAATAATAATAATAATAATAATAATAATAATCTGCACAGCTATTTCAGATCCAGCGTAGATAGCTGTGTGTTTAATAATAATAATAATAATAATAATAATAATAATAATAATAATAATAATAATAATAATAATAATAATAATAATAATAATATCTGCACAGCTATTTCAGATCATAGAAGTCAATTTCCTCACCCATCATGCACCACCAGAGGAAACATTACTCCTTCACACTTGAAAATTACTGCTTGCAATGTCACATGTATAATACAGACAAAAAAAAACAAGTGTTGGGGATGGCCAGTGATGTAAAGAGAAATTCTGAACAAGGGCTTGGTTGCACTCGCAATAAGAACTGCTACAGAAGCAGTTTTAGTGATTTAAATCAATTTTTAAATCACTAGTATATGGGTAAAACTACTTTTTTGGGCAGAGGGATTTTAAAACAAGTTTTTAAAAAGCTGGTCAGTAGTTTTTTTAAAAAAAATCTGCACTCTTAAATCAATTATTTATGAATTGCTGTGGGCAATGTGAATGCATTAGATACTGCTGGTGGTCATGGGTTTCAGAAGGTAGGGACATCACGGGTTTCAGAAGGTAGGCATTTGAGTGTTTCCCCTTTCCAACAGGAAATATTAATACAATGTAAATGCTAAATGACTGGCTTCCTTTTCAACAAAAACATCATTTACTAGAATTTTTAGCGATTTTGTTACTTCTCAAGGACAAATGTCTTTATGGGGGGAAAAACATGAGAGGATGACTGAGAAACAGCCCTACATTTGCAGCAGTAGGGTGGAGCCTAGTGGTTCTACTTTCTAGCTGCCATACTTCTCTTGTAGAGCCTTTTCCCCTGCCCCATAAAATGTGTGCACATATATAATATTCAGTATTTTCCGATGTCATTTTTCTTGACGTTTGCATGTACCCTGTGAGAAAGCTAAGAAAATTTTGAGAAGCTCTAGTCAAAACCGGTAAAATCAAAGACGTATTGTCAATCTGTAACTAAAGTGAGGAAAACTGAATTGTTGAGCTCCTTGCTACAGGGAAGTCAAAGTGGCAAAGAACATAGCAACACAGTGAGGAACCTAGCGGAAAAGAATGATTTTTTGGTAATGTAAAGTTATATCAGTAATTGCCAGAAAATCCTGTTAAATGCATTATTTCTAGGCAAGTGATATTGTCGGTCCAACGGGGCACGTATCACAAATAGTAGCTTTATTCACATTCAATTGCTACTCCCAGACTTTAGAACTAGAGATGGGCACGAAAGGAGCAATTTTTCGTTTTCGTTTTCATTTTTTCATTTCATTATGCAACGAAAACCAAAACAAAAAATTTTCAAAACCAAATGGAAACGGAAACGGAAACGGAAAATTTTGCCGTGTTTTTCGTTTTCGTTGCGGCAAATTCATTGAACTGAAAAGAATGCTAACGAAACAGCAATTTTTCATTTTCGTTTTCATTTTTCAGTTCGTTACGTACAAAAACAAAAATGAAAAATTTGCAAAAAACCCCCAACGAAAATGAAAATGAACAGAAACGAACCCCTAAACGACCAAACGACAAACGAAACACCATTTTTTTGAGTCGTGCCCATCTCTATTTAGAACTCCCCTTCCACAGGTGGCTAGGCTGCCCTCATCTTCATTGTCCTTTTGAAAGCAGGCAACCACCTTTCTCTTCAGGCCAGTTTTCCCTCAGTGACTAGCTGTGGGTGTTTTTTTTTTTTTTGAATGGATATTTGTACTGTTCTGCTTTGAATGTGTTTTGCTGTTGCTTATGCTTTTTAATAAATAATTTTATACTCACTATTGTTAGCTTTGCTGCCTAGATGCCCTAAACACATCCCATCTCACCTGATTTTGGAAGCTAAGCAGGGTATTTGGATAGGAGACCACCAGGGAATACCAGGTGCAGCAGGTGCCTTGGAGTAGGAACTGGCAAACCACTCCAGTATTCCTGCCAAGAAAACTCCATGGACATGGGGTCACGAAAAGTTGGTCATGACTGTAACGAAAACACACACACACAACACATTGTTAGCTTTAAAATACTTCCTTTTATTGATATAAACTACTGTGTTTCCTTTTTATGATGAAAAGAAGGGGGAAAGTTATTTGAAATAAAATAAACTATAAATAAACTTTTAATTACCTAATGTTTATGTGTCTGTTCTATTGGATAAGGAGATGTGGAATGCAGGTCTACCACTCTACTACTTACAGTCATATAGCTGTCAGCCATCCAACTTGAAGGTGGCAGTGAACTTGAGAGTAACCACAAGATAGTATAACATGTCTAATTAGCAAATGGTTAAGGTGTTGTCTAAGAGTCGCAATTTCCCATTACATTGGTGCTTGATGTAACTTAGAAAGACCTTAGCACAGCATGATAAACCAAAAAGTTTACATGTTAATTGAATTATATCATGAACACAACCCTTTTTATCCAAAAGCAAAGAGTATTAGTATTGCTAAAGGCAATATGTGGGACTGACATTATCGACTATGAGCAACATGTCAAAAAATAAAATATTCAGACTGACAAGTCATCTGTATTTGTACTGGTTCTACATTTCAGACTATCTGTTTTGATTTATGTCTCCTGACATGCATCTGTTACATAAATGCTTAAGCTTTTCCACAGAAAGAAGCCCAGCACACAGGGTAGTAATGGACAAGTAAAGGTCAAAACTGCTGTGACCCTTCTTTAAGAAAAACATATCTAGGAAAAGCTGTACATAAAAATATACCTCAGGATGGAGAGATGAAAATAAATGCCAAAGACTATTCTGACTATCCAGTGGAGTAATTCTAGGATCTATCTTATGTATGTTACTTCTAAAGGTGGAAACCAGCATAAGAAACATTCACAATCAGTAGGCAAACTGCATGCATCTCTTGTGGTTTTATGGAGCTTCGTTAAGTTAAAGATTTGTTGATTCAAGCATTTTGTTCACTAGTTGTTGTGAGTTTTTTGGGCTCTTTGGCCATGTTCTGGAGGTTTTTCTTCCTGACATTTCGCCACACTCTGTGGCTGGCATCTTCAGAGGGAAAGGAGCTCAGGGAACTAGGAGTTCTCTCTGTGCTCTGGGTTATAAAGTGAGTGAGATTGGGATTTTGAAAGCATTAGTCATTGTATTGTGATGAAGGGATTAAGAAGTTTCAATGCAATCAGGGGTAGCAACGATCCTTGATGGGTGTCATTAGGTGTTCTATTGTGTGAACTGATCACTTTTGCTTGTGGCTGGGTGGGGGATCATTGAGTTTTGATCTTTTACACTCTGCAGGTGTTAGTACTGGAAGCCAGACTTTTTAGACTTTCTTTTTGTTGTTGTTGTTGTTGTTGAAACTGTGCTTATGTTTGTGGATTTCAATGACTTCCCTGTGTAGTCTGACATAGTGATTGGTAGTGTTGTCCAGTACTTTTCTGTGTCCTGGAAGAGGAATTCATGTCCAGTTTGTTTCAGGATGTGTTCAGCTGCTGCTGATTTTTCAGGCTGTTTTAGTCTGCAGTGTCTTTCATGTTCTTTGATTCTGGTCTGGATGCTGCGCTTTGTGGTCCCAATATATACCTGGCCACAACTACAAGGTATCTGGTATACTCCTGCAGTGTTGAGTGGGTTTCTTTTGTCCTTTGTTGACCGCAGCATCTGTTGTATTTTTGTGGTGGATCTAAATACTGTTTTTAGGTTGTGTTTTTTCAACACTTTGTCTATGTGGTCTGTGACTCCTTTTATGTATGGCAGAAATACTTTTTTGGTTGGAGGCTGTTTTTCTTCTTCAGTTTGGTGTTGTGTTTTCAGTTTGATGGCTCTTTTGATTTCATTCTTGTAATAGCCATTTGCCTATAGGGCCCAATTTAGGTGGTTTAGTTCAGTGTTGCGTTTACCTCTCTCCATTGTGAAATTTGCCCATTGACACCTACTCTTTGTTTCCTGGATCTCAGCCAGTTCTCAATCCATAAGAGGACCTGCCCTCTTATCCCTGACTGTGCAATTTTCTCAGCAGCCTTTGGTGAGGGACTGTGTCAAAAGCCTTTTGAAAATCCAGGTTTTCAGGCAAGACTTGCCCTTACTGAAGCCATGCTGAATTTCTCTCAGCAAGGTTTGTTCTTCCATGTGTTTTAAGATTTTCTCTTGGATGACGCTTTCCATCATCTTTCCTGGGACAGACGTAAGGCTAACCGGCCTGTAGTTTCCAGGGTCCCCCCTCATTTCTTTTTTAAAAAATTGGTGTGGCATCCGCTATCCTCCAGTCCTCTGGCACTGTGGCCATTTTAAGAGACAAGTTGCATACAATGGGCTCAAGTTAAGAGAAGCCAGCTTTTGGCTGAATATCAGGAAAACTTCCTATCTGTTAGAGCGGTATAGCAATGGAACCAATTGCCTCAAGAAGTGGTGAGTGCTCCAATACAGTGGAACCTTGACTTACATTAATCCGTTCCGGATTTGACTTAAGTCAAACAAACTTTTCCCACAGAAAGTAATGGGAAAGTGGATTAATCCGTTCCAGATGATGAAAAAGACCCCTGAAAACAGCAATTTGACTGTCTAACAAGACAGCAATAATTCATGCTGTGCTATAAAAGAAATAAGACAGCATTATGGGTTTACCCCCCCTCACCGCCTCCAGCATGAACCCACCCACGCACCCATCGTCCTGCTACAGCCAGCCTTGAGGGTGTATGAAAGCCCCACAAACCCTTTCTAAGTCCCTGGCCTCCTCTCCGTTCAAGGTTTGCAAGGAGACAGGAGGACCCCCCCCAATTCAGAACACACACACACACACACACACACACACACACACACACACACACACACACACACACACACACACACACACACACACACACACACACACACACTTCCCTCACCAAGTGGGCCAGGGGTGGTGAGGGGGGCTCCTCTCCGCAGCCCAGTTTCCCTGCCTGCTTGGAGAGGGGGACGCACACCCCAAGACCCCCTCCTGCCTTCTCTCCAGCAGCAAACTGCCCTCTGCACATGCTGGGACACCCTCAGCAGAAGCAGCAGCAGGAGGGGGGATGGAAGTGGAGGAGGTGGGGGCCTCTGCGGGATTCCCGAGGCCACCTCTCCCAGGGGCCCTCTGCAGTGGTGGCGGCGGCCCCCTGCCCTTCCCCACCGCCCCCCCTTGCAGCTGCCCGGCGTCAAGGACTCACCATTGTGGGTGGGATGGAAGGGGGTAGGAGAGGGGAGCCCCGCACTCCCGGGTGAAGAGCAGCGGCGAGCCTGGGAGGTCGGGCCCGGGAGGGAAGGGGGGTGAGAGAGGGGAGCCCCGCGCACCCAGGCAAAGAGCGGCGGCAAGCCTGGGAGGTTGGGGCCGGGAGGGAAGGGGGGTGGGAGAGGGGAGCCCCGCGTGCCCAGGCAAAGAGCAGCGGCAAGCCTGGGAGGTTGGGGCCGGGAGGGAAAGGGGTGGGGGAAAGCCCACACGAGCGGCGTGGGGCTTCTCCCGGCTCGCCTAGCTCCCGGGTGCTTTGCGCCGGCTGCGCCAGCAAAGAAAAAAAAGTGGGAACCAGGGGGTGGGGGGAAGCCCGCATGAGTGGCACGGGGCTGCCCCCGCCTTGCCCACCTCCCGGACGTTCAGCACCAGTGGCACCGGCTTCAGAAGTGAGCCAGGGGTGGGGGGAAGGCCATGCTAGCGGCTTCTCCTGGCTCGCCCGCCTCCCAGGTGCTTGGCGCCTGCAGGCACCAGCAAAGGAAGAGAGGTGGGGGCGGGCAGAGGAAGCGCCAGAGGCGCGTGGCTTCGACTGGGTGTGCCGCCGCCCATGTGCGGTGGCAAAGGAAGAGAGGTGGGGCCTTGGGGAGGATTTGGGTGGCCGAGGAGGTGAAAGTGCACTTTGTAAAAAGGTCTCAGGGAAAAAAGGCTTTTTTTTTTTTTTTTTTTTGCCTTTTCCCCCGGACCTCTGAAACAGATAAGCATAGAAATGTAGCCCGGCTGCCCAATTCCGGGGCCTTACACCGGGGCTCCGAGACGTAACTCGGAGCCTGGGGCGTAAGTCAAACAGACCCCTAGTGGACGCAAGTCAAATATGACGCAAGTCAAGCGGGACATAAGTCAAGGTTCTACTGTACTGGAGGCATTCAAAAAAAAATTGGACAACCACCTGGCATATATTCTTTGACCTGTGTTCCTTCATGGAGCAGGGATTGGACTTGATGACATTATAGGATCCTTCCAACTTCACTATTCTATGCTTCTATGATTCAGTAAGAAAATACTTCTTCCTTTCTTTTTGTGAATAGGATTGCATGTGAGCCAGATAAGCCATAGGGCAGAAGAAGGAAAAACCGTACCAAAACCTGCTCTCTTCTGATGATAACCCCTTTCTGCAGTTACACATTATGCCTGGAATTTAAGATTTTAACAAATACCTGGTAATTGAATATAGAAAAGTAGGAATGAAACTCTTGGCTGCTGTTATATCTATTTTTGGGTTTTATGTATTTTCATGTTTTTTAACAGTTACATAGATTTTCATTGCTGGAAAATAAGTGGAGTCTTATACAATGTATATTATGCTCTCTCTCTCTCTCTCTCTCTCTCTCTCTCTGTGTGTGTGTGTGTGTGTGTGTGTGTGTGTCTGTGTCTGTCTGTCTCTCTCTCTCTCTCTGTGTGTGTAATGAAGATACCCTGAATTAATTCCCAGGCACAGGCTTTTAAAGTGCTAATCTGAAGGAAAAGAAAATCAACATTCAAATGGTAATTATTTAGAAGTAAATTGATCAATTTGTTCTAAGCTCCATGAAGATGAACTGAGGTCAATCCACTTTGCCTATTAAGATTGTGAAGATATCTGGTTGGATTACTTTCATAGTAAAAGTATGGTTCCCACTGGGGGTTCTCAAGAATGTAGAACACCAAACACTGTTAGGCACTAGGAAAAAAGTTTTTTATCTTAATGCAAATTATTCAGCCTGTCTTCGGCAAACTGTCCATGTAAATAACTTCTCAGTTATTAGTTTCTAATACAGTAGCTCCCCCCTGAGATCTCTGAACTAGTTATACTAGCTTTGCTTTTTTATCATTTAAATAAATTATCTTTGCTTATGGGTATGAACATTATATCTGCTCCACTGCATGAACAGTTGGGACTGGTTTGCTCCTTTGTTTTTGTGTAGCAGATGGAATAATAGACATAGCAAATGGAAGCCTAGGCCCAATCGAGACAGGTTGTTTTGCATGTCATTAGAAGCAGTGCTTCTTTAAGCATTAGAAGACAGCTAGTTGTCATGCCACATGCTTTTCTTTGTCAAATTTAGCTTTCTAGTCTACTTTGTTTTGTGATTCAGTACTGGAAGGTAAGTATGGGCTTAATTTGCAAGGGTGATTGCTGAGGCAGATGTCTCTTACTTTGTCTCCGCGTGTTATGGGAAATAAAATAGCTAATCAGTAGGACACATCTTTCTTACTGCCTAACTTTGAATCCCCACATAGCTATGAAACCTAGTCATGAAGTACATAAGGCTGGTTGATAAGTATAAGAAGAATTTGCTTCATGGACTTACTGAGGATAAAATGGGGAGAGGGCCAGTGGTGTAACTATGGAGGGGCAAGGGGGGGCAGTTGCCCCCAGGCACCGCCATCTAGGGGCACCCAAGAAGGACTCACCTCCTTCTTTCTCTCTTTTTCTTTTTCTTTTTCTTTTTCTTTTTCTTTCTCTTTCTCCCTCCCTGTGCACCACAAGCCTGAACAACCCTGGAGGGGAGGGTGTCGGGGGAAATCAACCTCTTTTCCCTCCATTGGCTTGGGGACTGGCCAAGCTGCCAGGAGAGATGAAGGAAGGGAGCAACCAGCGCAGTGAGAGGACATCTTTTCTCCTTGGCTGAGCAGCCTCCTGCACAGCAGGAGCAGCAGGAGCAGCTCCCTCCTTTGTCCCTTAGCTGCTCCCAGAGAGATTGTGAATTTCTTCTTATAGGACGGATATTTTACCTTCTGCACTGGTGGAGATGATGATCTAGCTCATTTTGAAAAAAGTCAACTTACCAAATGATGATCTCAAAAACTATCCCCCGATTGCTAACATACTGATCATGGGGAAACTGATTGAAAGGCTGGTGACCAATCAGCTGCAGGTGTTTTTGGATAATACTGATAGTCTGGATCCATTTCATTTGGGGACTAGGCCATGTCATGGGACTGAGACAGTTCTGGATGCTTTGGTAGATAACATGTTATGGGAGGCTGAACGGGGGAGTGTGATCTTGGATCTCTCAGCTGCCTTTGATACTGTTGACAGTGGTATCCTCCTGGACCAGTTGTCAGGACTGCATATTGGAGGCCCAGCAGTGTGCTGGCTTCATTCCTTCAATAAAAACCAGTGCCAGAGAGTACAGCTTGGGGCAGCTGTTTTATCCCCATGGATTGTGGTGTTCCATGGGGCTTTACCCTTTGCCGTTTAACATCTATATGAGGTTTCAGGGAGGAGTCCTTTAGAGATTTGGAGTACATTGTCATCAGTACGCTTGTGACAGGCAACTCTATCTCTCCTTTTTCTCTTTAGCAGGAGAAGCTGTACAGACCACAGATTGTTGTCTGGTCATGGTTATAGACTGGATGAAGGCAAATAGGCTAGGGATGGGCATGAAATGGAAAAATAATGTTTTGTTTTGTTTGTGCTCATCCCATTTTGTTTTGTTTTGTTTCTTACAAACAAATTTAAAATTTTTGTACGAAATGAAATGGATCCCTTGGGTCCTAGAGGTACCAGATTTGGTGCCCGTGACTCTGTGAGCCATATTTAAAGGGCTCCTGCCGAGCTGTTAATGTCTGGACCCCTTTAAACCTGGCCCAGTCGGTACCAGAGGGTCCCCCTGGTAATGACTGGGCCAGGTTTAAAGGGCTCCAGCCATTGACAGTTTGGCAGGAGCCTGACAATGATGGAATGAAATGGTTCATTTCAATGGAAAATGACAATTTTGTTTCATCTATAATGAAATGTTGCTTCCTTGTTTCACTTTCTTTCTTTTCGTTTCATTACGTAACAAAATGACAAAACAGCATTTTGTTTTTTGTTTTCTGCCCATCCCTAACATAGGCTGAAGTTGAATCCTGACAAGATCAGGATTCAACTGTTCTGATGGCATCCTGATCAGGATTCAACTGTTCTGATGGCTTGTTGCCTGGTGTTGATGGGGTCACATTTCTCCTGAAGAATCAGGCCTGCAACATGCATGTGCTTTTGGACTCGGCCCTCTCAATGGAGAAAAAAATCTAGGCCATGGCCAAATATGCCTTTTTCCATCTGAGACAGATTACACATCTCCACCATCTTCTTGACAGGAATTCCCTAATACTGTAACTCTGTTTCATGCTGTTGCGTGCACGGGTATTTTTGCTGCCACCATTTATCTATTTTAATATTAGAACTAAATGTATTTTTCTAAATCATGGAGTCTCACAACCATGTCTTTCAAATCAAATGAAAATAGCTTATTGTAACTCAAATGGGAAAAATAAAATAAAACATTCATTCTTTTAGTATCATTCAAGTTACAACTTCATTGCGTTTACATCTGCTAGGTGTTATCTCTCTTTACATCTCCAAGTCCTCATATGTCCCTAACAATCCCATGTCTATACACATGTCAAGTCCCTAATCTAGCTTCTACATTTTCCAGGCCCTATCTGGCTTCTGAAATCTTGCACACACACACACACACACACACACACACACACACAGAGGTAACTCTTAAAGTGAATTTAATTTAATTCATTTTATGGGTCAATTGGTTATTTTTAATTGTTTTACGAAACGTGGTTTCCATAGGAATGCATTGAAAATGGATTAATCCATTTCAGAGGCTATGGGTCACTTGATTTTATGAAAATGTTGTCTTACAAAACACTGTCTTCCATAGGAATTGGGAAAGGATAAATCTCTTCTAGAGGCTAGAACAAAAACAAAAAATAATCTTTTTTTCCTTGGTACATGCGGAATGGTTTTTTGTCTTGTGGTGTGAAGCATCCCATATAGACTTTTTTTGGCATGTGAAGCATGTCTATTCCTGGAAATTTTTTTCTTCCTATGAGTTATTTGTCCTATGAGAAATTTGTCTTAAGAGGTACCACTCTGTGTGTGTGTGTGTGTGTGTGTGTGTGTGTGTGTGTGTGTGTGTGTGTGCGTGCGTGCGCGCACGTGTGCATGTGTGCTTATAAGCCTTCAGAAGTCAGATAGGGCCTGGAAAATGTAGAAGATAGTGCAACTGTGGCAATATCACGTGTGGGGCTGCCCTTGGAGGAGGTTTGGAAGCTGCATCAACTGTAGCAGCCAGGTTGGTCACTAATACACCCACATTTGACCATATTTCACCTGTCCTGGCTGCCAGTATGCTTCCAGGCCAGATTTATAGTTCTGATGTTAACTTATAAAGCCCTTTACGATTTAGGATCTTGCTACCTGTCAGAGCATCTCTCCCTCAGGTGGCCCTCTCATCCCGTCCACATCTCCCAATCCAAGAGAAGCCCAGAAGTCATCCACTAGAAGCTGGGCCTTCTCAGCACTGGCCACTCTGCTCTGGAACTCTCTTCCTGTGGAGGTGCGATTGGCCCCCACCCTCTTGAGCTTCCAAATGCAAGCAAAAGCCTGGCTTTTTGCCATATTTCCCAAATGCCACTCCTTTGTAACACTAATTTTATGGTTTGTGCTGCCATTGTTTTCATATGAGGTTTCTGTTTTCATCTGAGTATTTTTAAAATATGTTTTTTTTAAATATTTTCTGGAAGCTGCCCAGAGTAGTGGCCTGTACACTAATCACAACCAAACAATATTTGCTATAGAAACAAACAATACCATCTCTGATCGTATCTCAATACCCATGACTGCATTTGGGGGTTATTATTTTTTCATTTGTAGGCAGGACATCCAAAAAATGGCTTAAAACAGTGCAGAGCAAACTATGAGCTTCTAATGAAGCAAAAAGAAGTTTCAAATATGAGTTTGTGCGCCTGGTGTTACAATTTCAGTATTCCCAGTTCTGCAAATCTAGCATATTCGGTGCACCCAGATGGGAAGAAGCTGGTACACTACTTGAACTTTCTTTTAAAATCTTGGAGAGAAATGCTTTCTCCTAGGAGGAAGTTTTTTCCGCCTACTTTGGACAGATCAAATATAAACATGAATTTATCTACTTTCCATAACCAATTCCCCAAGCTATCTGGCCCTTGTGTTATATTGTTCCAGGTCTGTGGAGTCCAAAGATGGCAACACTTATTATTTATCTCAAGAAGAAAGAATAACTTCTGCCATTTCGATTGTCAACAAACACACTGAGCCAATGTTATGAGAATAACATTGTGTTTCCCACAACACCCAACTTCATTATCTTTGTATGAAAGCAGTGGAAATATTTTAAAGTAAAATGTTCACTCCTTCAAAGGTACCAATATCCGGATCTCATGTCTTGTCAAATGTGTTGTTTCTTTTATACATGCCATGGGAATAGCTACACTATCATAGGAGTATAAGCATATAAAGTTTCAAATTGTGAAAAAAAAATCACATTTTTGACTACAACTCCCAGTATATTTCTTAGCTAGCATGATTGGTGTTTCATCATTGTTTTGGATCTTAAAATTTTCAAGACAAATTCTTAAGCAAAATATATTTGAGACCTGCTCTTATTAATAGCGGAGGTGTTAACTACAGCTACTAGCAGTGTACAAAGTCAACCTGGTGGGTAAATTGGAAGCCTCCCACCAGCTTTTCTCAGACTGAATAAGCTACTTAGATGAATAGCAAAATGTTTTGATCCCACAAGAAAATATGTCCAGTTGCCATGACTCAACACCCAGATAACCTCACCTGGATCACTGAGAATCTTTACAGCCATACACCTGGATATTCTTTTACCCCATATATTCTTCCATACCTGAGTATTTATTTCTGCTCCCAAATCTAATTCACATAATGTCTTAAGACAGTAGTTCTCAACCTTCCTAATGCCACGACCCTTTAATACAGTTCCTCATGTTGTGGTGACCCCTTGCCCTGCTTGGAAGAGGCCACAAGCCCCCTTTGGCATGCAGGCCATGCCGAAAGGTGTCATAGTGAACTTCCCTCTACAGGCACCCTCAGCCAATCGCCACCTCTGGTGCCATTGACTGACACCTGATCCAACCGAACAAGCTGTAGCCCACTCTTTCCCCCCTTCCTCCCCCTCCTCCTCCAGATCCAAGCCATTTGTGCCTTTTTCTGCACTGGCTCATAGTGACCCCTGTGAAATGGTCATTTGAGCCCCAAAGGGATCCCGACCCGCAAATTGGGAACTACTGTCTTAAGAGATCATGTTTGTTTTCTGCTTCTATCAATATCTTATTAACACTACTTGTTTTACTTTCATTTTATTTCCCCCTCTGTACTACTGCTCCTTCAAATCTACATTTACCATTTCTTTTTACTCATTTTCAATCCACTGTTCCAAGTTAATAAGATTAAGTCCACATAGTCTTTCTGCTCCTAAAAGTGTTATTATTTGATAACCATTTCTCATCTTTTCCAACCAATATTTTGATCTATTGGCTTGTTTTTTCCTTAATAACTGTTCCAAACTCCCTTTCAAATTTCTTGGATATTTCTCTAAATTTATGACTGATAGGAATAGAGAAATTAATGATAAAATATGTTCCTATACTTTTCCAAAATATTTGGCATATTTTTGAGAAGTAACTTTTATTTATTTATTTATTTATTTATTTATTTATTTATTTATTTATTTATTTATTTATTGAAATTCTTGTTTAAGAATTACATTTTTCAGATATCACTGACTTTCTGCAGTTACATTTTGGACCATATTAATTTGTTAGGCTTTTAAACTTAGCTTCAGATCTGCCACAGTTGTAGCAAATTTCCAATATTTAAAAGAGATCACATAAACTGAAAAGACAAATCTTGGGTATTCTCAAAGAAAATAGATACTCCTACCCACTTTACTATAGACCATATTGTATCCTAGACCATCTGTACTGCTGACATGGGTGTCATTAACATTCAGACTGCATTTTGCTATATGAGGTTTAAATGCAAAGGGGAGACAGAGTCTCAAGAAGTACACAAATATTGCCAACATGGACTTTATCATTACCTTTAGAGCTCAGGGTCCACACATTTTGGCTGTGGCCTTCTTCAGGTGCTAAGCATAACACAAAAATATATTTTAATTTAAAAACAGCTGGTTAGGGACAGTTAGAGCTCATTTTCTCATATCTATATAGTTAAGCTATACATTATTTATGAATATCCACATAATAAGATCAATAAACTCCTACTACAGATAAATGATTGCATTTAAGGTAGATATTTCCTGGCATTTTGAATTGTAGATATAGAAGCACAATATCCTGTGTTCTTAAACTGAGTTTTTAAAAGAATTGAATAAATCAGTGTTTAATTACACTTATCAGTCATTATTACTTCCCACTTTTGTCATGGTATAGCAATTGCCATATAAAGTATAACACAGCCAGAAGCTACACAACTATTTTAGAAAATGTTAGTCTTCTGATCAATTTTAAGGTCTTTTTTAAAAAATCTGAATACACAATACAGTACATACTGAATAAATCAAATATCAAGGCTTCATAATTGTATTGCTAAAGTTTCTAATCAGGAAGGAACAATCATATTTTCTGTTTTCTTGGCTTTGCAAACATTTTCTTGCACTGAACATTTCTTTTCATGTTTTCTCTCTTTTTCAAATGAAAGAAAGAAAGCTTTAAGAACTTAAATGAATTCTAGTAGCATAGAGAAAGGTAGTGAATGCATTTTAAAAGCTACTTAAATCCGTTTGGTTGATCCTTACCTTGAAATTTGCTGAGCCTTCTTCTAAATGCTAATTGTCTTCTCCATTGTTATTTGCACCTCTAAAACCCTGGCTGCCATTCATGGCTTGTTTTTATGAAACATGGCTAAGTACTATAGCATATTTACCTAAGCGATACAAAAATCTGATGTGATGTATAGCTAGTACATACTCTTAAACCCTAGGCATTAGAAAAAAGTATTAGACGCAGTGACTAGTATATGTCAGATGGTGAGGGAAGCTCTTTTGCTAACTGTAAAGCAGTCAACCTCAAAATTCATTAAATAGGTATGAGTTCCAGCACTTCTGTCCTATGAAGTTCTATCAAGTTCATCATATGTACAAATACAGTTGAGTTTTAAATGCCTTGTTTTATGAGGGAGAGCAAAAATATGATAAGCAGTAATATGTTCTCAGCCCCATGCTAATTTTGATATTTCCACTGTGTTTGCATGAAAAACGGAGAAAACCTCCAATTTGATGTTTGCTATATTTTCTTTCTCATGTTACCGTTTACATGTACTGAGTTTTCAATCCCATGTCATTTCCCTATCCTTTTTATGAGCAGGTAATGTTCTCTTCTACATAGTGTTCAAACTCACATTTTTAAAAAATGGTGGTTTTCAGTAGTTGTCTAGAACATATATCTCTTCTGATTGGAGAGGTCAGACAAGTTGTCCCAAGCCAACACAGAATATTTTGGAGAGCTATTTAAATGGCCTCTTTAGAAGCAGCTCTTCACAGATGGACTTAAAAATGTGGGAAGGGCACATCCTTTCAGTGTCTTCTTTGATACAGTCTATGCTGCTCCACATGCCTTAATAGCCTGGTGCAAGCAACGGGTTGCCACATCAGCAAGATTCTGTTTCCCTGAATTTCAGGCCAAAAGACTGACACCAAGTGTAGATCCTTGTGATGTCACAAAGGTGGAGCAGGCAAAGTTTTGAGAAGAGGGAAGTCTCTCCCCCAGACTTTGTGCCATGGTCAGCAGGGCTCAGGCAGTATGAAAAGCTGGTGAGTTGTGATAATGGTGCTTCAGTTTTCTGTCCAAATGAGCCAATGGGTCCAATGTCAAGAGACCCGAAAAAGACAGAACTGAAGGCAAAGATCTGCTGAATACATGGGCCCATCATGCCTTTTGGGGCAAAACACACACACACACACACACAAAACCTTCACTCTGAGTCTGTGAGCCCTGGAAATCAATGGGAAATGACAATGGCAAATGATGATGGCAAATGTCCACACTTTAAAGTCTCTTCTGATAGAAAAAAGCCACTGTTTTTCTCCTCCAGTGCTGCTCACCCTGGTCTCCTTGCCTGAGCAACTGGAGATGCATAATAATACCTTGAGGTTTCAACCAGTACCTTCAGATCACACAATCTTAATGGTGACACATGGAGAGAAGGCAGGATTTTTTTTTGCGGGGGTGGGGGTTCTTTTCTCTTTAGTCTCTGCTATTATTCCCGATGATTTTGACTAGGTATGAAAAACAAGACATTTTGGTGGTGGTGGGGGGAGTATTTTAGGGACTATGGCCTTGGTGTTGTCACTGTTGGAGGACAAAAAAGCTGATGGAAAGCAGATAGAGACTCAAACTGGATTTGGCCCAAAAATGGTTCATGTCCTTTCAGATTCTTGGGGGAATCCAATGTTTCACTGAATATTAATCCACAGCGAATGAAGAAAAAAATCCTCCATTTCTATTTCTGAACAACAGCTCACAAACAATAATAGTTTTATTGCCATCTGTGGTAAATGCAGCAATGGAATTCCCCCTTGAAGTCAGTTGGCTGGAATCTGCCATCCCTTTTGATATTCCAGGAGACTGAGAGCCTGTCCAAACCAGCCATTTTGGATTTGAGATGGACTGAGCTGTCTGGTGAGGTCATGGGGAGGAGGGATGGGCTATTTGGTATGTCCTTCCCTTCGGAACTGCAAACAAGCTCTTGTAGCCCAGCCAGCTTCAAAATAAAAACAGCAAATACAGAAGGGAAGAGAAAAGAGAAGATAGAAGGGGGAGAATATAGTGGGAAAAGGATCCAAGAGAGAAAGAAGCAGATAAGGACAGCAAATAGGATGCTATTTGGATTGGGAAAGGAAGGGTACTGTGACATACTGAAGCAGAGTATGATTCCCTCCCTTCAGAGACTGGACTGCAGGGCAGTATTCCAACGTGATAACAGCCGCAAACACACCTCCAAAATGAACCCTGCCTTGCTAAAGAAGCTGAGCGTAAAGGTGATGCACTGACCAAGCATGTCTTCAGACCTAAACCCTATAGAGCATCTGTGAGGCATCCTGAAATGGAAGGTGGAGGTGTGCAAGGTCTCTAACATTCACCAGCTGTGTGATGTCATCATGGAGGAGTGGAAGAGGACTCCAGTGGCAACCTGTGAACCTCTATTGAATTCTATGCCCAAGAGGGTTAAGGCAGTGCTGGAAAATAATGGTGGCCACTAGGGATGGGCACAAAATGGAAAAAATGAGTTTTGTTTCATTCTGTTTCATCTCCCCCTGCATTTTGTTTCACATTGTAAATAACAATTTTTTTTCAAAAGAATTTTGTTACTTATGAATAACAAAACAAAATGAGGTAAAGGAATCCTCTGGCAGGGGGCTGAGATTTTCCCTTTGGGAAAAGCGGCTGCGGTATACAAATATATAAATAATTAAATATAGCGCTGACGTCAGTGCTGAGCCCCCTGCCATGGGATTCCCCAGTGCCTCCCAGCTGGGAGGTGACAGCAGGCAGAGAAGAATGTCCCAGGAGAATTCACGCCACTGCACCCACCTCCACTGCTGCCTCACTGAGGCAGGCAAAGGAGCAAGCTAGAACGTGAGCGTGAAGGGAATGGGGTAAGGTCAAATATATATATAGAGCTGCCCCAGGCATAGACAAACCCTCATGTATTCAATAGCAATGTATTCCAAGCAATATATAGCCACACAAGTGACACAAATAATGTATTTAGAAGTAGTGATATCCACTCAAGCACTTCACATGTATCACATGTATCCACATTTATATTCTTATGTTACAAAATAGACTTTGATTCTTTGGTCAAGCCTTCCGGCTAGCAGGAGAGAAGGGACTTCCGCTGAGCAAGCAAATAAGATTCAAAGACCCAATTATCCTTCTAGCTTTGATGATTACACACAAGCAGTTAATATGTGTCTAAGCCGTCCAAGAAAGTCTTATCTCTGTCCATGGGCTACCCTGGGCATCTGGCATTTATCACTATCAAATGGCCAAGGACGTGGGTACTCCCATACACTCCTTGCCCGTGTAAGACAGATCAAACACCGCACCAATTAAAACGTTTAGGAAGTGTCAGAAATACGAAATAAACAACCAAAAGTGTCAATTAGTGTTTGATGTATGTAACAGATGTGTGTGACGTGATTTCGGTTTGGCGGGGGCAAGAGAGTGGTGGAAAACCCTATAAAATATATCACCTTCCAATTCTTGGGTGGACATCCCGCCCGAATCTGTATCGAGCAGGGTCTCCCTGGTTGACAACCAATAAATTTCTTTCTCGTCTTCAAGGATTCAGACTTGATTATTTCAGTCTACAGAGCTCTAGCACGCTGGCAAAGGACCCCAAAAATTCTCATTCCTTTCAAGCGAGGCCTCCTCCGACACTCTTCTGAGCTGCTGCTGCCATTTTAAACAGACTCCAGCCTCTGTAGGCTGGAGCCTGTTTAAAGTGGCAGCAACAGCGGAGAAGAGTGTCAGAGGAGGACTTGCCTCCTAGCTCACTCCTTTGCCTGCCTCCTTGGACTCTTTGCCCACTGCCGCCTCCCAGCTGGGAGACGGTGAGGAATCCCTTGGCAGGGGGCTGAGAGGGGAGCACTGATGTCAGCAGTACTGGAGCCTCTTCGGCAGCAGGCCTCTGACAAGCAGAATGAAACGGTTCATTTTAAATGGAAAAAACTGCCATTTTGTTTTGTTTGTAACAAAATTATACTTCTTTTGTTTGTTTCATTTTGTTTGGTTTGTTACATAATGAACTGACAAATCAGAATATTGTTTTTTCTTTGGTGCCCATTCTTAGTGGCCACACAAAATATTGACCCTTTGTGCCCTATTTGGACATTGTCACTTAAGGGTGTACTCACTTTTGTTGCCAGTGGTTTAGACATTAAAAGCTGTGTATCTGTGTTATTTTGCAGGGGCAGCACATTTACACTGTTATACAAGCTGTATACTCACTGCTTTACACTGTAGCCAAGTGTCATTTCTTCAGTTTTGCCAGATAAAAGGATAGATTAAAATAATACTATTTTAAATAAAATAATAAAAAAATGTGAGGGGGTGTACTCACTTCTGTGACATACTGTATATCGAGACTACTACTTCCAGAATTGCACAGGAAAAGTGCAAATAATGCATGGACTTGATGCCAACAATGTGTTCCATACTAAAGATTCCTTATTTATTTATTTATTTATTTATTTATTTATTTATTTATTTATTTACCGCCTGTCTTCCCAAAGAACTCCGGGCGGTTTACAATGAGGGCAAAACCCAGTAAAAACAATGCATGAAACAACACAAGAATGAAATAAAAGTCGAAAAAAGGAATATAAAATATGACAGCAAGTAGACAAAGTAGTCAAAAATCACCAGCAAGACGGGGGGGGGGAAATTAAGCTAAATTAAATTAAATTAAATTAAAGGTTGCCAAATGCCTCCCTAAAAAGCAAGGTTTTAAGAACTTACTCTACAAATATGAGAGCAATTTTATCAAAAGGAAATTCAATGGTTGTGGTTCATAGTAATCAAGACCCTTTTCCATTGTTTTAAACACAACTCTCTTTGGCACAATTCTGAAATGCTCCCTTGGGACTACAGAAATATGAAGATGCATATTCCCAGAGCAAAGAAGAAGAAAGGAGCGCCATTACTGTTACGGCTTATATCAATTTTTTCCCTCCAAAATAAAGGAACAAATACAGGAGAGCAGGGTGGGCCCGGGGAAATGCGGAGTCTGTGCTACCTCCAGGCTTACTCTGGCTGCTAAGAACTTGGCATAAGGCCAAGCCTGCATTTTCCTTCCAAGAGTTCCCTAGTGCTTGCTTTATGCCCTCTCAACATACCTAAGTATTCTCTAACCATCTCCCCTCCCCAGAAAATTAAGGGGGAAGCCTTTGCTCTTGCCAGAGTATTGTAGATATTTAGCAGATAATTTAATTCTGTGCAGAGGGCATTCAGTTGCTGCAGAACAGAGGCCCAAACCTCATTGTCAACAGGCCGGATCTACTAACATTCCTGGCTCTTCAGATTTACTGCTAACACCTTGGCAGGCCAGCAACAGCAGAGGGTACAATGTAGTATGGGAAATGAATGGCCCTCGTCCTTGGGCAGTGCCTATGTTATTGCCTGGCAATTGGGACCAGGCAGTCCAGGTTTTTTACAGGCAAAGACCCTCCTTCCCTTCTGTCAAATGTTCTCAGCCCATCCCTCTTGCTTCCTTCTTCCTGTCTTCCCTCGCTCGATGACATAGATGTATATGAAAGCAGATAATGGGAACTAAACAGCAATCAAACTGTTTTTAAGGAATGTTGCACACTCTTGTCTATCATTCTTCCCACGTCAACTAGCAATAGGGTTTCTACATGAAATGCTTCTTTTTATCTTCATTTCATTGTTAACAGAGATCAGCAGGCAAGCAAACGTCTGCAAAATCAGAAACCAAAGTAGGCATGGAACAAAGGAGGAGGGGGCAATTGCTTCCATTGACCAAAAAGCATGCTAAGATTCCCCCCCCCCACACAGACACACACATCCTGCTTCCAAATTCATTCTTGGCTCAATTGACCTCCGTGTGGACAAATTTTTGAAGTCTGGGCCCACAAAGGGCTGTAGCCACCCTAACTCCCCATTGTTTTAGACTCATACCCCCATTGTGATTAGCCATTTCAGCACACTCCCTACCACCAACATGTGACCCGATTTTTGGGCCTATTGAATCCTCCTTTTTCCAGCCCCCAAAGTAACCTGGCAGTTAGGTCTAATACTCCCTTTTGAAACCCATCATATCTAAATTAGATTCAAGGGCATGTAGTGAGCTGGCTGGCCATGCCCTTTAGGATAGAGTTGACCATTTTGGAGCAAATTGCTTTTGGAAGATGCTGGGGCAGTTAAGTGGTGCAGGAGTGGTCACCTCTCAGCTCTGCTTTTCCCGCCTGAATATTCAGCTGCTGTTCTGTTGGTACTAGTGAAAAAGATTGCAAGCTATAAATACCATAATAGTAGCATTGAGTTTTGTTTCTGATGTACATTTGGGACAGAACAAAAAAAGTCATATCAATCAGATTTGCACTGCAAGGAATTATTCACATCAATAAAAGTAAAAACATAGTTCATACTTTCCCATGTACAATACAAGGAGAGGTATTTCTCATACTCTTGAGAGCACATTGGGGCGTCAGTCTCTATTCTATTCCTTTAAAATAATGGTGGGGCATTTAGGAACATTTCTGGGGCTGGTGTGGCCTTTCAGATGGATACAGGGAGCAAAATTGGGCCCCCAGCTCGACCAGTGTTGTCCACCCCAGTGCAAAGGGTTGTAACCAGTGCTAATGGTAAAAAGAGGGACTGATAAACTCCCTGTCAAAGATACAGCTCTGTCACTTAGAGGTGGGACACTTTGGATTCATGTCCAGCTTCTCTTCAACTCCCTGCATAGCCAACCACTCTGCAGCTAAGCAGGCAGCCCAAGTGGTCAGGTGCCCAAAGAGGAAGGGAAGAGCCAGCCAGCTGGCATCCAAAATTAGTGTGTCACATGTCGCACTTTACTGAGTAGCTGGCCAGTTGTGTGTGTGTGTGTGTGTGTGTGTGTGTGTGTGTGTGTGTGTGTGT
>JAHTLZ010000204.1:62538958-62555396 GCA_023846285.1 Phrynocephalus versicolor | reverse complement strand
TGTGTGTGTGTGTGTGTGTGTGTGTGTGTGTGTGTGTGTGTGTGTGTAAGGGTACTGGGTTGCTGGGGCACCTGTGGTGCTGCAGTTCATGTTTGTAGCCTCTGGACCACAATTTCTCATATGGTTAAAGCAGTATAATGTAGACATGGGCAGAAGTTTTCTAATTAATTAAGTAGCCACAAGAATCATTAGGATATTTCACCCAGGAAAGTTTCACATCAGCCTCAAGTGTTTTGTTTATTTCTCTGTACAGGAGAAAAGTATCTAGTGCTTCTTAATTGTACGCATTAAAGTGTTCTGCTTATATACCGCCCCATACCACTACAAGTAGTCTCTGGGCGGTTTACAACTTTAATTACAGTGTGCAGGCTACACATTCCCCCCACCCCAGCAAGCTGGGTACTCATTTTACTGACCTCGGAAGGATGGAAGGCTGAGTGAACCTTGAGCCTGCTACCGGGGATTGAACCCAGGTCGTGAGCACAGTTTTACCTGCAGTACAGGCATTTAACCACTGCGCCACACACACACACACACACACCATAGCTTGCAATAGAAACCGTAGATTTGTAGTAATGCAACAATATGCAGAGATATGAAAGACATAAGCTCAGCAGAAAACAAAATAAGGGTTATCAGGGGAAATAAAAACTCTATTATTGTTGTTGCCACAAGAGCAACTATCCCAAAAAGGGAAAAGTGGTAAGAAAGGGGCGAACCATGTTTCCTGGGGTGAAGAATTTCAAAACTGAGAATAGTTAATAATGACCGCTGGAGAGGATTATTCTTGTCCCTGATAGCTCATGTGCTGCCATTTTGTGCAGAAAAGAAGTCAAGGTTTTGCTACCAAATAGGTAAGGAACAGGCACGTAAGGACAGAAAGAGGCAATATCTGGGAGAGTAACTCTCTTTAGCATATTTGTGAAAAGGGTTTATGTTCAGTTTTGGTCTCTAATTTCTCTTAAAATTTAATTCAAGACCTTTGCTTTCTCAGGAGCTTTCATCGAAGAACTTATCCTGGGTTAAAAATAGTCCTTGGAGGACTGGGCTTCTGGGTTCTTTGGTATCTTACTTTGCAAATATTTGTTATACTGCACCAGAGGAAGGAAACCTGCCCTTCCCACATTTTCTTCCATAACCTTTATTAAATACAAATAGTAAGCTCAAGAAACCATTCCCTTAATTAATTTCTTCTTGGTGTCATTCAGCAGTGGGTTGATCTGTGTCCAAAATGTACATTTCCATATTTCCCCATGGGATGAAGAGTTATAAAGCCCCACCTTTTTTTCCACAAGGGGAAAAAGGAAATAGAGCTATTCCTTTTCGAAATTAAATAGAATTAAATAAAATAGATATTCTGTGTATTTGCTAATCATGTTAGTGCATAACTTCCCATTAAACAGCCAGTTACATGACCGTGAGCAGGAATGTATTTTATTTCATGTATAAGAAAACCACGTCATTTAGGGAGAGGTGCTGGTCTTGCGCTAGTCCCCTGAGTTTGACTTATAGAGCTCACTATTCAGATTTTAACTCAAATCATTTTTCCTTCTCATCCATTTAGGGTTATAATATCTGCAGTTGACCTTATATTGCAACCTATGAACCATGTGGCTTAATGTGAGTGAAATTACATCATGTAAGGAATGTCCTTTGGTCCATTATCCTGGTCAGTGCCATGACAAGGCTCAGAAAGAGTCACAAGGCTGTAAATTAACTGGGTGGAGGTGGAGGTAGAGGTAGATAAGATGGTCAAAAGCATCTCCATAAGCCTAGCGCTAAGGTTCCTAATATTCTTAATGCTCTAGCCAGATCGTTGTGAAGAATGGTCATGAGGTGTTCCATCCTGGCACTCTGTCAAATGCAGCATATTTTATGCAAATTGAAATATCTTGTTCCGAGAAATAATAGATCTGTAGTGATATCATTCCCATGTTAAAATGGGAAGGTTTTCATTGAAAAGATGGGTTGGCCACATTGAGGACATCTTGTTGAGTCTAGGAGGGATATACAGAGCAGAAATTGATGGTATGGCATTAGCTAATAGCAAGCAACACATATATGAAAGAGAGGTCACAGACTTAAAAAAATGATAAGGCATAATTGATTGTTCTGATTTGCTTAACGAGGGCAAGAAAATTACTGAAGTGTATGAAAGGCAGTGGAACAGAAGGCAGAACAGAGGGTCATGATGGATCATGTAGGGCATATGTACACCCAATATACTTTGCTGGATCATCAGACCTGTTGTGCCAATACTAAGTAATCATGTAGGGAAGTACCTCTACCAGAGCATATTGAAGAGGAACAAAGACTTGAGCTTCTTTCATACTTGAGCTTAATATTAAGGAGGAATAAGAGTTTTTTTTTCAGGAAACTATTTCCAGGAAATAGCTAGAAATACTGCTTATTGCCGTGATGATACATTGGGCAGAATTTAGGAGTTAAATGAACCCATATTAGAAGTGATAGCCTTCCCCTATTTCACTAGGAAGCCACCACACACACACACACACACACACACACACACACACACACACACACAGAGAGAGAGAGAGAGAGAGAGAGAGAGAGAGAGAGAGAGAGAGAGAGAGAGAGAGAGAGAGAGAGAGAGAGAGAAACGTTAGTGCAAATAAAACATGTTTTCCGAGAGAAGAAAGATACACTATTGGAGCTTCTCATTTGGTATATCATTTAAATAATACTGCTCTCTCAAATGTAGGATGCTTGGCAAATAAGCGGTCTATAACCTGGATTGCATTTCATGCTCATTTTATCACTAGAGAACAATATACAGTGTTTATGAGTGCCCTAGTAAATTGCAGTGAGGTATGAGCAGTGAGGATATATGTGAAGGATTTGAGCTCTTGTATGACCAGGGTTTGTAGAACTTTTTTAAAAAAATAATTACTCTTTGGTGATGTCTGTTTTCAGCAAAATATAAAAAGACATATTGTTATTTGGAAGCATTTTAGTAAAGCCTGGGGAGTCCGACTGGCATCTCCAGTTTTGCATTCAATGGTAAGTGACTCCATCAGGTATATAAGGTGGTACAAGTACTCTTCATTTTGTCAAATGTATATGAGCACAAGTCAGACTCAGGAGATGACAAAAGCTCCCCCATTAAAAAAAAATAGACAAGGAATGAAATCAAGACATGCAAATACACCGTTTAATGCAATTTGAATGCTTTTTATTTGAAAGTTGACCCCAGCTTCTGTATGTAGGCAGTTTCCCTGCATGTTTTAAAAACACAGGGTCTCTTCAAAGGAAGCCTATGCCAAGAGTGAAATAACGGTGTCCCTTAGGCTTCACATAGCCAACCAATCCCATTTTTCTAAATTTTTCCTCCACTGCTTCCTCTGGGCGTGGGGTGGGGGGGGTGGGAAATCAGTTTAAAATTATTGCCACCAAAATCGTCAGCATTCAGCAGCAAACCACAATTCCATTGCAGTCTGTTCTGGAAATATGTCTGTGAAGATTCTTAGTCATCCAGGTGAGTTTATCTGAAAGTTGAGTCACGGCTACTGGACTTCTTTTCCTTGAGAGTTTGAAATGTTTCACTGCTCATCCAAACAGCTCCATCAGTCTCAAAACTTTTCAGACTGACGAAGCTGTTTGGGTGAGCAGCGAAACTTTTCAATCTCTCAAGGAAAACAAGTCCAGTTGCCATGACACAACTTCCAGATCTGTTCTGGAGAATGAAAGGGTAATTTGACTGTTCATTAATGTCAGAAGACATTAATTTCTATTTGTAATTATTTGTTAACCACACTCAATCTTTATTTCTCATGATGAAACCTCTCTATTTTAGATGTCATGTTGCCATTTCCCTAGAGACATCTTGTCCATCTTCTACTATGTCTTCATCACTCTACAACCTAAAATAAAATCTGAAAGAGAGAGAGCCTGAATGGTTAGATGCATTAAGTATAAAATTCTCAATACATTGAGAACTTTCTTAAGTTCTTCAGGGAGAAGCTATTTAATGTGTGACAAGTCTGTAGACTCATTGCAGTTGATCTAGTTAAATTTGAAACACAAAATTATTTAGTTGCTTAACTAAAGATGGGCATGAAATGAAAAAAATGTGTTTCATTTTGTTTTTCATTTAGTTTTTTATTTTGTTTCATTTTGTTTAAAATGATTTATTTTAAAACATTGTTTCTTTCTTTCTTTCTTTTTCCTGTTTGACAACAAAATGGGACCCTACCGGCCCACTGGCTTTTTTTTTTTTTACAAGCACCAATCAGCTGGCGCGTGGGGCCCTGCTGGCAATTGGTGGTGGTTTGTTTTTTTTTACAAGTGCTGATCAGCTGGTGTGTGGGGCCCTGCTGGCGATCAGTGTTTTTTTTTTTTTTTACAAGAACCAATCTGCTGGCATGTGGGGCCCTGCCGGCTGATTGGCGCTTTTGTTTTTTACAAGCACTGACCAGCTGGTGTGCGAGGCTGTGCCAGCTGATCAGCACTTATTTAGATTATTTATTTTGACAAGCACTGAGATAGGCGATTGTCAAAATGAATAATAAAATTATGTAAAATGAAATGGAACAAAATGAAAATTTCCATTTTATTTTGTTTCATTTTTTTTAAAAGCACTTCTGGAACTTGACTTCCATGACTTCTGGGACTTCCACATGTTTTCTCTGCACCATCCACAATATCTTGGTCATCAGCCTGACAAAGAACTTTATAGGCCAAAAGCTGACATTTTTAGTTTTAAAAAAGTTGTGGTCTAATAAAAGTATTGCCCACCTTTCCTTCAGTAGTGGTTCTTCCATGGCAATCTCATCCCTGAGATTTTTTTTTGTCCCAGCCCACACACTATTTCTGGATCTAAGGTGGCAGACTCTAGTAGTAAAAGGCTGGCTCAAGGACCTGATCCAGTGGCAAGCTACATTCATGAGGCCAAATACCACTGGTAGAAAAACATACCAAATCATTGGTGATAATTTGCCTCTTCTTTTTCCTAGGACCCAGGTTCCATAATTTCCTCTCTAAGTGATCTTTCACAGCATGCCCTAGATATAGTGTAGGGAATGGTTCAATCCCATTCCATGTGTAAAATGATAAATGTCTTCTAGGTACTCGACTAGGTATTGCTCTTTATAAATGTATGGTGAGGCCCCATCTGGAGTATTGTGTACAGTTCTGGTCACCATTCCTCCAGAAGGATATTATGAAAATGGAAAAAGTGCCAAGGAGGGCAACCAGAATGATTAGGGGACTGGAACACCTTCCTTACCATCTGAGGCTGCAAAGGCTGGGCCCTTTCACTCTTGAACGACTGTGCCTAAGAGGTGAGCTGATTGAAGTTTATAAAATCATACACGGTGTGGACAAAGTAGATAAGGAAAAACTGTTTCCCTTACCACACAACTAGGGAACACTGCATGAAACTTTTGCATGCTAGATCTCAAACAAATAAGAGAAAGTACTGTTTTACCCAGAGGATCACTGGTCTGTGCGACTCCCTGCCAGAAGAAGTGGTGACAGCTGTCATCCTTGACAGCTTTAAGAAAGGATTGGTCAAGTTCATGGAGAACAGGGGTATCAATGGCTAACATTATGGATGCCTAAGGATAACCTCTGAATTGGAGAGATAGGCAGGCTATCTCTCAATGCCATTTGCAGGGAATCATAAGCGGGTGAAGACATCTGCTTGGGAATACCCAGAAGCAAATAGTGAGCCACTGTGTGAGACAGAATGCTGGACTGGATGGGCTGTGGCCTGTTCCAGCAACACTGTTCTTATGTTCTTATGTTCTAATGACTGATGTGTGCAACTTACTGTGAGCAAGTAATTTGGCTCGTTTTATTGAGTTACTTGCTTTGTAGCTAGAACATCTTCTCAATCACACTCTGATCTGCATTAACCTTTGTGCAGATGGAAGAAGTATATGCAATAGACAGTGCATTTTCTGTGAGCTCTCCCCTAAAGTCCATCTCAGTATCATTGTTTTATTACCATTGTTTTTCAACACTGAGCAACAGGCAAATCAGGGAAGAAGTGGTAGCTCAATAGAGCAGACACTTTGCATTCTACTGATACCAGCTTCAACTTCTGGCATATCAAACTACGGCCAGGGTGGGAAAGATTTTGTATAAAAACCCAGAGTGATGTCCCCACTCATTTTAGAGCTAGCACTGAGCTAAATGAGCCAATACCCCCATGGGGTATACAGCAATTTCCTATGTTCCAATGCCCCTAAATGTATCGGCAATCCTCTAGTTCCTTGGGTGAACTAGCATTGTGGGATGTAAATGGTGTTAAGAGATTTTAATCTTTAAAAGTCAGGCCTGGATAACCTAAATACAACATTGGGATTTTTCATACTGAAGCTCAAATTGTGTTCTTACAACGGGAGCAGTAGACAGAAGACAGAAGCTCTCAAGTGCAACCATGAAGTTAATGCTTCCAGAATTGCTTTTACAATATAGCTGTCACAGATTTCATTTGGTTTTGCTCTGTTTTATTTTATTTGTTTAACAGAGAAGTTTTAGAAGGCCACTTAGAACAACCGTGTTCACTGGGATCACCAGGTTTCTTCCTGTGGTTCCATTCCCTGCACCCCACCCTGTCTCACCCTTTCATTTTTCCAGGGCCAGCAGGGTGAGGCATGGTGCAGAGGGGTGGGAGGAACAACTCAAGAAGCCCATTCGCTGTTGACCTTTGTTAGAGGACAGAGCTGTATGTTCCACACAGTCTGCTGGGTGTCCTCTCAGTTAGACATCATTTACATTAAAACAATAATTTGGAATATGTGTGGATGTAACTCATACTGAGCTAAATCCACTCTGAGTCATGTGGAAGTCAAGTGGTATTTGAATCGCAGGTTTTCATTTCCTTGGAACAAATGTTTAAGCAATGTTTTTGAATGGATATCTTTGCTAGACATGTCGGTGCTCTCTCTCTCTCTCTCTCTCTCTCTCTCTCTCTCCAACTCAAGGATGGAATTTAGAGAGGCGGGTGAGTAGGGGTGTATACCGTAATACAAACCACAAACATGCAAACAAAACACGTGCACAAACAACCAGGCTGATGTAGGAGCTACAGTCTCAAACTGGCTAGCTGGAGAGGGAAAGAGAGAGGTGGCAGAGGTGTTTTGCCTGTCTTCCAACCACTAGTTCTCCATGTGCATTGTGTGTTGGTCTCTCTTCCACCTCTCTGTTTCTTACTTGTAACAACCAGCAGACAAAGAACATTCCTCCTAACCACCTCTCCTCCTTCACTGTTGCAATGACAGTTTTTTTTTAAAAAAAAAATGAACTGCAAGCTATGGAAAGCACTCCTTCCTTCTCTACACTAGAAGCTACCAGCTCTCCATGTGTGTGTGTCTCTGTGTTGGTATCTCCTCCTCCTCCTCCTACCCAGGGCCAGTGCATCCATTAAGGCAAATTAGGCAGTTGCCTAGGGTTCCAAAATGGAGAGGGGGTGCTGGCCAGCCTGCTGCCCCCTGCTGCTGCCCACTGCCATCCGTCCCCCCCCCACCCGTCGCCGTCCGCCCGCCGCCTCCCGCGCCCATCGCCGCCCACCCCCGTGCCCGTCGCTCTCCGCCCCCACGCTTGTTGCCATCTCCCATCATCCACCACCCCCTGCTTTCCCGCCCCCGCTGCCCCCGCTGCCCACCACCGCCCCACCCTGCCCCCACCTGCCTGCTGCCGCGGGTGGGGTGGGGTGTCTATCTTGGCTACAGATCTTAACCATGTTGGGATTGCTTAAGATTTGTAGCCAAGATAGACATATATTATTACTAGAGATGGGGACTAAATGATTTTTAATTCATTTTTTATTCATTATTCATTTTGTTACGTAACAAAAGGAATAACGAACTGTCCCCTCAAAGGAAAATGAAACAAAATGAAACTTTTTTTGTTTCATTCCATTTTGTTTTTTGTCTCTCCCCCCCCCCAATCTGGCATGTTCTCCTACCTTATGTTGCGGAGGCCTCCTGGCCACCCAGCACCATCACTGCCACTGACCAGCCCCCACGGAGGGGGCTTCTGAAGCAGCGGGGAGGTCTCCTATTTAAAAAGTGCCCATCAGCTATAGAGTGCCCAGTGCTTGTTTAAAAAGTGCCCTCAGCTGATCAGTGCTTGGGGCTCAGAAAAAAAAATTAAAACTCCCACTTTTTTTGCTGGCCCCAAGCCCACATGACAGCTGATCAGCGCTTGGGACTCAGGGAAAAAAAATCCTCCATTTCCCCCATGCTTGATCGGGTGGGGGGAAAGGCACCCCAAGTCCCTCTAGCTGATTGGCACTTGGGGTGGCATTTTTTTTAAATGAATCCCACCTTTTCCCACACCCAGTTGGGTGTGGGAAGTTACACAAGCACCACACAAACACGTGCACGCGCGTGTGCGCATGCACACACACACACACACACACACACACACACACACACAGAGAGTACACAAACAAAAATGAAACAAAACAAGAGTGAAACTTTAAAAAAATACATTTCAAATGAAATGAAATGAAACAGAATGGAACAAAACGAAAAATGAAACAAAACACTATTTTAGTGTTTTGTACCCATCACTAGTTATTACACTTATGAGACTTATACTTCTGCTTACCTTTAGATACCAATGTATCTTCTATGAGTGAACACTGGCCTTTCCAAATACCATTCACAAGTAGTCCATGAGGGATTTTCTTAGGTCAAATTCACATCTCTGCAGTCCTAACTCACAAAAGCGAACAGACTTTCAAACTAGCTTTAGTTTAATAGTGGTTCAAGTCAGGTTCTGAATTAGTTAGAAACACCCCTCATACCCTGTGTATTATTGCGGCTGCTTAAATAAATATTTATATCTCTAACTGTTGAATACTTTATTGTGACATTTTATTGTTTAGACTTCTTAGGGAGAAAAAGATTAAATATAATTTCCTCTTTGTTCTTAAATGATAAAAAGTGGGTAACATCTGTTCTGACTGCTGGGTGTGCAGCAATAATAGCTGAGTGTTAACAATAACACAATGACCCACTCATGTGAATGTCACTGTCTTCTACCTGAGTGTCTCCAGCAGCTAGGAAAATAATTCCTATTCACCAAAGACTAATTTTCACATTTAAAAAAATCTTTATTATGGGTCTAGTGCAGTAGAATTGCTTGACACAGTAGGGAACCCATACTTAGACTGGCAATATAAGTATGAGGAAACGCCTCAAGTCACAGTCAAGCTGGGCAGTAATTCAGGCATCTGCAGCTACCAATTACACTTGGAAGCCAGCAGATGGCACAAGGCAACTCAGAATAAACTGAGCATGCTCATACTTCCACAATAAACAATTCAAATTTATTTATTTATTTATCTCAAAATTGCTTGGGAAACACTGAAGACAAAATCTCAGGGCAGTGTCTGAAAATGCGAGGAACATCACAATGGCATACGAAACTTCAGGCTATTCTGCTGGTTGTATTACCATCATAATGTCACAACAGCAAACAAAAAAATTCAGATGAACCACCCTGGTGACTCCTTTGTTCCTGTTTTAAACAGACAGAAATGGCTCGAAAGGTTTCATTCACCACTCTTGTGATAATCATAACCTTGATAGGGGTTTTAATCCTTATGATTGGTTGTGGCAGATGACAAAGACACAGTTTTTTTCTTTTATTAAAAAAGAATCTCAGTTGAAACCAACCACTATCAAGATATTGACATAAGTACTGAATGACAGTCCAGAAAAAGTGGTCTATTCCATTGTCCTTTGCCTAACCATTTCTCGATCCACACTGAAGTCTTAGTTGGGTCTAAAAAAATGTAAGTCAGAAGCTTAAATTTTTGCTATAAATAATTCTTAGTCCCATAAATCTTTTTGATTCATGGTAATGGCAAAAGTATACATAATATTATTGCTCACTGATGGATGTATTGCACAAGAAGTCAAATGGTATCAGAGGGCAAAAGAAATACAATATGCATATGAAACTACTGATGTACTGAAGGTTGTATTTAAAGAATAGAAAGAAACATTCATTCAGAATATAGTTTGTGACCATGCATGTAATATGTAATACTGTTCACCGATAATTTGTGACAAGGGAAGGTGTTAATATATTATTTTGATTCTTTTAAAATATCTCAAGTTTATGACTGTGGGATATTGTGTTTCTCTAACCATAAATCAAAGTGCCAGGAAATGCCACACTGCCAGCAGGAAAAAAAGGATGCCACAATTTACATGGCAAAGGGCAGCCTGAATGTTGACAACACTGATGGAAGCAGTTGTGAATGATGGTCTATGGGATGCCCTCTTCCGCTCACTACCATACACAAAGAGACACCGAGCATGGAAAAATCCCAGTTAACCTACTTCTTACCCAAACACAGAGGCAATGTTTTTCCATAGTGCCCAAATTCCATGAACACGTTGCCTGTTTGTGTTGAAAGAGATGTCCCCACTCCTTTTGAAATATATATAAAAGAGACTGTGACTTAGTAAAGATCAAAATCATCCATGCTATGCAAAGGATAGACAATGAAGAAAGATTGGGGGGGGGATTAGTTATTTAAAATGTGGCGTTGCAGGCAGGCCCAAAACTAGGGTCTGTGTGACTGGGGGGGGGCATGGATTCTGCACCCACCTGCCCATTCCAGCAGGAAGGGCATGGAATAGTATAAATTACAAATACAATTTTGCCATTTTGGTGCCCCCACCCCATGCATGGCAGCCTCAGCAACTTATTTTGCACATGCTGGGGAAAGTGGTGGGGTACAGGAGAAAAAGAAGATGCAACGTGAGGCTGGTTGACTCAACATGGAAAGCCACATATGTTCATTTGCAAGAAAAGACAATAAAGTACAGTTAGGAAGAAGGAGACAGTAGGAAGAGAGAATCACCAAACGTGGGACTCTAAAGGGAGCCACTGGTATTGGTTTGCAAGATCTCAGCAGAACTTTTAATGATAAGTCATTCTGGAGACCATTAACTCATATAGGCACCATGTAACAGAAGTGACTTGACAAAGCAATCATTAGAGTTTTATTTTTTAAATAATCAGACAATTGTACAGTGACAATAGAGATGGAATACTGAGGTACCCAACTACTAACTGAACACAATGCCTGGATATAAGCACAGAAACACTTCTAATATTGAGGAAGACAATCTCAAGTCACAAAGCAAAGAACAACAAAAATAAATTTAGAAGTATTTTCACTATTTAAAACGAGTGAGCTTCTGAAAATTTGTTCTGTATTCTTTTAAAAAATATCTACACCTATAGCTTTGAAAACAGGCAGATAAAAGCCTGCTTGGTTGGGGAGGAGTTAAAAAGTTCAGATTGCCCCAAATCTAAGATAATTTTTTCTTTTGAAAACCTATATAAGGAAACTGTTTGGTCCCCACTTTTTTTCTGGGGGGAAAAAATCTGATTACTGGTGGAAGGAAAACAGGGTGACTCCAGACTAGCTTTTTTTCTGGAAGGGAGTTCCATACCTTAGGAGCAGCCCCTGAGAAGGCACTTTCTCACATTCTCATCAAATGTGCTTTTTAGGGTAGTGTGAACAGAAAGATGACTTCTCTCTAAGATCACTTGGGTCCACATTATTAAGTCATAACCAGCACTTGGAACTGTACCTAGGAACAGAATGATAATCGGTGGAACTCCTGCAGTTACTTGTCTGTAAGCAGTTTTAAAACATTTCTCTGTAACCCACAACCCAGTAATTCCTTGGTGCTCCCAAAAGAACAGCAAATGTCTTATTTAATCCTTCACATTTAACAGCTAGAGTTGATATATTGAGGGGGAAATTCAAAGAAGACATGTAAGCACACATATATTTAGATCTAGGTTCCATAATTAACTTTGGGGGGGGAGCATACGAAATTATAAAATCAAAGAAGAAAACAATGTTATATATTCAAAATTATATTTTGAATTATTAATGTATGTGTAGTTTTGTCCTAGTTCCTGACTTTTGAACATAGAGTATGAGAAATAACTTTTGCTTTGTGTGGTTACTCTGTCTCTGGGTACCTAGAGGGGCCACTGCAGCTGAAACTCTTTTTAAACCTTAAGACTGCTTTAGTTATGTTAGGCTAGATTAGATGTTAAGGGGAATGTGCATTTTCTTCCATTAATTTGCTTTCCCTCACATTGATCATTACAGATTTGCAATTTAAAGCCAGTTTTACACTCCAATTTCCAATCCCAGAACAAAACAAGCTAAATGTAATATATGTAGTAAAGGGAAGTCTTGTGCAATATGAAACATACACCCACACATTTGAAAGAGCACTCCTTCTAAAACATTATGTTTGCATCCCTTAGTTTTAATCATTTCAGACATCCAAAATACAATGAATTTCTTTCCAGTATCTCCCCACTGCAAAAAGGAAGGATTATTCTAACCCATAAATTGTTAAGATATTTTTTGGGTTATCTTCTCCTGTGGCTGCAGGACCATTAAAAGATTGGTTGGTCATATGATAAAATGCTAACCTATAAAAGGTTTTGTGAATTAGACTCAAAGCCTGTTGAGTTCAAAATCTCATTTCTCACAATGAGAAGCCCACGGGCACATCATAAGAACATTTCTTTCTTCAGTTCTTATTCCACAGCAGCTGCTGTATAGAATGTTCCACCTCTCCTGAATATAAATAAATAAATAAATAAATAAATAAATAAATAAATAAAATTAAAAAAATTAAAAAATGCATTTGCCATTCTTGAGTTTGATAACATTTCTCTTTCTTTCCAGTCTCTTAGATTTTTCTTGACAGACGGAAATGTTTCACTTCCATCATGTAGTTCTGTCAAACAGCTGTGAAGGGCATAAACTATTTCTACCATTTTGTGTGTGCTTTGGGGAAGCTTCCTAAATACATATAAAGCAAACAAAACAGCCACCCCGTAGTGATTCCTGTCTCTTAAAGGGGCGGTGGGGACAAAAAAACAAACAGAAGGCAAGGGAGCTCGGCATTCACAGCTTTACAATGTGCAGCGGAAGATTTTTTTACCTCCTGGAGGCCAGGTACTTGAAAAGTGTGCTGGGACGTGCTTAGGTGGCGTGGTTGTACTTAATTTTTTAAAAAGTCCAGAGCTGGTGGGAAAACATTTTTAAGCTCCGGATCTGGGAGCCCTTTGCCTCGGATTTTAGGGGTTGTGTAAAAGCACCCTAAGATGATACTTCCAATAAATGTAAAGGGACGGATTACCATGTAAATCATGCTAGGACTGCAATTTTTGTTGTTTTATTTATCGTGGCATTCACAGAAATAGAAAGAGTTGTGAAACAAATTCTGACAAATTACAAGTTCTAAACTGAATCATACTGATTCAGATTGATTTATGTGCAGTCTGGATTGAAAGGGAATTGCCATATTTGGTTCCATGGGAAAAACAGGGTGTATTGATGTCAGTTTTTGCATGGAACACACTAGGAAAATTAATTCTGATCAGCCACACAAATTAAGTCATATGGGGCAAAAATTGCTCTATAAGAACCACAGTATATTTCAGCACTCCAAAATGGCCTTTGTACAGATCAGGGGGGCCATATATAGCCCTGTTCCAATTTGGGATAATTTGGAGAAATTATGTCAGATTGTTGGAGGGTGTTAGTGTCACGGCATCATTTCAAACTTTCAGCAATTGATCCATGGCAGGACCACAAAATGGCACCATCTGATCATTGGTGGTCCTGTCCTCTATAGGTTTGGTCTTCCATGGCTGGTTCTGATGTCAAAATCCTTTTTTTTTTTCATGCAAAGAGAATAAATCATTTGCTCAAGGTCACCGAGGATATCAGAAGAAAGCCTTGGGAAAGAAACCAGACCATGTGTTGCAGGAGAAAATCCACCTCAGTGGCTCAACCGCCCATAACAGAAGGACTGTTCTGAAAATTAAGAGTGACTGTGCAGCCAAAGAGCCATTTAGGTTTAGAGACAGTGATTACTGACTGTCTGACTAAAATGTGTTCTTAAATGAAAGAAAGAAAGAAAGAAAGAATATTGTTTTTTGTCTATTTGGGTTTCTTTTTCTTCCTTCCATCGGAGATGTGACCAGCTGTATATTTTATCAATTAATTGTACCATTTCTGGCTGTTCAATTTTTTGATGATTTTCAATGAAAGCACCCAATATTTTGACATTAGTTACTGATACGGGCAACTGCTGTCTTCTGACAGAGCAGGAGTATAAAGATATTTTAACAGGCAATTCAGAGATTTCATAAAGTTGCCCCTCCTCCACCCCAGAGACAAAGGAGTCATGATACCACAGCCCTGTTCTGCAACTTTGTTCCGAGAGAAAGTAACAAAGATGCTGGGGGGGGGGGTTGATATCTGGCACAAAATAAATATCATTTTCCAGACCACAGTATTAAGCTGAATCATAAAAAGACAGAGGCTCTGTGGCTCAGTGGATCCCATATCCCAAAGTTTGATAGCCCTTTAATGGGCAAGGTTACAATCCCTCTGAAAAAGCAGATATGTAGTTTAGGCATACTCCTAGATCCATCTTTATCACTTCAGGATTACTTGGGGTCATATTCAATAGTCCTCCTAACTGGGACCATTCCTGGGCAGGGAGATTCTGGCTATAGCAGTTCATACACCACTAACCCAACAGTCTACATAATGGACTTTATATATTACTGCCCTAGCAAACAACATATCTACTGCAGCAAGTGTAGCACATGACAGCTAAGCTACTTGCAGGAACGCCTTTCATGGGACATACTATACCGGTTCTGAAAGAATTGCAGTGGCTGCCAACATGCATATTAGTGAACAGAATGCAACACACACACACACACACACACACACACACACACACACACACACATATATATATATTGGTCACCAATACGCACAATTTTGCATCCACATTCCCTTAATAGAAGCATATTTTATTCCAGTGGTTCTCAACCTTCCTAATGCCGGCCTGTTACCCTTTAATACAGTTCCTCATGTTGTGGGGACCCCCCGAACCATAAAATACAAGCATAAAAAGGAAAACAACGTTGAGGGGGGATGCACACTTTTGTTTATAATGCCATATTTTAACAAGCCTATCGACATAGGGTCACAAAGAGTCAGTCACAACTGTAATGACACAACAACAACAACAAATTAAGTCTTGGAGCAGATTTAGTAGTATTTTTAAAGCATCCCTGTATTCTGATCCCTCCACAGCCACTCATTTAAAAGAACTGACACAGAAATAACATCTTGGCCAAGATGAAAATTCAAGAATCAATGCATTGGCCAGCACAAAAGATTCTATCATGGAAAGGAGAGGTACCGAACTCGTGTTTTGTTCTTCATGTTAAAAAGGAGCCTCGTTCCCACCCACCCAATCATGGGCCCAAGTCCAACGCCCCTGCTTCCAGGTCCCTGGAAGGGCATCTACCTATTCATATGCACAAAAATCCCCCCTTTTCCTGCACATCTCCGACGCGCCCAGGGAGAACATCGAGCAACTCTTGCCCACTTCCAAAGACCCTCCACTGAAAGGGAAGTGCCAGCAGCTGCAATCCCCGGGAGGATTCCTGTATTGGAACAAAGGCATTAACAAGGTGCTAATTTAACATGGCGAGTCGGGCACAATGTGCCAGAAGGCACCCACACTGAGAGCTGGTCGCTCTCCTTGAGGTTGATTGCATGAGGGTGCAGGTTGTTGAGCAGCTGACAAAGCAGGACACCATCACGGAGGGTCTGGGCCAGGTTGAACACCTGTGCCATGTCCCAGGTCATCTGGTGGTTCACTGGGAGCATCTGGCACTGGATGCTGCTTCCAGAGCTCCAAGTGTACCTGTCAGCCCCGGCAGCCAGAGAAGCGGTTGCGCTCTTGAGGAACAAGCTCAGCAACTCGCCAGGGAGCTTCAGGATTCCTGAAGGCAGCAGGAAACCCCCACACAGAGAGAGAGAGAGAGAGAGAGAGAGAGCTGCTTTGCCCCCTTCCTTTCTTCCCTCCTTTCTCGGGTGGCAGTGGTGGCAGCTCTCCCACTCTGCCACTCACTCGTCTGGTGAAGAACAGCCATCTGCCTGTGCACTTTCCATTCCTTCCCCCTCCCGGCACAGCCACACACTGAGCCTGGGCTGGAGGTGGAACCCAGTACACGTGCGTCAACCTATGTGTGTGGCTTGGCTTGTCGGCCCTGTCGTCGATGCCAGAGTTGGCCACCTCTGAGGCCCTGCAGCTCGTGCCAACCCCTGTGAAAGAGTTGTTTGACCCCCCCCCCAAAGTGGTCACGACTCCCAGGTTGAGAACTGCTGCTTTATTCATTGTTGTCCTGCAAAATTTCTGAGTAGCTTGAATGTTGAAAGATAACTGCATTTGAGTGTGCATATTGATTCTGTAAGTAAGACATGGAAAGCTCTTATCAAAGAGTGGATTGAATGAAACTCGCCTTTGCCTTCAGCAGTTGCAGACTTCAATTACACGCATGCGCACACACACACAGGCACACACACACACAC
>JAHTLZ010000204.1:62527553-62538948 GCA_023846285.1 Phrynocephalus versicolor | reverse complement strand
CACACACACACACACCATTAATGCTTTGGTGGGGTGTGTCTGCTCAGATAATACATGGTGATTCATTCTTGAGTGCTTTGCTGACTGCTGGTAGTCTACAAGACAAAAGACACACCAGCCAAGATGGTTAAGGGTCAGTTAAATTGACACTGGGCAACTGAAGCTGTGTCAGCCCAAAGCCCTCTCACCAAAGGAATTTGGAGGAAGGTGTTAGGACTCCCCTCACCCTGACAATACTGTGCTGGCACAGTGGCTGTTTTCCTGGGTTGTTCTTCATTCAGCTAGTTCGTTTTCTCCACTTCTAGCCAAATATATTATGCCAATGGATCTCTGAGAGTCCTCAGCCCGAGGGAGTTTTGCTATTAGTAATATTCATTCCAGAACTTTGGGCTGCATCAAGATTAAAAGGTATGCAGCTCGATCAAAGAAAGAGTGCTTTTTTAAAAAAAGACATGCACACCAATTTTTTTGCCTTTCAGAATGAAAGCACTTCCAAACAATGACAGGCTGATTGTTTTAAAAGATACAAACAACGCCTTTCGTGTTACGAAAGCCCCTGCAAGAAAGCCGTGGCCATGATGACTTTGCACAATTCATATTATTTGTTCTGAAGGACCATTCTCCATTTTTTTTTTTGCATCAAATGGAGAACACTTCAAAACAAATAATGCACATTCTGCTGAAGTGTTTTGAAGCATTTTTCCTTGGTTTCTTGTATTGAAGTTTTATATTGTATTGAAGTTATCCTGAAGTCTACCTCAATTTGTAGAACACATTCTCATACTCATTCTCATAATAACAAGCCCTTTCAAGCTGTGGAGAGAATAATACTGTGCTTTCTTTTTCCTATACCCAAGGATGAGACAAGCAAGGATTGACATGACTGGTACATGATATATCCTCTCCAGAAGAAGTAAGTCCACTTAGGAGATGGAGCAGATAAAAGAGACAATGAAAGCACAGAGAGAAACTGGACAGAATATCATTTCATTTTGATATAAACTCAGAAAAATTAAGATTATCTCTCTTTCTTTTCAGCAAAATTTTCATCTTTGCCAAATATGTTCCGCGCTTTTTGAATGTCGATAGTGCCAGATGCCTATAAAATGTTTGATTATGTTTGGTTTCAGTGGGAAATTAGCAAAATTTGCAAGATCCTTTTCCTGGAAGTTGATAAAATTCAAATCCAGACAAATGTGAATCTGGAAATGCATTGGTTTCAAGAAGAGCAGCTCTGCATCAGGCTGCATAAAACATTGTCCAACAACTTAAGTGAGGATTTCTCTTGGCGCAGTGGTTAAATGCCTGTACTGCAGCTAAAACTGTGCTCACGACCTGGGTTCAATCCCAGGTAGCAGGCTAATGGTTGACTCAGCCTTCCATCCTTCCAAGGTCGGTAAAATGAGTGTTCAGCTTGCTGGGGGGGGGGGGGCAATGTGTAGCCTGCATAAGTAAACTGTAAACTGCCCAGAGAGCACTGGAAGTGCTACTATGGGGTGGTATATAAGCAGAACACTTTGCTTTAACACTTTCTTACACCATTGGAGGTAAGCTAAGTATGAATTGGTAACGTGAACAAGTATGGTAAGAATTGGAAGTTACATTTTTAAGATACACATTTGCCCAATAAAATGAGTGCCATCCTATTAATCTAACATTCCACTATCCATTTTTTCTCTATATATTCACTTCATTGAATTGTGGCTGAAGGGACAGATTCTCTGGACCTATATTATATGGCACTCAGCCCACACTTGTCAGAAATATATTGTAGCAACAGACCACAGGGAAAGTCACAGTACAGTGAATCCTTGTATAACAAACAGCTTGTATAACATAAAATCTGTACAACATAAAAAATTCTGGAGATAGGGGGAAATTGCTTAACATAATCACCTATGGGGAGAATCCATACAACATAAAAATGGGATTACTCCATTTTCAATGCATTCCTATGGGAATTTGTATAAAGGAAAATTTGCTTAACATAATTTCATTTGGAACGAAATAATTCCTTTATACAAGGTACCACTGTAATTGTAAAAAGCCAAAAAAGCAGCAACAACTGTGCCATTAATACTTTGAGTTTTAAAGCAGCATTTTTGCTGTTCTATATGTGGCTTCCCTGCTGTGCATATTTTGCTTAAGTAGCACATTATTTATATGAAGTACCTATTGTGAATACAATGCTATCACTCATCCTACAAAGAAAGAATCTGGATCAGATAACTTTCCCAGCCATTGCTGGAAAGCTCCTACAGATGTTTACTTTCCTTTCCCTTGTCAGTAATTCTCCCTTGTCCCTAAATTAATCTATCAAAGACTGAGTTCTTACCACTCAAAATAAGAATTTTATATTAGGATCTGTGAAAGAATGTACATGTAAGTCTGTGTGTGCAGTCACACACATAGGCAACAGTTAGTGAACAGATAGGTGGGTAGATTGCTAGATAGATACACAAATCTATTTTGGAATGTGTTGTGAAACTCAAATATCAGCCGGAAAACTCTTGTGAATGTTGAGAGCTTGCTTATTCACACCGGTGCGTTATTTTAATTCTATTCCTGATTGAGGAAGGTTTAGTAGGTAGACCATTGTTATGATTGTTATCTGATTAATGAACAAAGCTGGTTGCTGTTTAATCATCTTTTTGATTCCAACATTTATGATTATTTCAGTCGAAGCATGGCACACTTTAGATCAGTGATTCTCTGCATTGAGTCCCCAGATGTTCTTGGTTACTAGAAGCCTTCACCACTAGTTATACTGGCCAGGGTTTTTGTAGTCTAAGAACATTTGGGTTGGGAGATAGTACTTTGCCCCCCAACCCCCAGAAATAAAGAGGCGAGACAACTTCACTTTTGGGATAAATTGGGCCACAATTTTATTCATAGCATATTTAACTTATATCAGTTAACACGCCTGTAACCTGTTAAGGGGACCTGAAACATAGTGCAAGCAGGTAATGGCCAGAAATAATTCCGTACCAGCCCAATATGTATTCAGGGAGATTCACCCCTGAAAAGATGCTGCCCACCTGTTCAGCATCATGCGAACTTGGGTGATTCTGCTAGCCCACCACAGCCCTCGGTTCAGCCTAATTATCAATTAATTAATATTAATTAAAATTAATTAATATCAATTTTAACTCCTAAAATTACCAACAACGTTTAACTTTATTCGAGGGCTGTCTAGCACCTTAAGGGCGACTTACTTGGGCATACCTGAATACCGTTACCTCTTGCATTGCCCGCCTATCAAGATTGTGACCATTAGAAAGGACAAACAATATCCATCCCACATGCAAAAGAGAATGGGATGGGCAAAAACGCATGGCTAATCATGGCCAATCAGAGTAGCCACCAAAAATTCCCATCTGGCCCCATGGTAAGAGCCTCATAGCGCAGTGGTTAAATGCCTGTACTGCAGGTAAAGCTGTGCTCACGACCTGGGGTTCAATCCCAGGTAGCAGGCTCAAGGTTCACTCAGCCTTCCATCCTTCCGAGGTCGGTAAAATGAGTACCCAGCTTGCTGGGGGGGCAATGTGTAGCCTGCACACTGTAATTAAATTTGTAAACCGCCCAGAGACTACTTAATGTGGTATGGGGTGGTATATAAGCAGAACACTTTGCTTTTATAGCGACGAGCTAATCTCATTCTCCATTTGCTAGGGTGGGAGAGTGGGGCTGTCTCAATCATCATGAAGAGGCTGTGCCAGGGAGGCAGCCACATTATATTGGCTCCCATCCCCGGGCAGCAGAGACCCAGATTGGCGCGGAGCTTTGGCGAGAGAAGTCCGGGGCTAGTGGGCAAACATGCCCCACCCCCAAACTCCGTCGGGCTCGAAGTTGCCCTTAGATTCTGACTGAAATCATACCACTGAACTTGGGGTTCAGATGAGACTAAAATATTGAAATATTGGAAATGGTAAAGCTCAAACCATGTTCTCGCTGGCACATGTCCTTGGGCTTTACACCTCAGACAACTTGATCGATTCACAACTATCCTCCAGAAACAGGATACATCGTACACTCTGTTTTGTCTTATATTTTTGGATGATAAAAGAATGGCCTCTATAAAAGAAACAAGACACTTCATTGAAGGAATACCACCGAAATCAGTAGCAAATCCTCACCCAAGTGGAGTCTACTGTTTGACCCCAAATAGCCCAACATACTGGCTGCACTACTTATTAGAGACTTTATCTGCTGATGTATTGTTCTAGTATCAGCACTTCTGCTAAAAGAGACCTGTGCTCCCTTGAGAGCTAAGTAGGATATTTTCCTTGCAAAGAGTAGAAACCCCTTACCTTGCTAATAAATTATATGCATTTATTAGTTTTCTATCTATTCTGGTTTACCAGACTGTTAAAATTGTATTTGGCAAAAAGACAAAAGTGTCCCTCTGTTTATTAAATGGTGTGATTGGTTCAGTGAAAGGAATTTTATCCATATCAGTCAGAAGAAATGTAGACTTCTTGATTTCTCCTCATTTTCACTGGTTACCAATCCAGGGCACCTTCTGCTTTAACACTGTGTCTCAAAACTCCACATTCAGTAAAAGTGGGACATAACTATCAGGAATGACCCCAGTCTGTATATTGTGTATCTATACCACAACTGTGATAAATTCAGGAGTAGGTGACATGTTTATAGACCACTAAAGAAATATTGCAATCTGCATGCTTTTGGATCAAAAGCTTCCTCAAACACACGCCAATGTCTTAGTGTTTAAATATTCTTGGCAGTTGGATTTTGCCAAGCATTTGTCTCAAATGTTAATCTGAGAGTGTGCATTTATTTATTTATTTATTTATTTATTTTTTTATTTATTTATTTTTACCCCACCTTTCTTCTTGGAAAAGGACCCAAGGCAGCTTACAATAATGAGGGACAATATACATACCAGAACATTTAAGACATGCTCAAGTTAGGAACTGGGAATCAGAAGAGGTATCTTACTACATTCAAAGGTAACATTAAAGCTGCAAAGATCACATGAAAAGGGAAAAAAATCCATTATGAAGGCTGAATGCATATTGTTCATGCATGGTAATCCATCTAAAAGTCACATAACAGGTAGTCCCTCATTCAGCGAAAGCTTGCTTAAAAAGGAAAGTCTTTGCCTGCTTCTGGAAAAACATCAGAGATGGGGCACTCCTGGCCTCTAGTGGGAGGGAGTTCCAGAGACTGGGAGCAGCAGCCGAGAAGGCCCTTTTATATGTTTTTATGAGATGCACCAGTGAAGGTGATGGGCTCAAGAGAAAGGCCTCTCCTGATTATCTTAGCACTTGAGCTGGTTCATACTGTGACATTTGATCTTTGAGATAGCTTGGACCCAGGCGATTTAGTGCTTTGTAGTGCATTTGTATGGTGTAATACCCAAACTGCCCTCTTTTGCTTCATTGTGACAAATGTCACTCTTGTCCGTGTTGACAAAACTTTTTATAAATTACAAGGAGTTTCATAACTTGTTTCCACCATGAAAGCTGCCAAGAACTACATTTCATAGTGTAGGCTACCTGCAGTGTCTTTCATTTTCCATCCAGGATGATACAAAATCACAAGAAAAGCTACAGCACATGAAATTATCTACACTCCAGGGGCCACACTCACTAGAAATAAGTGGGGAGTTATAATCCAAGAACAGTAATTTAGCCAAACTCTAATGAACAGGTAGTTACTGATCAATATCTCCAAGCAGAATTATTGAAATGAGTGCAGGTAAAAGAAATATGTATTTTTAGTGAAATAAGGCCTAACAAAAAGTGATCAAAACATGTAATCATGGAAGCTCATGTCTCATCTTAGGTTGTCTCTGTTGTACTTTTCTGGAATTAAGGGGTTTGGGTGTGCATAAGACCACGACAGCAGTCAGTCATACTTCAGGTTTTGCATTACAATTTCATTGCCAGTTTAAGGTGGCATTCAGGTAGCTGTCTCAGGTGGTTTAGCTTAAATGAGAGCATCTGTAAATGGAAAATTAAAGAGCCTGAATGTCTAATTGTTGTGATTGCTGCCTTTTTAAGAGACAAGAGCAGATTCTCTATTCTTTAATCCACTCACCCATCTTTCCTGGAATATAGATTAGAACTGTATTCATAAAGCTCATTTTGGCTTGTCAATCAAAAAGGGCAGCCAGTCAGACCTCATCATTGTAAATAATGGATGCTCAGGATGAATTAGCTAGCCTGCTCAAATCGGAGGTGACACTAAAGAGGAGAAGGGAATACGTTAGGGCCTGGTCTGCCATGAACCCATTCCTGTGGGGAAGCTCTCTGCATCTGGATACAACATGTCTAACAAAAAAAAGCATCACACAAAAACAAAAATTATTGTGACACATTTAAACAAACCTGACTATAACTTACAGGATGTAATTTTTCAGTAGAGGCAAAATATGTTTTATCCTGCCCTGTAACCCAAGCCCAGTTTTCATATCTGGAAACTGAAGTATATGAGAAACTTAGCTGAGGTGTCTGGTGCGGAAAAATCACCCTCAGAATAGTGTATTTACGATGAGCTACAGGTGTACTGTGGTGAAACCTCAAATTCTGAAAAATAATAATTTGGAATATGAAGCAAAATACAGTTTTTTTTTCTGCCAAGATTATAGTGTGTAGGAATTGTTAGGGATGAAGAACACACACACACACACAAAGAGAGAGGGGGGAGGGAGAGGGAGGGAACAAATAGAATGCGAAAATATAAATACTGGACAGAAAGCAATTCCTGCTGAATTACAGAAGGAAGCCAAATTGAATATAGATATGGATATAATATAAAGGTCCATGTGGTCATGTGTGGCAAAAAAAAAAAAGTTTCATGTCTACATTTATACGGACATTCAAAGAATGCAATCTACAGTGTAAAGAAATGCAGGTGAAAGTACAGAATTAAAACCGACAAAAGATGCCCTGACACAAAGATCAAGCACGATCTTAAATGAATTGATCTAAAGATCAGAGTTTTGGAGTAAACATCACAAATGAGAAGATAATATAAACTTGTCATTTTATCTGTCTCAGAAAGATTAAGAGAAAGTGCAAGGATATGGCCCAAGAAGGCAGGATGATGGTAAGTGTGAAAATTAGAGGTATAAGCGGAATGAGTGGAGTTTGGCAAGAAATGGAAACCAACATACATGCAGTATGTACATCAAAACTGAAGGATCAGGCACAAATAAATAGTTCTATATCCTATTAACTGGAATATTGCCTCTGCAGCATCACTGCTGCCTGGAAGGTGGAGTGAAGGGGTGCTTTGCTTTCCCTCAGGAAGGATGGAAGACCTGTGTCATGATGCACTGACGTTGCTGTGCCTACATGTACTGGGTATGGGATTAGAGACCCTACTACAACACAGGCCTCTTTCAGTAGTGCTCAGCTGGCTGCCTACCTTTGGGCCCGATAGAGATTTAATAGTCACTATTTATTTATTTATTTATTTATTTATTTATTTATTTATTTATTTATTTATTTATTTATACAAAGCCAGATGGCAATTTTTGGCTTGGGATTCCTGATTGGGAATTTTCAGTATTTATTTATTTTTATTTTTTATCTTTTTAAAAAATTGTTTATTATTATTTTTTTTTGCCTATCCCAGTCAAGGGACTTGGTAATTGGTTTAAATAGGTGGCTCGTGACCCTTGCAGGCAGGCTGAGCAGAAGTTCTGGATGGCAGGGTTGAGCGATGGCGGTGGGGGGTGGGGGCTATATTATGTGACTCCGGGCAACTATGTAGCCACCTGAAATCCTGGGATACAGGACCTCATGTATGGGGCATCAAGCTGACTTGAGTGAGGAGCCTTCCAGTCTTAGGATGTGTGTGTGTGTGGGGGGGGGTATGGGTCTGGAAAAATCTCACTAGGTTCAGGCTGGCATGAGCACGGCTCTAAACAACAGCTGGGCACCAGGGCTGTAGTTTGCCCTGATTGCTTGGCAGTAGAAGTCTGGAAGGACCCCCCCCCCCCTTGATCCTTGACCTTAGTGTAGCACTACTGGTACACCTCATTGCAGATTAAGATAATTTATATAATTAATAATGATGTGGCTCTTTTCTCTCACGTGTGACTTCCTTCTTTATTGCCAGGAGGAAGGGCAAAGGCGTGCCAAGCATAGAAACTGTAGAATCGTTATCTCCTGCTCAAACACCACACTGGTGCATGTGGCACAATTTCTGCTATTACACCAGCAGGATTTTTCTCTGAGCAGAAGCTTAATAGAATGCTTGTCACAGAGATAATTTTATAACAATATTGTATATTTTTGGTATTCGAGTGGTAACTAAATGTGTGGACATTTTTGTTTACTGCTTCTTCTTTTCTAATTAATGGGTCTTTACAGAATAATTGTTCACTTGTTCTATATCAAAACAGAGCCATGACCTCTGTTTATTTTTAGCAGTAAAAGCTTTTCACGGCAATGGAAACCAACGTCAAAAAGTGCCCATTTAAAGAAATAAAAATGTTTGCCTGTTTAAAGAGCATTGCTTCCTCCTGCTTTGTTTCACTCCCACCGATCTAACCAATCAGAACTAGGGATGGGCATTTCGTTTTGGAACCAGTAGGTTACGAAACAAACCACGCGAGCCCAGGTGGTCCTTGGAACTGGCTGATACACACAGGTCCAATTGCTTTACCTTTCTCTGTCTTGTGCAGGGTTAAAATCCAACGAGGAAGCATGCTGCGACATCATCCGTGATAGATCTGTGATGCTGGCCAACCAGGAGCTGTACAGGGACAGGCATCATCCCACCTCTCTCTCTGATTGGCCAGCAGCATGAAGCAGGAAATATGACATCACAGTGTGCTTCCTCATTGAATTTTAACCCTGCACGAGACAGATAAACGTAAAGCAATTGGATCTGCGTATATCAGCTGGTTCCGAGGACCCCCTGGGCTTGCATGGGTCATTTTGTAACCTACTGGTTCCAAAACGAAATGCCCATCCCTAATCAGAACACATAGCAGTTGCACCATCCCACAACTGCCTGTGGATTACCTATCTGGAATATCCAGGAAGTGTTGTACCCAACAGACAGTGCTTCCATTCAATGACACTGTCATGTCACCTGAAAAGCCACTGACAATTTAGTGTTCAGACAGATGTCGTGGCACTCACTTGCCCCATTATATGCCTTATCTTAATTTTTTTTAAAAGATAGGTGAAGACCAGTTGATTGAGTGTAATTTGGCTCACTTCAGAGTTACTAACAAGGTCCATTCCTTTCATTGGGCCTATTCTGTGGGGCTAAAATCAGATTTAGCTCACTGAATTGTATAAAACAACCCCATGGCATCATCATAACAATATAGGACTCACTGGAGTCTAAAAGACCTTGGATCTGAATCTGAATAAAAGAACACTCAGCAAAACCTTATGTCTTTTTTACCATTGTGTCACTGGAAAACAATATTTGGCAGATACATATTAATAACTGTACACAAGTGACTGATGGATTTTAACGCAATGCGCCATTGGTAAGATGGTGTCAAGACTTGACTCTTCAAATGAATGTGACTGCTCTAAGTGCAGTGGATGCTGGAAGGATACCAACATACCAGTTGGAAATCTGTTCATCTAGCTTCCTGCATATACCCCGATGTATATCAGAAATTACAATATGCATCTATTATCAAGATCCAGGGTGTTAAGATGACAATTCGGTATTTAGGGCCTTGAAGGGCAGCCTGTGTTGGCAGACCATATGGTCATCTCCTGCCCTTTAATGTTCCTCTAAAATAATGTATTTACAAGGCAACAGAGAGACTATGGAGATAATGCCATCTGCTACAACAGAGACAGGAAACAGAAAAATAGATTAGGAGGCTAATAAATGAAAGACTCAAGAAACAACCAAGCTTGAGCAGACAGGCTTAATTTTTATTCTTTCCATTTACATAACACTGACTATAGTTTACCAGGAAAGAAGAGATTTGATTGCCAGGTGAACAAATGATCAAGCCCCCAAACTTGCTCAGTATTTGATGGGGGGGTGGGGAAATAAATAAATGAATGATGCAAATTACTCATTCATCTCTTCAGAATACTGGTGGGGGGAAATGAGTGACCTGGGAGGGCTAACAGTGGATCATTCATGTTTGTGCATTCATCATGCTATGGAGTCTGTACTGAGTTCTCTTAAACAATTCCAGTGTAATTAAGCCTTGCAGCTTGCCTTTGTTACAGCAATGATATGAGGTTGACCTAGATTGCCATAAATGCAGCTGGACCCCAGTAGGATTTTATCACTGAAATCTGATCCCCTCTTCACTCTGGATTGCTTTCAATAAGCAGATGGAAAGGATATTCGTTGTGTGCCATTTAAGAAGAGCTGGATTTGATTTCATCGAAAATATTTGTTTCTTTGCTGTTCTTAGAAAGAAAAACTTCAATATCTGAAACAATAGGTGAATAGGGAGTACATGCAACCTTTTACAGTGGATCCTCGTATAACATACGTTTTGTATAACATAAAAGCTGTACAGCATAAGAAATTCCGGAGATAGGGGAAATTTGCTTAACATAATCATCTATGGGGTGAATCTGTACAACATAAAAATGGTCATGATTAGGGATTACTCCGTTTTCAATGCATTCCTATGGGAAATTTGTATAAAGGAAAATTTGCTTAATATAATTACATTTGGAACGCATTAATTCGTTTATACAAGGTACCACTGTATTTAGTTCATAAATTCACTGAAAAATGATGCAAAATGATGAACAAACACATTTATAAACATAACAATAAAACCTCCACTTGCTAAAATTGTACTAAGCATGCAGTCAATTCTTAAAATAAAATAAAACAAATATTCAGTTTATGAATGTGGAATTTGTGCTGAAAAATACTGTGCTCACATTGCCAGCAAGAAAAAATGGTCTCTAGTTTTACATAGCAAAGGGCAACTTGCATGTTAACAACACCAATGATAACAGTGAGGGTGGTCTACAGGATACAGAATACCTTCTTGGGATCACTATCATTCATGAAGAGATACTAAGCAAGCAAAAAATCCCAGAAGCTGACTCCTATTTATATCAGTTGTTATGGCTATTTTTCATCAAGAGGGAATGGTTGGAAAACCACAAAAACCCTGAAGGGATTTGTGCTGTATCCTGTTCTCTATAACAGAGTTTTGCCTTGTTTTACATTAAACTCAGTAGAATCAAGGGATGAAGAATGGAGAAACTGGAGGGAAGGACTGAGAACTGAGTTACTGTCCTGTCTTGAATGGCATGCCTTCCCATTTTGACAATGTAATTGGTTGTATCTTTCCCTCTAGAAGATAATTTATTCGAACACTGGGGCTATTGGTTCCACCCATCACCAAAGACCAAAGTAGTAGTAGTAGTAGTAGTAGTAGTAGTAGTAGTAGTAGTAGTAG
>JAHTLZ010000204.1:62483445-62512620 GCA_023846285.1 Phrynocephalus versicolor | reverse complement strand
CATCATCATCATCATCATCATCATCATCATCATCATCATCATCATCAGTGTATTTTTTAAAATTCTGTGGCAGTGATCCCCGCTCTATCCTTTTTTACCATTAGGTACCTATTTCACCAGTGGACACAGTGTCTGAAATCCTATTGCTTGGCATAATTAATAAGTGAGGATTTAGTGAGTCAAATCTTCTGTATATTTCATTGATCCAAATAAGGCTAATTGAGTTAAAACTTACTAAGCTAAAGCAGTTGTCCCATTCGAATCAATGGAATTTCCAGAAGAGCTGACTCATTAAATGCCCACTGAGACAATGAGTCTATTCTAGCTAAGCTTACTGCACCAACAACATGAGTTCATACAATGTACTGGGGCAAAACACAAACAAACAAGCCACCACCCTATACTATAACTAACTCTTCCGGTTTCTTCAGCATCAGGCTGTTAAAAAAACCCCAAGGAGTTTAATTCCAATGGTGAGGAATGCTTGGCATCACGATCTATTCTAACAATGTTTGATGGGATGTGTTTTGTCTTCTCCCTGCTTTAAAACAGATGGCTCCAACATGTACATTTCAGTCTAATGCATATAAATTGGTTGACGGCAGGAAAACAGCAGGGAGAGGAAGTTAAAGGAGAACAAAATACAATTCTAAGAATCAATCAAATCTACAAACTTTTTAAAATTTCCTCATACTATTCTGTTTTCCTCTTAAATCTTATATAATCTTAACTTGTATTCATGCTGGAATTTTAAACAAAGTTTCCATGGCCTGTGTTTAAACAATAAAATGTTTCAGCAACAACAAAATAAAGTTACTGACAAAGTTTGTTTTGATGCCATGTTGATACCGGTAGTTAAACATCATGGTAAATGTTTGGAGGGCTGTATAACAAATCTAGGTCCAGTGATTCAGTGAGAAAGATCAGTGTTGCTCACGTATGCTAGACTTAGCTTTAGCTGAGTTAATACATGATATCAATGTTACTTAAAGAGTGGATGAAATGCATCCTTTATTCAAAGCTGTGATTCAAGCAAAAATTATTATGCAAGAAAAGACTGGACATGCTAGCACTTTTAATGGGCACTTGGAGAACGTTGTCAGATTAAATGTGTACTCTGAGCACTGCTTGCTGTTCTGAATATGATTCTTTATAGAGCAACTATAAAAATGATGGCATTATCACTCAACCAGTTTTTGCTACACCACAGCTTCTTGGGATTTGTTTTGTTTTGTTTGTAAACAGAACTGATAGCCAGCCAGAGGCACAGGCGCGAGTGACATACAACCTTGTTCACCAGTCTATTTCAATCTTTCAAATGTGAGTGAAAAGGACAAAGGTTATTATAATAATGTTTCATTGGCCGGCCTTTTGCAGGCATTCAGAAAAAAGGATCAGTCTGAATTTGGGAACAGGAAAAAAAATACTACCAACTTTCTTGTTCCTGCATAGGGAGAAGGTTGGCCAGAATAGGAAAGCTTCTGCTACATGTGGACCTTCCCCTTGCAGTCATGAATGCTGAAAAGGCAGGCTTCCTAAAAGTGTAAAGAGGCTCCATGTGGGCCAGACTGTCTCCTCTTCGGGTTACTCCTGTTCCCATGAAAAAAGCCCATGGTATGCAGGCAAGGTGAAAATTCTTGCCCTGCTCATGCCTTCAGAAGCAATCCTTTCTGAAGACCCGAATAGGGCTTTAGAGATGGAGTAATCAATAGGGGCATGGTGGCTCAATAGGGGCATGGTGGCTCAGTGGACTAAGGCACCGAAACTGTAGACTGCAAAGTCGGCAGCTCGGAGGTTCGAATCCCGGATGCCACGCAGCGGAGCGAGCTCCTGCTGATAACCCCAGCTCCTGCCAACCTAGCAGTTCGAAAGCATGTAAATACAAGTAGATAAATAAGCGGGAAGGTAAAACAGTATTTCCTTGCAGCCATGCCGGCCATATGGCCATGGACTTGCACAGTACTGGCTCTTCCAGCTTGAATACGGAGATGAGCACCGCCCCTAGAGTCAGACACGACTAGCATGCATATGCAGGAGGAACCTTTACCTTTACCTAATCCTGGAAAGGTAGTGTAGTCTATTAAAGCAAGCACATATGCAGGAATGGGCTTTTCAAATTCTTCCATTGAAAGAAAGTAAGGATGGCAGGGGAAAGGCTAGGCACTCTCCTCTAAGCTCATTATATATATGAACTGCTGGATAGTTCACTGGCTTAGGTCTCCGGCTGTGGAGCCAGAGTTTTCAGAGTTCAGTTGCCCCCTCCTTGACAGGAGCTGGATTTAATGATCCATAGAGTCCCTTCCAGCTTTTCAGTTCAAAGGTTATTTATTTATTTATTTATTTATTTATTTATTTATTTATTTATCATCGTCATCATCGTCGTCGTCATCATCATCATCATCTCAATCGGACTCACAAGGAGCTGAATAGGCTTCTGTACCAAAGGGCTATCTTAAGTATGACCAACAAAAGAAGTTGCATGAACAATTATGTACCTTCACATGTATTATATAATACCATTTCAGTGTTTAATGCACAAGTGCGTAGATTTGTATTTTTGAAATAGAACTCCAAGAATTCCCCTGACATGATGGTGTGACCTATACTTTGTATAGGAAAAAAAGGTGGGATATAAACAGACAGATAGAGAGTCAGACTGACAGATGTCTGTTTGTGTTGGGCTTTTCAGGGAGAGGTGTGTACAGGTCCATGAACACCATTGCCAGCCTGCATGTATGATGTCATCTTAGTATATATAATGTAGGTTGCTAAGAAACTAATGATAAAGCATTATGTGTGTGCTTTCCCACATGGTATTGTTGCATTTCCTGATCATCACACTTACGAATTCCTTTTGCAACTGTTTCTTTTCATTCTATTATCCATAATCCCCAGAAGTCTGCCCTCCTGCCTGAAATATCTCAGGCTCCCATCACTTCCAGACAAATGCCATGCCACCCAAGATGAAGTTTTACTACATCAAGCTAGAGCTTCATTACTCATAATTCCCTAAAGTGGACAAAAGATGCCTGTATAGACACAGACATACCACAGGAGAACAGCCAGGAGGAAAACAGAACCTCTTTTCAGTCAAAACACCCTACAGTATCTCCACATAATGTTTCCTGGCATATGACAAGAAAGAAATGACGTGTTTCATCAGTAGTCAAAAATGCAGCCATGTCAAGTTTAACTTCAGTGAGGGAGATCCACATGATTTTTATCATTTCACACATACCTAAAATGGAGTATAGAGGAAAGGAGATTATTAAGTTCACCATTGAGAAGCTTTATTATTATCAGATTTTATTCAAACCTTAGTTCCAAATTTGTGAGACCTTTTCTTGCATAGAATGTAATTTTGTGATCATATCAGTCACTTCTCAGTCCGTTCTTTCTTAACATTATTTCAGTTGCCTTTAAAAAGCTTCAAAAATATATCTTGGATGAAATAATTGTAAAGTTAAACCAAAATTGTGCCCACTAGGTATCCAGCATGACTTCAGGCATTTAGACAATGCTATAATATGCTGACACAATGTGAGTGAAATAAGGAGAATGTGTGTTTTATTATTTTTAAAACTTTTCAGCATTTTTGTTTGGATAAAAACTGGCAAGATTCCTCAAGTTTACTTCTCTGTGCTTCCTCTACTGTGCATGCACACACGTGCACATGTGCACACACACACACACACACACACACACACACACACACACACACACACACACACAAAGTTAGGTTGGGTAGTGGCTAGCTACCCAAGAAGAAATACTGTTGAACAGAGTCTGTGCCTGTCACCGCTTCCCATCACATGCCTGGTAATTAAACTCTGACTGATTTATTGACTGACAGCCAACAAATCCCAACCCAGTTTTTATGATATACATACTTCCCCAGGCTAAATCCAGTCAAACAACAGCCCAGCTGAAAGGGAACGGTAGGGCTGGGGAGGCAGAAATGAGGAGAAGAAAGAGTGATGGGTGGCAAAGCGAGACACACTTTCAGAATCGGGTCTTAGTGGGTGAAGATAATATATTTTGTAAAGTGGTGCGGAGGAGGGGGAAAGAACCCTGTCAAAGGCAACATCTCTTTCAAAGCCAGGCTTTGAAAGGAAGGAAGGAAGGAAGGAAGGAGTAGACATGATTACTTCAGCTTTAAGATTCATTTGAAACGGCTCACGTACAAAAGATCTCTGAAGGGGAAAACAAGACGTGCTTGCAGCTAATATTACAGTCAAGTTCCAATTTTACCTAAGGGAAAGCAGCTTTATTAAAAGTCATGACTGAAATTGCGTGACAGGTGCCAATATTCTCCACCCTGACAGATGTGTCAGTTTGCAAATGCCATTTTCTTGTCAGCAGTCCCTAGATGGAGTCGCTCCCATCACCATTTGTCTCTCTTCCAGCTAGATCACACATGCCCGTTGCCTGCCTCCAAGCGGCACGCTGCGCTCTGTGATATGTGGAATCTTCACAATGAGACTTATTAAAAGACAGTCCATTGTTTTTATTTAGAGCCTTTCCAAAATAAGCAGTGGACCACATGGAGATAATTTTTGAAAATTGTGTGGCGGGTCATCTCCAGGCCAGAGGAACTCAATTTGAAATGCATACGGAAGCAGTGCCTCCCCACCCCCCCTCCCCACTTCCCTTGCTTCATAATGAGGGTGATTTGAGTGACATTTAACCCTTGAATAATGGCTTTGAAAGCTTGCAATACGGTACTTCAGTATATGAGATACAGGCAGCACATTGAAGGATGGATTCTGTCCCAATTTTTCCTAAATCTTCGTTCCCCTGGCATTCTTTTGCTTTGATACAGGTGGGCTTGTTCGACACAGTGATAAAATACAAAAGGCTCCTCATGGCTATATTTATGGACCCTTTCTCTCCTCTTGTTGGTTTTGAACACCAGAGAAAAATGGTATCTCTCCATCATGATTCATATGAGAAGCAGCAGGTAAAGCTGTAGGAGAGTCTTCTTCAACATCTGAGGGGGAATTATTACAGAGGAAATAAATCTGTTAATAGACAGAGTTCTTACCTGGAGGCTGTTTTTCATAATACCATGGCAAAATTTGGGCAAGGACCCCATACAGCCTCACATTAAACATTAAACCAGCATTTCCAGGATAGTGGTTTTTAAAATTTAAGCATGTATTTATATATCGGCCTTTATTTCACAATGGTTTACAATGTAAGATAAGGACATGCATGTAAATATATGAGTATTTTTGCACAGATGTGTAAATAAAACTTGCATTCTGCTCTCAACATAATCATGCCTTTGTTGTTGGAAATTCCTGTCTCCCAACCTTAATGTTCAATAATGTAGGTTGCTAAGAAACTAGAGGTGGGCCCGAAACAGAAAACCAATGGTTTGTTTCATTCTGTTTGGGGGGCCTTCAGTTCATTTCGTTTTGTACAAATTTTTTAAACAAAAATTCATACTAAGAGAACCAAAACGAACTGGTTCAGCTGACTTGGCTGGCAGTGGTGGTGGTGATCCCGGTGGCGGTGGGCGTCCTAGGCCAGCATGCTGGCCTCTCGGCCACTCCAGAGGAGAGAAAGAGTCCTTAATATTTACAAACATAAATACAGTGGTACCACGACTTAAGAGCAGCTCGACTTAAGAGAAATTCAACTTAAGAGCAGAAAACTGTTGATGTTTTAACTGCCGCCTTACAAATTTTAGATATGGTCTGCTCGACTTACAAATATTTTTGTTCAGTTTTTTGATTTTTTTAAACTTATTTTTTTTATTTTTTTAGATAGTACCATGACTTAAGAGTAGTTCGACTTAAGAGCATGCATTTGGAATGGATTAAATTCATCAGTTGAGGTATCACTGTTAGAGATGGGCACGACTTAGTGAAATTTCTGTTTCCGTTTCCGTTTTCCGTTTTCGTTACGTAATGAAACGAAAAACGAAAAACGGTTCAAAAATGGAACAAAAACGGAAACGAAACAACTAATTTTGAGCCATTTTTCGTTACTGGAAAAGCACTTAATGGAGCTAAATGGGAAGAAACGAAAACATTTTCGTTTTCGTTTTCATTTTTCATTTTCGTTACGTAACGAAACGAAAACAAAAAAATTTGAAAATTAGCTCACGAAAACGGAAACAAAACTAAACGGACCCCTAGACGAAAACGAAAACGAAAATGAAATTTTTTTCTGAGTCGTGCCCATCTCTAGTCACTGTATTAGATAAGGTTATAAGTCTTGTGACTCACAATTATATTCCACATGTGCCTTGGCCAATGATGTGTGAACTAACTGTACAATGGACTGGAGTGGATTGCATCCCCCCCTCTGTGATAGAAGATTGGTCACTGTTATGATGTCTTCTGTCCCAGGTTTTAAGTATGAGAGGTAGAAACATTCTATTCTCAGTTCTACTTTTGAAGCGTGTGTCTTATATACATATCAGCAGATGACCCTTCTGCTGAATTAGTGTATCTGAGAGTTTACACATACAGCAGATCAAGTGTATGTATAAAAAATTATACAGATCGTGAAGAGATTCTACCTCTACTGATTCATACATACAGTAGAACTTGTGTGTGCCAGCAGATGGAATAATATTCCTTTAGTCATGGAAAAAACTTGAACATTTACTGTATAACATGTTGAAAAATAAATTAACACTACTTGAACAGTTTTGCTTGACATAGAATTTGTGCTTGACAGACTTATAACAGTTTCATAATAGCTTCCTTTTGTAACATACTAATAACAGACTGAAAAACACAATTTCTCAACAGAAAAACCTTGTGCTCACAGTCAAACAGAACAAACAGAATAAGCCTCATCCGAACTGTCATTTCTCCTTCTGCCTGGCAGTTTACCCCTCCAAACACTTGGTGAACACCAAACAGAATCTAATGGGTTGCAATGTTCTATTCTAACACTTTCATGAAGGATGCTATTAAAATACTGCATCAGCACCCTCTTCTGTTGATCCATTTCATTAGATCCACAGTCTGTCCTAGATTTTAATGGCTGAAAGACCTAACAATCCAGGCAGAGTTGATGAGCGAGAAGAAATTAGATCAGTGTTTGCTATATAGATGGCTCACACTGTATCCAAAGAAGTAGGTAGAGATGGGCATGAATCAAAAAATGGCATTTTGTTTGTCGTTTGTCATTTAGAGGGTCCGTTTTAGTTCGTTTCCATTTTTCGTGATTTTTTGCAAAAAATTGTTTTCATTTTCATTCATTTTGTTACCATTTTGTTACCATTTATTTCAATTTTTTGTGATTTTTTTAGCATTTAAAGCAGTTCACTGTATTGCCGTAACGAAAACGAAACGCACAACAAAATTTCCGGTGTTTCTGTTCATTTCGTTTTATTTTAGAGACAAAATTCGTTTGTCGTTTCATTATGTAATGAAATGAAAAAACGAAAATGAAAACAAAAAATTGTTCGTTTCGTGCCCATCTCTAGAAGGAGACTCTTGCTTTGGCCAAACAGTATTGCTGGAGTCTGTGGTGGCAGCTTTGTCTGGCCCACCAGCTGTGCTTACTGCTGTAAAAAATTGAGTTTGTTGTTGGTGCTCCTGTCCTGGCTTTCACTAGACTGGATTAATGCACTGAGCTTTCTAGGTGCCAGGACCCTGCCTGTCATGGAACCCGAATGTGAAGGGTTAAATGCTGAAGAGCAGCAGGAGGAGCCTTGTAGTTCAACTCAGCAGGCAGCTGAGTCTGAGGATGCAGCTGAGGGCACATCTCCTCCTCCTATAAGGGCTAGGAGCAGGATCCTGCAAAGGAGAACTAACAGGAGAGCCAGGGAAAGGATCTTTAATGATAGGCGTATAATTAGTTCTGAAAGCCCTGAGTTCTAGCAGGAGCCTTGCCAGAGATATGGGTGTGCTCCCTGTTTTAGGATAAAGCTAGCAAGTTTACCCTGAACCCTCTGTGGGAGCAACGCATCACTTACCTTGTCACCATGTTCCTGTGTGTTATCCTGACTCTATTTCCTGACCTTGGACCGGCTTTCTGACTACTGCGTTCTCTGTTTCCCTGGAACTTGGCATTTGGCTCTGTAAGGTATTCTGGCTGTGACTTGGACTGTAATTGTTCTGTATCTGGATTACCACTAAAGTTCCTGGCAAAGAACTGAACTTGGCTTGCTGTGTGTTCTGTGTGCGGGGCTTGACACTAGGGGGCTGTATGTGGAAATGGCACAGAAGCTTCAAATGGCATAAAATGCTTGGTGAGGCTCAGTGGGAATGCATTGCACTGGTCTTAGAACACATGCTATTTATGCATTGTGGCATTTCTGCCTTGTCCTTCCTCCAACAGGTGGTGTATATTGCTTTCTACCCCTTATTCTCACATGAATAGGTCAGGTTGACAGTGTATGACTAGCCCAAAGTTGCCCATTGAGATTTGTGACTGAGTGGAGATTTCAAACCAGGTGTCCTGGGTCTGAGTTCAGCAATGCAACTGCTCTTGCACGTCACCTTCTCCAAAATCTAAAGAAAGCCGAGACCAATTCTCATCTGTTCCAAAGGACAGAGCTGCAGCCAAGGAGTTGCAAGGCAGCAGCATTTGGCCATCCATGAGGGAAAACATCTAGATGTACAGTGTAATTTGACAGGGGGAGCTCCTCACTGGAGGCCTTCAAGCATAGTTGAACAGCCTTTTGTTGGGGCTGCTGTATCCCTGGACATGGTGTGCAGTGCAGGAGATTAACCAAGATAGCCTTCAATTGAACAGTTCCACCTGGTCATCAGCTGGCTTGCAGGTCAAGTCAGAATGCTTGCTGTAACTTTTCAGGCATACATGGAGGTCCATCATAATAAAGCCATTAGATATAACACCTGGTTGCTTCAAAGAGAACGCCATGTGAACTCCCTGCCATGATGTCTAAAATCAGTGTGAGAAGCCCTAGGCTCTTTTCAGTGTCAGAAGCCCTAGGCTCTTTTCAGTGTCAGAAGCCCTACGCTCTTTTCAGTGCCATGAGGAATACTAGACTCTTAGAAGGTTCTGATTTGGATCATTTAAGACAACCTAAGGCCCCGGAGCTGGATGCGGCCTGCCAAAGGTCCTGAATCCGGCCCCCGGGGACCAATTGCAACCCCCCACCTACCCCCTGCTTTGCGAGCCAGCCAGCCTCCGCAGCTGCTTCTAATGCTGAAGCTGTTCAAAGTAGTGGGCTATGTCGCTTCTCCCACTCCCCCCAACTACCACCCAGATGATCAGCATGATGGCTAGTGGGGCATTCAAAGTGGGACGGCTAGGGCAAGGTCCCCCACTCCCCCCACCCACTGCCCAGATGGTCGAGGCGCCGGGTGCAGCCGAGTGGGGCAATTTAAAACAGGAGGACTGTGGAAAGGTCTCCCACTCCCTCCATGGCCCTGAGCCCCCCCTGCTCCTCCTCCACCCTGCCCACCTGCCTTCCTTGTGTGACTGCCGCCTGTGTTATTGTAGTTGTGAGGAATGAAGGGGGCAGGCAGAGGCAGCGCCAGCCAACCTTCTGAGCCAGAGCAGCCATGGCAGTGGACTGATGGAGGGATGGATGGCAGGCGACCGAGGGGAAATGGAACTACTTCCTGCCCACCCAGCCCCCTCTGAGCTGCTGCCTTGCTCCGTGGAGCGAGGGAGGGGAGGAGGGAGCACAGCCATGGCCAGAGGCTGAAGCTGCCAGCACCATCACCGGGTTAGAGACCAGCAAGGAGGAGGTGGTGGAGAAAAGAGAACGGAAGAGAAGGCCAACGGTGGCCTGGGCCTGGTTCCTGGGAGGCTGGTGGGGCTGCATTTGTCCCCGGTTGGTGATGGGCGGGCTGGTGAGCCAAGAAAGCACTGCAGCCTGGCTGGACTCAGCCAGTGAGCAGGCTGCAGTTGGTTTTCAGCATGCCTTCCTGCCTCCCCTCCCTCCTGCCCAGCCCTTGTTCCCTCCCTCCCTCCCTCACTTGCAGTGCACCAAGAGAGAAGCCAGGCCAAGAGAGGAGACAGCTTTCTCTCCAGGGCACAGTGAGGATGTGATGGCCAGGGTACATAGCTGGATCTGCGCGCAGTGGCACCAGCCTTGCTACCCTTGATGTGGCTGTTGCTCCTCATCCTGAGTGGCCACCCATAAGGTGATGAGGGGCCTGAGTTTGCCTGGGCTGCCACCTCCTTCCCGATGCAACAAAAGAAGGAAGGAAGGAGAGCTGCTCCAGCTGCTGCCACTGGAGGAGGAGGAGGAAGAGGAGGAGGAAGAGGCACAGCAGAGGAATCCCAGTGGTGGCACCTCAGGGTGGTGATCTGGAGCAGGAGGCATTGCTGGGGCCCTGGAGATACAATGATCATGGGCCAATTATGGTGGCTCCGCCCACTTGCCCCTCCCTCCCCCTTTTCCCATGTCAGCCTTTTTTTTGGGGGGGACTGTGGTCCCACCCCCAATGGTGTCTGGGGGAGGTGGACCGCCCCCGTGTTTGAAAACTTTGAGGACCCCTGATTTAAGACATGCTCTTCTGAAGAAGAATGAAGAACAGAAGGTTTATTACTTCTCATGCTTAAAACTTAGGAAAGGATACATCCTGTATCCTGAATATGGATGAGCATGAAATCATTCATATATGCATCATATCAAGTTTATGTTCAGTACACTATTATGCAAAATATCAGAAACCACCATGGATTCCAATATCCCCACCTCCCTATCTGTTGAGAATTTCACAGCTACCAGAACGCCATCTCTACCCCAGCATTTGGCTGAGACAGTTCGTAGCCATCTGTGACATCTTACATTGTTTGTAATTTATCATGAGTTAAAGAAAAAATAAACAAAAAAAACCCACAATCCTTCCACAACATTTCAGGGAACAGATTACTCAGCATTCACTCATAGTAAGTGTTTCATCTCTGGGAAAGTTTCATTGCAGAGTCAGAGGCATGCAATTTTTAATATCTAGCTTTTGAGCTGTGACTAAGCCTCCGGGTACAACCTCTGACTGATTACAAAATTGTCACAAAATGATTCCAAGGAAGACACACACAAAAGGGGTGCCTGGAAATACATCCTTTTTTACCATGCAAACAACATCCAGAGAAGAGGATGTAATTAAATCACAATAGCAAGAGCAACATTGAAAGGTCTGCAGCTTGGAAAGCTACTGTACTTTTAAGAAAAATGAATATAATGATATGCTGAAGCTATCAGTAAATAAGCCGTAGTAGAAAGGCTCTGCTTGACCCTGAGGTCTCTCTTATCACTACTCATTTATGGGTGGCTTCAGCATGTCATTACTTACATTCTTCATGAAAGTAACTTTCCAGTCTGCAGAAGGCATCACATCCCACTTAACCGACAAGCACAGTTCTAGGGCAACAGAGAGAGAAGTACATTGCTATTTTTAATTTATGATATATTAGCTTCTATCTCCCTAGTGATATCCACAGGGAGTAACTGGCACATGGGGCAGAGAAACAGAGAAGTGCACCAAATGTTTTGTAGATTTATTTTAACTAATTGCCTACCTGCTGCCAACATTTCAAGCCTTGAGAAGTGCCGAGTCCTCAGTTTGAAAAGAGAAATGCTGCTTTCATAAGCACTTCAGAGCATTGCAGTGACTCGCCCACAGGGACACTGTCCATTAGAAACGTTCCACTTGGCATGCTAAGGCAAAGGAGCATCTTGGATGCTTTGTACAAGCCCTTCTGGCTTCTCTTGAAACACTTAATAAATGGGAATCAGGCCATTGGGAGCTATGCTGGAGGAGGTAACAGGAAACCCCAAGAACAGGAATGTTTTCAAGAAGCAGTGGGGCAGGAGGACTTGGCCCATCTTTTACTTTGGATGCCTCCAAATCCCAGAACCAACTTGATGGGAGTGTGTTGGAGGGTGGGTGTTGCTCAGTGTTTTTAATCAGCTTATAGATGCACCCAGGTTAACCTTATCTGGCTAACCTTGGTTCCTTCTGTTCTTTTACAAGATGTCTGCTTTGACTGTATTTTTAGTATGGCTTTGTGATTCCCATTTCTCAGAGTGGCATTTTTTTTGTTCCTTTCAATATTTCCATACTTAATGGTTTTAGCTTTAAATATTTCCTTTTAATCACATACACAAGTTTTGTATGCACATTGTTTTGTTCTTAAATATTGTCTTTCAGTGTTATAAGCTTCCCTGGATCCTTTTTGAGGAAGAAAGGATAGATAGATAGATAGATAGATAGATAGATAGATAGATAGATAGATAGATAGATAGATAGATAGATAGATAGATAGATAGATAGATAGATAGATAGATAGATAGATAGACTGCAGAGAATCTCACGGTTCCTCAAACTTGGAGGGATAATTCGCAACACTTGTGCCCTTTTCAACCCTATATTATAGGACAAGACTGCTTTTTCTGGACCTTTGCCAGTACTTTGGGATGTACATAGAGGAACGAGATAGAAAAATCTGACTTCTCTTTATGAGAAAGGAAACTTGTTACAGAAAGCAAAGAAGAAAAGTGTATTCAAATCTATTCCTTCCCCCATTCAATGGACAAAAGCCAGGGAAGAGCAGGAAATTATAGTAAAGCATATATCATGGCTCTCCCGTATTAATGAGCTTGCTGGTCAACTGGTCACCAGAAGAGGCCCAGGTTTATTAACAGCCTGTGCATTCTCAGTTTAAAAAAGAAAGGGAAAAAGACACATGCTAAACAGCACTGTTCCTTTACCCATTTACCATGACACTCACCAGGTGTGCCCAAAGCAGGGTCTCTGAAGAGAATTTCAGTGTTTGAGTAATTCTATAGTATATGTAGGAGAAAGTTATTTTCCAGACCCTTAATTCCAAGAAATTCTGGCTAAGAGCTTATAAATTATGGACACCTGCAGATGATAGACACATTGACTTTCACTACTGCCAAAACATGAGGATATAAGTCACAAGAAAGAAGGGAAAAGAAGGCATGCATCTGCATATGCCAATTTATATAAATGAGATAGCTGTGTGGAATGGTATGCATACCATTTTAAAAGAAACGCAGTACTCCTCAGCTTGGTGAGGCAAACTCTGACCATTTCTACTCTGTGTCTGCTCTGGCTGCTTAATGACTCATGGCTAACCATAGTCCCTGATTTCCCTTCTTAGGATTCTGTTTTTTTTAAAACAGAAAATGGACAGCCTTCAAACAGGGCCATTTTAAAAAAGAGGACTGTCACTGAGAGCATTTTCATATAGAAAGGTGTCTTCTTTAAAGCAAAATCTATGGCTACTCTTGACTGTTGTGTGGTTACCACTGCGGTGACAGGAGGTGCATAACCCCTGTGTGCACTGCTCCATTTATCCAGACTGCAGTGGTCTAATGGAGGGCCCATGAGCATGTTGTGGTGAAGTATCCAGCAGCAATTGGTTGAGCTGATACAACCTTCACAACCAGCTTCCAACACTGCAACTTCTTATGGAATGAAGCTGCCAGCAACAGATTTTTGAAGCCTGTTTTGCAGGTTAAAGGTAAGTTACCGGCAGGGCCGGCGCTAGGTTTTTTTGCGCCCTAGGTGAGGGGCGGGGCAGGGGTGGCAGGGGGTGGGGGTGGGCAGGTGGGCATTGGCGGCGTTGGCGGCGTTGGCGGGGGGCAGCGGGTGGCGTTGGCGGGCAGGTGGGTGGGCGGCAGGTGGCAGCAGGGGGCGGGCAGGCAGAGGATGGCGGGGGATGGTGACAGGCATGGGGGGAGGACGGCGATGGGCACAGGGGTAGGCGGCAATGAGCGCAGATGGCGGCGGGTGGCTGGCAACGGGCAGCAGGGGGATGTGCAGCGGTGGCCATTGGTAGGGGGCGGCAGGGGGCAGCAGGCTGGCCAGCGCCCTCTCTCCATTTTGGCACCTTAGGCAACTGCCTAGTTCGCCTTAATGGATGCACTGGCCCTGGTTACCGGTGTGACTTTAAATGGATTTTTCACGAACCCTGTGGACAGGATGATTTGTGTGGGATAGGCTGAAGACTAGAAGTTGATGTGAGAAGAAATTCTAGAAGTGAAGAATCTCACAGCCAGAAGCCGGGGCAGGAGCTGAACAACCACAGAACAGAGATATAGAGTAGGAAGTGGAATGAAATATAAGCCTTAATCAGACATTGCTGAAAGCATGTGTTCTCCTCACATGAGAAGGGGAGAACATAAGCCCCACTCCTTCCATTGGTGTTTTCAGCAATTTAAAAAGAGACAGTCTGAAGTGGGGATGTGGCTGTATCTGTGAACGCTCTACACAGGAGCCGAAACATGACAGTACTACAGTACTGGGTCATTGCGGAAATCATGTTAGTTGCAATTCATTTGACCTCATAGGTCTAAGACACACCTGATCCTCTAAATCACAATTGCTGTACATATCTATGAAGGACCAAATGTAGCTAGAATGTGGCTTTGTTTCTTGTTGAAACATAATTCTTTGTAACTGTGAATTAAAGATCAACTCCGTTCAACTTTTTTTGTTTTTATATTAAGCTCTTTTACAAGACATATGATACACGTCTTCACCTCAATGTTAAGTTTGTTTCAGCCTACACACTGCATTTGGAGAGGCTACTGTATTTTTAAAAAGGCATAAGCCAGGGAAAATCAAACTGCAATAGTTGAATATAATAATAAAATTAAGTTTCTTCTGCCAATCTGGAAGTTGAGTCATGGCAACTGGACTTCTTTTCTTGAGAGACTGAAACATTTTGCTGGTCATCCAAAAAGCTTCAACCTCTCAAGAAATGAAGTCCAGTTGCCATGACTCAACTCCCAGATAAACCCACCTGGGTGACTGAGAATCTTCACAGACATATTTCTTCTGTCGAGTTTCTCTGAATAAGGCAAAAATAAATGGAGGAATACATTATTTTCTCATTTTTATTTTAATATGAATGAAATCCTTAAACTAAACTATAATGTTCTCTGTTGGAGTGCACTGCACTTCTTGATATACTATAGAGTGCTTACACATTGATACAGGCCAAATTCCTTTTGCTTAGGATAAACCAAGCTATAACTGTTTGGCGATTCCTCTCCAATAAACAAACCACTCCTGACATGATTTTCAGGGGCCTGCATGTACACTCACTTGCATTGTAGGATTCCTCAGTGGGAAAGAGATGAATGTTGTAACTCCTTGTCCTTCAATACAAGGAAGAGACAAGGGATGAATTAAACATTCCTGTGCACAACTCCAGTGCAGTGCTCTGTAGCAGAGAAGTCTCAGTAACTCACATGGTGGGACTATAACAGTTCAATTGAAACAAAAGGGGGGAGCTGTGTAGCAATTGCAAAATACAAATGCAAAACTGGGCTTAGTATGGGTGATACCTTTATAGGCCACTAATAATAAAAAATAACAAAATAACTGCAAGCTTTCATGAGCAATACCCCTTTCTTCAAAACATGTACCAAAAGTCCAAACATGGCAAAAGTTGTGGTTTGCCAGGAGATTATTCTTAGATGTAAAGTTATTGGCCAGATGAATTTTGCCAGGCACATCTGTTGTGAAGTTGCTGCCTGCCTCATCTAAGTCAGATGTGCCTGGTGAAAATCATCTTGGCAAGAACTTTGCATCTAAGAATAATCTCATAGAAAACCACATCTTTTGCCATCTATGAGCTTTTGGTACATGCTTTGAAGAAGTGGGCATTGTCCACAAAACTTGCAATGCGTTTCTTCACCTATAGCCTAGTCTTGCATTTATAACAGTTCAAGTGATAAACTGTGCAATGTCAATGTGCTTGTATTGCTGAAATGGTCAAATGGCTTGGAAGTGGACTGATTTTGATATACACATATTAATATGCTCATTAGGAATTGAGCTCTTTAACACTTTTGCAGTCCCCAGAATTGTCCAAGAGTTCCTCAGGCAGATTTCTGGATATCGCAGCCCACAAAACCCCAATCTGCACACTTGGCACTCTTTACACAACATTATGCAAGTAGGATGTGATGAGAAGATACAGCAACATTTTCAAACCAGGGAGTCATTTCCCAAGAAATCACAGTTTTGCACAGGAACCTGATGCAGAGCTGATGGCTGCTCTTTTCATTCCCTGTTTCTGAAAGTAGAAATAAGTAGTTAGTGAGAGAAAGCCAAAGAACATTCCAGATTTTGTCACCTCTCCTTGGCCTTTCTTTCCTATAAAAAACCTTACCGGTGTCTTTATTTCCAGCAGAACAGCATGTTAGGCAGCAAGTAGCTGTAAACAAGTTTCACCTCCCAATTTACTTCAGGCCTGTCACTTCCCATCCCTGAGAATAACTAAGTTTATAAAGATCCCCGGGCTTCTGGCCTTCTTAATCATGATAACTCTTACCAGACTCCCATATCTCTGAAGCAGCACATTTTTCTTGTCCTCCCCCAGGAAAGAATGGTGTTTATAAGGCAATCTGTCGTAATCCTGTCAATTATCCTTTGGTGGACTGAGGCCATAGTTCCCTACAACCTCCAGAGGGGTCAATCTGAAGGATTTATTCCTAAGGCCTTGAAGTTTTGGTGTATAGGTTTTACTTTGACAGGAAATGTCATGAGATCGTCTTCCTTTACATTCTTTTTTTCCTATGGGGGGGGCAGTACACAATTCTACATGGAAAAAATAAAAAAATCAGCAATCAGAATTCTATGTCCTATGGGTCGTTGGAATATTTGATTAATAAATGAATGAATGAGCAAGAAATGGTGAAAAACAAAAAGGGGGTTCAAAGGAGGCTGAAATGTCAGGATAGCATGCTGATCTCTGCTGACCAGGGTGGTACTAGGATGTCCATGAAAGAAAGAAAAAAAGAGTACTAGATTTCCGAACCTCCAATAGCTGTAGGTCAAATTTCCTGTTGAGATAAATGTCTATTTCTTCTCTGGAAATGAACCCTGTGGTTAATACTTACTGATCCCTGGTCTACTAGCGTAAAGGCTTGCGGCTTTCTGAATAGTAAGGTATTTAATATCATTTGCCACCTACCCATCCCAGTTTTGTTAATTGACTTTAGCTGCAATACATACAATATTTGAGGCCACTTTGGTCTTGAATGGACAGCCAAAAGCTATTAACTATGCAAAATATATGCTCCCCATTTATTGCTCTAAACTTTCTCACCTGCTTGCATTTTCACCTCTCCTTATGCATAGACAACGAAGACTATCATGATGAAGAACTTTACCACAAAATTTGCCATTACATGACTCATTTCAATGGCTAATCATCAACGAAGAGGAAGCTCATGGTAGGATGCATGGACATATTTTAAGTCTTACAGGATTGCTCTGTTTTCTTCTTCTTCTTCTCCTCCTCCTCCTCCTCCTCCTCCTCTAGCAACAGGAAGCAAAGGCTGTTTTGGTGGAACCTAGGAGGAAGGCTGTTCTCAGAGTAAGGAACATGTAGGTGTGTGTTTGTGGGCTGAAAAATCCCAGAATTCTACCTAGCGAATTCTTGGAGAATTCTGAGAGTTGAGTTCAAAAACCTGAAGGAGCACACCCTTATAGGTGGACCATTTTATTTTAAATATGTCCTCTCCCTACCAGCTATTGGGTTCAATTAGAGAATTAGCTATTGCTGTTGCAGAGCTATCTCTTATTCTTGCCCAGAATCCCTTGGTGAACCTGCATGGCTTTGGAGTAGTTCCAGGGCTGGTTGTAATCAGTTCATGAAGGATACCAACTTTCGGTCTCTACCATGAAAAAGGAACATCATTAGCATGGGTGTGTGTATGAGGTTGTTTTGTTTTTGCCCATACAGCTGTGAACCCAAGCCGCCTTGCTCTTAATTTATTTTATTTATTTATTTTATTTTACAGTATTTTTACCCTGCCTTTCTCCATGGAAAAGAACCCAAGGAGGCTTACAGTAATGAGGGATAATATACAGTCCAGTACAATTAAGACATGTTCAAGTATTGAGAACAAGGTATTGAGGGACATCTTACAGCATTAATAGACAACATTACATTAAAGCTGCAAGGTTATAAGTAGTTATAAACACAAAGTCTATGTGAACCTATAGATTCATATAAAAGACACATAATGGCATTCAGGGAAGGCTTGCCAGAAGAGAAAGGTCTTTGCATGTTTCCAGAAGGACAACAGAGATGAGGCAGTCCTGGCCTCTAGTGGGAGGGAGTTCCAGATGCAAGTGAGATCATCAGCACGTTCTTGCAGGATCAGGTCCTGAATGATTGTTGATTTCCCATTCACTGATCATGCATTTGCTAGCAAAGTTTTCAGTCCAGGGATCCTGTCATTATGTTTTTCAGAGCAATTCAAATCTGTATGTACCTTGGGAGTTATCAATACTCTGTAGTTGTTCCTCCTTCTGTAGTGCTGTGGAACATTAAGATGGCTATGTCTTCCATTACCCAAAACAGTAACAATAGGTTTTCGTACATTGCTTTGCATGTTGTTTTACTCAGGAATTTGAGCAATATCTGTGGCTCCAATTGTGGCGCTAAGTGTGACACAAAGTGCACACTTCGCGGTGCACTTCGCGCACACACAAGGCGCTAATCTCACACTCTATCCTTTGCACTACACTGGCTTTCACAGGATATCTACAGAAGTACATATGCAGAAGTAGGAAAGAACCTATACAGTGTACATCTGCTGTGAAGGACATACTTGAATATCATTTCCCACATACAATATATGCAATCATTTTGTACTTAGAACTCTCTTTTTTTCTTATTCAGCTGTCACATATGCTAATACAAAAGAGACATATTCTAGATGTAAAGGCCCTACAAAACTGACAAGCTATGTGTACATTATGGCAGTGCCCGGAACATTTTTATATTGAGTTATTTTATTCAGCTGCTTTTAACTATGGTTCTTACATAGATTCTGTGTTCACATTTTAAAAAGACATTTCAGTTTGAAGTTATCATTTCTGCCTTTTCACTCTCTACTGTTTAAACTGATGTGTGTCTTTTAATTTGCAGTTATGTTCCAGTTGTTTATGCTATACAAAATGTGGGTTTTAAAACAAGACTGCAAATACATACAGATTATGCACACATGCAAGCAATTGTGCTTAGTTTCTAATCATGCACACTTACTAAAAAAAAAAGCAAATAGTATTAAACATTCTCTTGAGTGCAGTTTTATTTACATGCATTTGTGTACATTTAACAAGTCAATGAACATTTATATGCAGGAAGAGAGTTTGCATGTTCTATAATTCTCTGTAAGCACGATAGTCAGTTGCCATATTGTCCCTCCCTTATTCTATGAGATGTGGGATATAGACGGTCCTCCAGATGTTCTTGCATTGCAATTTCCAACACCTTTCACCTTTAGCTATGCTGAGTACAGCTTATGGGAGCCCCAGTCCTTAGAGATGGGCACAAATAGAAAAAATGACGTTTTGGTTTTTCATTTTTCATTGCGGGTCCGTTTCGGTTCATTTTTGTTTTTTGTGAAGTTTTTGAAAAAAAATTGTTTTGTTTTTTTCATTTTTGTTTTTCATTTTTACCCACTTTTTGCACGACTTAAAGCATTTCTACATGCGGATGTCCCCCAACGCCCCAGACCAGAGGGAAAACACTAAAAAATTTGATGCTGGCAGAGACACAGTATAGACTAGGTATGCAGGGAGGCTGCAAAGGCAGCAGCGAGCATTGCTCAGGGCATAAGGCAGCCGCACAGTGACTGCACTGCGGGGCGGGGGTGTACTCACAGAGAGGTACGCATGCACACAGGGAGGCTGCAAGAGAAATCTCTTCTTTCTCTCCCCTAAGAGCCAGGCTGCAGCTAGCAGGAACACAGACACACACCTGTCTGGCTGGCCTAAAGTAATGAGTCACAGAGACAGCAATCATCCCACCCTAACTTCCACTGCAGACTGCAAGGACGATGGGGACTGCCAGAGCTTTTTATGCCCTCTGTGGCTGCCACACGTACCCAGTCTGCAACCTGGACATGCTATTGGTTGAAATTGTCCAAGAATTTACATGATCCCATCACATGGCTTGCATCCATCTTGTGGCTGGAATCCATTTTGTGTCATCCTTAAAGGGAAAAGAAAAAAAATACATCACGATGAGAGAAAGACAAAAACAAACGTTTTAAGGACTGCAACCCCCTGGTAGGTAATAATTTCAAATAATTATCACTGCGTTTTAATACCCAAGAAATCAATACTAGGCATCTGGGAGCCATTTTGGGTCAATGTCCCTGTGATAGCAACCTGGAAGCAGGAGAAATGCATATGTAAATCAGCCAATCCCAGCAGAAGGGCAGGGGATGGTATGGTATAAAAAGGGTGGAGCCTGGTCTCTGAGGGTCAGTTAAGTGAGTTAAGAGTTAAGAGTGAGTGCTGGGAGAGAGCACAGCTCTGTTAGAGTTCTGTCAGGCAGTGAGGGCTTTACTGTTTACTAGTTATTAAAGACAGGGAGGCTTGAAGAGTTGATTAAATGTATTCTATGTTAAAGGCAATACATACCAACCTCAGTCATTGTTATATTTATTTATTTTCTCAATAAACTTCATTACTATTTTTATAATATACATCTGAGTCTGTCCCAGTTCATAAGGCGATGATATAAAAGGTGGCAGAATTACCAAGTGAATGAAAGGTGGCAGCATTACCATTTCCATCACAATTACACGTGTAAAAGAAGGGTGTCATCACAGTCCCCTAACTCCCCTTAAAGAAAAAAAAATATACAGCGATCTGAGAAAAGACATAAATGCACGTTTTAAGGACCCCAACCCCCCTGGTAGGTATTATCAGGCAGAATAAATAATTATCACCAGGTTTTTACGGATATGCAGGACGTTTTTTAACATTTAAAAACAGCTCATTACATTGTGCGTTGCCATTAACGAAAACAAAACGTAACGAACCCAATTTTCTTGGTTCTGTTCGGTTCGTTCCAATTTCATCTCAGTTTTTGTTATTCGTTTTGTTACATAACGAAATGAATAACGAATAATGGAATGATTTTTTTTTCATTTCGTGCCCATCTCTACCAGTCCTACCACATCTGGAGAAACACATATTCCCACCCTGCTTTTCTCCGTCAGGGTGGTGAAAATTTTGCACTCCAGATAATTTTAAGACATAATTCCCTCATCCTTTTACAATACAGGCTGTGAATTCTAAGAGCTGAGGTCTAAAACAACTGGCTGGCCAAAGGTTTGCCATACCTGCACTAAATCAACCAGTGTCTCTGCCTCCATTCTTCCTCTCTCATCCCCTCCCTCTACATCTGGTTCGACGAGGAACATGGAATTTTTCCTTACTGGATAGTTTTGCTTCCTGCACTGACATGCTGTTACTAGGGAAAAGGAGTACATATCCCAATGCATGCATATAATATATTACCCCAAATGTTGGAAAGCCATGGAAGCTGGGTTGGCTACATAAAGGTAAATGCCCAGGGCATTTACGGCGGTTGCTGCTTTCTCTTTACAATTTGTATAATTTGTTTTGTTTCTGAGCACAAAACTTCCTCTTCTCCCTTGTGAGCTGTATTTTAGAATTTTATAAGCAGCCCTACCTGATCAATGCAAAACACAGATATATTCCCACCTCAATTCCCAATCTTCCTTTTTGTCTCTGTGGTAGTCTGTAAAGAAGTGTAGCCCGTACTTTTAAAGAGAGGGGAAAGTCTTTGTGTGGGTCTATTCTCCTAGAAGGGTCCAGACATCCATCTTTATCCCCTACCCCACCCCACCCCCACCTTCCACCATGCCCAGAATAATCCTGCTCTCAGACTTCAGCACCGGCCTTCAATAAGGACAGTATGCCTTGTGGAGCAGCTGCAACAAGGCCTCACAAATGCTGGCTGACGAGAAGTGACAGCTCTGTATATCTCTCACTGGCACTGACAGCTGACAGATGGATACCACTCACACACAGAAAAAAAAAGCCCCCAGGATGATTCGCTAACATTACTCTCTGTTCAGAGGGGCCACACTTGATTGAGTGCTGCTCAGAATAATAAACCCTTGTCGATCCATTCCAGAGCCAGTTTGCTCACAATGTCCTGATATTTTCCCCCTTCAGAAACACACTCAGGCTTTCCTTTGTTGTTTTGCCTTGCTTTGTCTTACAGGGAGGTGTGTGTGGGGGAAAATAAGCCTGTTTTCCTACCAGCTTAATGCAGCTGCTTATTAGAGGAAAGGGATCTATCAGTAACTAACTTAACAATAGCGGGTTAGTGCTTCCCTTCCTTATAATTCTTCTCCAATTTGTTTCTTATAATTCTTCAGCTTGTTTTCTTTCTCTTCTATTGATCAGATTCATTCTTTTTTTTTAATGGTGGTTAGTTAGTCAGAAGGCAGCAGCCTGTAAAAAGGGACAAAAATTCATGCTGATGTAAAGAAGTGCATGTAGGAAGGACGGTGAATGGGAGAAAGAGAGAATCATAAACCAGAGGAGACATCCATTCACATGGAAGGAGGTATATAGACAAAGGAGAGGGAAGAAAATAAAGCAGAAAAGAGAGGATGGTTCTACAGTTTGAATCACTGAAATCTCCCAAACATATTCCTCTTCAAACATTTGGATGTGATGCCATCTTTGGATAGTTCTTTCTTTCTTTCTTTCTTTCCCTTTTGGCAGCGTTTCCACTCTTTCCGCAAACTGCTCCATTATTTGTACCCCAGGAGGTAGGTAGCACTGCCAAAAGTCATTTTCAGTTGGGAAAGCACATGCTTCGCCATTGCCCTCCTCCCTGTTCAAATTACCACCAGCATATAGCTCAAAAAGAAGACACATTCTTATGGCTGGAAGATCAACTCTTAACAAAAGAGAATGCAGCAGCCATTTTGTCCACAGGAGAACAAGCGAAACAAGAGATGGGTGGCAATTCCAAATGCAGCCCTTTCCATGCTGCTTGTTTTCTCAACGGAGGTTTGTTTCCTCAGGTAGTCAAAGTCTTCCTGTTAACAAACAATGAACATTTGCTATTTCTATGGCCTTCATTTACCCTTGTTGTTGTTGTTGTTGTTGTTGTTTAGTCGTTCAGTCGTGTCCGACTCTTCGTGACCCCATGGATCAGAGCTCGCCAGGCCTTCCTATCTTCCACTGCCTCAAGAGTTTGGTCAAATCCATATTGGTTGCATCAGTGACACCATCCAACCATCTTATTCTCTGCCATCCTCTTTTCCTTTTGTCTTCAATCTTTCAGGGACTTTCCCAAGGACTCCTCTCTCCTCATGAGGTCGCCAAAGTACTGGAGCCTCAGCTTCAAAATCTGTCCTTCCAGTGAACATTCAGGGTTGATTTCTTTCAGGATGAATAGGTTTGATCTCCTTGCAGTCCAGGGGACTCTCAAGACTCTCCTCCAGCACCACAGCTCAAAAGCATCAATTCTGCAGCGATCAGCCTTCTTTATAGTCCAGCTCTTACTTCCATACATCACTACTGGAAAAACCATAGCTTTGACTATCCTGACCTTAGTTGGCAAAGTGATGTCTCTTCTCTTTAGGATGCAACCTAGGTTTGTCATCGCTTTCCTCCCAAGAAGCAGGCATCTTTTAATTTCATTGCTGCAGTTGCCATCTGCAGTAATCAAGGAGCCCAAGAAAATAAACTCTGTCATTGCCTTCATTTCTGTTTGCCAGGAGGTGATGGAACCGGTGGCCATGATCTTAGTTTTTTTGATATTGAACTTCATCCCATTTTTTTTCACTCTCCTCTTTTACCCTAGTTTACCCTATTTACCCTAGTTCCCTATTTATTTTGGACTGTACTAATATGGCACCAAAAGCCAACCTTCCACCTTAATGGGCCAGTTTCAAGACACATAGGTCCTGAAAAACATACCTGATCACCAAATGAAGTAAAACAGGTTTCGTCTCAGAAACAGAGAGAAAAGGCCACTCATTGGTTGATAGCTGACCAAAGATTTTAAGCTGGTATAATGCTTTCCAGATAATAGGTCAGATATTTGTCTGAAATGTCTTCCTGGCTTTCCAAGTTACATAATGAACTTGTAAAAGACATGAGCAGTATGTCTCATTTTTAAATATTTTAAAGCAAATAAATTCTGCAACCAGAAGAGACGCACTTACTTGAAGTAACAATCCAAGGGTTTTTCCTATTAACATTCCCCTCAAAATGCACTTTCAATCTTCACAGCTTACCTGCTGATACATCCGGGGTCGGCGCTAGGTTTTTTTGCACCTTAGGTGGCGGGAGGCGCAGGCGGTTGGCAGCGGCAGTGGGTGGGCGGTGGTGGCAGCAGGGGGCGTGGGCGGGAGGGCAGCGGTTGCAGCGGCGGGCGGGTGGTGGGCGGCGGAGGGGCACGGGGCAGGTGGTGCCCCCTCTCCATTTTGGCGCCCTAGGCAACTGCCTAGTTCACCTTAATGGATGTGCCGGCCCTGGATACATCCTTTAATATTCTCAGAGGCCCCATTTTATCAATGATCATGTCATGTGTAACATCTGAGCTACGTATATCTACTAAAGGTGCTGTGGCCAAGGATAGGCACGTTATCCATTCACAGACATGCCTGTCCACAGCTGCAATTTCTGCTATCCATGGGTACCACTGGCAGCAGCGGAGCCACATTCCTTCGTTCTTTCCCACTCCAGTGCTGCCACAGTCCACCCAATTCATTCTTGTCTGTTAGATGTGTACATGCACAAACATCACAGGGAGCCATCAGTAAACGATTGTGCCCTGTTCAAATCCACTCCTCTTGGCTTATTGCTTATCCTGGGTGTTTACCACAGTACATTTCCAGGTGCCTTAAGCATTGGTAATGCTAACTTCAACAAGGTAGAAAATCTGCATGGGATGGGGACTGGCTTGTGTTTCCCATGAAGTAAGCCGAACCAGAGGCACAGCAAAATCAAAACAATTGTAATCTGACACATTGTCCTATTTGCATTTGCTCTTAGCCAATGCTCCATAAATGTGGAGCCTACGGTTCTCTCTCATCCAGTGCAGTTCATTAACTTCACATAAGGCACAACCAGGTAAGGCCAGCAGCTGTACCCAAAGCTGAGCTCAATGATCACCCTGTAGCTATAGTTACAATGAGCTTGTGTCCATATAGAGTCTGCGTATGAAAGCTCAATTAGGCCATGAATTGAATTATGAGATACCCGAAGCACCTGAAATCATCTACATGTTCACAGGCACTATGGGAGAAAGAAACTGATACTTCTTTTTAATTAATGCAGGTTTCTTCAGGCAGGTTTCTGCTCTAGCTACTTAAATCTGGGCTGCCTATGTTCATGAGCTGAACTGGATAACTGAATTCCACAATTAACATCAATATTTAGGTATTATTTATTTGGTGTTGTGCTTCTCATCCAGTAATTGTAGGAGGTGGCTATGACAAAAAAAAATATGCACAAAACAATTATCTCTTAAGGCCTTTCAAAATTATTTCGCCACCACCAACTTTCTGACCATGAGTTATTTGCCTGGGGGTGGGGTGGGGGACTTTAGCCACTTGCTGAATATTTAAGATAGAGCATATTTTAATATTTGAAATAATTTCTAAGACTCATAGAAGAAGCTAATTCCAAAGCCAGGGAATACCCAGTAAAATGGTTTTCTATCCAAAGGAACAAACCAGAGCTTACTGTGGTGGTGGAGAAGGCTGGTCATCCTTGTTTTTTGCAGACCCCCCCCCCCCGCTGCTCACATTTGCTATAGCTGCTGAAAGATCAGCACTGCTATATCTTGTACTCCCCTTCCTTCCAAAAGCAAAGAGGGCACTCTGGTGTTTGAGACGGGAAAGGCTGATCTAGAAGGGTCTTCTGCTCCCCCACCCCACACCATGGAGAACCGCTACAGCTGCCTTCTGATTTTAGCAGCAAATGCCACAGCTCCAGGAATCTTGGCAGCAGCATATCACCTGGTGGATTGGGAACTACAGTGGGAGTTATCTACTCTTAACTTGTTGGCACAGCATGTCGGTTGCATTCAGATAAGTCTTAGGTTCAGTATGCAGACAGCAAGGTTAGAAAAGAACCTTGTACTCTGCCTTTGAGTGCTGATATTACGGCCTGGCATGGGTTCCCAGGAAGTGCTGCATATCTAGGTAAAGGTAGAGGTAAGGTATAGCCCCCCCACCTGCAAATACGTGCTAGTCATGTCTTACTCTAGGGACAGCACTCATCTCCGTTTCTAAGCCAAAGAGCCAGTGTTGTGCAAGTCTGTGGCCATATGGCCAGCATAGCTGAATGCATTTCTGCATGCGAAATACTGTTTACCTTCCCGTGTTTTTTTTCCAGCAGTACCTATTTAACTACTTGCATTTACATGCTTTCGAACTGCTAGGTGGGCAGGAGTGGGGGTTAGCAGTGGGAGCTAGAGATGGGCACGAAATTACCATTTTTTCGTTACTGTTCTCCGTTATATAACAGTACAAATAACAACCGTTGCGATGGGGCAGGCTCAAACCAAACAGAACCAAGAACATTTTCTTCGGTTCTGTTGTTTGTGTTATTGCTGTCACGCTGCTCGTGCAATGAATAATGGAGCAGCGGACAGCGGCGAGAGGGGGCTGGGATCCCGCCTCTGCTGGGCTGTCATTCAACAAGCAGAGGGCGGCAAGAGTGGGCTGGGCCTAGCGGAGCCTCTTTGCTCCCTCTCCGCCAGACCAGATGACGCGAGACTTTGCCAATCTCACAAGAAGAGGCAGGATCTGAGCCCTTATGGGCTGGGCTCTGGGATCTCGGCCACGTGGCAAAGCGGCAACAGTGCAGCCGGCTCGGAAGCTGGAGCGGAGGGCGTTGTTGGCGCACGGGGGGAGTGCAGTGGCACCCCCCCACAGGTTTCCCGGGTCTAGGCCCAGGGGGGTGTGGGACAGCAGTTACGGCGGTGGTGGGCGGGGCTCTGGGATAGCAACCTGATGGGGGTGGCGGACGGCATGACGGATTGGTCCTTGGGGAGGGGGACCAAGGGAGGGTGGCACTTGGCAGTGCTCCAGGGGTGGCGGCCTGTTGGAGGTGGTGACCGGAGCAGCGCCCGACTCAGGAGGACTCCCCATGGCCATGGGATTGCTCTCCTGCTGGCAGTCTTGTCACCAGCTCCGGCCCTGGGAGGGCTCCCCGTGGCTGTGGGATGGCTCTCCCAGGACGCTTGCCCTGGCCCTGGGAGAGCTCCCTGCGGCCGCAGGAACGCTCTCCCAGTCTGCATGGTGCCAGCTCCGGTGGTGCCCAGCCCTGGGAAAGCTCCCTGTGGCCGCAGCTTGCCGCACCCATAAAATGAAGAAACGGAAACGAAGTGGGCTCTGGGAGCCCGAAAAATGGAAACGGAATGAAGCGGACCCCAGGGCCCGAATAACGACCATGAAATGCCATTTTGGCTTTTTGTGCCCATCTCTAGTGGGCGCTCACTCCGCTGCGTGGCACCTTGGATACATACCGCCCAGCTGCCGGCTTTGCAGCCAACAGTTCTCAGTACTCTAGCCCACTGAACTGCCACGCCCACCACACATATCTAGAAATGACACCAAATCCAGAAACAGCTCCTGACCTAATGTCTGAGAGATGGAAAGAGTCCAAACTCCATCACTGATTGAACAAAACCTCTTTTACAGCTGCCACAGCCAGGCCACCAGGGGAGGGCCAAATTCTGCACCTTATGGAGACCCTTGTGAAGTGGTAGGGCAGGTGACACTCCACCACAACCCTATGCTTGGCCCTATTGTGGGTGCAATTTGCAGTAACCCCTCCTTCTGTTCCATTTGTTAGTTTTATCTGAAGAGTTTCAATGAGCACAAGTGAAGCTCCTCTGTTAAACTTTCTAGTTAATCTGCTTGATGTCATCTATCTTAGCAGGATGTCCCTGGGCATTTTCACACCCCCAGGCTATACAAAATATCAGAATTATCCAAGAGAAAGAAACCAAAGAGCATATCCTGACGTACGCAAATGGTTATGGAATAATGCTGTGATTTCCCTTCTTCCTCAGTTAGCAGAATAACGGACCAGTAATCAATTTATTCCTGAGTCAGTTTTTATAGACAGGAGAGACTGTGCCAGGCCAAGATCACAGGATCTGTTATTCTCCCCCCACCACTCCCTCAGTCAGTCTATGTCCACCTTCTAAATCCCTAAGACTGAAACAGAGGCATCCCAACATCCTGTCAGCACCACAAACGTCACACCAGCAAATACCACATGAAAGGGAATTAAGACCAAGCAGAACAACAGATTCTCTTTCAATGCAGCCCTTTGTTTTGTCTTGCTCTGACATTTTCTTCCTGGCATGACAAAACCAGGATAGGGAGAGGAGTTTGGGGGTGATTGGTGTGTGTGTGTGTGTGTGTGTGTTTGTGTGTGTGCATGCGTGTGTGCGCGTGCACATATGTTATGTACTCCCTAGGCTTGTTTCATTATCTTTCTTTTTTAACTGGACAATTGAAACAACTTTATACTTAAATAACGTTTCTCTTCTATGCTAATACATCTGCCGAACATCATCGAAGTGGAAGAGGGGAGCTATATTTAGCTTCAGAAGAGTCTATCAGATTAGTTTGATTTAGTAGGTGTGTGTATCATGGGGTGGGGGAGAGTCAAATGAAAATGCACAAAGAGATTTTATTTCCCCCTTAACACTCCCTCCCATTTTTTTCCTGTCAGTCTCCTATAGGCCAAAGTATTGCTTGTAGATAATCACGGATTAATTGTGAAAGTAAAGAGAGAGACACGTTTCCTTTATCAAAGCTGTTGCCTGAGGGCAAGCTCCAGTGCCATGAAAACCGAAATGTTTTCTTTTATCAGAGTTCCCTTTCTGGCACCTGAAATTATTTCTTTCATGTCTGATAGTGAAGAATGAGGCTGCACAGCTCCCTGGAGATGAGCGATTGTTACCATGGTCTCATAACATATTGGCAGCCAATGTGGCATCCATGTACACCTGTCACTCAAAGGGAGCTCAATGCAGATGTGGCAGGAAAGCTTAAGTTCAGACACTTGGCAGACCCTCCCCCATGCCTGACAACAGAAATAAACATGCACAGGCTTTCACACACACACACACACACACACACACACACACACACACACACACACACACACACACACACACACACACACACACACAAAGAGAGAGGGGGGGAAAGCTTTTCAGGCCACACATTTCTGACTGTACTCAAATGCTATCAGCCCTATTTAACACAATAAATTTGCATTAGCATTTCTGCAGAGCACAAGAAAATGCATAGAATTATGTCGGCACAACCAACACTAATTCCTCTTCTTAAAGGAGAAAGAAAGAAAGAAAGAAAGAAAGAAAGAAAGAAAGAAAGAAAGAAAGAAAGAAAGA
>JAHTLZ010000204.1:62469396-62483435 GCA_023846285.1 Phrynocephalus versicolor | reverse complement strand
AGAAAGAAAGAAAGAAAGAAAGAAAGAAAGAAAGAAAGAAAGAAAGATTGATTTTGCAAGTCCAATAAGGGCTGAAGAGGGGAACAGAGCATAACTGATCTAGTTCCCTTTTTGGAAAAGGAATGAACGCCTTTTTCATAAAGGCTTCAGGGAGAAACGTTTCCAATTTGATTCAGACAATGAATAAAGTAGAGAAAATTTCAGGTGTTATTGAGGGAAGTACAAAACAGGGCAATCAAGAACATCAAGGAGATGCACTGCATTTCTGAAGATTGCCCTACTTCTTCCGTCATAATAGCCTGAAACCTTTAGTACTCTGCATGCCATTAAACAGAGAATGCACCAAAGAGGATATTGGTAAGAAATATGACATTGGAAGGGGTGAAGGATTTACATGTGCATGTTTGTACAAGAATTTTGAGTGTGAACTCATGCATATACTGTATAAGCCTACACACAGGTTTTAGGTGAACTGGATTTACTCATCCGAATGGTCTAATGCTTTTGGCCACTACGACAAAATATACAGTGCAGGGTGATGGAAAATACAGGCAATTTTTTAAGGAGCAAATAGTTTAGCTCCTGGGCTAAAGTAAACAGTACACTCAAATTTTTAAAGGGGAAGAATATGACAAGGCCAAGTTCATTAATCTTATATTTGTAAATGCATGGCTTTATTCAACCATTTGTCCATTCTCATATGCTGATTTATAATAAACGCAATGTGATTCATCATGTCATCTTGTAAGTAAATGTGACACTTCATTAAACACAGTTATCAAATTTAAGCAGTCCCACTTCCATGTTAACAATGGGAACCTTAACAATTCTATTGCTCTGGAGATGTTCCTACTCTAATGAGTTGGGAGAGGGGGAATCATGGAACAGTTGCAGATCTCTGACAGTTGGTAAGGAAAATGAAGATACTGGCATCTGAAGGTATGTGTACTGGCGTAACTGCAATGCTAGAGCCATGTGCCTGGCACATTCAGTATAACGTCCTAGATGGCTACACTAGACAGGAGAAACGCAGAAGCAGAACTTTTCAGAGTTTTCCAGGTAGAGAATTCAAAGAAATGGCTGGCCATTCCTTTCTTCTGGGAGCACCCTGGGACTTTGCAGGTGACCAAAGCCAACACATGCTGGACCTTCCCCTGTGAGGCACCATGGGGAAACCAGACCCCCAACCTCTGGCTCTGAAGTCCAATAATTAAACTACTGAGTTTTCTAGTCACACTCTGATATGAAGCAAGCAAGCAAGCAAGAAAGAAAGAAAGAAAGAAAGAAAGTTGTTCTGCACCATAGAACCCTGCCAATGCACACAACAAAGTATTGCGTTAGCAAATGGAAAAGAATTAGATGTCTTTTGAGTGTTTTCCCCACCACCATGTACTACTGTCTCTGATTTTCAGTATTATAATTTGATGACAAATATGTTCATAAGGAGCTGCAACAACATCCTTGGGCACTATGGGATATACAGTTCCCACCCCTCTAACCTATGGGTTTAAAGGTTTTCACTTAATACAATTCTTGAACCACCTCCTCATAAATTAAGCTACCACATAAAAATTAAATGGAAGAAACAAGTAGGTAAAATAACGGTAAAATTTGGTTTAGTTTGGACCAATCTCACAAAATCAATTTTAGCCTCATGAGAGGGACAGCACATTTTTAGTTAGGATGTCAGTATAGACATCTCCCCTACCCCGTGTCCTAAATACATCTTTGGGTAGCTGGAACAATGCTCCAAGATACTCTATTGCATGAAACATCTGCATGCAAATGAAGTGATGAAAGGAGTCACATGACTGTAAAATGGAGTATCTGATCTTTTTCCTGACCCTCCAGACACTCTTAGATCAATGTGTGTGTGTGAGAGAGAGAGAGGGGGGGGGAGGTGGCTTCTGACCCATCTTCTTCTAGATCTCATGCATGTGGTTCCTGTATGCTCTATATCCTGGGGGCCATATAAAAAGGAAATGGCTGCATATATACACATATACTCAAGATATTGGCATCTGCTGAAGCTATGTCCATATCATGAAAAGATACTGTTGCAGTTAGAAGAGGCTGTGATCCATTCTGTCACACTAAACCCAAGCAATAAAGTTTATGATGTGTGACCATAAACCTTTGAAGGCAATTGTATGCATGCTGCAATCTCTATTGACAAGGAGTGATTTTTTTTCTCATGAAAAGCTGTAAACTAAAAAAAAAATCACCTCCTCCTTCTGCCGCCATGGCAATGTGATTGCCCCGCTGCTGGCTCCGCCCGCCCGAACTGCACAGCAAACATGGTGGAGGTGAGTGAGAGCTGCGGGTGGCAGTGGCAGTGAGGGGGCTGGAAGGGAGAAGGTGGAAAAGAGGAGGAGGAGGAGAAGGCCGGAGAGGGAGGAGAGCCGAGTCAGGCCCTGGGCGGGTTGGGAAGGAAAGTGCACCTTTAAAAAAAAGTCTTCCAGCAGCCCATGCAAGCATGCAGGCGCCTCTCTTGCACCCACCCACACAAGTTTGAGCAGGTGCAAGGGAAGCATGTGCATGGTCAGCCTTCCCATAGGAATGCATTGAAATACGTTCCCTCCAGAAATGATTAATTGTGTTCCTATGGGAAACTGCTGCTCTACTTACTATTTTTTTTTAACTTAGGAACATGTGCTTGGAACGGATAAAATTTGTAAGAAGAGGTTTTAGTGCAGAAGCCCTCAGGCGCTTTCAGCTGGAAGAAGTAGACTTTGGCCTGGTCTATTGCTTGTCTTGACTAGATGGTAGACCGGTTGAATCAACTGGTGAGTTAACACTTTTGTAAATCTTATTGAACCAATAAGTCTACTCTAGTTGGGACTAGCAACAGGGTACTGGTTAGAATGTTTTAGAAGAGGTAGCCATGTCTCTGCTAACGTATTAGGCAAAAACAAAAGAAAAAGAAAAACTAAAGAAGATAAAAACCTTGTGACACCTTAAACACTACCTGCTTAATTTTAATGTATGCTTTCTTGGACAAGGCTTAATATTTGAGGGAGATTTTGTCCATCAAAGCTTACATTAAAATACAGCAGTAAGTCTTTGGGTTGCCACAACAATTTGTCTTCTTTTTTATTTTTATTATGTTTTTCTTGATATGGTCAATATGTTGGTGCCCTTTTTATCATACATCAGTTTATAGTTCAAGCTGGCTTTTAAATAATATTTAGAATTTGTTTTTAAAACATGTTTTTAATATATGTTTTAATTGATGTTTGTATCTATTGTACATCTAGAACACTGATGGGCAGAAAAACAGTTAAATATTTCAAGTTAATAAATGAAATGAATTGAGGTTTACAAGGCATAATATCTAGTGGAATAGTTCAGTGGTTTAAATACCTGGCTGTCAAGTCAGGGGTTGGACGTTTTGATTCCCCACTGGGCCTCCTCTGAGTTGAACCAACCTATGGGGTACCATATGTCCAAAGAGATGTGACGACATGCAATTAAAAATAAGGCTTGATAAATTATACTTTCTATCAGTGAATACTTCATGATGGCTGTGTATTACTTCACTTATATCTCCGTCCACGAGTTCTTAGAGTACATGTGTGGGAGGGAGCCTCAGTGCTCATCTGCCTCTGGGTTTCTCATTATCATCTGACTGGACATAGTGGGAATAGAACCATGTTTAGATGCACCTTTTGACTAGTTTGTTCATCAACTATCATGTGTACTTAGGTCTAAAAAACAGTGCTGGGGAACATGGAGGGTGCAGATTATGAAAAGCCTGTAGCTACAATTCATTAGCCCAACAGCACTGGCCCCCACAGAGATGGGGGCAGAGAGAGAGAGGGAGAGAAGGAGAGAGAGAGAGAGAGAGAGAGAGAGAGAGAGAGAGAAACAAGAATAAAGGATAGTCTCACCCACTTCAACAACTTCTCTTACTCCTACTCCTACTCCTCCTCCATAATCATCATCATTGTCATCGTCCTCGTTGTCTTTGTCACACCTTTCTCCTTAAAAAGGAGCCAAGGTGGCTTACATCAGTAGAAGGAATAGGAATAAGAACCTTTATTGTCATTGCCCCCTTGCAGGAACAATGAAATTTTACGGTTGCTATATTCAACTCATATAAAACATTCCACATAGATTTAAAAACAGCTAGAAAATATAAAATAAACTGACTTCAAAGTCCAGAATTTCCATTTAAGGCCAATATTGCTCTAAAAAAGAAGCTATTTTTGAGACGGTTTGTTCTCACCCTCAGTATTCTATATCTCTGTCCCGATGGCAGCATCTCGAAGAGGTGATGACCAGGATGTGATGGCTCGCTTAATATATCTAATGCTTTACAGTGGCACCTGGTAGTGTAAGTGCCCAGCCGGATCCTCTGAGAACATTCTGACAGAAAATCCAAAATCCATCCACAAAGTGATGGTGGAAGCCCTAGATCTTCCAGTTTAGAAATCAAGCGTCGTGGAAGAATTGTGTTAAAAGCTGAGCTAAAATCCACGAAGAGCAATCTAGCATAGCCCCCTCTGCTCCAGATGTTCAAGAGCAGCATGAAGAGCACACACCACAGCATCCTCTGTTGATCTTTTCTTTTTATAGGCGAATTGGAATGTTTGAAAGCTAATAACCACAGGCATACCAATATTATGAAAGAACCAAGCAAATGCCACACTAAAAATGGTAAATAGAGATGGGCACGACTAAAAAAAAATGGTTTCTTGTTTTTTGTTTTTCGTTGAGGGGTCCGTTTCGGTTCGTTTTCGTTTTCATTGGGTTTTTCCGCAAATTTTTCGTTTTCGTTTCGTTACCTAATGAAAAAGAAAAAAGAAAACGAAAACGAAAAATTTCTGTTCGTTAGCACTCTTTTCAGTTCAAAGTGTTTGCCGCAACGAAAACGAAAAACACGGCAAATTTTTTCTTTTCGTTTCCGTTTCCGTTTTGTTTTTGAAAAATTTTCGTTTTCGTTTCGTTACCTAATGAAAACGAAAAAACGAAAATGGAAACGAAAATTTTGCTGAGTCGTGCCCATCTCTAATGATAAATAAAACAAATACCAAAAACAGATTCAAACCAACAAGCACAACACCCTTTAAAAACCAGCTCTAGGCAGCTTATCACTAAGGGAAGGTCTGCCGGAAGAGAAAGGTCTTTGCGTGTTTGCAGAAGGACAGCAAGAATCGACCTGTCTAGTCTTATGTAGGAGGGAGTTCCAGAGTCTCATAGCAATGGCAGAGAAGGCCCTCTCCCATGTCCCCCACCAAGTGAGACTTCTGGCTCCGCCTTCACCCACTTTACATGCAGCCTTAGTTGGCATCCAGTCCTACTTGACACAACAGCCCTAAAACATTTTTCCTCACATTAGTTTTACTTTCGAGTAGAGAAACACAGGAACCACTAGTTTGCCAGTTCATAATGGTTTGTTCTTTGAACACATAGGTGTTCTGCAGCAGCTTCTTTCCTAGATCACTGCCACTGATTGGATGCCCACTGGAGAAGGCGGATTAGAGCAGGTGAGGCACCCATGGAACACCTGTGTGTCCAAGGAATGAACTGCAAAACTGGAGGTCCATGCCCATTTCCCCTCAACCCCAGCCACCACCCTGAACTACAGTATCTGTTGCTTGAATGAAGACCAAATGGCACACAATCTATACTTTTCTGTCTTCTTACAAGCCAGGATGGAAGATGGATTCTCTGTGATTTATCTTTCCATGTGTTGAAGCAAACATTTGTGTGACATATCCTCCATCTCATCCTGTATCATGTTTCTGATTATTTTGGTGATGGCAAAAACAAACACCACAATAGGCTGGCTAGCGTGACAAGTGGTATAAGGAGTCAGATATCTAGTCTCATGCGCTCCCAAACATATCTGGTGGGGCCACTGTGAGATACAGGAAACTGGACTAGATGGGCCTTTGGCCTGATCCAGCATGGCTCTTCTTATGTTCTTATGTTCTTAAGTTCTTTCAATCAGTGTATCTGTATGTAATACAACAGCCTAGGAAAGAAAGAAAAAAAAGACTTGAAGTCAGAAACAGATTATGGTGTAGTTACAAACTACAGGAGCATCACTCAAGTACAGCTACATTTATACAAATTTAGCTTCCTGTGTTGTAACTCAGCATGAGTTGAAGTTAGGATTACGATAGGGATTTACTGAGAAAACCTTGGAAAGGGATCTGTAGTATCACTTTTGCTTTTGCTTTTTTTTTTTTAAGAAATCCAACCTCTTTTCCCAGACACTTCTTGACACTGCTAATCACACTTTCCTTCTGGTCACATGGCTGGGAAGTATAATTGCTGGTTGGCCAAAAGAAAAAGGTTGGTGTCTGCCATGGTGACAGAGTTCCAGCCATTTCACAAGGAACTAACAAGTATTGATGGTCTGATCTTTAAAGGTGAAAGACTTGTAGCACCACAGCTGCTGAGGTCTGAAATGACAAAGATCATTCATTTTGGACACACAGGAGCAGAGGAGCAAAACACACACACACACACACACACACACACACACACACACACACACACACACATACACACAAGGTCAGAAAATTCTACTGTTTACACTTCATGTAAATAATAAGGGTGTGCTTCAGATTTGGATGGATCCCAAATCCTGGGTCAAGCTGCAGTTTCAGATAGCTGCAGGATTCATCCAAGATGAACCAAAAGATCTTCTTAATTGCTTCAAAATATGGTCCCTGAAACAGTTTTTGGATGATTCAGAGATGCAAAGGTGTGGTGTTTTTTTCTAAACACAGCTGCCTGCTCAACCAAATTCTCCATGTGAAAGAAAACCCATGGTGCACAGATGCGAGGGAATGTGCTTAAATGAATCACAGCTCAACCTTCAACTCAAGAAGTTTACCAGGACTCTCCTCCTCTCTGGCAGTCATAATGCTTTCTTCTTCCAGTTCCAGTGGCTTTTATCTGTTCACTGGAGCTATACACTACTCTCTTATCTGTTGTGCGTGTTATTAAAGTGAAGTGTGCTGCTTGTATACCACCCCATACACCCCCAACGCACTCTCTGGGTGGTTTAGAAGTAATTATGCAGGCTACACATTGCCACCTCCCTCCTCCCCGACAGTATGCTGGGTACTCATTTTACCAACCTCAGGAGAATGGAAGGCTAAATGAACCTTGAGGCAGCTACTTGGAATTGAACCCCAGGTTGTGAGTACAGTTATAGCTGCTGTACACCAGTTTAACCACTGTGCCACGAGGCTCACAATTCAGTGATTCAGATGAGACTCATTCTGGATTGGTTCAGTACTGACCCATTCTAATCCAGGCCTTAGAAACCAATTCAGGATATGAGCGTGGGCAAAACAGTAAATCTGGGCTGTGCGAAATAAATAAATAAATAAATAAATAAGTGTGGACTTTGAAAATTCTGATTTTAGAAAATGAAATGAATCAAACTTATTGCTAATATAGGACATACCTTTTAAAAGAGTTTTTAAAATGATGAAGAAAAAGAAAACCTACCAAAATAGTTTGAAAGTTTTTTTGTTAGAAATTAGGCACCACCCTTTTACAACAGGCATTTTTTTTAATCTTTCAGTGTTGAAGCCCCAAGAAATATAGAGGCTGACTGAATAATGTACATGATGCTGTCAAGCATCCAGACTCGGTGGCAGTAATATTACTATTATTTATTATTTACATATTTAATGACCTTATTGCTATTATGCACAGTTAGCCTGACTAATTGTAATGCAATAAACATAATTTACAAGTATATACATAATCAGCCCTTAGTGGCAATACCTGAAGCAGCTGCAGATTTTCTACCACGGTCCCTTTAAAAGTGATATCATCATGATATGTGTCTGTTTTGATCATTGTATGCATCAAGTGACCTACATAGAATCGTTTTTGTCTTCTTTAATGAGAAGTGATCAAAGCTATAATTAGGGTATGATTATCTTGTTTTGAACTAAGAGGAGGGGGGAGTGAAATCTCACATACATAAGGTATTTGCAAAGAAAGACAGCTGTTATGACGATGTACTGCTTCTTCATCTTTTCCCCTTCTCTCTCCCCCCACCCCCCAAGATAGATTGCTTTGGATACTCCCAAAAACATAATGTTAGTTTAACCTTGACAGCACCAGGCAGCTTAGTTTCTCTGTTAAGTTAGGAGTTGTGTATATTGTCAATTTTTAGGCACCGAACTTTTGTGGGATATAAGCAGCTGAACTTTGTCCAGGACTGAAGCCAAAAAGTACAATCCCATGTATGTTTATCCAGAAGTAAACCAGACACAGAAGGGATTTCTCCCAGATTATTACAGGATAGACAGCAGGGAGGCTAAGGATGTGATTTCACCTTTCTTCTGATCAGACGTCTTCAGAATTCACAACATTTGAATGTGGTAGAAAACAATAGCTTTATCGATCCCTAAAAGTCAGTGGTAACCTACTTGCTTACTCAAAAGTAGGATCTACTGAGTTCAAGGAGGTTTGTTTCCAGGCAAGGAGTGTGTCTGAAGTCATACTGGCCATACTACTGGGCAGAGTGAACCATCGGTCTCTAGTAGCAGATCTTAGGAGATGGAAAGAAGGCATGGGATGTTTGTTAGAGCTGTATTTGCACCACACAACCTGCTTTGTGCCCCTAAGCTTGCCTGCTCCCAAGAAATGCAACTGAAATAACTGTGTTTCTAGTAGAGATGGGCACGAAACAAAAAAATGCCATTTTGGTTTTTCGTTTGTCATTGAGAGGTCTGTTTTGGTTCGTTTCCATTTGTCATGAATTTTTGGAAAAATTTTGTTACTGTTTTTTGTTTTTTCGTTTGTCATTTCTACTCGCTTTTTGCGCGATTTTTAAAGTATTTCCATGCGCAGGCATCCCCCAACGCCCCAGGCCAGAGGGAAAACACTAAAAAAATGGATGCTGGCAGAGACACAGTATAGACTAGGTATGCAGGGAGGCTGCAAAGGCAGCGGTAGGCGTTGCCCAGGGTGCAAGGCAGCCACAGAGTGACTGCACTGCGGGGCAAGGGAGGGTACTCACCGAGAGGTACGCAGCACGCACGCAGACAGGGAGGCTGCAGGACTGAAGCTAGAGTCGCAGAGACATCAATCCCACCCTAACTCCCACCAGAGACTGCAAGGAGGACGGGGGCTGCCAGAGCTTTTTATGCCCTCTGTGGGTGCCAGACCTGCCCGCCCAGTCTGCAACCTGGGCATGCTATTGGTTGAACATGATCCCATCACATGGCTTGCCTTCATTTTGTGGCTGGTGCGACATCCATTTTAAAGGGAAAAGAAAAATACATCGAGATGGGAGAAGACAAAAACAAATGTTTTAAGGACCCCAACCCCCCTGGTAGGTATTATCAGACAATATAAATAATTATCGCTGTGTTTTTACGGATGTCCAGGGCGTTTTTTAACATTTAAAACAGCTCATTTCATTGCGCGTCACCATTAACGGAAACCAAACGTAACGACCACAATTTTCGTGGTTCTGTTCGTTTCGTTGCATTTTCATCACAATTTTCCTTTGTCATTTCATTACGTAACAAAAACGACAAACGGTAACGGAAACGAAAAAATGTCCATTCTGTGCCCATCTCTAGTTTCTAGTATGGGTCAGTTCCTTACAAGGAATGGAGTGGTTACCATTTTACCCTCCACCTTTGAAAGCTAAACATCTTGAGCAGGTCATCTATGAGATGGTCGCTTTAAAGATCAGCCCAACACCTCTCTCATTTCCTGTTCATCCAGGGTTCTGTTTAGGTCTCAGTACATGTTAAAAAGGAAGTAGAAGTCAACCTAAGAAAGATAATCATGGCTAGTGTGATATCTTTGTTGCTAATGCAAAGCATCAGGTCACTTCCCCTCATGGTGATTCTCCCCCATAGAGCTTTTTTTTAAGGTATGGAAGATATTCAAGGAGAGCTTAACCATTCCTGAACCCCCAGTGCGTTTCTATGACTGCGTGAGAATTTGAACTCGGGTCTTCAACTCCCACACTCTCTCTTCTAAATCATACTGGCTCTCTCATTTCTGGTTATCTTTCTCCATCTCATCACACTGGTTCAACTTCTCACAGTTCCGAAACATAAGAGAGGCAAATTGCTACCTTTAATTCTATGTGGAGCTGTGATTTTTAACTAACTTCAAGCCCTTCTGTTTTTGCCCCTTTGAAATGCAAATCAAAGATATAGATGGATTCTGGATTGATTAGGTAGATAATTGATCGTGTCAACCAGCCACACTATGGCTGGATCGTTAACTTCCTGACAGTGACAATAATAACAACTTGAGAACCCAGTATCATCTTGCAGCTGTTTTCTGTTAAATATTTTAGGACTGAATAATTGTCTTTAATGTATGAAAAGGTTTGACCTGCCTTTATTAAAACATCAATATTTCTACCTATTAAACATGGATATAACTAGCCTTGAATAAGCAGTAGTGTAATAATGTTACGTATTATCACAATGCTATAGATATTGATTACCGATAATCATCTGAGGTTTAGAGCTATGGTTTTTCATAAGGGCAATAGCAGGCTTCATCTGCTGGGAGGAAAGGTAATACATTTCAGGAGAGATATTATATCATGATACATGTAAAGTAAAGTACTAGGCTATCTAACAAGGATTAGGACCTTCTACTCAAGGGCAAGAACTAAATAATTGATTCTTTGTGAGTTATGTAAGTATCCTTGCAGGTCTTACAAAAAAAGGACTTCCCAAAAGCCTCACTGATGTTATTCCTTTTAATAGACACATATCTGTTATATTCACTTGCTTTGGGAGCATTTTCTGCACATGAGAAAAGAACCCCATTCACATTCTCAACCAAATGTGTGAGGTTACTTATCGAGTCAAGCCATGTAGGCATGCCCATCACCTCTATCCAAACATCTACCCAAAATGACCCCATTCCACCCCACATTCTCACCCACACTGTGCTAAGGACATGAATAATAAGTGCTTTAAAAAGTGCTGAATTCTGGCCAAGGTAGACTGTCTCCAAATGCAAGATACTTTGAGGAAGATTTTTTTAGGCCTTGTAAATCTTTCTTTACATAATTTTACTAGAAGCAGAACACTTTAACTGCCAGTGGAAGAAACCAATCTTCTAAACAGACTACTTGTATTGCTCTTCCCATAGAGGGATCAACCTGAGGTGGTAGCATTGTTTCCAATACTGAAGAAACAGTTAATCACATTTAATCTGATACGTCATTGGCAACTGATCTGTGCAATCACTTTCAAAGAAGAAAGGGTTTGTGGTGCATCAAGACTGGTTCAGTAAACTGAAGCCAACTTCTCAATGGACCAGAATACTGTAGAAACAAACATCCATGTATTCCCTGTATGATAAAGTCAACATGGACAGGAAATTATGTTACCTGACCCTGTTTTCCTGGCAGTCAGAGAAATGTTATAGTGGAATCCTTCTGGATTCATGTCACACCCAATGAAAATTTTCCTTTGGGATGCCTGTTTAATTAAACTATCCTGAATGCCAACATCAAAACTTTGGCCAGAAGCCTTAAAGAGAAATCTTGGATTTAATAAGGTTGAAATAACAGCACAGCCGCTGAGAATTTATTTGCGTGGGTGGCTTTTATGCTTCTTTATAAGAAATCTAATAAAGCCTGAGAGCTGTTCTGTTCTTTCTAGTTGCAATGTTTATGGCACTGAATCAAATGTGGGCCTTAGAATTGGCATTCTGATTTCTTTTCCACATTGTTTCCTTTTAAACGTTTACACATTAGAATATAATGATGTGATAAAATGACAAATTCAGATTTACATTTCATGCTGCCTTTCTCTTTAATGTGGTAGAAAACTGTGGAAAACATAAACTTGTTGGATGTTTTGTGCCCTCCAGTAATAAAATCAAGTCAAGGCAAACTGGTCAGTTTTTTTCTTTCTTCCGGTACTAGAACATCCACTGCTTTTCTCTGTATCAAGTCCTCAAGTGCTAAAACAATGTGAGTAACAGATATGAAGTGGTTTGACAAGATCAGCTAAGGGATGGTCTTGCCCAATAGATTTTCAAGTAAGAAATTCACAATATAACAATGGTAGTGCTGTGGAACTGCCAGATTCTGTCAGTCAGAAACAAGGGCCATCTCTCAATATATGGTAAGGCTGTGCCACTTCAGAATGCAGGTATTACTCCCATGATGGAATAATCCTCCATATAAAACATTTCCTACATCTATCAAACTAGGCACTGGAGTTGGGTGTGGAGAGTTTGAGCCTCAGCTTGCTTCCCATGTGCCTTCCCTTGGCTAGATAGCATGTCAACATGTCAAGTGCATCTAGTCTTTAAAATGGGACACCTGACACCTTCTATGATGTAAAAGTCATAACTAGACATGGGCATTTCATTTCAGAAGGGTTTTGGCTCCAGAACGGAACACAGCAAAATAGCTGCCCTTTGGTACCAGGATCCACCTTCCAGAATGAAATCAACCAGTCTATTACCTTGTTTTGGGCAGCACAGGGCTAAACTCCAATGAGGAAACAGCCTCCGACATGTCATCGTTCCTTCTCCCTGATGCTGGCCAATCAGACAGGGTGGTGGTGGAATGATGCATGTCCCTGCACAGCTCCTGATTGGCCAGCACCAGGGAAAGTGAAAGATGACCCATCCAAGGCTGTTTCCTTGTTGGAGTTTAGCCCCATGCTGCCCAAAACAAGGTTAGAGACTGGTTGATTTTGTTCTGGAAAGTGGATCCCGGTACTGAACAGCAGCTGTTCTGCTGTTCTTCAATTCAGGACCAGACCCCTTCCAAAACCAAATGACCATGTCTAGTCAGAGAACTAGATGAGGTGATGTCAGGAACATTTGGTGATCATTATTCCTCATTTTTTCTGCCAGTCTAGGGTGCTACTTATAATGGAGTATGGCTAGAATAGTATAGTATACTTAAACATATATAGGTCAATTCTGTACCTAAGTCAATTCTGTACCTCCAAGTCACACAGAAGTAAGATTCCCTATGAATATACCTTGCTTTAGATATGAATGGGAAAGAGCCATAGATTAAAACAGTGACTGCTACCAGTTTGTCCTCTACCACCATGATGGTCATTTTGGGTCAATCTATAAAGATCAAGTAATCTATCTAAGGAAGTATGAGAACAGGAAGCATGAACTTTGGGGAAGATACAAAGCCAAGAAGATGAATGCAAAAGAAATTTGCCAGGCTGGAACAAACACTTATTGATATATATAAAGCAGAAGTGCAAGGTCAGACAGCTACAAGTAAAACAGTTTGTTCCTCAGGCGAACTCCAGCAACCACCTGGTAGTCAGAAAGATGCCAAGACTAGAGGCAAATAAAGAGCCTACATAAGAAATTTAAAGCTTCTTCTGATGGGTCAATAAAGTGGAGTTAACTATCCACAACAGATTTTAAGATGAATAACCAATACAATGTCTTCCTTCCCTCATATACTTTTGATTTTTGGTGTAAGAATTCTATGCTTTTACTCAGTCTAAGCTCTATGGCAAGACCGGCCAGCTTCTGGGATTGGAGATGCACTGCCCCCAAAGGCATCAAAGGCTGCACACTGCCACCAGACTGGCAACTTCACATGACAGCTGTGGTGGCAAGCTTCCCGCCCTGCATGTCAAGATTGTATGCTTTATTTTTCATCACCATTGTATTTCTAGGAATGTGGTTCATTTTGAAAACAAGGTACACAGTCCCTGTATGTTTCATTTATAAATGTTTCATTTATAGATACTGAGATGGCCTTAAAAGAAGAAGATGTCCATAGGTTAAATATCCACACTCTAAGCGAATATTCAAATAGAGTATTTGATTGGGCTGATTCACCAAGTCCAATGACACAAACATATACTTTCTGCACTGACTCTTTTAGAAATGGAATAATGTATTTCTTGTGAAAATTTACTATACTACCAATTGACTGTGAGGTTATCGCGGTTATAAATAAAAAAATTTCCTCTCATGCATGGACTTTCCTAAACTAATCCTAGCATCAGACTTAGTACCAAGGGGTGGGTATGTATGTATGTATGTATGTATGTATGTATGTATGTATGTATGTA
>JAHTLZ010000204.1:62431575-62469386 GCA_023846285.1 Phrynocephalus versicolor | reverse complement strand
GTATGTATGTATGTATGTATGTATGTATGTATGTATGTATGTATGTATGTATGTATGTATGTATGTATGTATGTATGTATGTATGTATGTATGTATGTATGTATGTATGTATGTATCATTACAGTCATGACCAACTCTTTGTGACCCCATGTCCATGGGGTTTTCTTGGCAGGAATACTGGAGTGGTTTGCCAGTTCCTACTCCATACACCTTCAGCGGCTGGTATTCCCTGGTGGTCTCCCATCCTAATACTAACCAGGGCCTATCCTGCTTAGCTTCTGAAATCAGGTGAGATTGGATGTGCTTAGCCAAAAACAAGGTATAGTCCATAAACATACAAGCAAACATAAACCATGCATTCCTGTTTTCTTCAGCCATTTTCCACTTTCTGTTTAACAATGTGGACCCTCCTAGACTGATCTTAGCACAACAGACCAGGTACCAAGGGGTTAGTAGGGACTTGTCGAAACTGAGGTGTATTCAGCAAACAAACATACAAAGCCTAGAAGATTTCTAAAGCCTTATATAGAGGGCATTTTTTCTTGTGCAACTTTCGATAGTTTCAGTTTAACAATGTGGTACCATACCAACACCTTGGGAGAGCTGAGGCTTTTCTATGTGAAATGTTAATGGAGACTTTTGAATGTTCCAGGTTAGTTAAAACTTTGCATTGTCATAAGTGTTAGGACGTTGCTGCTCAAATGCCATTCATCAGCTAGACTCAAATGGTATATCTCACTGGGAGTTGAGAACGTGTAGGTTATCACTTTGATTAGCTCCTATAGGCAACTGGTGGTTCCCATAATTGCCTCCACAACTCTAAAATGAATATACATTTCCTCTGACAAGAAAAGTGGAAGAATATGTGCCTCCTGGAAGCTTTAGGTTCCTATAATGCCATGGAGATCAAATTAAAAAAGCAGAGGGAGAGAGAGAGAGAGAGAGAGAGAGAGAGAGAAGGAAAAAGACTGTTGCTATAGTATTATATTAATTAAACATTAGAAAAAATATATGGCATTGACGGGTTTGGTGGCTGGCTGCTAGCGGTTGCATTGAGGAAATTATTAAAAAGTTTAAAAATGAATTCTATATAAAATAGTGCCAATTAAGGACTTGGGATTTTAAAATATTAGTGTTGTAAATTACTACCTTTAGTAGTCTTTTTCCTAGTTGTTGTTTGAAACTACATGCCGTGACTGAACAAATGAATGTCAACAATTCTGCTGAAATGTCTGCATACTTAGGTGTGCTGGAGAAGATCTTTAGAGGGAAATATGGTTATTTTAATGAAATCAAAGAGATACTTGCATTGGATTGACTAAAATGTTCAAAAATTAGGGGATTCAAACTCCAAATATCTACCCCAAAGTCAGTGCCATTGAATGTAATGGTGCTTACTTCCAGGTGACCAAATTTAAGAGTGTCAGTTCACTCATTTGTGAAACTCACTGATCTACCTGTCAGGAACACCGCCGGTCATATCTTAACAAAGACAAATAATTAAGCTCTTGTTAAAGTGTGAATCAGATATATAAATTATCTGTTCTTGGGAAAGGGACCAGTGGCACAAACATTTCCAATAATTGTTTTAATTGGTTCTCCCCTGCATTGTTTTGCTCACAGACCATTTGTAACAGGCTAGAAAACATACTAAGCCCTATCATTTCAACAGCTACCTCAACCATTTTTTAAACATGTAACTGGAACATCGGCTGAAATAATATGATTCCACAGTGGATTTCTTGTCTGCTTTCTTGTTCGCATTCTACTTACCCTTTAATGTGAAAATAAGATTGGTGTTTAAGAATCATATTTGTTAAGACAAAATTGTAGACATGCTTTTCGTCCATTCGCTGTGTAAATATTTGAGGTTCCTATGAGATGGGACAACTTCCCCCCCCTCTTTCTTCATGAATCAGCCCTTATATATGAAACAAATTGTTGCAACAACCAGGAATGACAGTCTGACAGCCTAGAAGGTTATTAATGGAGGTGGCAGCCTGCAAATCAAAAATCATGCCAGTGCATCTGTATGAACGGCAATTTGTGCTCCACTGAATAACTACAAAGCCCCGACTTTCCTCCTCCCATACAGTGGAGCAATTGGAGGGGGAGAGGAGGAATCATAAATATAAAATGTTTCCCCAACGGGATAAAATGGCTTGAATGTAATTGGCAAAGATGTGAACCAACAAACTGCAAAAATTTGCTCAGTTCCTCTAAGTTTATTGTTTGGTGTACCTTAGCTGAATTGTAGAAGTGCATAACAAAATGGGAAATACAGTATTTCCATTAGTCTTATTAATTCTGTTAGTCCTCATATTGTGGAGACATACCATATTTTTCTGTTTGTAAGGTGCTCCCAAGTATAAGACAATTTATACTTTTCCAACCCAAAATTCTAGAAAGAGTAACCTGTCCGGGACAGGTCCTCCCCATCTTCTTGCCCTGGACCTGGCGGTGATGGAGGAGGTGTCTTCAAGCTGAGAAGGAGAAGCCCATGCTGCCACCACCACTGGCCATGCAATAGCAGCTTATAAATGGGAAAATACTGTATGCAACATTATTTATTTTCACTATAATCAAATATACGTACAAGATATAGTAGGGTGATGCAGACATAACATTAAACTATGGATGGGCAAAAAGGGCAGCCCACCAGATTAGACTGCAATTCACATCTGCTACCACAACAAAGCCAGCCAGTCAGTCAGTCAGACATCTTTAGACATAAATAAATAAATAAATAAATAAATAAATAAATAAATAAATTAGACAATGGACAATAGAGAATAAAAACACACGTTTGTGGGAGTGTGCGGACCCAAATCAGTATCACTTAAAAAAAAACCCAAGGGTGTGTGTGGAGGGAATGAAAAAGTATTGTAACAGGACGAGAACAGGAAGATGTTTCCATGAAGCATTGTATTTGTCCAGCAATAAACGACTGAAGATATCACTTCTCAGCCTTTTGGCTAAGATCAAGTGTAGTACCACAACAAAGCCAGGGGTGAAGAATGATGGTAGCTGCACTCCGACAATGGAGAGCTGTACTTTATACACTCCTGAATTAAACTGCTGTCTAGCGGTAAGTGAATGAAGCTTCTCAGTGTTAGGGTGGTTACTTTTGGCTTCCTCCTCTAAGGGAAGAAGGGAAGACTTTGCTTCCTGTTTAACACAACGTATTTCATTTGATTTTATTGCTTAGTTACTATTAATTATTGCATTGTATTGCATTTTTGTAGCAAACTGCACAGAATGGCCTTGCTGCCATTTGGATGGTATATAAATCTAATGTACAAATAAATAAGCATTAAATATTTTATTGTTATTTCTGAGAAGATGAAACTTTGGTTAGTTTAAATTACAGTTTATTGAAGCAAGCCAGCATAGATGTGTTTATAAGTTCCCATTTTGGATAAAAAAAGAGCAGTTCTGATCAGTTTAAACTAGGTAAACTGTGTTTTCAGTTTCTCCATTGCAGCAGCGGTGGAGATGAGTGAAGGAGAGGTGAATGTAGCTGCAGTTGAGGCAGGTTTTATCATAATTGTAAATTTAGAATTAAAACCAGCTATGGTTTAGAACTAATTCCAGATCTAGACGCCATTAAAGATTTGTAGAAAGAGAAAAGAAGACTGATTATTTCAGGGTTTTCATACTCCTAACCATTCTTTCTATGGGCTATCTTTTCTAACATACTGCATTGTCCATGCGTATTAGAACACCCTGCACTTTGCTAGAACTCCCAGTGAAACATATTGGTCATGCCTTGTTTCTAAACAATGGGAAAGTGGTTAACTCAAGCAAGTGCTTGAGTATTAGAGGTGAAGCTTGACAGAGTGCAGAGGAGGACTGCAAACCCTCACTTGTCTTGTTCTTATGTGCAATAATGAGAAAACACTTTTCCTCCTCACAAGGGGTGAAATATTTTCTGCTGCAAGTGATGGGATCTCTTGCATTTGGTAGAATCATTTTTGTAGAGATTGTGTAAATTACACAACTTAAACAAAGGCACGATGGCTGCTATCTTGTTCATTGAACTTTTTAAAAAACCCAATCTCTTTCAATATAGCTCAAAGGAGGATTCCTTTTCTTGTACCAGAGTTTAATCCCATTGATAATATGTAATTTTTGCCAATATTCTTCATATTCCTACTGCAGTATTTTTGGAAAGGAGACACATGTAAAAACACCCCACCAATTTGCTGCATAATAGCTTGACAGTTGAAAAAGCAGCCAGCTTCAGATGGGTTGGAGTTTTATTTGTTTGATACACTGAGGTCTGCAAACAAAATTATGCAGCTTTAAAATGCTGGACACCTTATACCTGCCCTACCTGAAATAAAACAGCTTCTAAGACTCCAAGTCACAGCTGTGACTATGGTGCACCCAGGGAGCAGCCTGAGACAGGGATATGCCCACTCTGCATCTCTGAAAGAGTCTACCTCAAAGCAAGTTGGCCAGGGTTGTTCTACACAGTTTTGTTCCCTTCTCTTTTTCAGACTGTATCAACTACAAAGCTATGCACTGGTTATGGACGTCTACGCCAATGCTCGAAGCCTCCGAGCAAAGATGGGAGAACTTGAACATTTGGCAGCTAGGGATAACATTGATATACCAGCCATAACAGAAACCTGGTGGAATGTGGAGAACCAGTGGGATACAGCAATCCCAGGCTATATACTCTATAGAAGGGATAGAGAGGGGCGGGTTGGAGGGGGAGTGGCCATCTATGTCAAAGAAGGCGTAAAATCCAGCAGAATGGAGATTGACAGAGGGTCTGACTCCACCATAGAATCACTGTGGGTTAAACTAGCAGGTCCAAAGAGTGATGTGATAGTTGGAGTATTCTATCGTCCACCAGATCAAAAACTTGAGGGGGAACTTGAAATGAGGAGAGAGATCATGGAGGTGGCTAAGAGGGATAGGATAGTAATCATGGGGGACTTTAATTATCCCCACATTGACTGGGCCAATGCGAGCTCCGGGCAAGAAAGAGAAACTGGGTTTCTCGACTTGCTGAATGACTGTGCCTTAGAGCAACTTGTCATGGAGCCCACCCGAGAACAGGCAACTCTGGATCTAATATTGTGTGATACTCAGGACCTCATCAGGGATGTGAATGTCACTGAGCCTCTGGGGAACAGTGACCATGCTGCAATTACCTTTGACATGCATGTCGGAGGAAGAGTGTCAACCAAATCAGACATAAAAACCCTTGATTTTCGAAGGGCAAACTTCCCTCAGATGAGGAAACTAGTTAGAGAGAAACTGAAGGGGAGGGTTAGAAGAATCCAATCTCTTCAGAGTGCATGGAGCCTGTTTAAAACAACAATAATAGAGGCCCAGCACAAGTGCATACCACAAAGAAAGAAGAGCTCATTTAAGTCCAAGAGGACACCGGCATGGTTAACGAGTGGAGTTAGAGAGGCTCTAAAGTACAAGGAGAGGTCCTTCTGTAAATGGAAATCCTCCCCAAATGAGGAAAATAAAAAGGAACACAAACTCTGGCAAAAGAAATGTAAGAAGATGATAAGGGAGGCAAAGAAAGACTTTGAGGAACGAATGGCTAGCAATATAAAGGGTAATAATAAAAGCTTCTTTAAATATGTTAGAAGTAGAAAACCTGCCAGAGAACCAGTTGGGCCTCTGGATGGTAAGGGAGGAAAAGGGGAGGTTAAGGAGGACTTGGACATTGCAGAGAAATTGAACGAGTTCTTTGCGTCTGTCTTCACGACAGAGGACCTTGAGCGGATTCCGCTGCCTCAGCCGCCCCTCTTGACTAAAGAATTAAATCAAATACAGGTTAAAAGAGAGGAGGTTTTAGGACTAATTGATAAATTTAGGATTAACAAGTCACCGGGCCCAGATGGCATCCACCCAAGGGTTATTAGGGAACTGAGAAATGAAATTGCAGATCTCTTAACGGTTATATGCAACTTGTCTCTTAAAACGGCCACAGTGCCGGAGGACTGGAGGATAGCAGATGTCACACCAATTTTTAAAAAAGGAAGGAGGGGGGACCCGGGAAACTACAGGCCGGTTAGCCTTACATCTGTCCCAGGGAAGATGGTGGAAAGCCTCATCCAAGAGAAAATCTTAAAACACATAAAAGAACAAACCTTGCTGAGAGAAAATCAGCATGGCTTCTGTAAGGGTAAATCTTGTCTTACAAACCTTTTAGAATTTTTTGAAAAGGTCAACAGGCACGTGGATTTGGGTGAACCGGTGGATATAGTCTATCTGGATTTTCAAAAGGCTTTTGACACAGTCCCTCACCAAAGGCTGCTGAGAAAATTGCACAGTCAGAGGATAAGAGGGCAGGTCCTCTTATGGATTGAGAACTGGTTGAGATCCCGGAAACAAAGAGTAGGTGTCAATGGGAAATTTTCACAATGGAGAGAAGTGAAAAGCGGTGTGCCCCAGGGCTCTGTCCTGGGACCGGTGCTTTTCAATCTGTTCATAAATGACCTGGAGACAGGGATAAACAGTGAGGTGGCCAAGTTTGCAGATGACACAAAACTTTTCCATGTGGTAAAAACCAGAGAAGATTGTGAAGAGCTCCAGAAGGATCTCTCCAAACTGGGGGAATGGGCTGAGAAATGGCAAATGCGTTTTAATGTAACCAAATGTAAAGTAATGCATATTGGGGCAAAAAATCCAAACTTCATCTATCAACTCATGGGCTCTGAGTTATCCGTGACGGATCAGGAAAGAGATCTTGGTGTGTTGGTGGACAGCTCCATGAAGGTGTCTCCCCAATGTGTAGCAGTGGTGAAGAAGGCCAATTCCATGCTAGGGATTATCAAAAAGGGGATTGAAAATAAAACAGCCAACATTATAATGCCGTTATACAAAACAATAGTAAGGCCCCACCTGGAGTATTGTGTACAATTCTGGTCACCGCACCTCAAGAAAGACATAGTGGAACTGGAAAAGGTGCAGAAGAGAGCGACTAAAATGATTACTGGGCTGGGGCACCTCCCTTATGAAGAAAGGCTAAAACATTTGGGCCTCTTTAGTCTGGAAAAAAGGCGCTTGAGGGGGGATATGATTGAGACGTACAAAATAATGCAGGGTAGGAGTAAAGTGGATAGAGGGAAGCTCTTCTCCCTCTCCCAAAATACCAGAACTAGGGGACATACACTCAAATTGAGTGCTGGGAGAGTAAGAACTGACAAAAGAAAATATTTTTTCACCCAGCACGTTGTAAGTCTATGGAACTCCCTGCCACAGGATGTGGTGATGGCATCTGACCTGGATGCCTTCAAAAGGGGATTGGACAGATTCCTAGAGGAAAAGTCCATCACGGGTTACAAACCATGATGGAGATGTGTAATCTCTAGGCTTTAAACCAGGGTGCTTCAAGGGCCAGATGCAGGGGAGTGGTATCAGGAGACAGATATCTAGTCTCATGCGCTCCCAAACGCATCTGGTGGGGCCGCTGTGAGATACAGGAAGCTGGACTAGATGGGCCTTGGCCTGATCCAGCATGGCTCTTCTTATGTTCTTATGTACCATCTACTGGATGAAGATGGCACTGCAGACTTCTGACATATTAATTTGTTTAAATAAATGTAAATCAACAAATGTATTTTAGATATCATACACCAGCAAATTTCTCTTAGCATACCATGTTTGAAATGGCTAGGTTTTATGCTTTTGAGTGTTATAGCTTTAGGCTAGCTTGAATATTATAAATAAAGTTATTTAAAGAGACCGCCTGCATCCTCGGGTTACATAAGTACTTCCAAATGACAGTTAAATAGCTAAAAAGAGAAAGCATTTGTCACATAATAAGATATGTATAAATAATAGGCCTTGTGAAGCACTTTGGAATTTGCAAAAAAAAAAAGGCCTTCTCTAATTTGTGTATTTATTTATATATGTTGAACAGTCTTGGTATAATTTTTGCATAAACAAAGTAGATACTTTGGGGGTTCTGGGGCAAGCTTTTCACACAAGGGGGCATAACTTCCAGGAAGGCTTATTTTTCTACACCTGTCTTTTGATAAATTAAGCACTGGCAGGATCCTACATCTTTTTCAAACATTTTCCGTCTAGTTGTAAGCCGATAAACTATTAAGGAAGGATTTTGTTTTTTAAGTATGATTGATCAATCCAGATTCAGTACACCAGTCTGCATGAGTAATCCCAGGAGGCAACAAGCACATAATTAACCACTTGACAATAAAACCTAATTGCTTCTGATTTGTTTAACATCGTAGCTATTCCCCAATTATGGGTCACTGTTCAGTTAAAAGAAGAATCATGCTGCTGAAAACAAATTCCAATATGAAATTCTAAAAGAATAAACACAATCCCCCACCCAAAAAAGAACCCAACATCTTGGGTAGTGATATAGAGATTCAAGTCAATCATAGGTTATTAGAATGATTTCCATTGGCTGAAGCTTTCACTACTTTAGCAGCATCTGTTGGGAAGAACTCGATGGCACAGGCAAATAAAATACAGTAGTTCCTTCCAAAACCTGTTGCTATCATGGAGTAGAATCAAGCCTTGTGAAAATAGCTATTTTATGATAATACAAGGGTGGGCCCAGTGAGACCCTCCAGATAATTGTTGCACAGGCTTACATCACCAGTGGTGCAGAATGCTGGGAGATGCAACAACATTGGGAAGGCTTTGTATGGCCCACCCAGGCCATAACACGAACTGGCTTCCAATTGAATTCAGTAGGCACAACACACTTTGGGTGACCTTCTAAGTGGAATCTAGGGTACAGATGGACAGCTGTGGCCCTCCAGAGGTTTTTGGACTACAAAAGACAGCATTCCTGCCCATTAGCAGTTTTGCCTCTTAGACTGTTGGGTGTAGAAGTTTGACAGTATCTGGAGACTCAATGTTGGTCTTTTCTGACCTAGAGCAAGGGCTTAATGATACACATGTGCCATCAAATAAATGCTGATGTATGGTGACATTTTTCAGTGTTTTCCAATAGAGAAGACTCTCAAGAAGTTTACCATTCTCCTTTTTCTGTACTCTGCAACTTGCCCAAGTACACACAGGCTGATTTTACTCACAGGAGGCATTGTGGGGAAATGAACTTGCCAAACTCTGATTCCAAAGCTGGATATCTAACTCACTGAGCTACCCAGACAGGTAGAACAAGGCCTTGCAATTTATATTTAAATAGCCATCTGACAGGCCCTGTTCTAGTTTTTAAAATTGTGATTAGGGTCAGCATATAGGACAGAAATTCAACTGGTTTGTGTTTGAAATGAATCCTGAAATCTGCCTTTCTTGAAGTAGTCTGCCGGCCAAAAGGTAGTTATACTGCATAAGAGAGCAGCAGTGTTTGTCTGTTCAAGCAGAAACAACGAAGAGTATTGTGACATTTTAAAGATCAACAGATTATATTGAGAGCTAGCTTTCAACAAGTATGGCTCACATCATCATCAGCATATTGGAATTTACTTATAAATAAAGCTCGCTATTCTTGGTGGTGCTTCAAGACGCTATTGTTTCTGAAGTTACACTGAAAATATTGTGAATGCAGTGCTGTATTCAAGAAATAAGAACAAAAAATTGCACATCCATTATTTATTTATTTATTTATTGTAGAGTATTTTCACCCCACCTTTCTCCTTGGAAAAGGACCCAAGGCGGCTTACAGTAATGAGGAATAATATACAGTCCATTACACTTAAGACATGTTCAAGTATTGAGAACAGGGAATCGAAGGACATCTTACAGCATTAATAGACCACATTACATTAAAGCTACAAGAGAATGGGAGTAGTCAAAAGGAGAGCAAAGTTCCATGTAAAGTTATAAGAGAACATGAGCAGTTAAAGGGAGAGTAAAGTTCGATATAAAGTTGATGGAAACTAACAGTGAAAACATAGTGTCAATGTAATTGCGTAAGATTGTAAGTAGTTATAAACACAATAGATTCATATAAAAGAAACATGATAGCAATCAGGAAAATATTGCCTGAAGAGAAAGTTTTTTGCCTGTTTATGGAAAGACAACAGAGATGAGGCACCCCTGGCCTCTAGTGAGAGGGAGTTCCAGAGTCTGGGAGCAGCAGCCGATAAGACCCTTTCCTAGGTTCCCACGAGACGTACCAGTCAGGGTGGAGGGATTGAGAAAAAGGCCTCTCCTGATGACCTTAACACCCTAGTTGGTTCATACTGTGAGATTCAATCTTTGAGGTAGCTAGGACCCAGGTCGTACAGTGTTTTGTAGGTCAAGGGCAGCATCTTGAATTGTGCCTGATAGCTGATTGGCAGCCAATGGAGCTGCTTTAATAGGGATGTAATGTAATCTCAGTACCCCACCCCAGTCAGCAATCTGGCTGCTGCATTTTGGACCCATTGAAGTTTCCTGAGACTTTTCATCAATAGCCCCACATATAGTGCCTTACAGTAGTCTTGCAGGAACATCACGAGGGCATGTGTCACCGTGGCCAGAGCTGGTTTCTCAAGAAACAAGTGTAACTTGTGTACTAGCCTTAATTGTGCAAATGTTCTCCTGGTAACAGTAATGACCTGGGCATCCAAGCTCAAGGATGAGTCCAAGAGCACCCCCCAAGTGGTGTACCTCTTTTTTCAATTGGAGGGTGACCCCATCCAGTACAGGTTGCATCCCTATCCTTTGTTCTCCCTTTCAACTGACCAGGAGCACCTCTGCCCTGTCTGGGTTTAGTTTCATTTTGTTCATCCTCATCCAGTTCATTACTGCAGCTAAACACTCATGTAAAGTTGAGATAGTAGCTCCCTTAGAATCCAGAGGTGATGAGAGGTAGACCTGGGTATCATCAGCATACCGATGGCACTTAAGCCCAAAAGACCTGATAATCATCCCCAGTGGTTTCATATAGATGTTATATAACATAGGAGACAGAACAGAACCCTGGGGAATTCCACAGGTCAGCGGCTGTGGTGTCAAGCATGAGTCACCTTAGCACCACTTTCTGTGTTCTTTCAAATCCCCCCCTCCAGAGCCTTTCCAGCATCTCATTATGGTGAATATACTGTACTCAGTAGGGATAAAACTACAGTCAGAGCAAAATAAAGAAGGGGGGGCTCATAAACATTAATCTAAATTTCAAATTACATTTTCATTTATTGTCTTTTATAGCAAATAAAGTCAGCTAGTTTGCTTCCAGGGGCTGTTGCACTACAATGCTCACCATCCTGCACTATTGCCTGTGCTAGCAGGAGGTGATGTTCATTGCACTCCATCAATACCAGGAAAGCTACAAATTCTCTACCTATTTCTGGAGTAATATAGTCTTATAGTCAAGCTGACTATAAGAAGGACTACTTGCACTAGCTGTATTCAGACCGATGAAGCTGTTTGGATGAACAGCAAAACGTTTCTATCTCTCAAAAAAGAAGTCCAGTATCCATGATTCAACTCCCAGTTAATACTTTGTGTAGTTACCAACTGGTGAGTGGACTGGCTAGTTCTAGGGGGAGCTAATAAACCTCTAAGGCAGTGGTGGTGAACATTTGGCATTCCAGATGTTTTGGACCACAATTCCCAGAATTTCAAGCCTGTGTTGCCAATGACAAAGGACTGTGGGAGCTGTAGTCCAAAACATCTGGAGTTCCGAAGGTTCGCCACCATTGCTCTAAGGCATCAGTGCTGCTGCTATTCATATTCGTATCCCCAGGGTTATGAATACAAATAGCCTGGGTCTACTGTCTACTCTTTTAAAGACAATTCATATACAAAATTCAAACCTTTTTCTCCTCTATCAATACTTGCCTTAAGATCTACTGAAGTCAAGAGAAACATAACATTCCTTTGATATTTGTGATGTTACCCTGAGACCTGGTGACCCTAGCTCCCAAATCATATAACTACTGTATTATCTATCCATAGGATAAGCCCATACCCATTATCAATGTTGACTGATTGCTGAAGCCCCAAAATACCCCTTGTGTAGTTATTGTATGTAATTTAACATGCCTTAATGATTACATTTGCCCTATTGTTTAGGAAATATATGACTGTATGTGTCAACCTATCATAATGAAAAGAGGGGAAAATGTTATCCAACCAGTTAACGTCCTGCAAAAATTAAGGTGGGATCTCCCAGAAGATTAATTTCTTGGTTTCTTCTTATATTACTCTATTTGATAAACAATTGGGTGTTGTAGCTTTGAGTCATCCAAAATTATATTTATAAACAGACTCACTGTATAGTTGAGGATAGTGTCCAAATATACAGATATAGCACATGTCCATTGGATATGTGTCTCTGCAGGGGACTCAGTCTGGCATAGTGATTAGAACATAAGACTGTAATTCTTTGTTTATCATTACTAGGATGACATAAACTTATTTTCTCAGCCTGGGAATGTGGCTAATAAAGCAAAGAATCTCACTTCAGAGCTGTTTTAGGACTATGTGGGGGTGGGGTGGGGACTGCAACAGAGCCTTCAAACAGCCAGCAACTTCTGAGTAAAGTCAAACACTACAAGCATTATTCATGGTCCAGGAGGACATAAAATTGACTCTGGCAGCTCAGTAAAATAACTGGAGATTAGGTAATGCCAGTTTTCATATCCTGGGGGAGATATAAACTACAGACTCAGAACAGATACTTCCTCTACTTTGATCTTGCCAAATTACCTTCTCAACGTTTGTGTCATTGTCTTCAGATATCTTGCTTGGAAGAGACTGGGGCAAATGTTACACTGAGAAATGGAATAGTTCAGAGAGACTGTGTATATTCTTCATATGAGGAGAGCAGATGAACAAAAACTGCATGAGAACAAGGCCTAGGCATGTTCTGTTCTATACTTGAACCTGTGTTCATGTTTACAAGTAATTTTCCAATGCTGAATTCATAAAACTGTGAAAGGAACATTGGTGGTCTTTAAAGTGGATGTTTTGTGAAGAATCTATGTGCTGTGCAACTGGCAATTTCATTGCTTATTTCATAAAACGAAGACACTTAGATCATTGTTGCTCTTACTTCGAAGGATCCAAAATTTTAATCAAGCTATCCACGATCAATGCCAGACAATTTTCAACCTCTTGTTTTCAGCTTGGGTTGATATGCCTCTGCTGTGATACAAATAAAATCTAAACATCTTGATTCAAGCAATGCTTTAAATCATACTCACAGGATTACAGAAATAACAATGATCACTATTGAGGATTTTTTTATTTTGTTTATGAAACAGAACAAAACAAAATAGCACAATAGTAATAAACAACCAACAACTATCTGGAAGCTGAATTTCACTGTACTTCTTTTCTTGTGGATCCAACCATTTCACTACTCATCCAAGTAGCTTTGTCAGTCTGAGAAAGTTGATGCAAGGCTTCCAATTTATTAGCCTAATCAGGCCATTTTCCACCTAATGGGCCTATTCAGACTAGGGTGGCCTCAAACCAAGGTGAACTATAAATGGAAGTCTTGCATCATTTTTCTTCAGACTGACAAAGCTACTTGGATGAATAGTGAAATGTTACAATGTCACGAGAAACATCCACCTGGATGACTGAGAATCTTCACAGACAACCAACAACTATAAGCCCAAACTATTATACATGAAGACATGTACTTTGAGAATGTCTGTGAAGCAAGTACTTTGAGAATGTCTGTGAAGATTCTCAGTCATCCAGATGAGTTTATCTGGAAGCTGAATAATTGGCAACTGGACTTCTTTTCTTGAGAGACTGAAACGTTTTGCTGCTCATCCAAAAAGCTTTGTCAGTCTGAGGAAAGCTAGTTGCAAGTCCTCCATTTTATAGTTCACTTTGACCTAATGTCATCCTGGTCTGAAATCTCCTCTTCTTTATTTTTTATTTTTTATTTTGTTATTAAACTTAAGGAACAGGCTGAAGTTATCTGAAATGTATCAAAACCACCTAGAAATATATCCAAACCAGAGTTCTTCTTTTAGTGTAGCTTTTTGTTTCGTGGAGTGTTTTTCTTCCGTTTTCATATTACATGTCCATGGTTGGGACAGTGGTCAGGGTGTGAGCCTATACAACAATTAATACTTTCACACTGTAACTCAGAGTAAGCTAACTAATGAAACCTTGTTTGAAACTGGGCCAGTTGACGTTTCCTGGGAAATAGCCCTGATTGAGGAAACTGAGCACGGCATTTGTATGAATAGCTATGTGTATGCGCACACGCATGCACACACGCACACGCACACACATCAAGAAAAGCCCCCACACTATTGTAAAATAGGTTGTTACTGAAGAAATTAATTTCTCCATTGTAATAACTGTTGTGAAACTGGATCTGTATGTTCCTGCTACTTAAGTGTAACACACAGTAAGAAGAATGTATTCTGGCAGCTTTTGTGCTCCTTTTGGCTTTATTGAATTTCATTTCCTATGCCGTTTTTATGAGAGGGCATTTAGTTGCATTTTCATTAACTTGTACTTTTTCCCAGTATTTATCTGGCAGCGCTAAATTTTGTTAAATTCCCTTAGTATGCAACTACAGCTATTTAAACTTAATGAAAAAGAAAAGAAAAGAAAAGAAAAAAGAAAAGAAAGAAAATCAGTTGCATACAATGGCTGGGGTTACATAGGTCTCCTGGGACTCGGACCTTGAGACTCAGGAGGTAGTGTTGGGAGCAAAGTGTTTAGTGCAGATTCCTAAAAAGACACAACTGGTCCATTGTATTTCTTCTTCTGCTACTTGGACTACCCCTGCAGAATTGATCTGTCCATGCTTGTCTTTCTTTTTTAAAATCCCTACATGTGCAAGTTACATAATTGTGTGAGTATGTGTTTTCAACTGGGCTACAAACATCTACAAAGTTGTCTACAGGGATGCAGGTCATAATTAGAAATACTGCTCATTATAGATTACTGCAATTGACGGAGGTATGGATAGCATGCTGACTCCTCGTGATAATTCTGATTGCCATGTTTACTTTTAGGTGTTACTCAACGTGTATCAAAATGTCTTAAGAGCCACGTTTATTATTTTTGTTAGAGATAATAGAAAAGTGAAGAGAAGCACAAACTGTACAGAAGATTTGATTATACTTTGTGGGCTAGTGAATGAATTTTATGATTATGGAAGCATAATATGTATGTTCTTATCTCTGGGCTTCATAGAAATCCTGCATTCCTAAGAAAATCAAATAATTCTCAATATTCCAGGATTAGCCTGGCTGTTCTGGTGCCATTTCCCACTATATCAAATAAATAATCATAGATAGAAACAATCAGAAGAAATGACTGGATTTCCCCTAGAAAAATCAAGAATTAATACAGCTACTGCCACCCATTATCTGATAATTGACTTGTACTGTGTTTTGCAAATGAAATAGAAGAACAAAAAGGCAATAGCCAAATAATGTTCTTGTCTTGCCTTTTTGTTCTTCTATTTCATTTCAAAACTTGCATTAAAAAGGCAAAAGACAGAATATCGCAACCCAATACTACTGGTTGCATATATGAACAGATTCAATTTAGCACATCTTAGACATCAAAAGGAACACACCTTTAATATGCAATTATTTGCTGCTTCAAATTTATGGACTTCATTCCAACAAACTCTTCTCCTTTTGTTATTTAATGGCTTCTTATACAGAATTAGAAGAGATGCAGCACAATTTAAATGTAAGTGAAAAATATACAAAAATGCATTGCAGAAATTAAGAAGTGCATACCATGGATTGAGATGTAAGCAATTGTGCAAGCCATTCAAGAACAATCATTATGGCCAATGTGTGTGAGTGAGTATGCCTGAGAGACAGTTTCATTACCAGTGTGTTGTACAATATGATCATGGAGAAGAAGAAAAGATTATCTGTACTTAATTGTTTCTGCTTTTGATTGGCACAAATTGTAGGGAAGAGCACAACTGACACAGAGCCCAAGCTAGAATTTTACCTTCAGAAAACCAACCAACCAATCAATAAGTTTATTATGGTCACATGATCTGTTCAGATACACGTCAAGCAACTTACACACAATACAAAGAACATAACGTTTTTTAAAAAAGCAATAAGTTATCAGTCATTTTTTTCCAGTAAGTGGGCCTTTCTTTCTATTCCAGCAAATAAAAAGGTTAGCAACTTAAGCAGTAACATAAGTATTCCACTCTGAAAAACAATACGTAACCAACCACTTGCTGTAATTTCCAGGATAGCCCTGGAGTTTTGCAAGAGAGGACAAATTAATCATTCTTTATTTCTTCATAGGAATTTTAGTATATAATGTAGAAAACCCTTTGATAGTCTGCACAGGCTTCAGAAATATCTTCTATGGGCTGCAATATAATGCCCACCTACAAGAATTTGGATTCCACCCTCCCCCTCAGTTGTTACAGGTATAAATGAATGTGCATCTGCCAGTTAGTGATAGTGACTGAATATACTAGCATTGTAAGGCACTACTTACAGATTGTGATTGGTCAATGCATCAATCAAGAATCCAACTGGGATGACTCTCTCAGGTACCCTTATATTCTTGAGATATCTTTCTTCTTCTTCAAAGCCAAGACTACATTATTAAGCTGTATTATGTAGATGCTTCCGGAGATTTATAAGGGATGTGAATCTGTCCTAGATGCATCTAATGATTAGCATTTAGATGTATAAAATATACAACCTAGAATGTAAAAACAAGCAAACAAAAGAGAGCTGGATCCATCACAAGATATCAAGAATCACAAATTCCAGCAGAATATCTTGGAGAGTATGAGGTACAGAGCATGCCCATAATATTCAGTTGCACATCTATTAGACAGTCCTAGGAATACTCACATTTCCAGATGTGATCTCCATGATTCTTGGCAGTTACTGGGCAAAGGAACATTGCTGGTCTGATTTTTTTTAAATTAAAGTTCAAATAGCAATAGTAATCCTATCTAAACAAAAAAGAAAATTATTGCCCTTTAAAAGGTAGCAGCACTAGTCTTTAAAACCATCTAGTCAGTACTGTCCAGTTACAAGCATAAATTAAAAGGTACTGATAAATAAATATTTTTTTCTGTTTTATCAACACCCTGCTCTCCTGAAAATCTAACTACTTTTAGAAAGATATTTCCACATAGCCAAGAACTGTGGCATCAAAAATAAATTAAAAGTGCAAACTTGTCCCTATGCTATTTGCCATAAATATCCCTTTTCCAATTAGAACAAGGTGTTCTGGATCATATAAATCTATTTTATGGCTGTATTTGGTTTGATACTTAATCAGGGACTGCTTAACACTGAACTTTTTAACTTTTCTTTTCAGATAAGTGCCATCAATTTGCAAGGTGATTTAGAATGCAAATCATGGATACTGTTCAATAACATAAGCTTTCGTTCTTTATGAATCAGGACCCCATAAACCTTTGTCAATAGCTGTATTAAACACTTATTGACTAAAGTTTTACTCACAATGGAACACTGCCCGTGACATGATTCTAGATCCATGAGACTGTTTGAGAATAGCAGGGGTGAGAATTTGAAATGACTTACACTTCTCTGTGGGTATTGCTATTATCAGAAAAGGAATGAATGAATCAATAAATAAATTTATTTCAAAGGCATAAAAAAGGGCAAGATATCCATAGTTCAAAACAGTTGTAAATGCTGAACAAATTTTAAAGCTTGATAGCTTTTTCCTCTTTTTTTAAAAAAAAGTGCATTTTTTTTTAAATCTATGGCATTTAAGCAAATTATAGAAACAGAGAAAAGAAACATCAGTAAGCCATAAAGGACTTGTTTAAACAGCCTGGCTATCAGGTATGTTTCTCTTGCAAATAATTCAAGATAGTTCACGTGAATAAGTTTCAAGAACAATGTACCAGCTTCCAAATTAGAAGCAAGCCTCAAGTGAGGGCATCCTTCCTTCCCAAACTGAGGTCTGATCTACCACATATCTTTAGTCAGGTATGTGGTGGTAGACAAAACCTGCATGACAGAAGCAGTGGTGGCTAATCTGTCCCTTAGAGTAACAGCAGTACTAGCCCACCTCAAGATCAGGCTACACTATTCCGTCATGTCACTTTACGAGAGGCAGAGGCAGAAAGTAGATGAGAAGGACTTTTTGCCATTGGCTGCACTCACCATCGGTTGCCATCCCTTTTGTCCCAGAAAACACAGTGGATAACATCTGCCACTGGACAGACTCAACCTGCAGTAGGCTAGATAGGATTTATGACAGTAAACCCCATCCTTCTAGAAAACTACTTAATAGCCATCTTTGCCAGACATGGCCTTTTACATGAACCAAAGGCCCCTTAACCATGAAGGTGGGCTCCCCCCCCCCATTTCCTTCCTCAGATGAAAGTTACTGAGAGTGAGAAATTATGAGCTTGCCATTGTAACGATGGATGGATGGATGGATGGATGGATTTATATGCCGTCAAGTATAATTCAAAGAACAATTCCAGACAGTGTTAAAATATTGTTTCCCTATCATGCCTCCTTGGCAAGGGCTGGACTCATTGATCCCTGCCAGCTTTGCAGTTCTAGAATGATGGTGGTGGTGGTGATATATCATGGGGGGAAATAACCTTTGGGATATGATGAATTGAAGACAAAATGACGATCTGCTACTATGATGTGTCAGGGGGCAAGCACTGTGTGGCTGCATCATCTTGAACTTCTCCTTATTCACAATGCATGAGATCAGTACTGTCCATGGGTCAAGCCATTAGCTCAGTCCACGTGGATCAGTCAGTTGCAAAACATGGAACAGGATGAGGTGAGATTGTTGGCTGTTTGTTGAAAAAGATTCCAGGAATCTGGAACAGTCTCCCTCAAAGGCTTTCCTGGGACCACATACAGCTCCCAGCCAGCCTCTGCCCCTCTATCTAGCTTTCCTGGTCAGCATTCGGAAAGCCTGGAAAAACTGACTGTGTTTTTTATTTAATATTTTCAACATGCTCTTCTTATTGGAACAAGGAGTCATCACATCTATTGCACTCTGTTCAATATCTGATACTTCCCTCTTGGCTGTGCTTCTGCTGGAACAACACTGAATGCTGGGACACTGAATTCCCCTGTCATGTCAGCCTTCCTTGGTGTATGAAGTTCTCCTCCTCTTCTGAAGCTACCTCAGCAAGGTGAGGCATGGCAGCTTCCCATAGTTGTTTGATACAGTTATAGGCACCTAATTTGGAGAGGAGAGAAGAACCTAACCAGATACGAGAAGCAAGTATGGATATGGATGCACATCTATATATTGGTATATATAATGGAGAGATTCTTGATTTTGGGGGGGGGGACAGTTTGAGGTTGGTAGATGTAGACATTGGGCAGTGTGTGGTACCATCTGACTAGGGAAATGCACTTAAAACTGCCCGTAGTTTGAGCAAAATCATCTAGGAAAATGTGAAGTAATACCTTTCTCTCTGCCCTCACTTTCTTCTTTTATGAAAGCTAGCTGCATTAGCTTTCATTTGTAATGGCTCCAATGAGACGCTGTCATTGACTTCTTTAAAAAGGGGTCCTTTGGAGTTGATATGATGCTAATGGAACTGCCTTATAAAAGCTCTTTAGGAAATCATGTAGGTAGATGCAAGCATCTGAATTGCTCTTTAGGGGAAAGAGACTCTTCCAATGACATTGCTGTAATGACTGTTGCGTTCACTGCTTGTAATGTCACTGCTTGTAAGAGACTCTTGAATTACAATTAAAGCTTTTTAGAATAGTGTCTGGTATCATAAACTATAGGGCCCAAAGTGCAGGGTATGCTGGTGTCCTGAATAAATGTTTTACATAATGTTATCACTTTTTCATCAGAATGTAAGTAGGGCTAGGTCCATCTGGGACATTCTGTCACTGGCACGACTCCTTCAAACAACTGCTTCCCTACAACCAAGGCATGCATGTGCAATAGGAGATCTTTCAAAAGACTTCCTTCCCTCTTCGCTTTTTAGATAAAATCAGACATAACTGCACTGCTCAAAAATGTCTCAAATGCACTTCTTCCACTGAATATTACTAATGATCAAACCGATAAACTAGCTGTTTCTCTATATTTTATAGCCAAATAGAGAGATAAATTCATTGTCAGGTAGTCACAACTACTTTAAGTCCCACTGATCTCAAAGAGTCTGCACCAGATAGAAATCTGGATTGAGTTTACAGACATTCCCTTTTCCCCTGATTAAAATGAATTGCTGTTGTTCTACCTATCAGTGCACAAGCCTTTCATTTATATTTTCTGCTGGGGTTTTGATCTAGTGGGATAGGATGTTGGTCTTTTTTTGCAAGCAAAGCAGAAGATAGAAACAATTAAAAGAAGAAAAGGCAACAATTTGTGCAGGTTCCAAAATTTCCTTATGCAATCTCATAAACATGGGAACTGGTTGTAAGAAATACTTTATAGGAGTGTGGCCAGCATGCTGCAGTGTAAATTACACCTACATTGGAGCTATAATGTCACAGCAAGTAGAAACTACTGGTAATTAGAGTAGTGCTTCAGCACTATATAGGCAGTATGTGAATGAATGAATGAATGAATGAATGAATGAATGAATGAAGTGCTCACACAACTTGACCACAAGCAACCTCATTGATTTCAAGTCAGCTGAGCCTGGGAAATGAAAGAACTCTTTCATTGCCAGCAGTCCTCCATCCATGCATCACTTTAACAGCAACAGCAGATTGACAGTAATTAAAGAGTTCCTGCTTTGATATTCTTGTTTGCCCCACTTGCCTGCAATGAGACTGATTTGTATTAGTCATGCAAACTCCAATTAAAGGAGGGCATCATAGCCAACATATGGATCTAATATACAGTACAGGATTTTGGCCAATATTGTAAAGATAGCCCTTCTATGGACCAACCATATATAGAACAACAGTACTGCATACTGTAAATTTGATCCTAGCTCCCACGCTCCCATTATCCATCCATAGACCTATACCCTTTCTTGTTGCTGACACACTGCTGAAGCTCAAAAACACTGTAGGGAAATTATACTATACTATACTATACTATACTATACTATACTATACTATACTATACTATACTATACTATACTATACTATACTATTTATTTATTCATTCATTCATTTTTATACCGCCCGTCTTCCCGAAAGAACTCTGGGCAGTTAACAAAGGGGATAAGAAGTATCCCATTACAGCAATCACGACAAAAGATAAAAATTAAAAGATATACTATACTATACTATACTATACTATACTATACTATACTATATACACTCCTTATGTTATTGTTGCTCTATCCATGTGTAAATTAAAATGCTTTACATTTGCTCTATTGTTTAGGAACTCTAGTGGTATCTTGTTTTACAAATGCCTCAGTTAACATAATTTCCAGTTTACTAATGAAAACCCATTGAAAATAATGCCTCAGTTTACGATTTTTATCACAATCCAAAGCAAGTTTCCTCAGGATGCATTGCACCTGGAAGGTTTATAGCACCACCCTCGTGCATGCTTCAGTTTATGAATTTTTTGCAATACGAAACATCCCAGAGAACCCACTGCCAATATCCACCATCGGTGCTTGCTCCGGGAGAGAAAAAATGTTTTAAAACCCCACAATTTCTCTCTCTATGCATCCGGTGGGTGGGGGGAGAAGCGGTGGATTTTTTAGACTTTTTTTTTCTCTCCCAAAGCAAGTGCCGGTGGTGGACATTGGCGCTTGTTTTGAGAGAGAAAAAAAGTTTTAAAAACCCACTTCTCCCTCTATGCGCCCAATGGGGGAGAGAGAAGCAGCAGATTTTTTAAACCTCTTTTTCGGAACTTGCTTCAGGAGAGAAAAAAAGGTTTTAAAACCTTCTACTTCTCCCCCCACCCCCCACCCCATCGACCTACTTATTCGACCTAACTATAAGTTGAGGGCCCCTTTTTCAGACCAAAATTACAGCTGAAAAACTCAACTTATATTCAAGTGTATATGGTATTTCCTGTCATGATCCTATATTATTTATTTATTTATTTATAAATTTATATACCGCCCATCTTCCGGAGGAACTCTGGGTGGTTTACAACATTAAAAAGCAAACAATAAATAAAATAAATATAAATATATTTATATATAATAAATATCTTCAGTTAAGCACAAATAAGAATCCTCAACAGTCCTGATGGATATACAAATATTGACACTATATTATTCCAGTACAAAATATGTTTCTCAATAAAGACTATTTCTTTTCCTTCGCAGATTTAAAAAGTACTGGTAGTTAAAAGATTTAAACAGCTTTAGGCTTGGCACTGTGTTTCTTTTGCATAAATCCTCATCAAGTATTAAATAATAGTCAAATGTGTCACACAGTATATGATTTACATGACAAAATCAGTAGGGGCTATACTCATCAAAAGTCACTCTGCAAATCTCAATCATTTCATTAAAAAGTAAAAAATATTGAAAAAATATGGGTACTTGATTTGCTAGTTTTTGCAAATCCAAGGACATAGAAAGGATTCAGCATATGAACTGATGATCAATAAAGCCACCTTTCATTTCAACATTTTACTAGCCAATTGGGAATCCACAACATTTTGATATAAGAGATGACTAGACACATTGCTGTATGGTAGGAAGACCTGGACCGTTTGTTGACATTGCAGGTACATTGAAACATAGGCAAGGTTGGTGGCCAGCCAAGAATGAGATGAATTTCACTGAGGAAGGCTACAGCTGTATAGCACAGACTACCATCTTCTGCTGGTGACATGAGATCCACATGGTTGTGTGGCCAACCAAATTTGACACCCTTCCCTTGCTCATGTGAGCATTGAAAATCCCTCTCTCAACAGGGGTGGTGGCCTCAGGGACAGTTTATCTGCTACTTATCAGACTGTGCTTTCAACAATACCCAGCCTTCACCACTAAGGCCATCGCTAACAACCCATACTTTATGGGTTTCATCACCTTTGGCCATTGTTCACCTTAAGGCTATGGGTACTGTTGTCTACCTAAGGAGCCTATTCAGGCCATTGTTCATTTTATGAGCCTATTTCAGACCAGAGTGACAAGAGGTCAAAGCAGACTATAAAATGGAGGACTCACACTAGCTTGATTCAGACTGATGAAGCTGTTTGGATGAGCAGTGAAATGTTTCTATTTCTCAAGAAAAAGAATTCCAGTTGTCATGATTCAATTTCCAGTTAAGAGCCAGATATTCCATACTACCATGCCAAAATATACAAGATGAGATGGACCAATCTTCCATGTAATCTAGAATATCTGTATTTTGGGTGAAGCAAACAACATTCTTAAATCATGTAAGTACAATTTTCTGTCTATTCAGAACTATCTCCTTATTCCACAAATTTAGTGAGATAACAGCACTTTCTCCGAAATTGTATCATGATTCCTTTTAATCGACTACTCTTTTGAGTTCATGCATAAGCCTGCCTTATGTCTTTGCAAGTCTTGTTGGGAGCAAAACATTCCTTACTAATTCCTTAAATGATTATTTGGTTTCTAATAGTGAAAATAGTGCATAACCAAAATGATATGAGGGCAGGTTACTTACAAATGACTATATATTCAATTGATATTTTAGCTTTATTTAGTTCAGAAGTTATTTCAAAAACAAGGAAAACAGGAGTCAATGAGAGTGATGGAATTTAATGTCCCTTAAATGGTGAAAATGTCAGTTTTAATGATTTCAGTCCACCCAGTGAATGCTATTTAAATTGTGTAGCATGTGGAACATGAATTTTATTCTTTTATCTCATTTTTCAAGTTTTCCCTCAGATGTTTCATTTCACTCTTTCACACTGGGACTCTGCCTTACACTGGCATTTTCAGAAGTCTCAGATACTTATTAGAAAAAAAAAGCTGTAGCCAGAATCCTGTGACAAAGACTGGAAATTAAAAGGGTTTTTAAAAAATTACCTGCTATTTCTCCACAATTTCCATTTACACCCGAACCAAGTACATCTGATATGGTCAAGTGCTATAATACTGTCCACACACAACTTGATAAATGACAAAATAAGGTCTAGATAGCCATGAAATTCCTTTAACACCTAGTTCACTGAGAGGAACATTAATGTCAGTTTTGTGTGTGAAGAGATTGCCAAAACTACTTGCAAAAGTATAGCAGTGAGAGAAGGCCTGGAATATTCGGGCTGAGGAAAAGTTGATGAGCAAATATAAGCCTTGTTTGAGCAAGTTAGCCTAGATAATTTCCTGTCAGGCCTTGGTAAAAATGAGGGTTCAGACAGGCAGATCCCTGCACTAGTGGTGCTGATGAATATGGGCACGCTTGCTATTAGATCAAGTGGATCAAGCAAGTTCAAGGAAGAGGGGCAACAAAATAAGTTCTGAGCATCATCTCAAATATTAGTCTCCCTTTTTGAGTTGACTTACTAAACTCAGCTGACTAAGGTTCCAAAAACTGTTGGCTGCAAAGTCAGCAGCTCAGCGATTTGAATCCTGGGTGCCACTCAGCAGAGTGAGCTCCCGCTGATAATCCCAGCTCCTGTGAACCTAGCAGTTTGAAAGCATGTAAATGCAAGTAGGTAAAGCCATAAAAAGCGGGAAGGTAAAACAGTGTTTCCTTGCAGCCATGCCAGCCATATGGCCATGGACTTACACAACACTGGCTTTTTGGCTGGAATGTGGAGATGAGCACCACCCCTAGAGTTGGACACAACTAGCATGCATGTGCAGGGGGAGCCTTTACCTTTACCTTTTTACTGAAATAAATGAACATTTGCACAATATTCTAATTTTTCGAGTTTCACCTGTATACATTTTCATTTAAAGGGGACCCCAGTGCTTTTTAATTCATATAAGAATGCACCAAGGTTACACTGAAAGAAATAATACTGCTCCAGAGTTAGCTGAAGTATTGACATGGTGCTGTAACTGTACATCTGAGACTAGGAGGGTAAAGTTCTAAAAAATGGGTTTCTGGATGTGTGTGGGTGGGGGGGAGTCTTGTTTATATCCCCCAAGCCCATTGCCCAAGCCAAGTGCTTGAACTTTGAAATTTAAGCTCTCTGATGTGTATCCCTGTGTCCTCAGCAGAATATACATCAAACTGTTAAGTTCAGTTGTAAATGATACCACAGAGGCAAAATAACACATGATTCACTCCTTGAATCTCAGAGCTGGTACAAAATGGGCTCTTCCTCCTTCCTCCTGTTTGAATAAATCAGCTTCAGCATTAAATAAGGTATGACATGATAGGCCTACACATATAGTAGATAGCAAAACAAGGGCCATAGCTAGATGGGATGGGGGGTTAGATGAACAATCAAGGCCTTTCAAGACAAGGGGGCTTGCAAAGAAGGCTCAGCAGAGACTATTTTTCTTGAGAACTTTAAGGAAAAATCATCTTCCACAAAAGCTGCTGCTGGCTTACTATCAATTGAGAGTGTGCTTACTTACGGGTTATGTGTGTGGTATGGAAGTTGGACAGTGTTGCACAGAATCATAAGAATTGCAGAGAGTATTGTGGGCTGTTCACTCCCCACCCTAGAACAAATTTATACTACCAGGTACCACTGTAAAGCATTAGATATATTAAGAGATCCATCACATCCTGGTCATCGCCTCTTCGAGTTGCTGCCATCAGGACGGAGATATAGAGTACTGAGGGCAAGAACAAACCGTCTCAAAAATAGCTTCTTTTTTAGAGCAATATTGGCCTTAAACGAAAAATCTGGTCTTTGAAGTCAGCGTATTTTATATGTCATATTTTAGTCATTTTATATGTCATATTTTATGTGTTGAAGCTGTTTTTAAATCTATGTGGAATGTTTTAAATGAATTGAATATAGCAGCCATGAAATTTCGTTGTTCCTGCAAGGGGGCAATGACAATAAAGATTCCTAAAAAATACAGGTCACATGTGGAGAAATCCTCCCCCTCTCCCCAAGATGTTGTTGGACTGAAAATCCCATCAGCCTTAGACAGCATTGTCTAAGGAAGTGACTGTTTATTGAAGGCTATGCATTTCATTGTCTGGACATGGCAATTTGGAGCAGTCAGAAGCAAGCTTATCTTCATTGCAATATATTTTATTTCTCAGTTGATTAATCCGCCCATGTACACTGGAAATAGTTATTCCCCCACGAGAAGGATCCACACAGGTCTTTGGATCACCAGTTTACTCACAAGCAAGTTTGCCTGGTTTATCTTGAATACGTTTCCTCATTTTACCTGCAAGTAAGAAGGCAACAGCAACAGCAACTGAGGACAGCGGTGACTTGAGGGGAAAACACTGAGGTGAAGGTTGGGGAGATGGAAGGCAGGAGACTCTCCTCCATTACCCTCCTTTCTCCTCAGCCAGGACTCTGCTGAGGATGCCTTGTGTGTGCGTCTATGTGGGAGGCCATGAACTTGATACAGTACAGCCCTCTTCCCTACCTTACCTCACAGCCACCCTTCAACAGGCTGTGAAGCGGCATATCAAAACAGCAATGCATGGGGCAAGAAATGTACTACATCAGTTCCTGAAATATTTTTAAAAATAAGATGCAAACCACGGGGGGGGGGGCGGTTGAGCTTCCTCCATTCTCCCTTTGAACGTCACCACCTACCTAATAAATAACACAGGATTGTCACTTCAAATGACACCAGCCACAGCTCCATTTGGGTGTGAAATACACACAGACTACGTGCATGGAGGCTACATGTATAATCTGGAATAATTTGGGGGGGGGTGCTGAGAGTGACAGTTCTTAAAAGGGCACAATGGACTGTTCTAATTAGAAACGTGTTGACATGATGATTTGGTTTGCATCAAATAGTACCACCAGCGATCCAACCAGTGATTTGTAGACCAATCTGGATAAGCCCAAAGCAATGATCAGCTTCATTTTCAATCCAGTTCTGCATCAGCCCAAGCTTCCACAACACTGAACTGTGGCAGTTTCTAAAGGTAGGGGATTAAACCCTCAGTATTATTTTGATTAGAGCTGTTTATGTTGTATATAATCCTACTTGTAACTATTACTGAGTACTGTTCTTATTGCCACATCTCAATAAATTGTAGAAATGGCTTTGGTCTAGAAAATGTCTACAAATTTAGCACAGGGATAGGATGGTACAACATGTCAAAATGTTTCATTTTATAAGAGGCTGACTTGAGGGAAACATGGTGTATATAAAACATGTATAAATATGTATACAAATATGTATAATGTGGAGAAAATTCATAACAAGAAGCTTTTTATCCCTCCTTTGCCCCCAGTGTTGGTGCTCAGACCACAAGCTGCCCCTTCTTCATTTATTGTAACAGTGAGAGGAGAGAGAGAGACAATGAATGTTAAAGGAAATTTGTATTCCATGTGGATAACCTGTTTTCCATCCTGTCACATTTTCCTCAGAAATGACATGCCACACCAATCAGGCTTGCAAATCAAGCCCACATCCACCTTCCACAGGTAATGGCCATCCACCAAACAAACCATGGTAGAATATAAGAAACAGAACTGAGAAAAGCAAGTGGTTTGAAAAAAACAGATATCTGTTACTGCTCGTAGCACCACATTTAAATTGGGGTTGCATATTGTCTAGTTTGACTCTAAGGCAGCTTTAAAAGGACATCAGGCAAATTCAAAGAGAAAGGGGGTTTCAAAGATTATTCACCTCAACCACGCTTCCTCAAGGGTCACACTGTTCCACTATTTATTGGACACCGAGGAACCCAAGTGGGAAAAGATCATTGTTCCTGCTTGTGGACATTATTTACTTGCTTTGATTGGGTTGTAGGTACTGCACTGTAGGTTATGTGTGCACCGAGGCCAAGAATATATCCTCTCAGATGAGGTTTAGAATATATTATTTCTGTTTTGTATTCAAACGATTCTCACAAGGAGACACATATACAAGGTTCCTCCCCCCCCCTCTCTTTTGCCATATGCCTATTTGCCATTCTGTTCTTTCATGTGAAAGCGGGAAAGTGGGAAAATGACAGACATGGCTAGAAAGGGGTCTCAACTACTGTGGATAAATCAATCCATCACACAGGCAAAAAAAAAAAGGAGGGAAAAACCTGCCATGAAACTTAATCACTAAAGGTCATGTCGGGGAGCGAGGAACAGATTAAATTAGCATAGTATTAGATATGGAAAATGATTTCTGTCAAAATCATCTTTACCACAATTATAATATGTTAATTACGTATTTCATTAAGGAAGTTGATTATGGTTCACAGATGAAATCATGCAGACGAAGACACCTGGAAGGAAGCACTAGAGCCTGAAGTGAGTGAGTGAGTGAGTGAGTGTGTGTGTGTGTGAGAGAGAGAGAGAGAGAGAGGAGAGAGAGGTATGAGTCTGCACACAGAGACATCCAGGTGGTTCAGCAATTTTCAGGTCATCAGAAGAAAGCTCCTGCCAGGTTTCTTAAATGAGTACTAAAAAGATGCTGAAATATCTCAGGGTACTCAAGCAGCAGAGCTGGTTGGGGAACTGTATGCCACTATAACCCCATACATCTTTTGGGGGAGAAGGTGGCACAGGTGGAAAAGGATGAACCATTTCCTTTCCCTTTTTCCTAAATATTTTCTGTTTTCTATCAGCCATATTCTGTACAACCTCACTGATAAGAAAAACAACAACTTGAACAGCAGACCGGAACAGACAGTAGAAAAATGAACGAAGAGAAATATTCCATTTTCCCTTTGAAATTTGCTTCTAAAAAGTGTCTAGTTACCATTTTGATTCCAAGACTAACATTCAAGCTTCCATAACTTCTGGTTTTCAGAAGGAACTTTCCCCTTTCTTTAGTAATTAAAATAGTTGCCTTTTAGTTACATTTATAATCTCAGTGGTCCCAAGCTGCTAGCCTGCAGTACAAAAACCACTCTCCTCCTGTCTAGTTCATTGTCAGTTCTGCATCCTCAACCCAGCACTCTGTAACAATGTGTGGTATAACACCAACTAGCACTTGAACTTTAATATTCTTCTTCCACGATTAAGTGAAGCCATACCTCTGTTCTTATAGAAGCAGCTGATAATGTACAGTTACATTTAGGGATGGGCATGACACAGGAAAATAGTGTTTGGTTTCATTTTATTTCATTTCTAGAGTAATTTTGTTTTGTTTCATTACAAAATGAATTTTAAAGTAGTTTTGTTACAAAATGAAATGAAATGAAATGAAATACTATTGTTCGCCCGATCCACTTCTGATTTAGAAAGGTTCTTTTTTCCTAGGGGCACCCCCTTTGGAGCTTCATAACTCAGTTCCCTGAACCCCAAATGTTTCCAAATTTCATGGGGCTTGCAGGGAAGAGCTTGAGGAAGCTCCCCTGCAATTTCCTCTAGAACGAATAATATGGATGGGCACCATATGAAAAACAACATGCTGTTTCATCGTGTCATTAGGTTTCAAATGTTTTGAAATGAAGTGTCACCTAGCATTTTGTTATGAAATGAAACAAAACACCATTTCCCCCTCTAGAACGAATCAAAGTCAATTTCGTTCTAGAGGGCGAAATGGTGTTTTGCTTCATTTTGTAACGAAACACTAGCTGCCGTTGACACAACAAAACAGTGTGTCATTTTTTTGTATGGTACCTATCCCTAGTTACATTACAAAACAGCGATACTGTCCCTTGCCCCCCAAGGACGGAGAAACGACCCAAGACTCAGTGCTGGGTGGAACAGGGCCAAGGTTTATTAACCAAATCAGAAATTAGCCAATTATTTTAACCACTTAATGCCAATTAATGCTGAATAACACATCACAAAGGAGGGGGCGACCACAGTGCGGAAACCATAAGGGGCCAGGAGGTCAGGCTGGGACCTTTCCCCAGATAATTTGTTTTGGGTGAGTGCAGAGCCCTGCAAGGGTGCCAACCTTAAGTTGGTGCCCCCTGCGGCCGGCGAGCGCTATGTATCCTGCCCTAGAGGACGAGTGCCCTTAGAAAGCCTCTCACTTCCCCCGGGGTAGGATAAGAAATTTACTCCTCCCCCCGCCCATGTGCTGTAATCTCCTGATTCTCTGCACCCGCGGGGTTTGGAGTTCATAGGTTTAAGTAATTAATACTCACCGTATGTAACCACTTTCCGCACTACCCGCCTCCACAAGAATCCCTTGGCCAAGAAATACCCAACCCATTCTGGCTATGAGTGGGGGATAGGCAAAAAATCCCGGCCCAAGCAGGCCAATCCCTCGGGCCGGGCAAAAATTCCTATCCGGCCCCGACAGGCGACCAGTGACCTCCCACTCGCTGCTCTTAGGGGGTGGGCGTGTGGGTGAAGCCACGCTGACTGAAAGAGGCCAGGCTGGGGAGGGCACCGGACTTAAATAGGCCGCGCGTCTCGCGCCGCCCCCGGCCTCGCGAGACCGGCTCCCAAGTCTCGCGCTGCCCATCCTGTGTGGCAAGGGGGCTTGAAATCATAGGGGTGGACCGGTAGTAGCCGAAATGCTGATTTGATATCGCATTTCACCTTCTCCGCCCCTGCAGTATGGCGTCCTTGATGGAACTACCCTCCGGGAACGACAGGTGGTGGATTAGTCTAAACTTGCCTGGAGCTTTCTTTGGCACCAACCCCAATGGCAATACCCTTAGGTTTGGGACTGGGGGGTGTCTGAATGTACCAAGAACCCTTCCCTCCCCCAGCTCTTTGCGGATCTTCTCCCTAGCCACCCCCTCCATGCCCTTAAGTGATTTTAATTTTTTTGCCGAACTCGCCCTTTGCTCCCCCACTGCCAGGATTCTAAATCCTTCTGTGAAGCCTGCTAACAAAAAATTGGCGTCCTCCCTCCTGGGGTAGGCAGCCAGCCACCGTTGAAGTACTGGCAACCTAATTGGACTGGGGCCCTTTTTGAGTAGCAGAGTTGGGCTAGGTCCCCCACCCTCTGCCCCCCTGGTCCTTGCCTCCTCCCTTCTGGTTCCTGGGTCTATTGCATCTGGCAGCTGAGTGGGGGGCCCCACACAAGGCACACTGGTGCTTAAATTTGCAGGTCTTCCTGGCACACACCCCTTGTCCATTAAAGTCCCAGCACAGCAGGCGGGGTTGAACCGCCTGCCCCACATTACTGTGGGGGGTAGTGGCCTGTGCTGGGCATTTAATCAGGTAGCCGCTGTCAAACCTATCCCCTAAGGCCGGGCGCATCGGGGTCATAATTTGCAGCCACAACGATGTTAGTGGCACGTCCCACCTGAGAGTGTGGTCTAGGGCCGCTCTCTTCCGAAACTGCTCATCATATTGCAGCCATGTGTGGCCTGGAAAATCAGTGAATGTTTTAAAGATTAGGTCCTGATATTGGATCAGGGCTTGCGCCCTCCATGGCTGCACCCTCACAATGACGGACATGTAGATTGAGTATGCCGGGAGCCAATTATTCCATGTCCTGGCTTTCTCTTCAGGTGCTGGTCCTTGTCCTTCTCATCCTCCTTCTCCCCCCTCCTTTGATTCCACCTCCGTATTAAGGAGACTAAACAGATCAACATATCCCCCCCTCAAAATGCAGTCCCTGGTGGCTGGCGCCAGATGTCCCTCCAGAGGGAGGGCCTGTTCCCCGTAGGGAATAGCATGTGTAGGGACCACACCTGGCTGTCCCCCCGAGGCTTGCGCGCTGCCTGCCCAAGGGCCCTGCCATGGTATCGCTGGGAGTTGGCCCGGATTGACCAGAGGTTGCCCCGGGTTCCCCTGCACTTGGCCCATCTGCGGGACTGCACCTCCCGGCCACCCCCCTTGCCATGGTGCCTGGGTGTTATTAGGTACGAACGGGTGGTTATTTGGTAAGAACGGGGGGTTGCCCTGTGGTTGCCCCTGCTGCAGTCCTGCATACGCCCCTTGCTGCCCACTACTGCCCAGTGCTGGCCCTGGGTAATGTACACTGGTGCCTGGCTGCTGGCTACTCCCATACCAACCCAGCATAGGTGCCCCACCCTGCCCTGGGAATGTTTGCTGCCCCACCCCAGCGGCTTGCTGATAGGACTGGGGCTGCCCCCAAAGCCATGCCCCTTGAATGGTACCCAATGCCACCACCGACTCACCCAGCCTAATGTTGGGTGGCCCTGCCGCCTGTGACGTGCTGGGCTGCTCCATCTGCACGGCACCCTCAGCGCCATCATTGCCCTCAATGTCCACCGAGCCTTCTAGAGCCACTACCGTGTCTTCAGCCATGCTGCTCGCTCCACCATCTCCCTGGTGGCCCTCAAGCCTATCCATGCGACAAGAGAGTTCAGTTAGCAGCCCCCTAATCCTAGCCCGCCTTCTCGCCTTGGAGCGCCTTTCTGATCTCCGCAGCTGCTCAGCCTGGGCCACTGGTTGCGGTTGCACGTTCTGTACAGCGGGGTGTGCGGCGGGCCTAGGCTGCTGGGTCTGGGCAGATGGCCCTGGGGCTGGGCCTCATCCTGCCTCAAATGCATCCACCCGCACTTTAAGCCTCTCCAGCGAGGCCAGCTCCTCCCCCTCTGAGTCAGATCCCGGTGGAGTTATCTGTGGGGCTGGTCTCTTGCCTAGCCCTTTCCCCTTGCGCCCATTCTGCCTGCCACCTGGTGCCATGCGTACTATTCCCTTGCTGTTGCACTCAGCCTCCCCTGTTAACTCTCTTAACCTCCCCTGTTCAATGGTGGGCCACCCGCCAGCGCTCCCTGCCGCAGGCCTACCCGGGCCCCAAATCTGGCTCACCACCAGCCCTTAGTGCCCCCGGACCGCTCAGCTGCTTGAGTTCCCACACCCTGATCTTCCGTGCGGCTGGTGAGAATATGGTGTGTCTAGGCCCAAGATGCCCCAGGGCCCGGTTCCCGCCCCACCTGTCTCCCAACCTCATGGGGTATGCCCCATGTATGGGCCTCCCGGCTGCCCCCCAAGGCACCCCAAGCCCCGGCTCCCTCTTCTCACTGAACCTTGTGGGGAATGCCCCATGTATGGGCCTCCCAGCCACCCCCCGAGGCGCCCCGAGCCCCGGCTCCCGCCCCCGCCTCTCTCTGAACCTCGCAGGGTATGCCCATGTATGGGCCTCCTGGCCACCCCCCGAGACACCCCGGGCCCAGGTTCCTGCCCCCGCTGCTCTCCAAACCTCACGGGGTAGGCCCCACCCCATTGCCAGATGCTTCTTTCTGCTCAGTCTTTGGCCGCCCCGCGGGCTAGCTCCACTCCGCCGGGCCTCCTCAGGATCCCTCATCACCGCCGGAGCTGCGGGGTCCTTGCCGGTGTTGCCGGGCTTGCCACTCCGCACCGCTTGTAGCAGCGCCCCACCTCATCCGCTGCCAGGTGCCTCGCCACCTCCCGGTTCGCGGTCTCCTGGCCGCCGCTCTCCTCCTTGTCCTCTCTGCTCTCCTCCTCATCTTCCTCGCTCCCCTCTTCGTCCTCCTCGCTCTCCTCGTCGTCCTCCTTTTCCTCTTCCTCCTTCCGGTCTCCGTCCACGTGGTCTCACAGCCACGCGCCTCCGACATCCTCCGGTCCTGAAGCCACGCCGACTGAAAGAGGCCGGGCTGGGGAGGGTGCTGGCCTTAAATAGGCCGCACGTCTCGCGCCTCCCCCGGCCTCGTGAGACCAGCTCCCAAGTCTCGTGCTGCCCGTCCTGTGCGGCAAGGGGGCTCCGCCTATGCAATTATGTGGCAGAGCCAGCCATTGTTAATGTTTTCCAGTTATATCTTTGTTAATGGGAAAAGCCACTGATTGCAAAATTCTGTTTCCCCCTTCTTAGCTCCCCAATGAATTGGCATGCCCAAACTTGGAGTCTGCAGTTGCCATCATGCAGAGCAGGCTCAAGAAATGTTGCTTGAGTTGAAAGCCATTATTTCAAATACTGGAGAATTTTATATTGACACCAGTTGAGGGGATGGTGTCCTCAGCTACAGTAAGGGCTGCATGCCAACTCAGGGGATGCTAGCAGATGACCTGGCATCTACAGCTCTCAACAGCAATATCCACCTCTCCTCCCGGCATCAGCCTATGACCAGCCTTATCATTAAACATTCTTACACCTAAATGCCTAAAATTCAATCTTTCTCTCTCTCTCTGAACTCAAACATATTGATATCTCAATATCCATATCACCTTCTGTATATCCATACCTTTTGAGCATTGATATAACATTCTTGAAATACATTAAAATACTCTACAGTTGGGTGAGTCTTCCACAAGGAAATGAAATCTGCCTACAGGCTGAATTCTATATCTTTGCAAGACAGAGTCAGACATACACATTGAAGTGGCTGGCATTAACAATGTAAACACTGAAAATCAAATGCAATCTTAATACTAGTCAAGGTGCAATATAAAATTTGAAGTACAACTTGAGTTCTTTGGTGCCATAAAAAGCAATATATGTCTTTCCTAATGGCTAGAGTCCTCAAGTAGGTTTTAGGTACGTACTCCAGTTGGAACACAGCAGCTGTCACTTCTGAGAACACACTATATGATTGTCAGTTTCATTGAGAAGTGTTTGGATATATGAAGGTCATTACATGGTTACGATTTGATAGACTGCCAAAAGGAAATATCTGTTCCTTTTAAACAGGAAACACATTTGGTTTAAAGCATGGCAGGACTTCCTGTTAGAGATGGGCACGACTCAGAAATTTTTTTTTGTTTTTGTTTTCGTTTTCGGCTAGGGTCCGTTTCGTTTCGTTTCCGTTTTCGTGAGCTAATTTCAAAATTTTTCGTTTTCGTTTCGTTACGTAACGAAAATGAAAAAATGAAAACAAAAACAAAGAATTTTTCGTTTCTCCCCATTTAGTGCCATTATGTGTTTTTCCAGTAACGAAAAACGAAAATTGGCTCAAAATTAGTCATTTCGTTTCCGTTTTCGGTCCATTTTTGAACCATTTTTCGTTTTTGTTTCGTTACGTAACGAAAACGAAAAACGAAAACGAAAACGAAAATACCGCTAAGTCGTGCCCATCTCTACTTCCTGTATCCCCAGTTTCACTTATTCATGGACCAAATATATTAGAAATATTAAAATAAAAAAAAATCAGAAAAACTATTTCACATGCATTGCCCGGATAGGCCACTAGAGAGAACCAGAGACCAAGTTATGAATACTGGTTAGTGAAGAATATATAGCATGTGTGTGTGTGTGTGTGTGTGTGTGTGTGTGTGTGTGTGTGTGTTGTGTCATTACAGTCGTGACCGACTCTACGTGACTCCATGTCCATGGAGTTTTCTTGGCAGGAATACTGGAGTGGCTTGCCAGTTCCTACCCCAGGTGCCTACAGCACCTGGTATTCCCTGGTGGTCGCCCATCCAAGTACCACGGGGGGCTTGGAACCAATCCCCATTGGATATGGGGACCCCACTGTAAAAAGCTATAAGTGTGCAATTAATTAGATCACTTCAAAAATGAATTCAGATAAACTCCAATCAAGTCTTAAGTGGGTCTGGAAGAAATGGAGTCATTTCTGACCAATCAGACAATCTGTAGGCTAAGAGAAAGTCGGATAGTGTGCCTCCATTGAAAAAAACTACAGTGATTGTTTTGATGCCTATAGACTTTCATGATCCATCAAAGCCTGTGTTATTTTCTATATAAACCTTTTGTCTTGTTAATTTAAATCAATTTCCCTAATCCTACTCCCCTTTGCTTTTCTTGTCTGTTTCTCTAGTGATATGTTGCCTGAGTATGAATCTTCATAAGCTAAGTAACAACATATTTTGTTTAATCTCCCTTTTCCCTTCCAATTGAAGCTGGTCAAAAGCCTTTTTCTTAGTTGTTCCTGTGGAAGGGAAGCAGCATAAATCCAAGTGGCTTCTCATTGGTAATTAACAAGTTCTCATTTGGATTTGGGGTCATGTGCCAGGCTGATGGTTGGCAGATGTGTAAAAGGCCAAGTGCGGCCTCAAATGCTAGCGAGAAGCTAATGCACAGTTTGCTATTTGCTTCCTACACACATAACTGTGCAACATGATTTTGGCGAGTGTCTGACCACAGTTTTTAAATTATTTTCAGTTTGCTACTTGTTTTGTGCTTAGTGCAACTACTGTTTCTCCTCCCTTCTTTCTAGGTATGCAGAACTTCAATCCACTTTACTAACACCTAAACACATGTTCAATCCCAATTTTTAGATCATGTTGGGTTTTGACTCTCTCCTTGTTTTTTTTTGTTCTGTTTTTACAGAGTGAATGGTAGTGACAAGCACCACATATATATCACAGATCTTACTTTAGTACAGCAAAATGGCACATAGAGTATATTAGCAAACTTTAAGCATATAAACACATTGTGTTAATTTGGACAACAAAGAAAACTCTAAACCTATTTGTGTGCAATTTCTCAGAAATTGCTAAGTCACAGGGCATTTTGATTCAAAGTTATGAAGATGATTGGGGCCATCTTGGATCTATTTAGAATGATTCAGACCTCATCTGCTCTTGTCTACAACAAAACTAAATCAGTCTCATACTGAATTTACCAAATTGGGTCCTAAGTTGAATAGAGTACTCTTGTACAGTCATGTTGAAGATAAACAACAGAAGGGAAGACATACAAGTTACACGGCAAAACTTTCATTCAAAACCTTCATTCAAAAACATGAACCCATTGTTGGACTTCTTGTACATTAACTACCACCCAAGAATACATTACAGCAGGGGTGAGGAACCTTTGGCCTTCCAGATGTTTTGTACTGCATCTCCTAGAATTCTGACCCTATATTGCTTGTGCTAAAGGGCTGTGGGAGCTGTGGTTACAGTATAATCCCACTTACCAGCTTACTCCATATATAATTCATCACAAATGGTTTTGAAAGGCTGAAATGAAACACAGGCTTTGATAGTGTCAACATCTACAGACAACAGATTTGCAGCACTCTCTTATTCACAGTTGTTCATAGCTGTGAATATTTAACCCCTGACTTAAAAGTGGTCTGTCCATTTCTTTCTCAGAGTCATGCAGATTTGGTAGGGGGAAAGGGAACAGGTTTCCTTTTGTCCTGAACAAAAATGAAGGGGGATTAAGAAGTTGTTTGTACCAGATATGTACTGTTAGCGTAGTCTATCTCTGAGGGGGAAAGTGCTTTACTTCCCTGCCCTTCTGTGATTCCTCAAAGAGGTTGAGTCTTGACTCTAAGGCAGGGGTGCCCAAACTTTTTGTAAGGAGGGACAGATTTGGTGGCTGAGAATGTGTCAGGGGCCGGTTGCTCCCTGACCCTGCCACCCCACTGCAAGCCCCACCCACTGACCCATGAGCCCCACCCACTGACCGCGCATGCGCCCAACCTCACAATGTTCCTGGCTATGCCAGTGGTGGCGGCCCGCCCATGCACCGCCCTGCGCGCACGCGCCTACCTTCACAAGGTTCCCGGTGATGCCAGTGGCGGCGGCCCGCCCGCGTGCCACCCCCATGTGCATGCCCAGCCCCACAAGCTTCCCAGCGGTGCTGGTGGTGGTAGCCCGCCCCCTTCCCCGCCCACCCCACAAGCTTCTGCTCACTGGCCGGCCGGCTGGCCCAGCCCCTCAAGCTTCCCGGCGGTGTCAGTGTTGGTGGAAGATTTTTTTTTTTAAAGAAAAAACATGGGATGAAGGAGGGGGAGGGAGGGGAGGGCCAGCCAGCCACGGGCCACTCAGAATGGCCTGACGGGCCGGATTTGTCTCCCAGGCCGGACTTTGGGCAGGCCTGCTCTAAGGAGAGACTGAGTCTGTTGGATGTCCTATGAAGACATACTGGGAGGATGCTATCTCTCCAGTAAGGTGTGATTATGAGATAGGGCAGAATAACATTTACCATATTTGATTCCTACCTGAGCTCTTCAAGGTGAGGAAGAAGAGTGTGGCTGAGTAACTATAGAGAGGGAACCTTGACAGTCAAGAGCAACGTTCAATCTCACACTCATTGTAAGAAGCAAACCATGTTCTCCAAGCCAATTTTAAGCAAAATACACCCACTCACAAGGGGAAAATGTTTTTAAGCCTATCTCCAGAGATACATATGCTCCATACTACTGCCGATGTAGTGCCCTAGATTTTCCCTGGAAAACACATTCCAGGATCAGATGTATTTC
>JAHTLZ010000204.1:62415732-62428539 GCA_023846285.1 Phrynocephalus versicolor | reverse complement strand
CCTACCTACCTACCTACCTACCTACCTACCTACCTACCTACCTATATATTATCATGTGGCTGTAAAAAAGTGGGGGAGACAAAGTAAACCAAATATTGTTGAATAGTTGTTGCTTTTCCACCTCCATTTTCCAACTATTTGCTCAAGGCCTTTAGCTGCATCCAAGTGTATCAAAACGAAGTTAATTGATAGTGCTAATTATATTGTATTAAATTATGTTTGTGGGGAGATTTGAGGGAGCTCATCAAAAGGCAAGATTCCAGCATGAAATGTGAAAATATACGGAACACGAACACCAGTGAGTAATGCCTATATTAATGCTCGCCATCAATTTTAAGGTATTGTTTGTGAAAATAATGACATGGTTTGCAGGTGAAACTGGCTCTGTAAAGCAACCGAGATTTCTGCTTTCAATTTGCTGCCATCTCCGGTGTGAGGCCGCCAAGTCTCCGTGTCAAGTCTAGGAATAGAGAAAAAGCCTGGGTCAAGGTGATTGAGCTGTAGTAGAGATGGATTGTACAATCTCTCCATTGTGGTGAGAGCCGGCTTACGCTCTGCATATGTACATGGAAAAAAAATCTCCCAGCAATTGGCTGACTAAGTGAATATATATTAGAATGCAGTACATAAAAAGGCTAGGAGGTTTTCATTAACCAGAACTGACTGATGCTTAAAAGCCAGGTTCCTCCCACTGCTGGTTTCCTCTTGCCCTCGCCCCAGTCCCGCCAAGGCTTCCGCCTCCTCCCAGTTCTAGGCTTGTTATCTTTTCACACTGGACTTTTCACACTGGGGTCTGTCTCACCCCCACTTCTCCCCCAAATCAAAGATCAAAGGCTGCATTTGTAAAGCAAATAGTTGGAGAGCTACAGCGGGGTTTGATGAAAACCCACTCCAGGCCTCTTGGGAGATATTACCTTCCTCATTATTCCACTGATTGGCCTTATTTCATCCAAGGATTACTGCACATTCTCCTGACGGCTGATGAGCAGCTTCATGAATATACAAAATAATCCGACGGCACTGGGCCAGCACTGATTATTATTGTGGAACTCGGAGGAGCTGCTTCAAATGAGCTGCTGGAGACTGTGGAACTCTTCCTCCCCATTTCCATCTGATTTTTTTAAAAAAAAAACTACAAGGAACCTTATTAGGCTATTTTTCACGTATCTGTAAGAGAAGCACAAAGAGAGAGAGAGAGAGAGAGAGAGAGATTGCATCTAGTTAAAAATGATCAGGGAATTCTGGGTACCAGATGTTTTTTGCTTAATATTGCAAAATGGCTTTTATTAGATTACACTAAGCACTTACTAACTACAGTTAAACTGCTTTGTAGAGAAACCTGATGGGAATGCTGCCCTAAATAGCGGCTTCTTCTCCCCCAACCCCCATGTCTGCTACACATTTGTGCTTCCTCATGCCTGCCTCTTGCACAAGCGTTAAATGTGTGTGTGTGACTGCAAGCACCAAAGAAGGGGAGAAAGGCAATTTAAGGCGAACTAATGAACTAGTGTAATGCCTGCAGTGCTTCCTCTGTGTCACAACAACCCGGGCAAGAGGCTCGAGAAATAGTCAGGGTTCAAGCAAAAGGGTGCATTCTCAATCTTACTCTAACAAAGACAATAGTGATGCAAAGTATTGGTGGAGGCATTCAGAACCAGAGCTAAGTGAAATACTTGTGCTACACTCATATCAATGCCTGGGCTCCTGGATATTGATGTTTTTATTGTTGCTTGTCATATTACTGCCTGTACCGTGTATAGCTATCAATTGTTTCCCTGCCAATCAGCAATATATAGCAAAAATCTACAAAAAAATATTATTCAAAAATAAATATAATGCAAGCCGAATATGGATGGAGCCAGGAAGCTATAACCTTCCATTCGCATACTCACCACTTCAATGCAGACTACATTATTTCCATAAATACTCAAAACATTGATTTCCAGGATGGGCAGATAAAACTAAGTCCATATCCAAGGTCAAAAAACACATATACAGCCAGAGGTGTTTTGAAATGTGTTCCTTAAAAACAAAAAGCTCTATGTCAGGTTGGACTAACACTAGACATTTTGCTTCTTGGTACAGGGCAGCCTGTGAGTCACAGAATACAGGATCATAGAATCACAGAATAATGAAGTCAGAAGGAGCTATAAGGCCATTGAGTCCACCACCCCACTCAATGTAGGAATACAAATCAAAGGATATCTGCCAAAGTGGTTGTCTAAATTGATCTTGGGTGCCTCCAGTTTGCTTTGAAGGCCAAAATCAAAATTTCAGAAGCCCTTTCTTTGCTGGATTTAAAAATAAAGAAAATAACTAAATTTTTGGCAAGCAGCCTTCTGTGCTGTACATTCAGTGGAATATCCATATTAGAGGTAACCATCCAGATGGGGGGTGCCCCTTATGTCTCCCAGGGTGGCTGAGAGAGATGAAACACAAACACTCTGCTCACGCCTGTGTCTGACTTCTGGGACAACATGCTTGTTGTGAATGTATGGGGCTTGTCTTCCAAGACAATTATATTTTACTTATTTTATTTTAGAGGATTTTTACCCCACTTTTCTGGAAAAGACAAGCAATCAGAAACCAAACCCAAAAGAGGAAACTTTATTTCCTAGGAAGACAATTGGCCTCTTCTCACCTCCCTGATAACGTCTGAGGATAGGAGGGAGTATCAAAGGGGGAAAGTTTCATTTCCTTTCAGTCTTCATTTCATTTCATTTCGTTAATAATGGATTTTTAAAAGAATTTTCATCATGAAATGAAACAATTCATAAGGCTATAAATAATAGGGAGCATTCCTTTTTTATTTAATAGAGAGCCCACTGCCCTAAATCAAAGACCCTCCATTTTTCTTTCAAACAAAGAACCCTCTGTATACAAGCAGGAAATCTAATGGCTAGCTGCTGCACCTTAGATAAAGAACATCAGAGAGCTAAGCTCAACAGATGTTTGGTGCAGGGAAGAGGGAAAAATAACCTCCACAGTCCTACTTAATCAGGAAAGGAACACGATCAGTTTAAACTTCAAATCAACTTGCAGGCCCAGGCACAGCCAGCAGGAAAGGGAAGGAAAGACCTCACCTCCTGGCTAGCTGCAGGCAGATCAAGATCAGATATAAGGTAGCTCAACAGCTGAGGTGTGGGAGGAAAAGAAGGAAAACAAATCAATCAGCTTAAAAATAAAACTCCTTTTCTTAAGACGGCTGGATCAACAGGCTTCTCATCACTAGGATGAACTATTTCATTCCTGAAATAAAAAATGATGTTTCATTTCATTTCTTGACAACACACGGTTTGCTGTTTCATTTTGTTTTGTAATGTTTTATAAGCTTACGAAACGATGAAACAGCATATCATTTTTTCATAAGGTTCCCATCCCTACTTAACCCTGGATGAGAACAGGCCAAACATTTCTTAAAATGAAAGATCACAAAAAGAACAATGAACCCAGTAACGATTGACCAATTACATGCCTTCCAACAAAGTTCAGACTCCTCACAGGAATACTTGCAAGGTCAATATAGCATTATTTAATTGAAAACTCCCTATACCCAACTGAACAGAAAGGGAAATTTAAAAAGTAGATCCACAAAATATCAGAAGCTTATTGATAAAATGATACTCCAGAACACTAAAAGATAAAAAACAAATCTTAACATGACCTGGACAGACTATTTAAAGAAGCTTCTAATTTACTCCCACACCGCTGAATTAACATCTACCTAAAAACATTGAGATCAGTAAAAATATTCTGAAGCTCCTCAAGAAAAATGTGGGAAAATGGTAAACTCTCTTAATGGCCTACGGCAAAGGAAATGGAGAAGTTATCATCAAAAGAAGAATATTCCATGTGCACTCTTTTTCATTACTGTTGTTTAACATCTCACTCATCCCCTTGACAATAATTTTAAATAAAACTGGATTGGGCTACCATATTACAGAACAAGCAGGAAAAATCATACACAGTAGCACCACTGTATCAGCTGATTCGCCATCATCAGAGTCAGTTATTTGCAGGTAGCGAGCAGCGGTATGAGGAGCAGGGATATACAAGTGAAATGTTCAAGCAACTTACTTTTGATGCAAATATGTTCACTGGGTTCAAGATGTCTGTCCGATGTCTGTCCAACAACAAAATCTTTGAAAGAAAGTCTAAAGAAAGAAACACATTGGCGGCGGCGGCGGAAGAGGCACTGCACCACCTGCCAAGAACATTGGTGGTGGAGGCAGAAGAGGTGTCATGCCGCCTGCCTAGAACATTGGTGGTGACAGCAGAAAAAGTGATGTGCTACCTGCCCAGAACATTGGGGGTGGCAATAGAAGAGGTGCCCACATGGCCCGCAGGCCTCCACAGGTCCATGCGGGTGCCTCTTCTGCCACCGCCACCGATGTTGCCAATGGGTGCCTATGGGCCACATGGGCAATTTTTCTGCTGCCACTGCCAGCACAAAGGAGGAAAGATGAGGAAATATGATGTCACAGCAGCTTCCTCATTGCAGGTTAACCCCGCATGAGCCCAGATAAAGGTAAAGGAATTGGCTTCGCGTGTATCAGAGGGTTACAAGCACCACCTGGACCCATCCCGAAATACTAATCTTTGTTGTTATAATTTTGATTGACTATGCCTGCCATCTTTGTGTCATTGTTGTGGTCATCATCACCACCACAGCCACACATTTTGATGAAAATTTGAAACAAATTGAACTGGTAATTTAAGATAAACACAAAAACACAAAAAGGTCTATAGGTTGGGGCTTGCCTGCATCATCACATCCCTGGAGCCCTTTGAGCATTGCTCACTTCCAGGCTTAAAACCTGAATTAGGGGTGCTGTCTGCAGGTCAAATGAGTTGCAATCCTTGATATGTCTCTAGAAAACATCTGTACCAAAATGATGGTGATAATGACAATTTCCCTGAATCTCTCAACATGGATTTTTATGTCTCTTTCCCGTGTTCCCTCCAAGAAAAATGGGAGTGGGACAGACTGAGAACAGTTCTGACAGAGAATATAGCTCCCCTATGAACACAGGACACAACAAAGCTTGTTTGGTGTTGATACTGTTCTTTTGCCATGCAAAAACACATTTATGCTTCCAAGTTTTAGGACTAGAAATGGCATGATGGAAATGACATGATGTTGGGACTGAGTGACTTTGGGGGGGGTCCATTTTGGGTTATTCATACTGGGGGGGGCACTGCTAGTATTTGATACAAGTTTTTCAGATGGCCACGTCTGACATTCTAGATACGAGCTTCTTTAAACAATAATGGTTTATAATGATTTATTGATCTCATATTTATATCTGTTTTATACTGATAGGTTAATAATATATTTTTAGGTATATGTGAATCACCTTGAGAATTCTTCTGCAATGAGATGTGACACAAAACTTTAATGAATAAAGGAATTAACAACAAAGCAAAGGACAAAACAGCAAGACAAAGCAAAAATGACAATGAAATAGATAAAATATATGCATTAAATAAAATTCTTACCCATGTTGGCATTGTTACTTGGCAGATGGACATCACAGGGTATTTTATATACCTTTAGTTCTCTATTTGTGTATGAGGTTTGAGAGCTCTGACCAGGTTAAAGGGTAAGGCACAGTCCCCAAGGACGGCCTTTTAAAAAAAAATGAAAAGAATAAAAAGAAAAAAGAAAAGAAAGCCAATGTCTTCATGAATGAATCAGTGCTCCATTTTAAACGAGCCTTCTCCACCGAGTTTAGCCCAGCACAGTAATTTAATGAATCTACATTTCATGACTGAAGTGATAAGGATGAAACATTTTAAAATAACCAAAAGGTAGATACACCAGAAAAGTCTGATGAAACATTAAATGAATGTAGTGTAACACATTATCTTTGCTTCTGCACATCCAAAAAGCGCAATGAAGTAAAACATTGCATTAAGCCGAGAATAAAGCTAAAAATTAAATTGGCTCAGAAAGATCCAATGTAGTGGTTTATGCAGTAAGAACACAGTAAATTTGGTCATTTAATATCATTCTCTTTACCTCCAATGTGCACACTTGAAGGGGGCGGGGGAAGCTTCCTTTCAAAGCTCATAAAAGCAAGGGAAGTTGGGGAGAGCCCAGAAATGGGCTTTATGGGTCCTGCTCATTTAATGTGTTTTTAAAATTGACAACATTCCCTATGACTTTATGTGGAGAATAATTATTCTTACTGACCATCTTTTAGGTGCTGCAAATTCTTAACACATGAAATATAATCAGGCCCGTTGGAGATGGAAACAAGACCTATTAAATAAGACATATTCAAAAATATAACCCTGTGCCTCCAAATCAATAAATAAAGACAAGTATTTCATACACTAATGCATATATCTATGACCATTATAAATTAGTTGCTTGCCAGAAAATACACTTCTTAGCACAAGTGCCATTATTTCAAGTTGTCTGTTTAATGCACACTTAGTATATTTTCCTCATGCAAAGCTGCACTGCATAATTAGACAACATCCATTCTTAAAAAGGAAAGTAGACGTCAAAAATGAAATACATAAAGCACGACATTTTACAAATTTGCATCTCCAAAAGTTATGTGCGGTTTCTGATGGAGAAAAAAATATTGTGCAAGATCACTATATTATAATGGTCCCAGTTTCATCTTAGCCTGCTTCATCTGCTAGGCTGGCAGTAATGTAAGTTATAATGCTCTCATTCTCATTCAACTTCTGTGGATGGGTGTTTTCTAGAGTCGTTCTATTAAGTGGGCGACTGGATAGGTGTCTTAATAAGCTTGTTGAATGATGGCAGCTAAAAGTCAGATAAATGGCTTGATGGCTAGCTGGTTTTGTCGGCAGCCATTTACTCTCCTACCGGGACAGCTTGAATATTTCTGTTTATGCCCAGAGTGCTGGATAGAGATGTATGAAACTGCTGGATAGCTCAATGGCTTAGGCCTCCCGTTGCAGAGCCAGAGGATGGGAGTATTTTTACCCCGCCTTTCTCCTTGGAAAAGGACCCAAGGCGGCTTACAGTAATGAGGGATTCCTATAAAAGACACATAAAGCCAGTCCATCATCCAGGGAAAGCTTGCCTGAAGAGAAAGGTCTTTGCTTGATTCCGGAAAGACAATAGAGATGAGACAGTCCTGGCCTCTAGTGGGAGGGAGTTCCAGAGTCCCCTTTCATGGGTTCCCACGAAGACGTACAGTCTCGACAAGATCCCTTCCTCCTCTGCAGATGTCTCTTGTGGTGCTTTTAACTCTTTAAAAGCTGTGATGAGGCACTTTTCAAATTATTCTTTCACTTTCAAAAGGTACACTTTGCAGCGAAAGAGATACGGAATGAGCCAGTTTTATAAATGAATGATCATAGATAAGATCTCTTTGAAGACGACTATATATAGGGGCAGAGCAACCTTCAGGGTGGGCAAACTCACTTCAGTACATGTAGATTGGTAAAGTTGCATCTCAACCAGCTCAAATGTCAAAGCAAAAGCCAAAAGTTCTCAACGCGAGTATATGTTTGTTTTTACTCTAGAGTTCTACACCTTCTTTGGGTACACCCTACATGTCAGACTGGATGCCACACAAACCATTTGCGGACAGCTCTATAGTGTTGGGTTATTGTAGATTTCAGATGAGAAATAACATGGGAAGAAGATGGGGGGGGGACCCTGCAGCATGAAGCAATGGAGTAAAAAAAATGGCTATACATTGTCTATGAACAAATTACAAAAAAATAAATGCAGCATTTGTGTGAATCAAGACTGTTGGTGTCAAGAACCAATGTGGGCCCTTTCTCGGCAGCTTGACAAAGGGGTAAAATTAAAAATAAAACACACTGAGCTATATACTGTTGCTGGTACCTTTCTTGCCTGCATGTTTTGATTTGGCCTTTTGATAACCTTTATACCCTTTGAACTGCAGAGCTGGAAGGGATCCAATGGATCATCGTGTCTGGCCCGTGTCAATGATCTAATCAGCAATAGGCCCCCTTCACATGCATGGGCTCTTCGTGGAGCCAAACAAAAGAGCTGTATCTTAGTTCTGGGTGTGCCATTGGACCCTGATCTGACCTGCCACATGATTTTTTTTAAAAAATTGTTCCTGGCATCTGGTGCTGGACAAAGCCCACAGGCACAATTTACTTTGACAAAATGTATCTTTTTAAAATCATGTTCCAAATGGATTTAGAATAAGCCAGCCCCCTCATGGATTTTAAAAACCCTGCTTTCTAAAAAAAAGAAAGAAAGAAAATAAAAAAAATGTGTGTGTAGCTGTTCGTTGTGTAGGTGGATGCTTTTAAATCAATTTCAACCAAGCATGCTCAACCCAATCACCACCATCATCACCACCAGGAGTATTATGATGTGTAGGTAAGCCCTGAGTCTAAAAAAACAAAACAAAAACAAAACCAACCAAAAAAAACCTCTGCCAGAATGACCCAGTCATTGCTTCCTTTTCCACATACAGGGGGAAAGGAAACCTCCTTCATGGATAGTTATAGAAAAATTGCTGACAAGAGGCCAAGAATGCAGACAGATGATCAGGTCTTCTTGAGGCTGGCCCTCTCTACTATTTCTGCAGCAAAGTCTGGAATTTTTACACCTCCGGTCTTGGGACCAGAAGGCTGTCATTTACCTCATGATTGCCCCCACTCACCCTCACATTGCTTGCTTGATGGGTAAAAAGTCTCTTTAGCGATGGGGATGGGGCCTCCCAAGGTCTCAAAATACTATTCATTTGATGAGACAATGGCCCTCATTACTGCCTCTCTCATATTTTGGACTTTGTGCTTTTTTTTTTGCCTAGAAGCTTGCTTGTATATCTCAGCAGCTTTTGTGGAGAACACGATGTCTCAGAGGCTGAACAAGCTTGGACAGTATGCCAGAAGCCTTTGTGCTTGTGCTTGTTAATCACAAGGTGCCACTGAGGTATATAAACTGGCCAGCCCGCCAGCAGCCGACATATCAGCCAGACATAGAGAAATGAGTTAGCAGCAGGCAGAAGCAGATTGCAGAGCTGCGTCCCAGTGGTGTCAGGGGCAAGTCCTGAGCCACCCTCATCAATTAGTTCAAATCAAATCAGACACACTGCCATTCAGCTTAGCTGAGTCTTGCAATATCAACTTTCTGTTCTTCACTGCTGCTTGTGCATGCTCTCTTTCTCTCCCGCTATCCCTTTTTCTGGCACATCCCTTTGTCAAACCATTGCATAAGTTCCTTTTCTGGTGTTGCAGCCCTTCATGAATTACACTGTATACTTGCATTTTTGCATTGAACATAGGGATGCAGGCTCCACTGAAGACAGTAAAATATCCTTCTGTGTTAACAGTAAAATTCTGCATTGTGTATTAGAACAAGAAAGGACATTTCTTCAAGTATCCATTGTCTCAAAATCAACATTACCGCATTTGAGTTATAATCCTAAATCAGGAATCTTGGCTAAATAAACCGCGATGATGACAAACTGTGGGCTAGTGTAAACATCCCATGTTTTCCCATTACTATTGTCCCTTCATGCTGACAGGCAAACAAACTAGGAAGGAACAGCTCCACCACCACCACCGCCCCATTTGTAACAGGTGGGATATCCAGTGTTCCAGTTTGCACTGGTTTATTTACCAAGCTAGTAATTATGATCACACATTGTTAAAGTAATTCAGCACAAGACAAGGCCTGAGTGAATACAGATTGTATTCTCATTTCCAGATATTGAATATATGACTTCAGAGTATCTAGGATCGGCTTCTCTGGCCTGAATCTTCTGTATGTTTCCAGCTACAACCCTTAGCAGTTGCAACCAGCATAGACAATGGTGGGAATTTCAGTCCAAACTATCTGAAGGGCAACCACTGGGAAAAGCTAGAACAAATGTTGAGCTCCATGTTTGTAAAAATTGTACTGTGTAAGACTTTCCAACAGCCAGGGAAGAAAGCTGGGTATTCTACAAAGCATAGTTCACAAGCAGTTAACATAACGATAACTTTAAAATATATTCCGTTTACTAATTGCTGGAAGCAGAGCTTAGTTGTCTCATGGACGGTTCACAGATAGCTGCTATTAACACTTGGCCATTATTTTAACATGCAAAACCGATATCATCAATCAATGTCAGGGATCATTCTCTCATCATACCAGCTAATTAGTTAGGGCACTTTTACACGACCCCTAAGATCCGCTGGCCACTTAAATTCGGACCAGAGATCTTAGGGGTTTGTCGCTCTTCCTGTGTCCCCACCCCTCCGCACTTCCTTGCTCCTGTCTGGGTCAGGGGAGGGAGAAAAGAAAGAAAGAAAGAACGTGGCTCACCTCCGTTCTGCCTCTCGCTCTTGCCGCGGCAACATTCCAGTCTCTTAAGTAGCTCTTAAAGGGGCGGGAGCCAAAAAAACAACAAACAGAAGCGAGGAGAGCCCCGCACTCACTATTGTTACACCGCATCAAGGAATTTCCACCTCCAGAGAGCAGGTACTTGAAAGGTGCGCTGGGACGCGCTAAAGTGGGTGTGGTTGCACTTAATTTCCTGTACACTCCAGAGCTGGTGGGGAAACATTTTTAAGCTCCGGAGCTGGGAGCCATTTGCCCCGGAGTTTAGGGGTCATGTATAAACGCCCTTAATAACATGAGACAAGCTGAGAAATAACCATGAAGCTATAAGGTATTTTGCTGCCACAGCTGTTTATGGGTGAAGTGCATTTATAGTTAATGGTAGGTGTGTTGTACACTTGCTTCTAAGAATCATCTCAGAAGTTCTGACTGAGATGATAACCACACGCATTGCTCTATATGCATTAATAATGTCACTTTCAAATAACCCACAGACAATTCTCATATGGCCAAGTTCACACTCCCTAGAGTTCAGTTCAGGATGCAGATTAGATGCAAGATTCCTAAATCACTTGTTCCCAAGACAAAACAACATTACAACCCTATCATGATGTGGGGGACTAGAAAAATAAACCCTATGAGGAAAGACGTTTAGCCTTGGTAAAAGAAGACTGAAGGGAGCTGTCTTGAAATACTTAAATTAAAACCAATGTGCTGCTTAAATATCCACGGTCCTTTGTCATTGGCAATCAAAGCTTAGAATTCTGGGAGTTGTGGTCCAAAACGTCAGGAGGGCCGAAGTTTGGACACACCTGACTTAAGATAATCATACAGAGGAGGGGCAGGATCCGTTCTTGATCATCTCAGACTGCAGGACACATTATAATGGGCACCAGCTCCAGGAAGCCAGATTTATGATTAATATCAGGAAAAACCTTCTAACTGTTAGAGCAGTATGCCAATGAAACCAATTATCTTGGGAGGTGTTGAGTATTTCTGCACTGAAGGCATTCAAGGGAAAGTTGAGTAACCACCTGTCAGATTCTTGCATTGATCAGGGGGTTGGACTCAATGGCCTTAGGTAGGCCCTTTTCAATTTTGCGATTCTTGGATTCTTCACTAACTAGAATGACATTACTGGCAGCTGACATGTGCAGCAGTTTGCATTTTAATATTGACTGAATGGAGTCTTGATACTATCCTTTTTTTAAAAAAGTGTAAGTGAGTAAAGGAAGAGCAAGGGGTGTAGTTACAAAGCCTAATTCTAGAGGTGTTGGGAGATGGCTAAGTACTGACAAACCATGATAAAGACTGAAAGAACTGGGCATGTTTAGCCTAGAGAAAAGAAAACTAAGGGCTAATATGGTAGTACTTTTTCAAATATTTGAAGGGATGTCATATAGAGGAGAGACAGAATCTATTCTCAATCATTCCCGAGTTCAGGAAACACAACAATGGGCCCAAGTTAAGAGAAACCAGCTTTCAGCTGAATAACAGGAAAAACTTCCTAAGTGTAAGAGCAGTATGGCAATGGAATCAATTACCTCAAAGGTGGTAAGTGCTCCAACACTGGAGGCATTCAAGAGAAATTTGGACTATCTGGCAGGTAACATTAGATTTGTGTTCCTGCATGGAGCAGGAGGTTGGGTTTGATGGTCTTATAGGCTTCTTCCAACGTTACTATTCTAAGAGGAGCCTCCTGGCGCAGTGGTTAAATGACTGTACTGCAGCTAAAATTGTGCTCACAGCCTGGGGTTCAATCCCAGGTAGCCTGCTCATGGTTGACTCAACCTTCCATCCTTCTGAGGTCAGTAAAATGAATACCCAGCTTGCTGGGGAGGGGCAATGTGTAGCCCGCATAATTAAATTGTAAACTGCCCAGAGAGTGGTTGAAGTGCTACGGAGCGGTATATAAGCAGAACACTTTGCTTTTATATGATTCTATGTATCTATGATAAAAATAAAAATTTAAATATATTAGAAATATTTATTGTAGTTTCAGGGTTGGCCATTTTTAAAGGTGAAATAAAAAAATAACTGACTACTTTTGGAAATGGAACAGTAATTAATTGCATCCATAAGGTAACTTTCCAAGCTCTGTAGAAATGTATACAGAGCTGAATTGAGCATCTACTACACCAACTTTCCCTCCTGTATGCAACAAATGTTTTTTGCCTCCAGCCCTAGGATGCTGACAGTACTGGAGGCATTGTTGCTTTCTGTTTTTACTAACAAGTTGACATAACTTAACACTGTTTGTCTCGTCACTAGATTATTACTTTAAATTAAAAGGTTATTCACAGGGAGTCACTGAATATTTTACATTATGGGTTACAGGAGCAACTCTAGCAGAGACACCTGTGTCAAGATGAGACTATATACATAATGTCACTGGGCTGTCAAAATACAAGCTGCCTGCTCTACCTTTCTTTAATACATGCCACTTGTTGCACTCTCTCTCTCTCTCTCTCTCTCTCTCTCTCTCTCTCTCTCTCTCTCTCTCTCTC
>JAHTLZ010000204.1:62405420-62415722 GCA_023846285.1 Phrynocephalus versicolor | reverse complement strand
CTCTCTCTCTCTCTCTCTCTCTCTCTCTCTCTCTCTCTCTCTCTCTCACTCCTCCCTTTAATATGCCTTCCCTCTGGTAGAGTTGCTGGGGTCAGTGGCTAGGGATCTCATGGTGGTCATGTGGCCTGAAACATGCAGCTTGTTGACAGGGGGGGAAAGTCAGATCTTAAGTACAATATTTGACCCAATTTGCTGCATGTCCTGGGGGCTTTACCTAAGCTTTGATCTTGTCTCTAAATACAGATTCCATTCAATAGCTATATGTTCTCATCAAGGTGTATGTCAGTGGTGTCCAAACTTTGACCCTCCAGATGTTTTGGACCACAACTCCCACAGTCCTTTGTCATTGGCAATACACACTTGGAATTCTGGGAGTTGTGGTCCAAAACATCTAGAGTGCCAGAGTTTGGACATTTTTGGTGTATGTGAAGATTCTCACTCATCCAGGTGAGTTTATCTGGAAGTTGAGTCATGGCAACTGGACTTCTTTATGGGTTTCAGCACCTTAGGCCATTTTTCATCTAAGACCCATTGTCTACCTAATGAGCCTATTTAGGCTATTGTTCATCTTATGAGCCTATTTCAGACCAGGTTGACATGAGGTCAAAGTGAGCTATAAAATAGAGGACTCGCAACTATCTTTACTCAGACTGACGAAGGTGTTTGGATGAGCTGTGAAATATTTTAGTCTCTCGATAAAAGAGTTCCAGTTGCCATGACTCAGCTTCCAGATTATCAAGGTGTACTTGGAGAATTGGCTAGTTAATCTGCAGGTAAATTGCTTACCTAGGAGTTTATGTGCTGAAGTTGCTGGAGAATGCCTTTAGGAAATGTTGGAGGAAACGAAAGCAGAATTGCTCTTTGGTTGAATGGAAGATGAGAGAAATGTGATAAATCTGGCATAGTATGACTTATCCTTAAGTGTATGTGATGCAGTTCTAATGGGATGCATCCATAGTGGATTTGGCAGAACCTGCAAAGCTACAGGTAGTGCCTTTGAGGCAATGCAAGGTTGCTCTGCCTCTCCCACCTCTATGTTTCCCAGGCAAGCCCTTCTCCCCTGTGAATGCACATTGGATAAGAAGAGGTCCTACATAAGAGCACAGTGCTCTTCCATTTGAGTTAGGACACAGGGCCAATGAGGTTCTCTCCTTATGTACATTTATATAGATGCAAAGATGCCCTGAGCACATCCGATCTTGCCTGATCTCAGAAGCTAAGTAGGGTCGGCCCTGACTAGTACTTGGAAGGGAGACCACCAGGGAATACCAGGTGCTGTGGGTGCCTGGAGTAGGAACTGGCAAGCCACTCCAGTATTCCTGCCAAAAAAAAAACTCCAAGGACATGGGGACACAAAAAGTCGGTCACAACTGTGTGACACAACAACAAAACTTTATGGCAGTCAAGTGCAGCTGATGTACAGTAGGGAGCATCCTATGGAGCTGTTGCGACAGGAGTGTTATGTGATCCCTGTGACCACCCATCTGCAGTTAAAAATATAGCTACAGCTTTTCGGATCTGTCAAAGTTTCCAAAGACAGTCCAAAATCAAGCCATTACAATTCCAATGGGGTATAATATACTGTGTCTCTGTGACCAAGTTAGATGTCCCCACAAGAACGGGCACGGGCACAGTTTTAACTAGTTTTATTTGTGTTAAATAATGTGCTTCTGACTACTGTCAACTTTTCATAGGACAACTGGCCATGTAATTAACTAGAGATGACTAGGTGCTGGGCAAACTTATGTTCCAAGCCTTAGTTAGTTTGACAATGTGAAAGTGAAGCACATAAATTATATCTATCCCAGTCCAATTCACATTATTATATCTGGAGCTTTCCCCCCTTTGTATTGACTTTTTATATCACTTTGATGGAATGTTCCAAGTTTCATGTATCCAGGTCTTATTTTATGAGCCTTCAGTAACAACTCTTTTGGAAGTTCCAAGGTGATATCATAAAGTGAAATATGAGCCTTTCGTGTGGCACCTAAGAAACAGTTCTTACAATATGAAGGGGACTAGGTAAAAGCTGGAACAGAATGGAACAGAACGGGGACTTCTTAATAAAAACTGTTGCCAAAGGCAGTGGGATGTGCTGGGCAAAGATCTAAAAATATTTTAAATCTCCAAACCAATGAATATTGATCTTTTATTAACTATATATTGTCCCAAATCCTGCCAGATTGGAACAGAATGGCCCAGAACTGCTGCTTCCAAGTAGGATAACTCGTCTGAATTCACAATTCATACATGGCTAGATGAGATGGATTGAGCAAGCTACAAATCATCTACAGAAACAACATCCTAGTATCTCCCAAACAAACAAACAGTTCAGAATGATGACTTCTGTATAGATCAGCCCAACTAAACTCATCCCAGACCCATCCAGGTAGAGGGATGCAGTTACATGACTGCTAACTTTGGCAGTACAGGACAACTACTAGAAGGCCTAGCCAGCACAGGTAGTGCACAGATTTTCTGGAAGCTTTAGGCCAGCACCACTAAACATCACATAGCTGGTAGCAGGAAGCCAGGGGAGTTGTGTAGCCTTATGTTAAGATGATGGTTTCTTCCACTGAAGAAATAGATTTGAAAATGGTAAAAAATGGATCTATGTTGAGCTACTCTTGTTGGATGGGCATAGGTGTCTCAAAAGATGAGATCACATGGTAGGCCATCACTTCCTTCCTTAGCCTAACAGTTTTGAAATTGGAACCACCATCCTTAGTCAACAATTGCACTATGAGATTTGTAGTCCATCCAGAGTGGGAGTGGCAGGATAATTTTGAAACAACTAGAGCAATACTCACCCAGGGCCAATGGCATAGGTGAAGGAACACTCTAAATCTCACTGTTACTTTTAGAACTATTGCATTAACAAACTGATACTGCTAATTCAACAAATTAGGTTTCACCTTATGCAACATGAGCAGCAACAATGTGTTACTCCAGTTTTTAATATTTAACACTCATAAATTAATCTTTAAATATAATGTGCCAGTTGTCTTTCCCCCCATTCTTGCCAGCAACTAATTGAGAAGTCAAGAATTTTTCTCCAGATTTTCTGAGTCTCAATCTGCACTCCTAAAACCCACTCTCCTTATCTTGTTTTAACATTTAGGTCAGATTGGAAGTGACAAGAGAATTTCCAGTCTTCCTTCCTGCTGCTGCCTCAAGCCTTAAGAGTTTGGCTGCCCTCGAGTCAAGGTTTGTTATCTGTCATTAACCTTAGATGGACATGTTCTTCAGTCCTCTGAAATAGTGAGAGCTGCCTTGTAATCTGTCCTTTATTCATTTCCTTGCCTTAGTAAATACTCTGAAATGCACCAATAGATAGAGATGGAGTGTTTCATAAAATGGTTTATTAGACTTTGACCAGTGAATTCTAATGCAGATGGTGTGAAGGTACCCTTCAGATCCTGTTACTTTTTGCTCTCTGATCATCAGAATATGGTGAAAATATTATATCCACTCCTGCATTTGCTCTGGGTCCTTTGATTGTCATCCAAATCAGTTTTCACATTACACTACCCAATCTCTTCCAGTTGTAGAGTGACTTGTATGCTGTTCTCACCACCAACATGTGGTGAAATTCTGTGTAGTAATAGTACTGACTTGAGTGTATTGTGAAGAGTGTGGTTCGCCATTCCAGGGAGCAAAGGAAGTGTTTTGAACCCTAACAATTCTGAAACAAAATGTTAATGAGACCCCCTTCATAGAGCCTCATGTCGGTGTGGGTGAATGTGAATTTTGTAGCTCAATCTAATTTGTTGCTAAAGTATTTACAACTGGGTGAGGGTGATAATTATACAGGGATAGTCATGATATGTCTACAGCAATATTTTCCAAACTTTTTGAGCCCCCTTTTTATAATAGCCAAATAACCTGTGACCCTCTATCATGTTTGCATTAAAAAGGATTTTTAATGAGGCTTAGGTCCTTGGCTTCCTCTATGAACATTCCCAAACAGAATTCTTTTTTAATATTGCAGCATAGCTATATTGAAATAAATAAATGTGGAAAACCTTTTAAACTGCTGCCTTACTAATTTTAGATGTGGGTTGCTCTACTTAAACATTTGTTTACATTTTTTTCTTTGAAAAATGGTTCTCCCAGGGCACTTTGCTCTGGGAGGTTTTGAAACACCTGTGCCATGCTTCCAGACCTCTGTGGGTTGCATGCGGCACGGAGTGAGGAGGTGCTCTTTTTCGCATGTGTTGTGATTGAGGGTGGGGTTCTTTACATGGCATGCTTTATTTTTTTTAAAAAAAATATATGCTCTTTGGAATTCTTGGGTCTTTTCAATTTATATCTGCTTTTTTGCATGTGAGTAGAGGTGGGCATGAAACAGAAAACCGACGGTTCAGTTCGTTTTATTTCAGGCCCTACTCATTTTGTTTCATTTTGTATGAATTTTTAAAACAAAAATGTGTACAAAACCGAACCAAAACAAACTGGTTTGGCTTACCTGGCTGGAGAACGCCACCACGTCTGGGGGACTGCCGCCACTGCCAAGGGATTGCCGCCACCATTAAATTTTTTTTATTATTATTTTTAAAATTCCAGTGCCGACCACATGGTCCCAGGGGCAGGTTGGCACTTTTTTACATTTATTTATTTATTTATTTATTTATTTATTTATTTATTTATTATTGTATTTATAACCCGCTTATCTTTCATACGAAACTCTAAGCGGCTTACACGGGCGAGCAAGCGCCAATAAACAGAAAACAATAATTATATAATACACAACAAAATAATTAAACAATTAAAACCCGATGCATCCAAAAAGAAACCAGAAGTACAATAACTATCAACCAAGCGCACACAAAACATGGTACACATAGGAATGATCGCCTGGGCATTAAAGATGGCGGGACACCAGGCATGACCAAACTTCGGTCCTCCTGATGTTTTGGACTACAACTTCCAGAATTCCAAGCCTGTATTTCAAATGACAAAGGACTGTGGGAGTTGTGGTCCAAAACATCTGGAGGGCCGAAGTTTGGACATGCCTGCCTTACATAGACCACTTTTTAGAAACATATCATTAGGTATAATTTGGAATCCACATACTCATCAATGACTCTGCATTTTCCATACAGAGACTGTGGTTAATCAATATCTCATGACTAGAACATCTGGGCAAATGTGTAGATGTCCATATTTCTCTTACCTTCACTATTATGTATCACTACAGCGGATGAAAAGTGAAAGCTTGGACACTCTAACGCCATTCTGGAATTTTAGCTGCTCTTACTAAACATCTTTCCCACTGATGAGGATGAAATGCATTGCCAAACAATGACACACACAAACAATAAAGGAAGAAAACTGCCACACAATCTGTGCCTCTCTGGTCTTGTTTTTTTTAAAAAAAACAGGCCTTGACATAGCAAAATAATGGTGCAGAAAGAATATAAGTCCCACTTCTGAACCACTTTTGAATTAGAAAAAAAAAGTAATTTCAAGTCACACCACAGACACTCCAATGCAAAGACAGAAAAACCTGGGAAAGGGAGGCAGTGGTCACCTGGAGCAAAAGAGACAAGCAGGTGTTAAATAATATCTGTGTTAGCAGCAACTTTGTCCCTAGTCTTTTTAAATGGTAAGGAATGTTATTCATTTTTAAAGACCTTTTCCAATGATAGCCAAGGTAGCTCAGTGATGGAAAGCATCATAAAATCCTGGAAGACTCCAAAAAGAAGAGTCAGAAGAGCAAGTATAAAATGAGTGAATAGACAGGATACTTTGATGTTAACATAATCAAATTCAAATAAACAGAAATTCACCCGTTTTTTCACTCTCAAAAGTAATCTTGCACTTTTGGAGGCCATTTATCTGTAAGGTTTCGGGTTTCCAAACTCTTCAGGCACTGTGCAGAGAATTCCAGCCAGCAGGCACTTAACCTGCAGGAATGCTGGCCAGCCCCTGACCATATATATTATATGTATATACAAAGGAAGAAGAATAGCTAGCTATGTATATCAGAGTGACACATGATTTGAAAAAAATCAAGCAAGCATTTCTCATTACATTTATTAAATTACATTACGGCTGGTATTCTTTTATCTACTTAAGGGGGAGGGGAAAATCTTGGTAACTGTAAAGCATCACTTAAGCTAAAGTGCTGATGACTTAAAGTGCCATGTTGCAGCACATAATCCATGTCAGAATGACCTCTGAAAAGGAAAGTTTGAAATACAGGGAATTGGCCGATACCACAAGTCCAAAATATAGCATGAACAAATCCATCTATCAATCTCCCTCTCTTCGATTCCTGAATTCGTCCTGCTCCATTGATGGCAAAAACTTGCAAGGTGCCTCATGGTGCAGTGGTTAAATGCCTGTACTGCAAGTAAAACTGTGCTCACAACCTGGGGTTCAATCCCAGGTAGCAGGCTCAAGGTTGACTCAGCCTTCCATCCATCTGAGATCGGGAAAATGAGGACCCAGCTTGCTGGGGGGGGGGGCAATGTGTAGCCTGCCTACTGTAATTAAAAATTGTAAATTGCCCAGAGACTACTTGAAGTGGTATGGGGCAGTATATAAGCAGAACACTTTGTTTTTTGCATTTTTGCAAGCAGAGCTATGCAATTGGATTGTGGTCCTGTACATTTATGTAAAGTACTTATGGTTTTAGATTTATTTATTAAGCATTTTTATGTCCAGTCTTTCATCATTCATCATGGTAAAGAAGCAACAGTCTGAAGAGGGAGAGACTGATTTTCCTGTGTAGACTCTTCATATCAGTTGGGACACATAAAATGTAGGGGTCAGGCTCATTGTTTCTCCTCTTTAGAGTTTCACACAATGAAAGCAACAACAAATTGTGGTCCACCTGATATCGTTGTGCATGTGGAGAGCACAGCTTCTCAGAATCAATACCTGTAAATAGGTCTGATATTCTATGCTCTTCAATCCCACTGTAAAAGTATAAGATCCATTGTACTAGTCTTTGACTTGGTATAAACGTCATATCCAAGGGAATTTTGCTGTATGGAGAGTTGTGCAAGCAGTTACACAAACGGTTGCATCAAGTCTTGCACAGCTACTTGCATAAATGTGATTCCACACAACTGTGCTGGCAGGGGCCTGCACTCCACTTGCACTAAAACTTAAGAACCAAAAGGGGATGATAAAAAAAAAAAATCCAGCCCAACATAAGTTGGGGAAGAAATACTGCTGTAATGTCCTTCTTGTAATATAAATTATTTGCAAGTTGTTTGGCCTTGACTGAGCAATTAAGAGGCATTAACTTTACAAAAGAGCTGCTTCTTGATTGTTAATAAGGACTGATAAAGGCACCTGTGTTTTGTGACAACAGGGACTGTCACGATGCATATCTGCATTTCCAGCATTACCATATCTGCATTCCCAGCATTACCCAGCATTACCTGGCCAGTTTGATGGCACCGGCGGTGCCCGGGAGGGCTGGGGGGAGATTTTAAAAGCCTGCTCTTCCCCCACCCCATCAGGTGGGAGGAGAGAGTGGGCTTTTAAAATCTTCTCCCCTCCCGAAGCTAGCACCAAGCGGCTACTGGGCGCTGGCTCCAGGAGGGGGGAAGTGGGGGAGAGAGCATGGGCGGGGAAGATCCCTTTCAGACCCCCCCTTCACCCCTCTACATGCAGAGGGGAGAAGGGGGGACTCAGCTTCCCCGCGAGGCTCAGCTGATCCCGGTGTGTGTGGTGGGGGGGTCATCCCCAGTCGCTTGCCACCCACCTGGCAGCGGCATCTCCTGCAGGTGCTGCTGCTGCTGCTGCATGACAGGCCGTCTGTTGCTGCTTTTCCCGGCCGGCCGGCCGGGGTGGCTCAGCGGGTCAGTCGATGTGGTGGGGCTCCACCCCATAGGCACACTGGCTGGCTGGCTGGCTGGAGCCTGGTGGGTCGTGGAAGAGCGAGCGAGGGGGGCACAGCGTTTCCACCCCATGCCACATCTGCCGCCCCAGGGGAGGCTCCTTGGAGGCGCTCCGCCTCCACTACTGTGAACAGCGAGGAGTCCGCCCCGCACACCTGAATGCCAGCCCTCCGGGGAAGCACCCCCTTTGGAGCACAAGACGGTCATGGCGGGGGGTTGCTGGACTTTGTAGTCCCTGGAGGAGAACATTTTTGGGGAGAAGCCGGAAGACTAGACCAGGAAGGCCAGCACCAGGTAGGTCATTCATCACACAACCATTAACGAAACAAACAGAACCGAAGAAAATATTCTTGGTTCTGTTCGGTTCGAGCCTGCCCCATCGCAATGGTTGTTATTCGTTCTGTTACGTAACGGAATGAATAATGGATAACGGTAACAAAATAATGGTCATTTCGTGTCCATCTCTAGTTGAAGGTGATCCTTAAATTTCTTGGTGATATTTAATTTAATGTTTCTTTGTTACTGTCCTTTTCCCTTCCCTTCAATTCATTATAATATCCATCCACTGAAGAAAGTGGCAAACCACTTCTGAATACACCTAAAAAGCCCTAGGAGGGTCACAATAAATTGGAATCGATGTGATGACACAAAATTCACTATTGTGGGTGTGGAATTAGCTTTCTTAATTATTTATTTCCTAACATTCTAACAAAGACTTAGTAAGGTGTCATGGGTAGCGTGATGGACTACAACTCAGGAGGCCTGAGTTCACCTGAATTCCCTTTCGGTGGAAGCTTATTGGGAGATCAGAATTGGTAAAGCTACTCTTTAAATATCCCACTCTGCTTGATGAAGTTGTTTGGATGAGCAGCGAAACGTTTCTATCTCTCAAAAAAGAAGTCCAGTAGCCATGACTCAGCTTCCAGATAAACTCACCTGGGTGACTGAGAATCTTCACAGACATTCTGCTTGAAAATATTACAGGAGTCCTTAGAAGTCAGTTCCGATTTGACAACTCATAACAACAATATCCATTCTTAAAACAACTGTTTCACCCTGTGAGCTATGTGTTGTGATCATCATCAAGTACTGCTACAACTACAGTAATATTATTTTACCAACCCATGTGCCAGCATGTCTCTAGGTATCACAGAGGATCAAGCTGAGTGGATAATCAAGCAAATTATTTATCCAGGAAGAATTGGACCAGTGCAAGTTTGAACCCATCAGTGTTAGTGGGTAGTCAGTAAATAATTGGATGAGTTTATTTGCCCTAGAAAGAGGGAAAATGTCTTGGCAAGACAAAAGAAGAAAAAAGCCGGCTGCATCTAGCATACAGTTTTAGCAAACTCCTAAGGAAGAAAGCAACCAATGGGGGTGAGGTGGGTTTTTGCTGTGGTAGATCATAGAGAATCAAGTCAGTAAAAGAATTGTCATAAAATCTCACACCATTGACTTGTAAATGGAATTGAATCTATAGCGTCTACATAATGATACTATCAAAAAGGGAGCTAGCTATCACATTCATATAACAGATGAGATATGAAATGACTCCTATGGCAGATGAACACCCCAGAGGTATTTTGCTTTATTCTCCTCACTGCATTTATATCTCCAGTTTCTCTAATTCCAGCTATTTTTTCCCCTGGGTCTTAAAAGAAGAGGACAGGGGGAGGGGGATTCTAACAAATAACCTCATACAGAAGTCAATAGTATAAATACTTTTGTTTCTGAGGTTAGTATTGAGACTTTATTAAAACTGATTTTTCACCAGCTAGGCTTGCTGCTGCTGCTGCTGCTTCCAGTTTACATCTCCTTCTTTGCTGTAGCTTTCTGCATTTTTAAGAGAGAGAGAGAGAGAGAGAGAGAGAGAATAGGCCATATTTTTATTGCACCTTGAGCTGAGTTAGGAGCACTGGATGTTCATTCTTCCTCACAACAACATCCACAGTTATGCATCCCCTTGTCTTCCATTTGCTCCTCTCATTCTGGCTCTGCTCAGGCTGTTAATTAGCCAGTGCATAAAATAATTGCAAGTTCCACTTAACAGGAGGTTCTGACACTCCTACCTCCAGCTAAAAGACAAGTGCCACAACAGCTCGGAAGTCAAAATCCTCGAAATGACAAAGGCAGTTCTTTCCACACAGCTGCCAGGAGAATATCTTCCCCTGGCACTGATTGTGGTAGTAGATTAGTAAACACCCAGCCTTCTGTCAGGGCTCCCCAGGGATTCACACCCTGGCTTTAATTAGGGTTTCAGCCTGCTTCAAAGAGACAGCAAGAGAATGGCACTGAGTCCACCGACCTTCATATATATGAAACACACTGCTGCACAGCTATAGATGGAGAGAAGTTCTCCTCCCTGTCCACTCTCATGCCCCAGCCATTGCTGTTCTTCTGAAAGTGATTAGTGGTGGTCTAGTTTGCAAGTTTGGAGGGGGGG
>JAHTLZ010000204.1:62384701-62405410 GCA_023846285.1 Phrynocephalus versicolor | reverse complement strand
TGTCCTCCTCATCATAATCATCTTTCTTCTAACTGGCATTATCCGAGTAAAGGCCTGTCCAGACTGGCAAATAGATCCATGCATAGAACTCTGTTGGTCTGATATGGTTCAAACAAAATAACCTCATCTACATGTTTCTACTTAGATTGGTCCATCCTGCCCCTTTAAGAGCTACCACACACCTTTTGGCAAAACATTAGAGCATGTATTCTTTTTTGTAACACTCAGCATGATCCTAATTATCTCATTGTGTAACCTGTGCGGATGGTTAGGCTGCAACCAAATGGAACTGTGGGCAATGCTAACTGAGGAGACAACAATGTTAACTGAGGAGGCAGGTTGTCACATTAGGAGAGAGGAGAGAAAAAACCCTCCTCAATTTTTTTAATATGTCCTTTAACAGACACATTGAAATTCTAATACCATGCTAGTTGATGCATTGCCATTTTGATATACCACTTAATGTATTCAATAGAAATGGGCACGAAACGAACAATTTTTCGTTTCTGTTTTTGTTTTTTCATTTCGTTATGTAATGAAATGACAAATAAAATTTGTCTCTAAAATGAAACAAAACGAACAGAAACACCAGAAATTTTGTTGTCCGTTTCGTTTTCGTTACGGCAATATATTGAACTGCTTTAAATGCTTAAAAAAATACAAAAAATTAAAATTAATGGTAATGAAACGGTAACAAAACGAACAAAAACGAAAATGATTTTTTTGCAAAAATTTGCGAAAAATGGAAACGAACCAAAACGGACCCCCAAACGACAAACGACAAACGAAATGCCATTTTTTTATTCGTGTCCACCTCTAGTATTCAATAACATAAAAGAAACTCAGTTTAGTTTCCTGAAGGACATCCATGAGAAATGGGAGGAAAGAAGGGGATGTTAATGCAAAGAAGCACAGACCCAGCTGGGCCCCAACTGAGAAGACAGGCAGACAAAGGGGGAGTTTACCTCCCATCTCTCTATCCAAGCTTCCCCTTCCCACCAGTATTGCTGCTACAAGCTTGCCCTGCCCATCACTGTCCTATGCGGCTGCCTCTTTACTCATGAGTAATCTGTGTAAACCAGGTAACCCTTATTCATGAGTCAACTTACATAGAAGTAAACTGTTAAAATCTGTCTGGACCCTTCTCACAGGAGAATATATAACTTCAGTATAAACTGAGCAGCCAAGAGGGAGTTAAAATGGATTGTACTGAAGATAAGAACCTTTTGAGTGCACACCAGGCCACTCCAAATGGTCCTGTCTTGAAAGGCCCTAAATACCTTTTATTTGTTTGAATCAAATAATTCCTTAGGCCAGGGATGTCCAACTTTGAACAGCCTGTGGGCTCCTTTCAGCCTCTGCACGTCCCCGGAGGCTACTTTCAAAATTGCCACACGTCCCTGCAGGCTACTATTCCGGAGGCTGGTCTTCCACTAATTCTACCATCCTCCCTCCCTCTGGCTGCCCCATCGGGAGTGAAGGGAAGCTGCCACCACCCAGTATTGGGACCCCTCCCCCTTCTGCTGCTGCATCACACTTTGAGGCCAGCCAGGCAGGCAATGTCGAGGATCAGCTCCTCCAGCATATTGGTGGTGGCCTCAAGGACCCCCAGGAGGGCCAGAGGGTTTCTGCTGCTGCAGCCACTGCTTGGACCTTGGGGTGGGCAGGAGCCCCCTGGGGAGGGCATGGAGGTGGTTGCCAGCCAGCAACAGCTCCTGGAGGGCTGGGGCAGCATGTGGCAGAGGTTGAGGAGGCATAGCTCGGGCAGGGTGAGTGAAGCCACGTGGGGCATCAGTGGTCTCCCTCCTCCTCCTCCTGCTCCTCCTCCTCCTGCTCCTCCTCCTCCTCCTGGTGGTGGTGATCACCTTTGCTGCCAGCTACCCCATCCCAGCTTGGCTCCCGCAGCACCTTGCAGCCACCTATCTCCAGTGAGCACAGTGAGGCCCCCAGCACACCCATCGCTGACAGCAGCCAGGCCCCTGCCACCTTCACCTACTGCTTCAGCACCTCCCCCACTGCCAGGACCACTACCACTATGCCCCAGATCCCCCTGGGCCCTCCAGCTCTGGCCTTGCTGCTGGCCACCCCTCCCAGCTTGGCACGCAGCTCCTTGAGGTTATTTCTGAAGAGGTTGGGGGTGCAGAGGGTGGCTGGGAGGAGGTGTCTGGCCCAGGAGAGCCTGGCAGGGCCCAGGCTGCAGCCTGGCAGTAGCAGCACCTGCAGCCCCACCAGGTGGCCCAGCGCCAGCCCGGGCTCCCATGCGCTTCGCTGGTGCACAAGTGGGGTGAAATCTCCCCAAAAGTGCTGCAACAGGCAGCGTGTAAGGAGGCTGGCAGGGACCTGGTGGGTGACTTCTGATGCCACCATGGGGAACTGATCACCTGTGGTTGACGTGTTGTGGCAGCCTGCCTTAGGCAAAGTGTTTCTGAGTTATGATTTTTTTTAAAAAAAGAAAACTGGTTCCTCATTCATAAATGGACAACCCTTAACATCCGCTAAATTAAATTAAATTAAAAAGACCCATCTTCCTTATCTTGAAAATCAATGGTTTTCCCCACTCCCTTTTTTAAAAAAGGTTGGAAAGAACCTAGGCTGCAAGGGCTGAAATACTGATTCTCAAAAAAGGTATTTCAAAATGAAAAATAGCTGCTTTGTTATAAGACCAATCAAGCATGATGCAGGCTAGCCAGCAAGAGCTTTGTAGAATAAAACATTTTCATAGAATCATAGCATCATAGAGTTGGAAGAGACCTCAAGAGCCTTCCGGTCCAACCCCCTGCCATGCAGGAACCCCATCACAATATTTCTGATACATGGCCATCCAACCTCTGCTTAAAAACCTCCAAAGAAGGAGACTCCACTACCCACTGTGGCAGCATATTCCACTGCCAAATAGCTCTAACTGTCATGAAGTTCTTCTTCTCTTTTCCTGTAGTTTGAAACCATTGCCCTGAGTCCTAGTCTCTGAAGCCATGGAACACAAACATGTTTCCTCTTCAATATGACATCCTTTCAAATATTTAAACATAGCTATCATATCCCCCCTCAGCCTTCTTTTTGAAAGACTAAACATTCCCAGTTCCCTAAGCCGTTCCTCATAAGGCATTTCTTCCAGACCTTCAACCATCCTGGTCACCCTCCTCTGTACCCACTCGAGGTTGTCAACATCCTTTTTAAATTGAGGCACACAGAACTGCACACAGTACTCCAGGTGGAGTCTGACCAGAGAATAATAGAGTGGTACTATCACTTCCCATGATCGTGAATGCTTTTCTCTTTGGGAGCCTAGTTCTACTTTTTTGGGGAGGGGGCATATATATTACTCCCCATGCCCCAATACAAATATAAACCTCATTTTTTGTTTAAATGAGATGGGTACTTCTGTATATGAGAGACAGACACATGGAGGTAAAGGGGGAGAGAGTGTATGTGTGTCCACCCTGTGTCTCCTCTTCTTTTTCTTTAGTGTTTGTCCTACATGGTGGTGTGATCCGCTGGACAGATCCATTGTTTTGTGCAACTTTTTGGGGAGCTTTGGCTGGCCTGTTGTTGGGCCTGTTGCCTAGCCTACAGTACCTGGGATTCCCAGGCGGTCACCCATCCTAGTACTAAACCAGGACTGACCCTGCTTAGCTTCTGAGATCTGACAAGATTAGGCTTGAAGATGGTATGGCTGCTGCAGCTCAAAGGACAATGCACCGAAATGCATAATATGCTTTTGCCTTGGTAGAGCATCGCCGACCCTCAGACATTGTTACAGTATATTCAGATAGGAACCAAGAGGCTTTTAAAACTTTAACTATCATGTATATAATATCTTGGGGATTGAGAGAAGTATGCTATTTAATTTCCCTACACACCTGGTCATTTGTCATTATTAAATCTATAACTAAGCAGTTCCCCTGAAACACCCGGTGGACACTAATATGTTAGAAAGGCCTGTTAAACTTTGTCACCTCACTATGTCACTGAGTGCTTGCTTGAAGTCTGGCTTATGTAGTGCCATCTCTGTGGGTAGGCCACACTTCTGGGCCAATTAGGCCTCTAATTTCATTGGGACTCGGGGCTAATCTCTAAGACTACAATTATTATCATACCATGAATAACATGTGACAGTCACCTTTTTCTTTCCAGCTTAACATAAGAAATGTTTCTTTGCCTCTGCACAAGTGCAACAATTGCATTCTTAGTCTATAGCTGGAACGTCTTGGCCATAGTTTAATGGGACAAACCAATTCTGCCAAGTGATTAAGAAGAATGTACTCTAGACTTCCGCAGCATGGTGCTTCCTGACCCAGTAGTCTGGTTTACAGTTCCTATCATCCCCCGCCAACATAGCCAATGGGATGGAAGCAATAGTCTAGCGATATTGTAAGATCTACATCATGGGGGTGGAAATGTGGCTCTCCAGAAGAATTACTCAGTCCCGGAATGACCATAAATGAGGAGTAATGGGAGATATAGTCTATTAAAGCAAAGTGTTCTGCTTATATTCCGCCCTATACAACTTCAAGTAGTCTCTGGGTGTTTTATAGTTTTTTAATTACAGTATGCAGGGTACACATTGCCCACCCCCCAGCAAGCTGGGTACTCATTTTACCGACCTCGGAAGGCTGGAGAGCTACTGCAACAACAACTCTCCCCCCTTTCCACCCTGTGGTTGGCAAAAAATGAATTAAAAAACCTCCTGCCTTTTCCCTGCCCGATGGGTTGCAGAAAAAGGCGGGAGTTTTTTCCTTTTCCTTTTTTCTCCATTGAAATGGGGTGCTTTTTTGCCTCCCCCAGTCCATGAACCAGCTGATAGGTGCTGGGGAGGCAAAAAATAAATGAATAAACTTCTGCCAGATCAGGTGTGGGAAAAGGTGGGACATTTTTTTCTTTTGCTCCATTGAAATGCATTGGCTCAATGCATTTCAATGGAGAATTTTTTCCTCATTGGAATGCATTGGTTCAATGCATTCCAATGAGAAATTGCTGGGGCCCTTTTTTTTTTTTTTTTTTTTTTTTGCCTCCCCAGCCTGCAGGCCAGCTGACCCGATCAGTGGGCAGGTGGGGCTTGTGGAGGGTAAAAAGTTTTTTTAAAAGCCCAGGGTTGTTTTTTTTTTTAAATCATTTTCCCCTCCACCACTTTCCAGCCCCCCCCCCCTCACAAACCATTTTGTTAACTGTTCATTTCATAAGGTTATTTTTTTTATTTTATTTTTTTATTTTTGGAAAAAATCATATGAAATAAAAAAATGTGGTGGGGGGAACGAAGGGAAATGAAGCAAAACATTTTTTTTTTGTTTCATGCCCATCCCTAGTATTATCTCAGAGCCTAGCAAACTTCTGTTGGCTGGTGGTGCCCAAGGCAAATGCAGCCTTCTAGAACCTTTGACCCCATGTGCACATGTGGGTTCCTAAGGCCAGGGAGTCTAAAGTCATAGTTTAGTTGTTCAAGAAGAGGGGATGGTAAATAAGAAAATAGTCAATAATGTAGACATTTAGGGCTTGAAAAGTTAAAAACTTCACTTTGGATAGAGCTCAGAGAGGATATCATCAGACAAGGCAATTCAACAAAGTTATATGTAACATAGTCAAAAGATGTAACTCCCACCAGCACCCTAGTCTCCTTTAATTGCAAAAGGTGCAATTTCTATTACACCGCCATGTCAGTTTTGATACAGTGTTAATGGTGCATATGGCCCTTTTATTAACATATTAGTATGTGTAGCCAAGATCCAGCAGGGTCATTCCTCTGACAGAATTGTTTCCATAAGTAGAACAAAAGGGGGATGATTCTGTATTCTCCTGTGTTCCCCACCACTGGCACATAAAAGAGCCTTTTCACACGACCCCTAAGATCCGCTGGCCACTTAAATTCGGACCAGAGATCTTGGGGGTATGTCGCTGTTCCTGTGTTCCCACCCCCTCCACGCTCCTGGCTGCTGGCTGCTTGAGGGGAGGGAGAAAAGAAAGAAAGAAAAGAATGCAGGCTTACCTCCGTTCTGCCGGTCTCGCTCTGTTCCTGGCAGCATTCAGATCTCTTAAAGGGGCGGGGGGCAAAACAACAACAAATAGAAGCGAGGAGAGCCTGGCACCCACTACATTAGATCCGCATCAGGGATTTTTCACCCCCGGAGAGCAGGTATGTGAAAAGTGCACTGGGACGCACTTAGGTGGGCATGGTCACACTTAATTTTCTGTAAACTCCAGAGCTGGTGGGGAAACAATTTTAAGCTCCGGAGCTGGGAGCCATTTGCCACAGAGTTTAGGGGTCGTGTGAAAAGGCTCAAAGTTACTCTGGAGTATCCTTTTTAGGCAGTGAAGAGTGACACAGCACGAAGACAAGAAGTCCTGTCAACATAAAGCAACCTTTAAGAAATCCTTTCAGTCCTGGACATAAAATTGTGTTACGTTGTCAACACTAGCAGCAGTGTAACAGAGTTGTGAATTCCCCCACCCAAGCTTAAAATAAACTGCTTTTTAGTGTGCTAGAAGACTTCTGTTGTAGATTCATAATCTTTAAAGAATGTAAACAAGCAGTGTGGAAACCAGCATGTGGACTCTGATTGGTTTGAGAGGGCATGTGACTACTTTTCCCAAGCTACCGACTGTCTGAGCTATGCTGAATGAGAGAGGAGAGGGAGAAGACCCATGGGTCGAGTCGGGAGTGCACGAGCTGGGTAAGTGGCCCGCAGGCCAGATTGTTTTTTTTTTAATGTATTTTTATTTTTATTTTTATTTTTTTATTTTTTGAATGTCCCACCACATGGCCCACCTAGCAGCTGTAGCATGGCCCTGGTTGGCTTTTTTTTTGTCTTTTTTGTTTTTGTTTGTTTGTTTGCTTGTTTTTAATGTGGTGGCAGCGGTGGTGGAGGACAGGTAGGAGAATTGTTGTCAGCACCAGAATGAAAAACGAAATGGAATTAAATGAAAATTTCTGTTTTCTTCTTCTTTGATTTGATGGTTCGTTATTCATTTTGTTGTGTGATGAAATGAATAACAAATAACAACATGAATTTTTATTTGTTTTGTGTCCATCTCTAGAGAAGATCTTTCCTTCATCGTCACTGGCTGGTTTCAGGACATGAACTTTCTTAAAAATGTAGAATTAGAAGACATCAGAGGCCTAGCCTCTTAGGTTTTAGAGAATCAATATGTAAACAGTAAAAGGATTCATCTTTATTGTTTTAAAGGTAGATAATATTGCTGGAAAATCACTGTAGTAGTATAATTCTTTAATGCATTAAGGTGCCTGCTATTTGATTTTATATTTTGGGTAAGAATGATTGTTTTTCACATCTAGGCTAGGAGGCATGAAAAAAACTCACACATGGTATTTTGAGAGAAGGGATTTTAAATATCTGGGTATCTGCATAAATAATAATTTATTGCTAGATAACCTGTGTAGAGGTTGACTCCCTCCCTCTCTAAAGATCCGGAGCTTCTCTGGATTCTGGCACAAGGTGCAACAACAACAACTACAACAACAACCCATCAAATTGATTCTAAGTTATGGTAACTTTTTTTCAGGATTTTCTAGACTGACAGTACCCAGAAGGGGTTTACCACTCCCTTTTTCTGAGGATACCCTGGGATTGTGTAGCTTTCCCAAGACAACCCAGACTGACTCTTTTTTCTGGGGTGTCAGACTTTGGGCTTGGGACTTGGACCTAAAGACTTGCCAGCATCTGCAGATTACTGAATGCTACCATCCTCTTTGACCTCTCTACTTCTTCCCTCCTGGGCCAAGCTGAATGCCTGGGGAAATTCCCAAATCAATCAGCCACCCTCTAGGAGGCTAAAGACTGAGCATGCTCCAATTGCTAAGACGAATGGTGCGAGACAGCTACACCACCTCAACCTTTGCTTAACTGGAACTGTTTCTTTTTAATGTTAGTACTGTAGTCATGTCACAAGTATGGGCCATGCAAGCACTCCCTGGATCAAACCAGATAATTGTGTTTTGTGTATTTGCTGCCATGAACCAGTTTCCCCTGACATATTGGGATTTCATCAGAGACATAGGTCTCAGCTAGACATGGGCACGACTCGGCGAAATTGTCGTTTCCGTTTTCGGTTGTCGTTTCCATTACGTAACAAGAACGGTAATGATAATTAAGCCGTCAGAACTCGAACTCGAACCGACAAAAGAAAAATTTGGTCGGGTTTTTTGTTGTCATTCATGGCATCGCGGCGATCGCACAATGCCAAGCAGCACAGAAAAAGTTTTTAAAAGTAAAAAAAAAAACCCGACTCCCAGCCAAAAAAGCAGGCGAACATATGCCTGCCTGAGGACACCTACCTGAGGGGTGGTTTCTGGGGGGGTCCCCAGCCTCCCACCTCCCCTCTCCTGTCCTGGGCTGCTTGCACCAGGCTGGGGGGGGGGCATCCTCGTCGTCTGTCTCGCATGCCATGCGGTGGGGGGGATCCAAAATGGCGACCGCAATATTTATTTTTAAATCGTGGCCCAAAAACCCACCAAAGCACAACAGAAACATGTGAAAATTAGGTATTTTAAATGCCTGAATTTTTATAGTAGCAGCAGTGGTTTTTTAATAGTAGTAAAAGGTCGCACTGATTTTATTTTATTTTATTAGACCTGCCCATGTGGGCTGGGCATGGGATGGGACCATGCAAATTTTTTGAACCATTCCACCAATGGCATAGCCAGGTTTTGACTGACACTTCTGGATGTCGCCCGCCCGCCCGCCCGCGCCGCCGTCCGCCCAGTCGTGTGCCGGCGGCCACCGGCCACCTGCTTGCCCACCCGCACCTCCCCCCTGCCGCTGTCGCTGCCCGCCCATGGCCCCCCACCACTGGCCGCCCGCTCGCCCACCCGCGCCTCCCCGCCCGCCGCCACCCCCTGCCCCACCCACCGCCTAGGGCGCAAAACCACCTAGCGCCGGCCCTGATTGCAGGACGCCCCCATGTTCCCTGGGACGTCAAATTGCTCTAAATCGTGGCGGAAACGACAAATGACCAAACGACAAATGGAACGACAAATTTTTGAAAATTATCGCGACAAACGCAAACAACCCAAAACGGACCCGTCCCGACAAACGACAACTCAAAAAGTAATTTTTTCTGGTTGTGCCCATCTCTAGTCTCAGCAATCAGGCTTGCAAATTATCCCCAGGCTTAATTTCCAACAACCTGCCTCAAAATAAGGTGCAGTAGGCATGCAGGTGTATAAGTGAAGCAAATCCAGTGCTGTGATGTATTTTACTACTTTGGGTGAAAACTCTGCACTAACTGTGATACACATGTAACTGAATTTGAAATTTGCTTTAGATGCTTAATCCAGCTTTAGGGAGAGGGGTGTCAAAGTTACTTTTTAGAGGCTTTACTTCAGATTTTACTACTGAAGTCAGATTCTCCAGATATCAGAAAGCCCACTATTTTTCAGCAAATGATAGAGGAAGTAAAATATCTTGTGAATACCACATTTTCACCCACATTACAATCTATCCATTCTGTGTAACACCCCATCCCATAATCCCAAGTATGATGATCTGAAGCTGCCAAAGATTCATGCTCACTCTGTTCTGCCCTATCCCTCACCAAGCCTTATAGCTTCATGTTAATATACCTGTAACATCGTTGCTGTAGCTTGCCAAGATTTCTCATTATCTGGATATTGTAGAGGTTTCCCAGAGCTATGCATAAAAGCAGATCACAGCAGCATTGCCTTTTGGAAGGTCACATATCTTCTTACTCCAATTTCTATGGAAGAGGCAAGTTAGCAGCTAGTGAGAGCAATCTATCTCACATTGCCATCAATGACAAAACTCCCATCGACTATAATGGAACTAGATTGTGCTCCAGATAATATCAGCTGCAGGAAAGGGGTGTGTGTGGAAAAATCCACAGTCATTTCTGATCATCCTGTATTTCCATATTATACTCACATTTTAGAATTTATATTGCACATGCAGTTATAGGGGGGAAACTGATCTAACGTGAGACCATTGTTACTTTGTTATCATCTAATAGATGTCCAGAGATGGGTGCTTTCTCAATTTCAGACTCTCTCTCTCTCTCTCTCTCTTCTCTCTTTTTCTGTGTTTTACCAGATGAATGTGTAACTCATGAAATATAGTGCTGAATAATAGGAAATACCAACAGACTTTTAAGTACCTCGATGTGAATGACACCAACTATAATAAGTATAAGAAGTGATTCTGAAACATAAGACCGACAAATAGTTACCCAGCTGCTACAGAAATAGCAAGATAGATATTATGTTAAAAAGGAGGGGGAGGGGAGGGAAAAAAAGAAATTAAATGAAATGGATATTAGCTGGAAACATCTGTGTTCAGCCACAGAGCAGAATGCATATTCAGCAGCCAGTTTATTGGCTCTTTAGAGGATGTGAATGGTGCATTGTAAATAATGACACGCCTGTAATAAATTCCCAGTAAAAAAGAAAAGGGCGCTCCATTTGTTCCTCCCACAATTCACATTTCTGGGTCCCTGCTGTGAGTGATGATTCACAGCAGTCACAAATTCCTGTTTTCAAAAATGCTATTGTATACTCCAGGGCTTTCATTAAGTTTTACACTAGCAAGGGAAATTTAAAACTTGCGAGAGGGTGGGAGAAAGAGGGCCCAGCAGACTCGACGGTGGTGACATTCATTTAATACTCAGTGTACTGCACTGATGTGATGGGAGAGGGCATGTCAGAAGTCAGTCTCGAGTTGCTTTCTTTAACTAAAAAGGATGACACATGAAATCCTGGTAGTCTATAAAGAAATAACCAATTCCAAAGCAGGAGGAGGCGTGGAGAGAAAGAGAGAAAGAACAAAAGAAGCAGGGAGAGGGGGGGAACACAAATTCAGTGACAGCATTTGTGTTTTGGAAGGGCATGATTTGTATTTTGTAAGGGCATGATCTCATGCTTGAACTGGCACTACATACAGTATTTCCTTTTGGCTCCCGAGAAAAAAAGGTGTCTCTCTTCCATTCTGCCTAGAAATAAAGCACAGGCCAGAATCCCAAACAGAAGAGGTGTGCTGGGTTTATACCTGGCATATCCAAAATGGAGCTGGTGGGCTGCTGCAAAGACAGTTCCCAGTGGGAAGTAAAATACCCTTTCCTGTGAAGCTAGCGACCAAAATGTGCATACAGACAAATCTTCCTTTCTTTACTCATTTGGGGAATTCCTATAGCATCATTCTGGTAGATGCATCCTCTAGCATAATCCCCCCACTGGGTCTTTCATCTCCAATACATGGTTTTATATCCACCATTGCAAGGTATGCTAATGACATGGGTTTCTGGCAGGTTTGCCACCTTTTTAGTGCCTAGAGTTATATAAAAAGGATGCTGTGGGTCTTCTTCAGAGCCACTTAAGGAAGCACTGAAATATTCCATCTTCCAGTGGCTGAAAATGTTCTGCAAGCTGGTTTCTGCCACTGCCCTGTGGTATTTGCATAGAAAAAGATACCTGTTGCATTTTGTACTAACTTAAATATGTTGTGTCATGTTTAAACTGGTTTCAGTTTCATTGATTTCAGCACAGCTTTTTTGGGTATGCAGTCAAGACCAGTTGTGCCTGCACCACCAAGACCATAGCTAACGACCCATACTTTATGGGTTTCAGCACCTTAGGCCATTGTTCACCTAAAGGCCTATTGAGACCATTGTCGACCTAACGACCCTATCCAGACCATTGTTCATCTTATGAACCTGTTTCAGACCAGGGTGACATGAGGTCAAAGTGAGCTATAAAATGGAGGGCTCACAACTATGGTAGCTTTCCTCAGACTGATAAAGCTGTTTGGATGAATAGCGAAACCCTTCAATATCTCAAGAAAAAAAGTCCAGTTGCCATGACTCAGTTTACAGATAAGCTCACCCGGATGACTAAGAAGACTCTTCACAGACATAATCAAGACCAGTGTGCTTAAAAATTTACTGTCTTCTCCTACCACACTGTATATGGAAAGAGCAGCAGCATTTTTATGAGGGCTAGCAGACCTTATTCTCTTACATTAACTTGCTTGGGTTTGGGGTTTTTCAGGAAGGCTTTTTCTTAATTCCATCATCTCAGAGGCATGCTTAGTGGGGATGTGGAAATGACCTTTGGTGGTGGCTACTCTGGGGCCTCTAACTCTCTAGCAAGAGAGGCCAAGGTGGCCCCTACCCTCCAGTCTTTCCTGTAGTAGGCAACAATCTATTTATTCAGATGGCTCCTTGCAACTGGTTAATTGCTTTGTTTTATTTTATTTGCACATTTAAATTATGGTTTTATTGTTTATTGTTTTCACTCATCTTGCATTTTAGTTTGATTTGTACTACTACATTGGAATCTCCACTAAATCCTCTTCTAGGAGAAAATGCAAGATATAAATAAACAAACAAGTCAAAGGACTAGACAGCAGAGTGCCTGCAATATATAGCCACCAACACATTTTGTCTATAAATGGTGGCATCACATCTTAGCACTTATGCAGTGAAAGTCCTTGGTGCTCCTACAGGATGGGTGAGCACCACTGGAGATAAAAATGTTTTATTTTTATGTGGGGTAGCTTTAAATATGGGCTCCACATCTCCACCCACTCCAAGGTGACACCAGAATTTATAGGATCAACACAAAGGTGTTTCTCCTGTATGCTGTGCTTGTGCAACATCAAAGGTAAATATAAAGGTTGTCCTCTGACAGTTAAGTCCAGTCATTTCCAGCTCTAAGAGATGGCGCTCATCGCTGTTTGTAAGCCAAAGAACCAGCATTTGTCTGTAGACATATCTCTACGGTTGTATGGCCAGCATGACTATATATGCTGGCCATATGACCATGGAAATGTGGCCAGCATGCAAGCATATAGAATGCCATAACCTTCCCACCAAAGTGGTACCTTGGAAACTGGGACAAGCAATGAGAGCTCATCCAATCATGTGGATTCAAACTGCTGACCTTTTGATCAGCAAGCCCAGTGGCTCAGTGGTTTAAGTGGTGGTTGGTGCAGGTAGATATGACCGCATCACCCCCATTCTAGCTCGCTTGCATTCTTTACCTGTTGCCTCCCGAATAAGGTTCATGGTATTGGTTTTGAGTTACAAAACTCTCCATGGCTTGGAACCAGAATATCTGATGGAGCATGTCATCTTAAGGTCAACCTAACGGCCCACCAGAACATCACAGTCCCTTTGTGTTCATGTCGCCACTGCCCGGGAGGCGTGTGAGGCCTTAGCCTGGAATCGTACTTTCTCCGTGGCTGGCCCCACACTCTGGAATCTTCTTCCGAGCAAAGTAAGGACTACGGAGCCCATCTCAGCCTTTAAGAAGCTGTTGAAAACCTGGCTGTTTAAGGCTGCTTTCAGTGATCAAGGAGGTTGGTTTGCTTGATTTTTTTGTCTGTCTGCCTGTTCTTTTGCCATCTTGCCCTTGTATTTTTGAAGCCAAAGTGCCATAGAGCCTGAGATACCTCCACAGGAAGAAACTTCCATAGTATGCTGGTCACCACTGAGAAGATTCGGGATTTCCAGGCCTTCCTTTGAGTGGCTACCAGTAGCATCAGAGCTTGGGAAGGATAGGTAGGGCAGGAGGTTGCTCTGAGGGAGAATCAGTCTGGATAAGTAGTGAGCTCCTAAATTGTTTAGGCATGTGCATGTCAACATTAACAGGTTGCTGGTTACATTTTTTCAACATACATCCAGACTTATGGAACTTCCCCTTATGCAAGCATAAATTGTCAATAGGATTCTGGCCATAGGGACTGTCCTTGCCTTTTTGTAAGGGCTGATGCAAAAGCACACAAGATGGTGTCTTCCAGATATTTTAGACTTCCTTGAGTCCCAGACGTCATGGCCAGTTATCAGGCTTAGGGCCTTTTCACACGACCCCTAAAATCCGCGGCAAATGGCTCCCAGATCTGGAGCTTAAAATTGTTTCCTCACCAGATCCGGAGTTTACAAAAAATTAAGTGCAACCACACCCACCTAAGCGCGTCCCAGCGCACTTTTCACATACCTGCTCTCTGGGGGTGAAAAATCCCTGATGCGGATCTAACATAGTGGGTGCCAGGCTCTCCTCGCTTCTATTTGTTGTTGTTTTGCCCCCCGCCCCTCTAAGAGATCTGAATGCTGCCAGGAACAGAGCGAGACCGGCAGAACGGAGGTAAGCCTGCATTCTTTTCTTTCTTTTTTTTCTCCCTCCCCTCAAGCAGCCAGCAGCCAGGAGCGTGGAGGGGGTGGGAACACAGGAACAGCGACATACCCCCAAGATCTCTGGTCCGAATTTAAGTGGCCAGCGGATCTTAGGGGTTGTGTGAAAAGGCTCTTTTATATGCCAGTGGTGGGAAACACAGGAGAATACAGAATCATCCCCCTTTTGTTCTACTTATGGAAACAATTCTGTCAGAGGAATGACCCTGCTGGATCTTGGCTACACATACTAATATGTTAATAAAAGGGCCATATGCACCATTAACACTGTATCAAAACTGACATGGCAGTGTAATAGAAATTGCACCTTTTGCAATTAAAGGAGACTAGGGTGCTGGTGGGAGTTACATTGCACTACATGCAAGTACGTTTCCCTTCTTAGTGAGACACAGTCAGAGCCCGCATCTCTGACCGACTGGTGCAGGGAAGGCATCCCCCAAGAGGGGTGCCTCTGCCAGAGTCCAGTCCACTAAGCAAGACTGCAACTGGTATGCATATCCAATTGGCTATGCATGCTATTTTGTAGCGGGTGAGGATAGGAGGCACCCACGGGTGCCTCCAGGAGCCCGCTTTCCCTTCATAGCGGGCCAGAGGAGGCACCCACCCCACAGAAGTGCCTCCAGGAGCCCGCTACCCCCCCTAAACCAGTACTAACGACAGACAAAAAAACCACACCATGAAACAACAAATTTTTGAAAAAATCGTGAAAAACGGAAACGAGCCGAAACGGACCCATCCCGAAAAACGACAACTCAAAAAAAATTTTTCCTGGTCGTGCCCATCTCTATTGCAGACGTTTTATGACTGAAAAGCAAAACCCTTAGTTGTCAAAGTATGGCCTCTCCATGCTTTATCAGTTTTCACCGTCAAATCCCTATATGGGATTGCTGTGGTGTGCTTTTCTGATTCTGAGGTAATTAAGGTCAATTGTGGTGTTCAGGCCAACAGGCTCCTGTTCTAAATGCAGGGGACCTGTAACAGATGCCCTCTGCTGCAGATTATTCTCCTCCTCCGAGTCAGAAAAGTCAGCCATCATAGATTGATCCCCCCCCCCCCGTGGCTCCCTTTTTTTTTTCAAATGTTAGTTAGAGATAGAAAGTTGTACTAGCTTGAGCCACAGAGCCACGTTTTAAAAAGTGTGGGAAAGTGTGTCTGTTATCTGTAAGCATTGTCATCCATTAAATATCTGCCTATATACTTTCAATTGTTGCCTAAAAAGAAAACAAATCATGCTTGCCAACCTCCTGTTTGTCAGCATTTCTTACAATTATGTTTCTTTTATTCTTTTTCATGCATTAAAAGAACTTATACCAATCAATTAACTGAAGCCATTTCCCCCTTCTTCAGGGACCCTTGAGCCCAATTACTTGAGCTCTTGAGTGGGACCTGCAGGCTTTACGGGTTTCCATTTACCCTGTTTGTAAACTTCAGTTTAGCAAAATAAAATAAAAATTCTCAGTGGACAAGATTCTATTGTACTTTGGAATTAAATGTATAAATGAATTCTTTGGAGAATAACTAAAACACGAGAGAGAGAGAGAGAGAGAGAGAGAGAGAGAGAGAGAGAGAGAGAGAGAGAGAACTATTACGCTATAATGACCCTTAGCTATAATTTATACATTTTCAAATGTTATTCCCTCTATTACATTTGTTTTTCTTTATTTGGTCCAGGGCTGGTTGTGGTTTAGTTTGGTTCTGCAGATTCTATTTCAGAGTTTCTACTTTAGTTTAATAGGGTTTGGTTACATGTGTTTGTTACATGTGGAATCTGTGGTATAATAATGGGGAACTCCCCCCCCCTTTAAAATGTTCTCCACAATCCACATATTGCTGAGACCACAGATCTTACAGTGAGGGACAAGATGGGATACTTAAGGTAGCCACAAGCTTTCAGAGAGAATTGGCAATATCACACTAATTTATGATTGTACAGCAGCTATTCATGACTCAAATTAACTGTAAATTTTATGCTCTATAACTCTGGTCTTGATTGGATTGATAAGAACAGTTGCTAAGGTGCTAAGTGAAAAAGGGAGGAGGTTAACTCTTGTAATTGCAATGTTCTTTTATAAATAGCACCTCTGTGATGGCCTCACTCTAAATTTAGTGGAGAACAGATAGACCTCAGATGACAACAGCGACTGTGACTGGTACATGTGTTCCCACTGCATGCATGCCTTTGTGGCCTTAGTTGCACTATATTGAATCCATAAATAACATATGTTGCTATCACTAATTTGTCTCTATTATCGCTTCTCTTTGTCACATGCAACAAGATTGCACAGATAAACAAGTTTACACATATCTGCATACATCAAATAGTATTAGTCAAACATGTATTTAGAGTATGTTTCTACCGAATAAATAACACTACATAAGAATAAAGACCTGTATTAGCATAAACCAATAATTTCATGTTCCATAGTATTGTTTCCTAGTCAAAAATTAGGCAAGTCCATTGTTGGTGTTCTATTTCTAAAGAAACAAACATCGCAAAATCTTGGGTTCCCCTTTTTGCACTTAGTATTCAAATAGTTTTCCCCCTCAATTCAAAACTAGCCAGGGTGAAAAAATGTTTACTTTGAGTAATGCTGTAGAAACATAAATGTGATTGTATTTTTGGACCAGTTATGGCCATTCTGAATATCCCCTTGCTGAAGTATATATGTAATTATATATACATGTGGATTCTGAATATTTGTGAAAAAAATCAAAGAAATACTGGAAAAGATACTTCCTGAGAAAATCAGATGCTCCTATACATGTTCTTCTCACACCATCACATAACAATAATAACTGACAAATGAGAGGCACAGTGTTATCTATTATTTTCCATGAAATCTGATTCCCAACCTCAGAATTAAAAGCTTTCCCACAACCCTGTGAGGGAAAAAAAACATATGTGAATTATCCTACTCCTAACTCTATTTTCTACACCAATTATTAATATGTAAACTTTATTTCCCCATTAGTAATTATTCTTTTACAACCACTGGGGGCAATAGCAAATGTCAGGTTGGGATCGCATTACACATCCCTACTTGATGTGTCTAGAACAAAACTTCAAGACACTAAACAGAACTGGAAATGTTTGGTTTAACAGTGACCACTAAACAGCCACCAAACTTTTATGAGAAAAATATTCTCTTCTTGCTGCCTCAGAAATAAAGTTGATCTTGAAACAGAAGTGTATGTACCTTTCCGGTAGTCAGTCAGTCAGTCAGTCAGTCAGTAGCATTCTCTTGGATGTATTTCTGGTCCCTGCTGCTGTAAATGTATATACAGTACAAAGCTGTCTTTTGCTCCAAAAGAAATAAAAATTATTTTATGGCACAAACCACATTCTAATGTCAGCAAAACCTTCTTTGAAATACAAGATAGGGCTTCTCAAAATGTTATTAGAACATCCCCTTTTTATATTTGTTTTGACAAAGATAGGGGTGATTTTCATTCCATGTATTTTTTCAGTGGTGGAAAGGTTAACTATGTGAATCTGTTCCAGCAAAACCAGGAAACAGTTTAATGGCTCCTTAAAGATAAACTGTGTGCACATAGTTTGAAGCATTTGTGGACTGTAGCCTCACTAAGGTCCATCATGAGCCCAGATTGTTCAAATGATGAAGTAGACAGCAGTCTGTGAAAGCATGTGCTGAGTAGAGATGGGCACGACTTAGCGGAATTCCCGTTTCCATTTCCGTTACTCGTTTCCGTTACGGAATGGAAACGGTAACGGGAATTACTCCGCCAGAACTCGAACTCTACTAAAGAATAATTGGGTCTGATTTGTTGTTGTCATTCCTGGCATCGCGGCAATCCCGCGATGCCAAGCGGCACAGAAAAAAAGTTTTTAAAAGTTAAAAAAAACCCGATTCCCGGCCCTAAAAGCAGGCGAAAACTGTCTGAGGGCACCTACCAGGCCAGAAGGGTGTTTTATTTTGGGGGGTTCCCCGCCCCCCTCTCCTTGGTTGGTGCTACTGCTGCGTTGCTGGTACCAGGCAGGGGGGGCATTATCTCGTCTGCCTTTGCCATGCGGTGTGTGGGCGGGGGGATCCAAAATGGCTACCGCAATATTTTTTTTGAAATCGTGGTCCAAAAACACACCAAAGCACCACAGAAACATGCGAAAATTAGCTATTTTAAATGCTTGAATTTTTACAGTAGCAGCAGTGGGTTTGTCTTGCCAAAATACGTCTCCGTTGATTTTATTTTATTTTATTTTATTTTTATTTTTTTACACCTGCGTACGCGCAATGATGGGCTGGCCATGGGATGGGACCATGCAAATTTTGGGATCCATTCCACCAATCGCATGGCCAGGTTTTGCTGAGACTTCTGGGTGTGCCAGAGAGGGCATTAAAAGCCCACAAACCCGAACCCTAAACCCTAACCCGAACCCGAACCCATATGCCAGTACACTGTGTTCTTAGTGGGCCAGAGGCACCCAGAGGTACAGCCCACTAACCCACCCTAACCTTAACAGTTACCCTAAGCCTAGCCCTTACCCCCTACCCCATGCTCTGGGAAGTCAAGTTGCGCTAAATCGCGGCGGTAATGACAAATGAAAAAACAAAAAATGAAATGACAAATTTTTGAAAAATTTCGCGAAAAACGGAAACGAGCTGAAATGGACCCATCCCGAAAAACGACAACTCGAAAAAAATGTTTCCAAGTCATGCCCATCTCTAGTGCTGAGTTAAACTTGTAACTCTTCAATATTATTGCTTTTTATCCACATATTTAATGTACAGTGGTACCTTGTATAAAGGAATTAATTCGTTCCAAATGAAATTATGTTGAGCAAATTTTCCTTTATACAAATTCCCATAGGAATGCATTGAAAATGGAGTAATCCCATTTTTATGTTGTATGGATTTTCCCCATAGGCAATTATGTTAAGCAAATTTCCCCTATCTCCGGAATTTTTTATGTTGTACAGATTTTATGTTATACAAGCTGTTTGTTATACAAGGGTCCACTGTATATAATTTCTCTTAGCCAATTAAACAGTGATGTTACACTTGTTATTTGAGTGCAGTTGCTCCTGAAACATGAGGGAGTAGGAACGAGAGATGTTAGAATGCAAAATGTTGCACTCATTGATGCAATAAGGTACCACAAGACATTCCCCCCCCCATTGATCTATTGTTTGACATCTTGCTTGCTGCTTTTGAGAGACGTTTCGGAAAAAAAGAGGAGCAAAGCCAGATTTTTCGCACTTCAGTGAGAAATATGTGGGAGCTCAGGACTCCAAAGGCTGTTTTAGAGAAAAAGCAAATAAAAATGCTCTAGAAACTTCATCTGGGGGTGAAACAAGACCTTCAGAAAGTTCCATTGGGCTAATTACCTGCTTGGGACATAAACAAAGGGAAGTAAAGGGAGAAGGAAGTGAAGCTATCATTGAGAACATCAATCTATGCAAAGAGGAAACAGATCAGACAAGATAGCAGAAGATTACCCAAATAGCCATAGCTAACAGTCTCATCCTCTTTCACCACCATCACCCCTTTCGGTACATAGTGCAAGCGTTGTTTGATCTTTCATTTCCATCAGCTTCAACTTTTTTACACGTATGTGAAATAAAACACTCAGCAATTACCATCACAGAAAAGGATGCACCTGAAGACACCAGCTCAACTTCCTGGCTTTTCCCCTAACACAGTGGCTTCCAACTTTGGGTCACCAGATGTTCTTGGCTAAAGCTCCCAAAAGCTTTTACCAGTAGCTGAAGTCTAAGAACAGCTGAGGATCCAACCACTGCCCTGAACTCAGATTTTCTTCACTCCAAAACTCTGGCTGCACCCCCACAGGCAAATTATTATTATTATTATTATTATTATTATTATTATTATTATTATTATTATTATTATTATTATTATTATTATTATTATTATTATTATTATTATTATTATTATTATTATTACATTTGTTATGTCATGATCTGTAGCTCAGTCCCATCGTGTGATCAATATCCCGTGTCAAGAGTTCACACACAGATTGTGAAGCAGTTTACCCAGAACCTAAATGAAAAATGCTTCAAAGTAGAGATGGGCATGACTTAGCGGTATTTTCGTTTTCATTTTCGTTTTTTGTTTCCGTTACGTAACGAAACGAAAAACGAAAAACGGCTCAGAACTGGAACGAAAACGGAAACGAAACGACTAATTTTGAGCCAATTTTTGTTTTTCGTTATTGGGAAAGCACTTAATGGAGCTAAATGGGAAGAAACGAAAAAATTTTCGTTTTCATTTTCGTTTTTTCATTTTCGTTACGTAACGAAACGAAAACGAACAATTTTGAAATTAGCTCACGAAAACGGAAACGAGCCGAAACGGACCCCTATACGAAAACGGAAACGAAAACAAACAATTTTTCTGAGTCGTGCCCATCTCTACTTCAAAGTACTGCAAATATGAGTCAACTCAACAGCAAAAATCTTTTAAAAATGATAAAAAAAATGTTATTAGTTGAAGTAGTGCCACAGGACTCTACCAGGGGACAACAGTGGCATCAGTAATAATAATAATAATAATAATAATAATAATAATAATAATAATAATA
>JAHTLZ010000204.1:62374615-62384691 GCA_023846285.1 Phrynocephalus versicolor | reverse complement strand
AATAATAATAATAATAATAATAATAATAATAATAATAATAATAATAAATAAATAAATAAATAAATAAATAAATAAATAAATAAAATACCTTTATTGTCAATGTACAACATGTGCACAATGAAATTGGCTGAGTCTCCCTTGCCCAGCCATCCCCCACCATCAGAAAGATATCCATCCCAAGACAATGTAGTCACACATCAAAGTGCCCTGAATGCAGAAAATAACAACACAGAATATAATGCAGAACAAAAAAAAAGTACTAGGTCCTCAACATCTCAGATCGGTTGTGGATTGAGCACGATTGGGGGAGGAAAAATGTGAGGTTCAACATGCGTTCTCTGAAATTCTGCCCCCACCCCACCTCCCCCCAAAAAACAAAATTAAACAGGGACACTCCAGAAACATTTTAGCTATGTGGACATGGCCTCTGTTAAGATGTCAAAATGTTTGGTTTCAGTACACAGCAGTGTTAAATGTAAGTTGCAAATTTCTTGCACATTTCAATACGGTTACTGGCATTACAGCAATTCTCTCCTATTGAACTCAAGGGGATAGTCTTCCAAACAAATGAGAATAGTCTCAAGACTGCATGATTTCTTCGCTTTAGTAAAAGCACAAGCACATTATTGCCCTTTTTGCCATTATTTCTGCGATAATGTATACGTTTTAGATGTCCTTGTAGGAGAGCCAGTGTGTTTAGCAAGAAAAACTGATTTAACTTTTGCTTATATGGAACAGGTAGTGGTTGGTTCAAAATAAGAGCTTTTCAAATTATATTGTCACTTGTTTTGATTCTAACTTAAGGGTTTTTTAAAAAAAAGAACAAAGAAAAGTAAAGCTACATGGCTTTGTTTTAATTTAAAAGCAGACTCAGTTCCAACTGTGTAACATATTGCCAGCTTTAGGCTGATTTACTTTCAGCTATAAGTAAAATAATAAATCATTCACCATTTTCTCGGCCTGCTTCTTACACATTCATCTCAGCAACTGCAAATCCCTTTGTTAAACCTATTTGCTTGCCAGTTGCACAATGAATTATAGATTAATTACTCAATAACAATTATGGAGGTGATGCCTGACTGAGGATTCACACTCACACATTTTGGTTAAGTTAAACACAGATATTCTGTTTCAGTCTTGCCATAGAAATGAGAAGGTCCATATAATGTGGTAAAATGAACAAAGCAGAAAAGATGGCAGGTGCATATGATGTTCTTAGTAGGGGAGAAATATACAAAAGGTGTAGTTTTTAGAATTGTTGGCTAGGTATGGGCATTGTGTTACAGAACTAATAGGTTACAAAACGAACCATGCAAGCCCAGGTGGCTCCCTGTGTACCATCTGATACACAGGGAGCCAATTGCTTTACCTTTCTCTGGGCTCGTGCAGGGTTAAACTGCAATGAGGAAGCACTCTGTGACATCATCTTTCCTCCTTTGTGGTGCTGGCCAATCAGGCAGGGAGGCAGGATGATGCCTGTTCCTGTACAGCTCCTGATTAGCCAGCATCACAGAGGAGGAAAGATGACATCACAGGGTGTTTCCTCATTGCAGCTCAGCTCCATGCCAGCAGAGAGAAAGGTAAACCAATTGGCTCTGCATGCGTCAGAGGGTTCTGAGCACCACCTGGGCTCACATGGTTCGTTTTGTAACCTACCAGTCCCAAAACTAAATGCCCATCCCTATTGTTGGCAAAAATGAGCAGGTGTCACGCTTCATTTTGTGCATATTTTTGATCCCCCAATAATAAGATGCATAGAAAGCCACCATATATTGAGTCAAACTGTTGGTCTATCTGTTTATGTTGCATGCCATAAAGTCAAACTTGTGGCAATAAAGCTTTCAAGGTAAGTGAGATAAGTAAGGTTTTACTACTGCCACTTCCCCTTTCCTTCTGATGGCTGAGTAGGGATTTCAGCCCAGATCTCCTGAGTTCCAATCCATCACTATACCACTAAACCACACTGAGAATTCTGTTGATCCCCCCCCAAGCCTGGCATTATGATGCTTGACAATTAATCTCCAGAGTTCCAGACACCATTGTCTTCTAGACCTACCTGGAGGCACCAAGGGTTGAGCCAACCTAACCCTAACCCAGGATTTTCTGAAAGTAAAATAATTGCTTTGCCACACACCCATATATCAAGCATACTAAATGTATATTTTCAAGGAATTGAGTGTATTCATCCATTTTAGTACATCAAGATGCATTTGTGGAAGTGGATAGTTATCCACAAAATTTTGTGCTGTGTCTTGTTACAACATTAAGTGTGGTTACAATAACAGGAAATAGTGTAAGCCCAATAAACAGTCAAGGGTGGCAGCACTGTGGTAGACATGAATGAAACCTTCCACCATTTTTCTCCAGGTGCACAACGGTCATAATCCAGCATAAGAAAGGGGTACAGAGCTGTGATGCTTTTTTGACAGAAAATAACATTGAAAACACAATTAAGAGTTATGTTATAAGAGACAAGACAAGAATACTGTAGTGTTATTTCTCATATTTTATTTTAGCATAAAAAGTTTCAGATGCACATTTTTTGAAGTGGAGGAGTTCTGACACTCTGACCAGAGCAGAGAAAGGCCAAGGTTAGGTTCAGAAAATAGCTAAAAAGTAAGAAGACAGTATAGCACCATCTTCTGGTTGGAGCTGTTGTCTAAAGCCTCTGTGCTCGTGGTTATTTTCTCCTCAAAAGTAGCTGAAAGAGACAATTTTGATGGAATACCTGCATTCCCAAGACTTCATAAATGACTGGAGCTCAATGATCATGACACAACCCAGAGACCGCTTGGTAATGGGGAGGCTAAAAAATTCTCTAAATAAATAAGTAAATAAACCTGACAGTATCCTGAGATTATTATTATTATTATTATTTTCTCTGAAAAGAATACTTGCTGATTAGTTATACCCAACTTGCACAGTTCCCATCATGCATCAAATAGTTCAACTAAATTCACATATGGATGGAAGAAACCAAGACTTCTGCTGGAATTGTGCATGTTATTGGTAAAACCACTCATTAAATGTTTCTCATACCTCAGAAACCCTACTAGGGTTGTCATAGATCAGATGCGATTTACTACCACCATAAAGTACAGAAGGAGCTACCAGCTGCTGAAGGCTGGGTCTCAAATTAACCATTTTTCTTCTGTCACTTTTCCAATCAAAAACTGTCCTCTTCAATCCCTCCCTTCATCTACAAAGGTGGAAAAAACCTGTGGTGGATTGTTTTAAGTTAAAAAAGATGTAGAAAGGAAACAGCTCAGTCAGCTTCTCACTAAGCCTGAGAGCTGAACCAAACTGTATTCTAGAGTCACCAGGTATGTGTTTTTCCTTTTTCTTTCTTTCTTACCCATGGCAGACTTGGATTCTAGAATGAGAGCAAGCAACTTTGAATCTATTACCAGTAATTTCCACAATCTGCACTGGGGTCTCTGTGGAAAGCAATGACCACTGAAAATTGCCCATTTGAATTCTAGAGTAAGAAATAAAGGCATAGCCACTGGTTTTATTTTTAAATTATGTTCTAGTTGGACTTTCAGATGCAGCCTGTGCCCTAGGAGCACTGAAGTAAAAAAAAAGTGTACTGTATTAAGCCAAGAATCATAGAATGCTTTCGATATATAGTTTGAGAGCTACTGTTTCTTAAGGCAGAACAAAATGCATTGACAGGCAATCGTCTACGCAAGGATTAGCCACATTTTTGTCACTTAAAAGCTCAATTCAGATTATTGCTGCATGAGAGTGTCATTATGCAGTAAAACAAATCGTACAAATTTGAAACTGGACTTAAAATAATCACCAGTTGTGGCACAGATGTAACAGACACTCTGCCCTTGCTCAATGCCAGATTTGAAGGAATTTGGACAAAGCACTTTTTTCCTGCTGAATGCCAATGTTGTGAGCACAATATTGTGCAGTAATACCAGAACACTTCCTGGTGTTTTGACTCATGAGTACGAACACACAATACCCACCTTCATTTCTACCACATTGCCTTATTAAGCCACCTGGAAAGCAAAATGGATGAATATATAATAGAATGAGTGGAAACAGATGACATTTGATCCAAGCAGTCTAAACCCAAACTCCAAGCTCCTGGATACAGTCTTCATTCAAGGCTGAGGTAGGGAGCTTTAGTCATTTGCATCCTTGCCTGGCTCTTTCTAGATACCACCATTTTTTTAGGAACTTAGGCATGTGGGGGGGGGGGTGTTCAAGAAACGTATTCCACAAACCTCATAGGTGTGGAACTGGCCGTGTCAATGCTATTTTGTCACCACCGCCCGGTGTTTGTTTTAGGCCTAAAGTAATCTTCTTGAAAAGCAGAAGGTGACAAAATAGCTTTCAAATCGTCAACTATTCATCTGGGACCACAGTTTTTATGGTCAATATTTTTTCAGTGTGGTGTTAGAAGGGGGGTAGTTAGAGCTTCAAGGGGCCCACAGGATGCATTTTGTCTTGGTTTAGCCCCCTTCCCCACAATCCACCACATTTTCCATCTTGCTAGAACTTGGCATTGCAATGGTACCAGAATGGTACCACAATGTACATCTGTAGAATAATTTGTATGATTGGGGTCCATCCTGCCTTGTAAGAATGACTAATAATGGTAAGCGTTCCATTATGGAGCAACAAGGTTTACATTAATAAAGAAGCACAGTGGCAATATATCTTAAGAGATGTAGTTATGCACTACAGCAGTGATGGTGAACCTATGGCATGGGTGCCAAAGGTGGCACTCGGAGCCCTTTCTGTGGGCACCCGACATTGCCCCTTCATAGGCACCTGTATAAAGCTTAAATGACTGTATTGGCATTTTGCAAAAAAAAAAAATAGTGGGTTTTGAATTGCAGTTTGGGCACTCGGTCCCTAAAAGGTTCACCATCACTGCACTAGAGGGTTTCCCAGTTGAACCCGACCCTGCCCACCCCAGTCTGCTCCAGAGCGCTAGCTTTTAGAATTGTCCTGGTAGTTTGGAGTGAGGCAACTTAGCAAGCAATTTCTAGACAAGCCTTCTTGAGAAAAAACCTTAACTTTTTGACTACATGGTGTGATTCTCTCCTTGATGCTGTTCCAGGATTAGAGCTGTTCTCCCTAAGCCAAATAAGCAAGTGGTTTGATTATTTCTCTGTCACTACAGTGGTACAATATTACTGTGCATTTTGCAGTATGTTACTGTAAGGAGCGTAGCAGTGATCATTTGCAAGTCTAATGAAGAGAAAAGGTGGAAGAGAGGTGAGAACAAATTGGTTGCAAGGGATTTTCGCAATATAGCCTTATACTGTAAATTGCTACAAATTCACTATGTTTTGTCCAGGGCAAAAGGTGATGTGAATATTCAGATTTTATTTTTATTTTTTCCCATTGGTGGTGCTGGAGAGATCAGGATTCATTACCCCATAAGTCCTTAAACTGGAGTGACAATTTTTAAAATATATTTCCCCCACATCTTGCCAGTTGGAATGGGCTGAGTAAAACAGATACGCCTGTCCAAGAAGACACAGTGCAATGTAGTTGATTTTTTTATATACCATCCCTCACACAGAATGCCCCAGAATAGTACACATAAACAGGAAGCTAATACTTTACAGAACTTGGTGCAGCCATTCACAGAATGGCAGAAAAGGAAAATGATGTATAGAAATGTGGTTTAAAAGGCAGTAAGGATGGAGGTAATTTTCCTTGGAGACCAAATCAGAGTGAAGGATGCAGCAAAACTGCTTGGTGTCAACCAGTGTCAAACACAACAACTCATGAGCAGAATTAACTTGCTCACCAAAGGGATAACTAGGAGGTAAAGTAACCTTTTTTGGCATCTAAGGGCAATCAGGAATCTTTATGTCTCCTATACGCTCTTTCCCGCCTCAGGCTTAGGACTAGCTAAAAAGTGACCACTGTGCAAAGCCTGTACCAGTCACCCTTCAGGAGGCACACAGGCTGGCCAGAATATTTCCTAGGATGACAAATTTCATTCTGCAAGATGAGCCGAGGACACAAAAGCTAAACTGAGGCATTCCATGCTTGCAACACATTCCAGCCCAAATCATGTGCGTAAATCTGGCGGTAGGGTGATGAGAGGATAATTTTTCCTTGGAGAAGACAACTGTACTGTTAGCTGAGGTACTTCTGAGATCTTCAGAACATGTGATACTGTGGGCCTGTTTATCCATTTTAGAGAAGTAGGTGGTGTTACCTGGGCTGAGGCACAGAAAATATTACCAGAGTACTTGGTGAGAACGAGTCAATGGTGATTGCTCCAGAGAAAAGGCAAGCACTAGAAGCCACCACAGTCTTTTCTAACTCAAATTAAAATCTATAAAATCTGCATAAAAACCATCTCATTAGACCAACAATACCTCCAATATATGGGTATTAATTTAATTGCCTCCACATTAAAGGTTGGCTTGAGGTAAGAGGTGGTAGTGTGCCTAAGACCAGCTAATGAATTATTGACAGAAACAAGGGCAGTTACTTCATGTCTGTTTTGTCTCTGTAAGTGCTGTGCTTCAGACCGGTACAAAAATATCTTACTTCACATCCATCGTGCTACAGCTGAAATCCCCAGAGCGGGATCAGAGCATGACAATACTGTACCTGGCACTAGGTTGGAGTATTCTCTTGTCACGGTTTGTTTCTGGTTCCTGTTCCGAGACAAGGGACCATGTGGTAACAACAGTCGCACAATACCCAGTGTCCACCTAGTGGTCAGCGGCTGAAGTGGCATTCAACATTAGTTTGCCTATGGGAAACACCATGCAGTGCAAACGTTAGAACATAAGAACATAAGAACATAAGAAGAGCCATGCTGGATCAGGCCAAAGGCCCATCTAGTCCATCTTCCTGTATCTCACAGTGGCCCCACCAGATGCATCTGGGAGTGCACGAGATTAGATATCTGTCTCCTGATACCACTCCCCTGCATCTGGTCCTTGAAGTACCCCGGTTTTAAGCCTGGAGATTACACATCTCCATCATGGTTTGTAACCTGTGATAGACTTTTCCTCCAGTAATCTGTCCAATCCCCTTTTATTAAAGAAAGTACTGAAAATTCTGTAGTATTGACGTGTAAATCCCAGAAGACCTGTAAATCGAAATATCAAAAAAGTTTTATTTACAATATTTTATAAAAGGGTTAAGAAAGCAAGATAAATTCAGAATTTGTCACGAAACAAGACCGTGAAGTAACAGTTGACATGAGACAAGTTATCTTGACCATGAGAAAACAGAAACAGGGACTAAACCATGTGATCGCAACCAACGCTGTCATGGTACAAAACTAGTCACAGAACAAGGAGGGACATGAAGTAACTGTCAAGGCTGCAGCCATAGACTTATTGTCCATAGATAGAATTATTTGCCTCTGTATTTTGGTTGCATGCCTTGTTACATGTTCTCACACTAGCTTACTCTTCTCCATGTGTGCACGCAAGTGAGTTTTACTGTGCTGGCTTAAGTCCAGAAAACTTTTATTTAGAATCTCCTCTTTCTCTTTTTCTTCCTTTTAAAAATTATGGTAGCAATTTATGTAATTTCTTTCTAGAGCACCTGCCAGTAGAGTATGATTTCTAAACATAATCCATCAACAAATAGCACATAACTGTCATGCAAGGTGGGTTGGCCGAGACATTATGTTGCCTGTGGTAAATCAAAATGTCTTCTCTCCTCTCATCTCAAACCCACAGAAACAGGCTGGACTCAATAGGACAACATTGCCATTAAGAGCATTCCCTATTCTTTGAAACATTTAGGGGGTCACAGAAAGTGAGATGTGAAATATATAAAAAAAATTGCTGTTTTGGTGGTCTAGATGTAACCAAATGTCTCAGCAAAGAGTTTGGCAGCCTAGCAAGATTCCTTACCTATGTTGAGAGTAAGATGACTGGCTTTTATTTTCCCCATTTCAGGTCTCTGCATTTCGCACAAAATGTTTCCCTTTGAAAAGTAAAACATGGACATGAACACATGCCCAGCATGAGTCTTGATTGTGAGAAAGGTGCAAACCATGAAATATGAGCTTCTGAATCATCAAATGTCTCTAAAACTAACAAGCAATCCACACAAATTTCCACAATTTTCATGAAAATGAATCCTCAAAGTATTGGCCAGGCCTCAGAAGCATGGAGGTGTTATGCCAATTCCTTATTCTGACTTGCGATGGTGGGAAAAAACCAAGGATTTATATTCATACATCAAGAATGCCATGTAACATGGTTTGCTACCCCCAAAATTTGCCACCTAAAGTAGCCATTACATTATAAGCAGAAACTACATGATATCTCACTAAATTTCTGGTCTTGTATCAGGAGGACTATGGTTTTTCTCTATATGTTCTGACCAGGGTGGACTCATGGCCTTGTCCGACACAGCTGCACAATACTAGCTTAGAGTAGACTTGAATAAGTATGCCAAATCTTTCTCTCAGGGAAAAACACTGTTGGAGTTCCTGTGCTTACAAAGCAAGAATGTTAAAAAGAAGGTTTTAATCTTTTCCTCTGGTGCCATTTCCCAATACAATACAAATCCTTCATACAAAATGTCTGCTGTCTTCAGTGAGGCAAGGGAAAAACAGGCATGATAAAGATACCAATATTATTTTCTAGTGAGCTAATAACAAGGTGGTGTTATTAGCTATCTTAAAGACGTGTTTGTTCAATTGTTTAGGGTGTTTGTTTTTTTGCCTTTTTTGATCCTGCAAAACAGTGTAGGAGAAAAGTTATCAGCTCCTACAGCAATAGAACAAACAGTTTCTGAGCAAAGCTTGGAGAAATTACCTTATTTCAAAACTACGATTGGCAATGTTGGCTTAGAGCCAACAGCTTTTATAATTTCGTAGCACCTTTTATAAATTCTGGCTCAACCCAGAATGCACCACAGTAAGCTTCTTCCATGTGACTCACCATGGCTCTTTGCTTGACTGTTTCCCCTGACAGTTCCCTCAAAGCCAAGATGTGGATGGGAAAGTGAGGCGATGGAGACCAACATACAAGATGCATATCATTACAGTTAGCTGTTTTTTTAAATGCACACATAAGACTACACATGCCACACAATTAGTGACCAGGACAGTGCAACCCGCATAAAAACAGAATGTTCAAATGCCACTCACTAAATGTAGTTTCTCAGTTTTAGTTACAATTAGGAAATAATCTTGCTTTTAATTAGTTTCATTTTCTCCCCTCAAACCCTTCTAACCAAAATGTGTTGTATTAAACAAATCTGTTTCTGAAGGGATAACTTCATTTCTTCATCTCATCATCTCCCTCATAGTGTGGTTACCCTTGTGTCATACAGAGTTACTACTGAATGCAGTCAGTTAATTTTGTTTTTGTCTGGGGAGTAAATCCTTACTGTTTGCAATCAACCTGTTCAGAATCAAAGCAGTTACAACAGCAGCATTATTCCCACCCACCTTGGGGTATAAGGGTGCTTGTCTATAAGTTGGGGATGCATTCACACCAAAAACAACAGTAAAAGCGGTGAGGCATCACTTCAAGGGAGTTGTGTAAGACACCTTCACTCTGGCACAAAGGAGATAGACAAGTCAGATTCACAACATTAGTTACCTGATATTGTCAGGAATGAAGTGACAGTACATGATGGGTGATTTATGGGAAATTAGCATAATTGATATACCAGTAGAACAACCGACCACAAAAAAACAAACAAACAAAAAACATGTATTTCTAATTTCTACAGCTGTAGCACAGCTATTTGTGACCTTGAAGCCTGGTCCATTATATGGTGTGGCAACTTGTCTTTTGAGGCACAAAAGGGAACAAGTTTCTGGCCTGTTTCTTCTTTGTTGCACAATTGATAAGCTATCCATGATACATACAACTAATAATGATGGTCCATTATTTTAATCAGAACAGGAGACCAACTGTTGTTCTACACTTCGTAATTGGATTGGGCTTCATTCTTCTCAAGACTGACCTTTCTGCTACATAGAAAAATTTTAATGTACAGAACAGGCTATAGTCTACAAATGCGTGTGAGAGAAGCAAGCATGTGCACATGGACTCTCTCTCTCTCTCTCTCTCTCTCTCTCTCTCTCTCTCTCTCTCTCTCTC
>JAHTLZ010000204.1:62349437-62367290 GCA_023846285.1 Phrynocephalus versicolor | reverse complement strand
ACACACACACACACACACACACACACACACACACACACACACACACAATGTTTCCATCCACGAATGCAGCCACCAGAAGTCTTTCGGACATTCCCTCTCAACTCACTAAAATAAAACTTTTGTGGAGTGAACAATAGTTACGCCATGACACTTTGAGACTAGGATGCATAATTTTCCTGAACTGTACAGATAATCTTGGTGCACAGCCCAAGGAAAATGAATGATCATTGAAAGCAATGTGTCTACTTGATCTTTTGTTAGTAGTCTAACAATAGTACTGCCTTTTCCTGTGCTTGCATTGTTTTGAGGGGGAAGCGGGGGATCCACACGCCCCTTTTCTGATATTTTCCCCTACTTTTCCCGTACCCTCACATCAACTTGTACTGTTGTCACTTCACCTAAACAGCATCAACTTAGCTGTTAAAAATTTACCTCCCCCAACTTAAGCTGCACTAAATTAGTTTGTTGGGATTGGTAACAGTTAATTAACCTTTTCCTTCTTTTCTATTAACTTTTCTATCTCTCTCTAGAGGAAGGCCTGAGATGGATGAGAATGGAGACATCAGCAGATATTCAAATGAGTCTCTAAGCAGGTGATGTGATGGTCCTAGGTTTCACCGTCAGTCAGCCATAGGAAAGCTGGCAGCAAGAAAGCCAGAAAATTTCATCTCCAATTCTTGAAAATACTTCTGATTTTATAGCTTTATTTAGTATGTCCAAAGTGGAAAAATCAAACTTTCTTGCCTTCATCCTCCCCCCCCCCCGCCTTGGCTGTATCCCTGGATCCTGTTTTTCTTACACATTGCTTGGTGAAGAGTATCAGAGTATCCACACTACTTGTGCTTTTGTTCCCCTTTGCTAAGCTTATTAAAATGTGACATTGTAAGGGATTTTAAAAGCCATTAAACAATAGTTTCCAAAATTGGCCTTTGAGCTCCCAATTGAAAGGTTATAACCCTATACCAGTACCAGGATGTTTTGCAAATAGGTCATTTAATGGTTGTGTCATTCCAGGCATGACTGAAACATACATTATTCCAGTATCTTTTAATAACAGATGTGAGAGAAAGGATAGCTTTTGGAAGGAACCTTAAAGGAGATCCTTGTGATAAAATATGGCACAGGGAAATATTCTTGTAAACAGTGACAAAGATGTTGCTGAGAGCTATACACATATACATGTCTAGAAGGTATATTCAGTTCTTCTGCATCTCATTTAACAGGGCATTTCATAGATACATTAAGTGTTCAGAATGTCTCTTTAATTAGTAAACTAAGACAATTACTTCGGATTCTTGCATGCCTGATGCAACTCCCAATCCAGCTGTAAAGCTGCATATGGCATAGGATTATTCTGCACTGCACCAGCCAACATTGACAATAGTCTGTGTATTGTCTTTTGTGTGTGTTATGTCCATATGCAGTTTCAAATAACATGAAATGTGTTTTGTGTCTGCCTTTTAAAAATTCATTTAGCCCCTTCTTTTGCTGGAATTTTTCACGGAAACCAGGATTGCCTTTCCTTTTCCTCCTAAGCAAGCAAATGCCAGCTTGGATGCAGCCCGGCAAATAGGTGTGGGAAACATGCCAGAAGGCTTCTCACCAAGGAGTACAGCTGCTGTCCTCCCTCTGAAGAATAATTCATCACCTCCTTGAAACACTCTGTCTTCATTGGCTTACAAACACAGAGCTGCAGAACCTGTAGGTGAAGCTGGTTGTTCTGCAGAGTAACATCATGTACTTTGTGGCACCCTGCCACTGGGATATAATTTCAATTCCATTTTCCTTTTCCGGGTAAAAGGGGATTTCTGAGTGGCACTGGTTCCTCCATGTTCTGAATTCCCATTTGCACTTATCGCTCTGGTTCTTCAGAGTAGCCAGCATACAAGTGGTTAATTCATATCTCACTTATTTCTGTTCAAAATTCAATAAACCTTTCACACGTGCTCATGGGTTTACTGGACAAAGCATGCAATGGAGTGGTGTAGGGAATGTCTACAACTGGAGGTAGACTGAATTGTATACTACTTTGGTACCAAGTAGCAGCCAATACACGCAGCACCTCAAATAGTCTCTATGCAGTAACAATGTGTGCCAATCTGAGTACCAACAGAGTTACACATATCTTTTAGAATGGGAGAAGAGGGGCTTAGATGTCCATGAGCCTTACCAGAGTCTTTATTTTTAAGACTATATAATGAAAGCCATTATTATTCCTATTTTAAAGACACATTGATTCTGAAAAACGAATCTGGAAAAACAAAACAATTTGCACAAGGCCCTTTTTAATTCCATGTCAGTGGCAGGATCTATACTCTTCTGTCCCAGGTCCTACAGAATACAATGTGACCAGACATTTGTGGCAGACATGTAAACTCACCCAGTGTGCTCGCCAAGCTTGAAGTGGCCTCAAGGTAATGTTTTCAATGTGTAGACTGGCTCCCTATTTTCAACCATTACTCGGTATCTCTCACTTCTTTACAACATTGTTTGTTGTTCATGTTGCTGACAGCCGTTGCTAGTGCTCCTGGTATATGTGGCACATTCAGTATGCTTTCCAAACTGACTGGCAACAATGATAGCCATCAATCAGTCAGTGCTGCCGTGCCAACTGAAGGCTGGCAGTATTGCATTTCTTCCCATATACATCCACTGGCATTCCTACTGACTTGACAGTAATCTCTTGTGTTAGTCTGTCCCAGAATATAGAAAGAGACCAGTTCCAATACTGTGTGCCTTCAGCTACTTCTTATTTTGACATAATCTTACCAGACAGCTATGTTTTGACTGGCTGTTGTACTTGTTTGATAAGATACTAAACTATTCCCCACTTGCAACGTGGCACAAATGAAACAATTTATTAAGCAGAACTTATTTCAAAATAGATTGTTCCCACAGGAAAATATCAATATACAATTGTCCATATGGCTTCAGACATTCCTGAAGCTGTCCCGTCTGTTTTTCCCTTCCAGATTTATTTAATGAAAAAATTACAAATAAGAACAGTTTTAAACAAATCTGTATTACTAGCAGCTCTTGCAAACAGTTGCCTCTGTCTTTACATCAGGTGAACCATAATTTGGTGTAAAGTGGGCTGTATGTAGATACCTTTTTAGTACATCTGATAACACAATCATGGCTGGTAAGAGCAGTACAACAATGGAACAAATTACCTCAGAAAGTGGCAAGTGCTTCAGCAATGGAGGCACTTAAGGGAAAACTAGACAGCCATCTGTCAGATATACCTTACTTGGATTTGAATTGCTGCATTGAACAGGACATTAGAGCCCCTTTCCAACTCCATTATTCTGTGATTCTATGAGCAAGGAATGCAGGTTTCCAAGTCTCTGAGACTGCAGACAAAAGAGAAGCAATGCTGATCGTATTTGGAGACCATTTTTTTTAAACAGGACATTCCAGTCATAACAAATAGATGTCTCAACAAAACAGATTGGCAATGATTGAACATAATGCCGTAGTTCCTAAAATAAGTTAACTGAAGGAAGTTAACAGAAGGAAAGTATCCTATTCCTTTTTTCCTTCCCACCCACCCCCCAAAACCCAAAAGCCACCTGCATCAAAGCATCACAGAAGGAAGCTCCTGAACAAGAGGAGATGGGCTGTGAGGAACTCCTGGAGACAGTTTACTCAGAAGTAAAGCTAATTAATGGCAACTGTATTAAAGCCATTTAATTAATATGCCAAATGAACGATCAAGTTCAACCATTATCTGTTAACCATGATACCTGAAAATGCATTCCCTACTTTGAGATAGATTAAGATTTAAAAGAGCAGTGATGGTTGAAATCCATTTGGGATTGGCACCAGACAATCTATGGTGTCTAAAATGGATCCCTTTGTGGTCCGTGAAGTGTTTCTATGACTCATATTTTCTCCCCATCCCAGAGAATATTTTCCAGACAGTCAATGCAAAGAAGATAATCTGCATGGACTAGTTTTTCAGTGGGGCATGTTCGAATGGTGAGCAGGATCAAAGGCAGAAGGATAGGACAAAGATACTGGCATAGTTTGCTTTAAAAATCCTCACCCCAGTAACTAAGCCCAAGGAAAGTCATTTCCACATTTTAGAATGGAGCACAATCCTGTAGAAAAGCTAGGAAACTGACAATCAGAAGCAGCATGTGAAAGGGGGTGTGGTCACTTGGAGCACCCCAGAGTAAGCATGTAAAAGAAATATTCACCTTCACAAGCAATGAGGAGAAACTGCAAAATCATTCTCCTCACCAACAATGACAACAATGAATATGCAAGTGCTTTTGATATTGTTGTAGCAGGAAGAATTGCCCATTTTGTGCAAAAGTGTATATTTAGCATAAAACAGTTATCAATGGCTTTGTTTCTTGAACTTTTTAAGAATCTGTCTCATGGGATAGGCTGTCGACATAATCCTGAACCAGTCCTTCTTTGCTCGCTCTTTGTGTGCACATTTTGCTTCTTGAGGTGGAAAGGCCCGCTGTTTTGTGGAGATATACTCTGTGCAAATAATCTGAGTTTTAACACGAGGAAGGGGGGTTTCTTTTTCTCATTCTTGGGTGGAGTCTCAATGCATTCTTCATCAAGGTCTCTCAACATGTTGGGGCCATTTTGATCTACAAGAGGAAAGAATTTAGCAAGCATTTTTTCACATCCTTATCCTCCAAATACCAGATCAAGAACCCCAAGATGGCCGGATTTACAAGACGAAAGAATTTAGCAAGCATTTTTTCACATCCTTATCCTCCAAATACCAGATCAAGAACCCCAAAATGGCCGGATTTACAAGACGAAAGAATTTAGCAAGCATTTTTTCACATCCTTATCCTCCAAATACCAGATCAAGATCCCCAAGATGGCTGGATTTATTCCCAGGGTCTGCATTTCCTGGCCTTATCTTATAGAAAGGTTCACCGCCAGCTGCAGTGATCTGTGGTATATTTTGTAGTGGGTTTGTATCTCATGCCATCTGAGTTCTGTACTAGAGACGACTACTTTTGTGGTAATGTGACTAAGGAGCAGAAAAAACATACCGCCTGCCCTACAGAGCCTGCACCATCTCCTACTGAACATCAATTGAAACTGATTGATCTAATGCCTTGCATCTGCCAAGCTGTCATTCAAGCCAGGGGGGATTTGGATGAAGACAAGGAAAGCATTGTAAAAAATAACTCTCTGATTTAGTTTACTGAGCAACCTTGGACTCCTTCTAGATATACTGAAATCAGCTTATAGGAAAGACCTTGTATTCCAGGAAATAGCTCTCCGGGACGCAAGATATTTGCTGTATGGAAAGTGAACACTGTGTCTTCAATTTGTGCCCAAAATATACAGGAGAAATCCCAGATGCCTGTTGTATCGTGAGCACATATATGTGAATTTAAATTAGTTATATCATTGTTTACAGGTATAATGGTGAAATATACCCTTCTTTGCGTTCAGAATTAAGGACAGAACAGATGGTGGAAACTGACTCGCAAGAAATATGTCCATTGAAACAGCCTGTTTTATTTGTGCGGAGTATAAGGATTTTTTTTACCTTTATTTTTACTTCTAGCCGGTCTCCTCTGAACAGAGTGAAATGCCTATCAGAAAACATGATAAAATTCATTCGGTAACACTTTAAGTGGCTGAAGACTTTTTGTTGCCTGAGGCAAAGGAACATTCCTTTTCATTCCATTGCTTATGAAAGCCCAACAAAAGGTCAACTGAACATTACTTCAGGCCTGGCAATGGGACCGCATCCTCCATTGTATCTGAGGATGTGTCAAGCTGGTTTAGGAGTACTGGGGCAGGCTCAGAGATGAAGCAGAATTTTGTTTTACGCCACTGGCCTTTCCCAAGCCACAAATTTCTGTACATTCAGGGTAGAAATAACCTGAGAGTTTAAAAACAAGTGGTGTTGGTTTTTTAAAATTATTGAGCTAAGAAATTCACCTGTTCAGTCTCAGTATTCTGAGTGCTTCACGTGCAAACCATACTGGTGCCAAAATAGTGTTACTAAGGCAGACATATGCAACATGACTCTATAACCGTTAAGAATATCCACATCTATTAATTTTTGACCTGTAGAAATGGTCAAGAATTTTATTTTTGTTCAGTTCTTCAAAGAATTTATCACAGTTTGTGCATTTGTGGGAATGCATTGGAGCTACGTTCGTTTGTTTTTTAATGCACCACAGGAGAATATGAAACTGACATATTTATTTAGCAGCCATCCAGTGGCCCATCCAGTGGGGTCCTCCAGAACCTTGGCCAACATCTACAGACTGAGACAGCAACCATGTGGCTACTCCCAGTATGGCCAGAGCCATATTGTATCTGTGTGCTATGGCAACCCTCATTCAGCACTTTCTTTTCTTTTGCGATTGAAACGTTTTGTTACTCATCTAAGTAGCTTTGTAGTTTGAGGAATGTGGATGTGAGTCTTCCAATTTATAGAAGCTATGCACTCAAATGTTTTAATATACTTCCATTAGGGATGGGAAAGGCTTTTTGCCAATGCCTTGTTCTCATCTATAGATGCTGCCTGAATACAACAAGCCATCGAGTTGAGAAATTTTCCAACCTTCCTTCATTTTAAGAAAGAGGCACAGAAGGACTATCTGGTGGTTTAAAAAGATAAAAATAACTGTTCCAGGATGCTGCAGGGTGTTTATAGTCCAAGAAATAAAACAACAGCTATTATAATTTCATACAACTTTGTACAAATTATGTAATATGTACAAATTACACATTCTGTGTAAACCATTGAATCAATGGCATCTGGGGGGGCACATCACAGGGTCAGGGAGATGGGTACAATATTTCAGCCTAGTTTGGTGCGGCACCCACACAGGTATTTCACAGGCACCACATAGTTCCTCCCCATCTCCTCTGTGCACTTGCCCATTCTCCAGCTGGGATATACCATATACACTCAAGTATAAGTTGACCCGAGTAAAAGTCGAGGCCCCTAATTTAACCCCCCCCCAAACTGGGGAAACTTATTGACTCGAGTATAAGTCTAGGGTGGGAAATGCAGCAGGACCTGGCAGCTCCTCCTTTGTGAGCTGTGGAAGTGGTGTGTGATGTTTAAAATGACTTTTAGCCACCGAGGCAAGCACCTCGGTGGCTAAAATAATTATAAACATAGCACGCCGCTTCCCCGTGATGCAGAGGGGGGGTCAGGAGAAGTGGCGCACAATGTTTAAAATGACTTTTAACCACCGACCAAAGCACTCACCTCAGTGGCTAAAAATATTGACTGGAATATAAGTCAGGGGGCCCTTTTTCAGCCCCAAATTAGGGCTGAAAAACTAGACTTATATTCAAGTATATACAGTAAATATGAAGTATGGCACCACAGGTGCTAGGGAGGTCCATCCCCTCCTTCTAGACCCCAAATCCAAATCATGCTTCAAGAATTTCTCCATCTAAAAGAGTGTCGAGAGGGGTGCTAAAGTGCCCAAATAAAATCCTGGGAAGTGTACTTATAGGGAGGTCTGTGATAATCTAGCTCAGGCTTGGCAGTCTCCAGAAATAATGGGGCTGTCTACATCCACCCACAGAGCCTGGAGCTGCGCTAATTACAATGATTCCCCCCCCCACACACACACACAAAAGAAAAATCTGAACTTTTGTAACATCTTTGGATCTATGCCCTTTGCATCATCTAGTGGTCACTTAAAATCAAAATCAAAATTTGGTTGTAGTCAGCACCCAAACATGTCAACGTTATGTCCTCTGTAAGCCCCCATTTCTTCTAAAATGTTTTAAATTGGGTGGTGGTGGTTTGAGATGCTGGGGACAAGGAATTCCTGGGGAGGGTGCACAATGCCATCCCATGATCTAGTTCTAGGCCAACATGATCCCCTCTAACCCATAGTGCTGGGATGGGTGGGACTTGTGCTGGATGTACTGGAAGGTATCAAAAGAAGGCCAGTGTAGATCTTCTTTGTGGGCATTGATGGTGTGTTTGTGTTCTGGCATGAAGCTCAGTGGACATGATGCATGACAGTATTTATCCCACCAATATGACACCTTATCCTGTGGTGACTGAAGGTGATGGAGAGCAATGACAATATAAATATTCAAAAGCTATGATAAAATTTAGGCTGATTGGGGGGGGGATTAAATAGCAAACAGCTCAATATGATGAATAATAAATTAACTGCTTAGAACCATTAATGGCAAATTCAGGAGCCAAGAAGGTTAGGAGTGTAAAATTTTCATATTGACAGCTACTTTAATATGTAAATTTAGCATACAAAGTTACCATCTAACTGTCTAATGTGACATGGATGCTTCAGAATAGGAAATGCATTTCTGTAATGTAAATATGTGCATTTCATGCCAGATAGTACATTTTATTCTATGGAAATAAAAAGCATGGCAGCCAGTCATCTCCGTCCCCAAACCCCTGCAGTGACCTTGAACCCCATTCTTGGTGACTCTTGGCCCAATGGGGCATCCCATCACATTCTTCCCTCGACCCTGTAATATTCTGATCAGCAGCATCCTAAGGTTGGATGGTCTAGGATCGGACATTTCCCCCATGACTCACCACCTGCATTACTTCCTGCACTACCGCCATGGCCATGGGCCTAGCCTTGCTTTAGGCCATGCCACCCAACCAGGTGGGACAACTCCACCTCCAGACGCCTCCTGATGTCACCCAAGAAAACATCCAAACCTTTATTTGACAGGTGCACTTCATCTTCTCGAAACAACTCCTCCTTTTCTACTGCTATCTCCGGGTGACCCACGACTGCTCCAAACTGCACCATGACTGCCCTGCAGACCTCCCTATTAACCCCGCTGTGTGAGCAATTAATGCAATGGGCCTAAAAATCCACCATCCACTTACACTGCGGGATGATGGCAGAACTCTCATCTTGGGATACAAGGCCTTCCATGTACTCAAATCCTTGATAATCTCTAGGACCAAGGATGTGACTGACTGATAAGTCAACTAATTACCCCCAAAGTGTATAACTAATATACTGAGTGGCCTGCCACATGCCACCATGGAGGCGGTGTGCAAAAACCCATGTCACCACATCCCCCTCTTCCCCTGAAGAGGTCATCTTACAGCACAACCAAGGCAATCTCAGTCCCCCGACATGGCCTGAACCCAGACTGGAATGGGTCCAGGACATGATCCTCCTTCAGGAATGGCTAGAGCCGGATGGCGGCCACCCTCTCGATCACCTTGGTGGGGTGAAGATCACAGGTAAGAGGGGGAAATCCCTTCCCTGAAGGATGCAGGGGAAATAACAGAACCCCACTGTGGCATGCTCCCTCAGAAGACTTGATAAGCAGAAGACAGAAGCTAAGCTGCAGCCTGAATAATGCACCGTTAAGTGGGGGGGGGGAGGAATCGCCCGACCAGCAAAGGTAGGGGTAAAAAACAACACAGGAGGGTAAGAAATAGATTATTAGAAACAAGTCTCCCAGCAGCATTATGAGTAACTAATGGGATCAGATAAAGAACTCTATTTAAGTTTCTCATTTGTCATTAGTTGCATAGGTTATGCCTATGAAGGTAAAAAGCTAAGGATTTCCATAAGAAAGGATAATGTGTAACACACACTTAATAAACAAACACCCAAACTTCTAAAGTGGGCCCCAAACTAGGATTTTTGCACTAAAATTTCAAAATCAGAATGTGTGATTTGAAAGTAATTTGGTTTGGAACAAGATTTAAGTATACAGGATACAAATCCCACTGAAACCAGTTAGAAAGATCAACCATATCTTTGTTTCAATTGAAATGGATACAAATTAAATTCAGATGACCTAAATGGATACAATCCCTTGTCATCAGATAAAGTATATGTCCCCAAGTAGTTCTAAGTGTGCTCCATTTACAATTTAGGTCCAATTATCTTCTACCGTACTTCCAAAATTCACCAAGTTATACCAAGGTATGCTACCCATCTTGCTAAGAAGTTTAAAGTCACAATTGTAGAGTTGGCTAAAACACAGAAGGTACTTAAACAACCCTTAAGAACTTGGCTTATTTGTGAGTTGTTGTTTTTTTGGTTCAATCTACTTAGCGTTACTGCTGCTCTAGTGCCACCAAAGTGAAGGGGACTTATTCGGGGACAATATTTGTCTGAGCAATCCTTTTATTTGTCATTCTCTGAAGAAGAAGAAAACATTCAATTGGCTGTAAGAAGATTCTACTGAATATTTTTTTAAGTCAGAAGACTGTTTAGTTTTTGAATCGAAGCACATAACAAGACGATCCTCCTCTGCCATTACAAAATTTCACAGAGAGTACAAAGTGCTTTTGATAAAACTAGAAATATGCCAAAGGATAAGGTCACCAAAGTAAGATTAGGACTCTATTGTATAGTGAGTAAGAAATAGACCCTCCCTTCCTACAAAGTCATCATAATCTCCTTTCCTTAATAATGAGATAAATTGTTTTCCTGTCTGGTTCTGAAAGCATAGGTATAGAAGAAAAGAAATACCTTCTGTTTTGTTTGTGTACTTTTGTACTTTGTATGCCATTTTAAATCTGACATTTATCTGAATGGTCAGGAGGATAGAAGCCTTCGTCAGCTCTTTTGACGCTCTTTTCTCTCTCTCTCTCTCTCAAGAATTGGGGGTGGGCACACATGCGCATGTGTGAATGTGTGCATATGTATCATGCTCCCAGATGTTCTCCTGTATTACTCAATCTGTATCATGACATATCTATTATTATTATTATCTAGTACTGTAGTGTAGAGTATATTCTGGAATGTGAATGAGTAAGGCTGTTGGTCTAAAGAGAATTCCCTCCTTGGGCCATGGATATTTGCAAACACTCTTCTTGTCATGTTATTCAAGGACCCTACGTTCTCCCAACAAAAACCAAATCAGGGATAAGAAGAAAATATGTGACTTTGAAAGCTACCTGTTTTTCAAAGATTTAAATGTGAATCTGGCAAGAAGTATAATACAGAAAAACAGAGATCAAACCTCCCTTTCCCCCTACCCCAGTACTGCTTTGCATTTACCCCTTTAACAAGAATGAAAAGTTCTTCTTCTAACCATTCTGAAAAGGTCCATGACATGGGAAACTGGAGCTTCTACACATAGGATGGTGGTGATTCAGCCAATTATCATTCACAGCAGAAGTATACCATATGTGCACCACATAGCCAAGATCTACGCAGCTTACCTATTTTGACCTCTGTTCCTAGATCTGCAGATGAAGTGAAATGTAGCAGTAGAGCCGTCATCTCCCCTTCAGATGCACTTAATGTGAGGAGGGTTGTTTGAGGTTGCATAAGGAAAAAAATTCCAACGGGAGAAAAGTTGAAATGGGAAAGAAAGGATGTGCTTATGGATGTTTAAGAATTTCTGGGAGGGATTGAGTTTTGGCCTGTTTCATCCATGCCTTCCCATTATGTGACAATGGGAACCAAGACTGTCTTGGGCAAATTAGGACAACTTGTAGTACTACCATTTTCACTCTCTGCTGGAGTCTCTCACAGCTTTGACATTCTTCTGTGTGGTATCCTGTGAAGTTAGGACAGCATGCATCATTGAGGCCATGGCATTTATCTAATGTTCTTCACGTCAGAAAATAGGCAGTGCTGGCTAGCCAGCCTACTCTTGCCTATCTCCTTACTAGAAGCCAAAACAGACCCTCCTTCTGTTCCCTTCCTGTTCAACCACCAAACCCACGTTTGAAAAATCACTAGCAGTGTGAAATGGTCTAATTTGTTCTGGCACTACAGCCCTGGTTTATTCTCCTCTATGTACAGATTCAACCTGAATTGCCATTATTACCAGTTTAATTCATATACTGTATGTACCAAGGTTTGTAATAATGTCAAGTCAGGTTTGTGATCAATGCTGATCACAATTTCTTCTAACCATATCTCTTCTTCATCATGACCACTAGCTATATAGTTGGTATAGCTAGTGGCCAGTTTACAGTCTGACAACATCCAGAGGGCCAGATGTTCCTAAAACATCTGTAGGCCCAGAACACTTGGAGGGTTATGGGATTGAGGCCTGTTCTTCAAGCTCTATACATGAATAATTGTATAAAACATTGGGTATGGACCAGTATTGTGCATGGACCAGCATGGACCTGTTTCAGCAGCTACTGTGCTTCAGAACAACCCCTCCTACTTAAAAACGTCAGTGACCTGTTCATGAAACTTTGCCCAAGTGAATTTCATTTGTGAGCTTGCCATCCCAATATATTAAATGCAGTGTTTCTCATTAATTCACTAATCCACAAAAGTTCATCTGAATGCTACATGACCTGAAGTGAAATCACTTCTTCCACCGTAGGGTGATCTTCCTAGTGGAGCAATGGAGGAGTTTGTGTGTCATATTACCTCAAGCAAAGAGGCTTTTCGTTTTCTTTCTTCCTCCTTTGAAAAAACTTATTACTGCTGCACACTTGAAACACAAGGCCCTCTTGGTAGAAGTATTTCGTTGATGAAAATAAATAAAGGAGAAAAGTGGAATGGAGTCAAACAGGCAATTATTTGTAATAGAAAAAACTATTGATTCCCTTTCTTTTGATACATAGTCTAAATTATCCCTCAAGAAAAGTGGTAATGCATCTTTAAGCAGATTTATTGGCACTAGCCATAAAAAATGTGTTATTTAATTTCAACACTATCACATTTTTCCATTTCCATTTGATATAGAGATGGAACATTGAGATAGACATTGGACAAAGAATTTGATTCAAGAGCCAGGAATGTTCTATACGGCTGTTATCCTAAGCAGGGAATAGGTCCCACTGATCAGGGGAATTTGGTTATGTTCATACTGCATTCCTGTAGGTGTGCAGTCTCTCCTCGGAACTGAACTTTTAATATATTACATACCTCAACTTCATACTAAACTTCAAATAAATCCTATAGATACAGTAGGTATGCTCTCTATCTGCCTTAGCAGACTTCCTTGGTGGGGTGACTAGAGATAGCTGGGTGCAGAAGAAAGAACTCCTTGGTCTGCTTTACAGTTATGAGTTTTCCACAATATACTGGCTCAACTCCTATTAAGATACAAGATTTGAGAGATCCCATGAGAATTCAGGTGGGAAACAGTAACAAGCCCTATGAATGACTCCCTTCTTGCCTGACCAGATTTTCAGATAAACTAACCATTAGAAGGTGAGACCCTTTGGGGAAGACATAACTCTGTGGCCAGATTAATAACAGGGTTGAGAAGATACCAACATATCTCCCCTGACCTGGCTGCATTGCACTGGCTGCCAATTCACCACCGTGTTGACTTCAAGATTTTAACGTTGATGTACAAAGCCCTAAACAGTTGGGGACCTTGTCATCTGGCAGACCGGCTCCTCCCGAAAAATTCCTCCCGCATCATCTGTTCATCTCAGGCAGGTCAAGGAATCAGACCTTCTCGAAAGTGGCCGTTGTTTGTGGATCCAACTTCCACCTGAGATTTGTTTGGCCCCCACACTGTTGATCTTTAAAAAACAATTAAAGATATGGCTCTTTAGATCTGCTTTCCCTGACCATTAATTATGTGTTTCACAATCTGACATCCTAATTTGTCCACTCCACCTACTGCTCTATGTTTCGATAAATTTAAATGTATTAATGATTTCATTGCTGTTTCAGTTCTTTTGTTTTGTTTGCATGTTATTTTTATATTGTATTGTTTCTTTTGCTATGATGTAACGTGTAAACCGCCCAGAGTGGCCGTGTTGCTAGATGGGTGGTATATAAATACAACAACCACCACCACAAAACAGATAGATAAACTACCTAGAAATTTGGAAGAAGGACCACTATGGAAAAATTTAAAAGGAGGAAAATGTTGATAGAGTCATCTCACACAAGCTCACAGATTGGGCTGGGATCGAAAACATTCCTAAAGCTGGGACTGTTGATGGTCATAATGAACTCATTTTATGACCTTGAGAGTTGCAAGGGTGTGGTACCTTACTCTGTCAAGAAAGAAATGGGTTAGAACTGACCAAATGTGTGAGTTGTGCTAACCAGTGAAAATGCTAAAAAAATGGCCACGTCAACCTAGCCTCCTCAAAATGCTCTTAACAAACACGTGTTATGCCAACTTCCTTTAATAGAACAGCTACTGCTTTAGCCCCAGATAATGGAGGCCGTGTCCTTATTTCCTCCACTCCTCCAAATATTGAATTGCATTGCTCATTGATATGTGCTGATACCTTGTCTCTTCACCTCATTTCTCTTTGTAATCTTTTCCCTGACCAGAATCTAGAGGCAGGGCTCCTTGAGGAAGGGGCCTGTCTTTCTTTTCCCCTATGTACCTTTGTCAAGTGCATTGAACATGCTTAATAAATGTTACAGATTCTCAAAAAAAAGCTTTTTGTGGCTTTGCAAAGACAGATATCTGGGCACTGATTTATTTATTTTTAAAGAAAGAATTACTGTGTAATTGGAACAGGTAGCTCCCAACATAAATGACCACAACATCTCATAAGGATACTTCTGGATAGGACACAAAGACAAAGAACTAATAAAAAACTTCATATGTAAACTGACATTAAAAGAAAACCACACATTTTATCTAATGTCCTATGTATTCCTTACTTCCATTAAAAGGCAAAGCTTAGTGAAGTTAACCATTGTGTTTAGTAATTTTAAAGGTGGAGGTACAGCAGATGCTAAGTTAGAAAGGCATTAGAGATGGCCACGACTCAGCGAAATTTTCGTTTTCGTTTTCATTTTTCGTTTCATTTCGTGATGAAAACAAAAACGAAAAATTTTTCAGAAGCAAAACGACAATGAAAACGAAAATGAAAAATGTGCAAAAAAAACCCCGAAAAACGAAAACGAACCGAAACGGACCCCTAAACGACAAACGAAAAACGAAAAATTATTTTTTTGAGTCGTGCCCATCTCTAAAAGGCATAAGAATGGCTGTTCCACATTTAGATGGAGCTGCACTGCTGGTCCTAAGTGGACTTTGGGATCATGCTGAATCATACCATCCCCAACATAAAGTTATCTGCCAGACAAACACATATAGATCAGCACTGGGTGACCAAGCAGGCTGTGCAGAAGGGCAGGTAGAAGAGGAGAATTCAACACAGAAGGTCATGTGAACCCGAGCACTGTGTCTCCACAGGACTGATGAGGTGCTCTCCTGTGACACCCTCAAGCCTTCCTCAGTGGAGTTCCCATCTTTTAATACTACACAGTGATTTGAATCCATGGCTCTTCTCCTACTGCTACTCAGTCGGACATGCAGTGCCGCTCCTTCACGTCATTTTCTAGATACTTGGGACATCTGGACAGCTTCGCTGTGTGGAAGAGTTTCGCATCAGCCTTTTTTTCGGCCTGTTACTGCTTTTATTTTTAAGAAAGAATAAATGATGAGCACTGTAAAAATGATGATAACAGTAAAACAGGTTATAGGTTGTTCACACAGCCTTTTCATCTAGCTCGCCACGTTCCAATTCTCTCTCTTTACTCATCTCACATACTTGCACTTTATTCATCATAGCTCTTATCTATCCCAGCTCATATATCTTTTTTCATATCTATTCCTAATCTAAGGCTTATCCCAACAAACTTCAAAATCCTATCTTTATCATAGCTAAGTTCACAATCCTATCTCTTATTCACAATCTCAACTACCAATCTGAATCCTAAGTATACCACTCTCATATATCCCCCTGATCTGGAACTGGGAAAGCAGCCAATCATAACAAAGATTCATGGGGTCATGTTCTTGCCCTTGTTCTAATACTTACTCATCCAGCACTCACCTGTCAATCAACCCACTCATTCTGTTATACAACCAGCAAATGTACCGCTACCTGGGGAGAATTTATTAATTTTAAATGTTATGTTACAATGCTTTAAATTTGTTTTTAAATGTTCATTTTAATATTGACTACTTGTTTTTAATGTAATTTCTTTATAGTATTTTGAATTTGTTAGCATGTATAATTCTAGTGTTTGTGAGCCAACTTGAATCACCTTATGAGAAGAAGGCATATTGATTATATGCAGAGTATAATTAAAACAAACAAAAATATATGGAAATCAAAAATGCATTGAGAAGTAGCATGGATAATTTAAAGTTCTTGGAGTTACCTATGTCAGGTGGTATGCAAATACCAGAAATGTATAAAGAAAATTGATTGTCTGCTTCTCAGATCAAGTGTGTGAATATGTGCAAGGTCTACTTAACTTGCTATAGCTAATCTTTGCTAATTGTCAAGTTGCAGAGACATAGATCAGTTGCTCAATCAGGGGTGTCACAAGGCATGTGAGCAAACATTGCTGTGGCACCTTGTTGATTAGCCACAGTTAGACACACCAAATTATACCAACCTTACATAAAAGGATTCTAACCGTTACTGAATAAATAATTGAAATAACAATAACAGTTTAGTTTTTAATTTTGTCTTTTTTATATTGTTAGAACCATATAGTGCTTTTTTGGAAAGAAAGCTTGGGCATTATATAATTAATAAATACATAGACTAGAATCAATCCTTCTTTATGTTCTATTAATATATTAACTTTCAACCTAATCTAAACATTGAGATCTGACCTCCTTATCTCACTGCTACAAAATACACATTACTCTTGTTTTTAGAAACTATTCCTTTATCTACAACCTAACATCTTGTAGTTCCTGCAGTTTATTTACCCTTCATTTCTCCCTGTGGAGTTCTTATATTATTTAGTCCTCCCCCCTCCTATCACTAGACCACCCATTTGTGAGATGTGTGTGTGTGTGTGTGGCACATTCTCAAATGATCTGCTGTCGTCAGTATCTCCTTTACTGTTCATTGGTGAATTGTGGGTTGTACTGGTTGCAAAATGAAGTATGCCATTCCATAATTAATCCCTCAAGCATTCTTGGCAATTTATCCCCCAAACAGTCAAGCAAGCTACTTTTTAGAAAATGTATAACACAATGCACACCAAAGGGTGCTGGCAATTAATCTGCGGGCAACAAGAAGCAGTTTGAGAGAAGTCGCTGCCTTCAATCTGCCTGCCAAATAATCATGTAAGGCCACATCTGTGCAATAATCTCTGGCATCCCCAGTTTAGCACACTTCCCAGAAAAAAATCAGGAGCCATTCTTAGTCACACCAAACACAATGTGCAGTAAGGTTTTACTGCAAGAGCTGTTGCATCCACATGTGGAATGTGGGACTGTGGGACTGAGGACAGTTAGAAATTCCCTACATTTATTGCCCAAGGAGGGTAGGGGGATAAGTCAGGCTGAGAAGGTCACCTCAGATGTGATGGATTTGTCTGTATTTTTACACTAGGGGAGCTCTCCTAAAAGGTGAACATAAAATACTCTATGGGATCCCGCCATTTTGCAGCCTGACTTGTTTGTTGTCGGTCACTTTCTGAAGCTTACACAGCTCAGACTTAAGCTTGATGCAGGCATTAAGCCTGACAAATGTACAGTGGTGGCACTGGAATGCACAGACATCGTCCCCATTCCAGGAAGTCAGCCTAAACTCTCTGTCTGTGTCAACAACATGCAAAGCTGAGTGAACCTTGAGCCTGCTACCTGGAATCAAACCCCAGGTTGTGAGCACAGATACTGTATAGCTGTAGTACAGCAGTTTAACCACTGCATCACAAGGGGAAGGTGTGGTGGTCAGGGCTTATGGAGTGCATCCCCACCCCCTGCTCCCCGTCACAATTTTTTCTCTACATACTTCCCTGTTGATCACCTGAACGGAGCTGTTCTAGAGACATGGGCCCTTTTTCTTGCTGCAGGGAAGACAGTCTCCAGAGGTCTGGACACTGTGCATGTGCATGCAAATGTGTGTGTGCTGCATGTGCTGCATGTGTGTGTGTGCGCGCGCATGCATGCATGCATGCATACACACACACACACACACACACACACACACACACACAC
>JAHTLZ010000204.1:62325975-62349427 GCA_023846285.1 Phrynocephalus versicolor | reverse complement strand
CACACACACACACACACACACACACACACACACACACACACACCCCTTGGAACCTTGGAGGAAAGTGCCTGTCCCTGCTCTGGTGACCCGCATCCTTACAACAGAATTCTTTCATAAAAGATGGCCCACTTGCAAAAGCCCCAACATAGTTTCTAAATAATTTTGGAGAGGCATGTTGGATTCTAAAAACCATGGGGGGGGGAAACACCCCTGCACCCCAAAGAGGGTGCATTAGTCATTTTTCTGTCATCAGTATTAGGCCATCTTCTTCCCCCCCCTCCCCATGGCAGCCCTCCATGCATCCCCAGAACCTGTTCTGGAGAGCAAGTAAATTCACCAGGGCAAGATTCTGAGCAGCACAAAAGGCTGCAATGGAGAGGGAACTAGAAGAAAGTTTTGTCATATAGGGGGCCATATCATCAGTATTTACACACTGGTCCTGTATCCTCCTGCGCTGCTGGAGATGATACTGTATTGCTCAGAGGAAGAGCCATCTCCATGCAGTCTAGAAAGAACAGCAGCACAGGGGCTTGCATACATTCTGTCATTTCTGATGGATTCCTCTTTTTGCGAGTCAGAGACACCTGATAGACACACCCATTGTATCCATAGCTAACAATGATTACTTTAATGAGCACAAACTGTATGTATCTGAACAGCCTTCTTTCAAAAGCTGTCCTTAAATATAGAAGAAAAGCCCAAATCCCTTCCTAACTTTGAAACCAAAAAAGTCCCCATCCTGTATAGCAAAATGTTCCTTGCAGCCTCCATGTGAAAGAGAATTTTGTCCTTAAACAAACAATGTGTCAATGAAAAGAATGGACTAATGCTAACTTCTATTATCATAGACATGCCTGGAGAATGAAGAGCGTTTGATCTATTGCTGCTTCTTCAGGGCAACTTTCCTTTCCAAGGAGGTCTTGTATCACTATATCCTCTGCTTCCATTCTGTCAAATGTTGCCTTTGTTTTAGAGGCTCTTCAGTTAAATTAATATAGTGATCAAAAGAAGAGAACTGAGTTCAGGCTGGGTTTAGACAATAAATCTACAGACGCTTTAGATGAGAAATGACCCAGCTAGAATCTAGCCTTAGAGGTAAAATTCCCCAATAGAAGGAAGGTGAAGGTCATGTTATTTAAGGCGCCATGTACCACGAACGAACAGATAATTTTTCAGCCAAAAAAAAAAACAACACATATGCACTGATATAGGCCTATCCATACTGTATTTAGCGGGAACATAGGGACAATATGGTGCCATTTGGAGCTGCATGGGGTTTTTAAACAATAATGAGATTTGATGAAATAGTCGTTATGCTGTGAGAAGAGGATTACTGACAATTGACGTGCTGCAAAACTAATTTTGTACTCACCCATTCTCCTCTACAAAAGCAGCAGCCAACATCTCCCCCCTCTTGACCCATCCTCACTTCTGATTTTGGGATGCTGGTAATAAAAAATGTTCTTACATGAATGTCTCTGTTAATATTCTGTCCAAAAGCATGATCACACACAACACTTTAGCTTTATGCAGAAGTTTCAGGTACGTCCCAAACATTTACAAAATCCAATTCTGAGCTGTTGAATTAATTTTCCTTCATTTAACTTGAACTACTGTCTTTTCTGTATGCTGTGTAAATACATGCCATAAGAATGTGTTAGTATCACACTGTGCTGTTGAAGAGGTAGGTCAACATATCAATCCAATATGCTTTTAATCAGGTTAGAAGGCTGTATGTTCCACATCTGGATTTGAGTATTCTTTGGCCAAAGTTCCTAAACCTGTGTGATACATGAAACTATATTCATTACACTAGGGAAACTCTTGACTTGATGTAGATCCTTTTCCTTCCTCCTTCCTATCACCATTTTGACATCCTTTTTACCTCCCAGCCAGTCTGCCAAGAACCTTTTTGAGGCTGCTCCCCCCTAATTGAACTGTTGCAACATGCAGCCTTCAAATCTCTCATTTTTTTCTAGATCCTAACCTAACCAACCACCCCTACAAAAAATTCTACTAGTGAGAAACATTGTATGGTCATTCCTGAAAGTCCTGAAGAGCTAGGCTATAGCTGATATCTTTGTAAGCCACTAATAAAATAACACAAATCACTGCAAGCTTTCGAGGGCAATACCTTCTTTTTCAAAGTCCAAATATGGCAAAAGATGTTACCTTCTTAGATGTAAAGTATTTGGAAAGATTATATTTGCCAGTCAGTCTTCTTAGATGAGGTGGGAAGCAGCAGCACTATTGTTAAATCTGCATTTGAAGTCAGGCATTGGGTTTCATACCCCAGTTCTTCAAACAAAGGGACATAAGTCATGCACACACCCACTTAACCCTCATCTCCATTTCGCTCTTAGAGACATACAAGCCTTTGTTGGCTGAGGGAGAGGTTAATGCAGAAGACCCATGTGCTCCATTTGGGGATGGGGTAAAATTTAGTAAACCCACTAGGTACAGTATAGCCAATTGGAACCAATCCTGAAGAGCTGTGATTCGCCTCTTAAAATCTTCCTGCTCACCCAGTCTTTTCTCATTCGTTGGGCACACTGGGAAACAGATCAAGCATGTAATTGATCACTTCAGAATCAGGGCAAAATCAAGGTAGGTGTTTGCATTTCCAAACAATAGATCCAGGAAGAGGAGTTATTTTCTCCCCCTTAGATGCAAACAGCTTCAATACCTGCCGCAGAGGGGGCATTCCTCCAGAGCAGAACCAGGTGGTACAGAGGGATGCTGAATGGGGTGGGAAATCACCTCTTCCTCACTCCATCGATGGGACATCTCTCATCAGTTCAAGTACCTAGCTAGTTCCTGAACATTTTACTTTATGCAATCAGAGCAGTCCTTAGTATTAGAATAAGCAGAATAGTTTCCCCCTGTCCTTAGTTTTATACACACATTTCTATGTCCAGCCCCATTAAATTGTGGTTTATCAATATTCAGCATTTACTGGATCCTATCATAGGAATATATACAACCTCTAGCAAAAACCTGGATCTGTTGGGAGTCTTTCCACTTTACCAGTGTTTATACAGATATTTCTGACAGAAGAAAGCAATATGAAATACAAAGCTCCAGATTCAAAACAATACCTCAAAAGAACCAACAACTAAGAAGGTGTGCTATTACTTCCCTCAAGCACTACTGATCTGTTGACATTAGAAGTCGCAGTATTTTTTCCAATGTCATCACTTAACAGCATAATATGACAGCATCTATATGGCTGATTAGCATAAATCAACATAATACCCACTTTGTAGCATTATGATATTGAAAACTTTCATCGTGAATATTATGGGGTGGCAGAGGCAAGGACAACAGATGATAAATTCTGCACACATTGCCAGATGATTCTCTCTCTCTCTCTCTCTCTCTCTCTCTCTCTCTCTCTCTCTGTGTGTGTGTGTGTGTGTGTGTGTAGCATACACTGACATATACTTTAATAATGTTACATCTTTCTATATACTATATATCCTAAATAATTAGGAGATTTCTATTTACTCTTCTTTTTCTTCTTTTTTTTAGTGTTTGCCCCACTTGGTGGTGGAAACCCTCTAAGGAGATTTCTATATACTGTATCTCCTAAATATCTCTCAATACTTTTGGGTACTAAAAAGTATCATCAGGAAAGAGTCCCCCCTTTGTGTGTGTGTGTGTGTGTGTGAGAGAGAGAGAGAGAGAGAGAGAGAGAGAGAGAGAGTTTTGAGCAAATATCCTCAGCTCCTTGGGAAAGTGTTCAGTTGCTAAGTTTTTTTTATATTTCTAAGCACATCAGCATGACTTCAAGGGTCACCATGCATGGTGTAGCTTGAGCAGAAACTGCTGTTAAAAAAATAATCTCAGCTCACTCCATGCCAGGCCTCAGGGTTTTGAACTACAGATAAAAACAGAATGTAAACTTTGAAAATAAGGTGTATGAATGAATAACATTACATGACACATGAATCAGCTTTGATAACAGAGTTCCAGTTTGAACTGAAATGATTCAAAGCTCATGTACTGGTTTGAAGACACCGAAAGTAAATTCCGTTCCTTCATCCATCATTTGTTCCATCCATGTTTTCAGTACCATTAAAACAAAGAGCTACATTATATCCTTCCTCTCCCCACTTGGTGCCTCCCCATAGGATCTTTCCAGAACTTCTCGACAGGGCTATTCAATAGGAACCAAATCCATCTGGGGTCTTGTTTGCAGCATCTTTTAGCTAGCTCCACACTGAGTCTGGAAGCTGATTCATGGCTACTGGACTTCTTTTTCTTGAGAGATAGAATGTTTCGCTGCTCATCCAAACAGCTTCATCAGTCTGATGAAGCTGTTTGGATGAGCAGCAAAACATTTCTATCTCTTAAGAGAAAGAAGTTCAGTAGCCATGACTCAACTTCCAGATAAACTCACCAGGATGACTGAAAATCTTCACAGACATACTCTGCACTAAGTTTCCAAATGCTAGCCTACTACCAGTTCTGGTTGAAGTAACAAAGGACAGGGGTTCTTCATTTTGATTTCCCAATTGTGTTGAACTCCCATAATGCCTGATCACTGGCCATGTTGGCTAAGGCTTCTGAGAGTTGAAATCCAACATTTAGTAACCCAATGCTAGGAACATAGGAGAAAGGCCACCAACATGATGTTACTTACAAGGAGAAGGGAGATAAACACTGGCTTTGAAACTACAATCAGAGCTGAAAATGAGCTCACAAAGAATATACACAAGCATTCGTGTTTTGTACCATTAAGTTGGAAACAACCTCTAGTGAACATAATAAGTCTTTCAATGTAAGTGAGATATTTAAGGAGTGGTTTTACCAATTCCACACACAGTGACCTTCCTTGGCTAAATTTTGGTTCAAGCCAGACCTCCTGAGTTCTAGTCCATAAACTCTACCCACTACACCATACTGAGTTTTCTCACATAGGCATTAAGGAGTGGATAAATGTGTACTCTGAGCAGGGAAAACCAAACATGTTTGATACAACAACTCCAAATTGTTCTCAACATCTTTAAAATAGACTCTTATGTAGGTTTCATTGCAGCCATGCCAGCCACGTGTCAGCGGACTTGCACAACACTGGCTCTTCGGCTTGAATACGGAGATGAGCACCACCCCTAGAGTCGGACATGACTAGCATGCATGTGCAGGGGAAAACTTTACCTTTACCTTATGTAGGTACTTGAATAGAATCAAGAAAGAACAGTCAAATTATCCAAAGCATGTGATCCACTGGCTACAACTTCCTCACTCCTAAATATACAATTGCTTTTCTTGTCCTAAACATTGCAGTCTGAGTAATATTAAGTGTGATTGAAGTCTAATAGGTTACTTCCTTGGAAATGTCTGTTAACATCACCGTGCTGAGGTGCATCATTCGCAGATAAGGAATTCCATCCTTTTATGCTCTCCCACTGAAGCCATGGCATGAGAACTGAACTGTCCAATATTCCAGATCCAAAATTTTGGTTCATGTTTGCCAAGAGCATAATTTTTAAAAATCATTATCTAGCAAGAACAGTCTATATGTCACTCCCTGATCAGCATCAGCTTTCCAAATATGCAGTAAGATACCCACAACAATCTTCTGGAGCTGTATTTTGGATTGCCTTATATAAAGCTGAATCCCTGGCATCCTTTTAAGGTGTTCAGCAGTGGTATTCACACTCTTTTTGGTCCATCATGAGAGGGAGGAAGATTTAGCAGAAGAAAATCAAATATAGAACTGAGAGAAAGGGTTGAAACCATTCCTGCCCATAGATCATAAGACCAAACTGAATTTCCTCCTATGGTCACTTCACAATTTTGGGAAAAACGTATAACTGAATGCAATAGCATGGAGTCTAAGGTACAGCTACAAACTATTACATGTATTTTAATCCTAGCCACACCCCACTTTCCTAATCCTGCATGGATAGATCACTGGCCTCATTAATGCTGGAGAGATCTACCTTCTTTTTGGTAATTGTTATCAAATAGCAAGTGTAACAGACCATGGCTTGAGCATGGATCTGCTGATCGGGGGGATACACACAAAACCACCCAAAGTCAAAGAAACACACATACACAAAATCATCAAATAAATGTCACACTGAATTTGGAGGTGCCCTAAGCATACAAGGTTGGCATTAATGGTTGGCATTGTCAGTGAGAACCAGAGAAGAAAATGAAAGAAAGTACACTGCTATCTTTGTACTGTGAAACTCTTCAAGTACATTCATGGAAAGAGTTCTCCTGTGCTTTCTGGTCACAGGGAAAGAAGGTTGCAACAAGTGCAGGGCAACCATGTCTTTGTCACCGGACAGCAAAATCTAGAGGTTGCTGAGATCTAACAGGTGAGTCCAATGCAGAGTGTTATAAAAACTAAATGGAAGCACTCCCAAAGCTTAGTTACTTTCCTTTTTTTTCAGAACATAAACATTTTCCATTCAAGGAGGAAGCACTGCATTCTCCTGTTCCTTTTTCTTGGAGGGCAGTGCACCCGTGCTTCAGGATAAAATGGGTAGGAGATGCTGTGGAAATAACAGTATGGGGAGAAAGTATATACAGTTTTTAAAAACTACTGTTTTCAGCATTGGATTATATCTGATGACATCCATTAATGGCACTTTGCAAGCTGCTGCCAGGGTGATCTCAAAGACCATCATGCCTCTCTCTCCTACATGCTCAAAGCGTGCAGTGAGATAGGAAATGCAGCTCTCTTATAATGAATTCAAAGGGGGAGGAGATAAGGTGAACCATACAATGCACCAGGTGTGCTCTTCTCCCTGCTGTGTACTGTAGGGACATTCATGCAGCCATTTATCATTTGTGGACACCATGACATTGGTTTATTATTCTGTTTCCCATTGCATTCTGGGAGTCTACTTCTAGTCTTTCACCTGATCAACAATCTCCTCAGCAGAATCCTCTATCTCTATCTGTGATAAGGCAGGTGCAGAAGAGGCTATTTTTGCCTACATTGCTGAGCTGACATAATATCATTGTCACGGGAGACTAGGTAGCTTCTATTATGGGGCCACACAGCAAAAGTAAGGTTGAAAAAATAATGCCTTCATTAGACATGTGGTACACTTAAATTGGAACCTCCTGACAGTGCCTTTTCTAGAAGTAGCAGTCTGTGAATTACCCAAGATAATTAGAAGAGTGGGGTCAATGTGTTGAGAGAACGAACAGCTCTGAATTCTACAAGATGCCTGGATATCAAGTGCTAGGCAGCCTTAGGGGGCAGAGTGATGGGAACCCCAAAACTTCAGGCATTTCTCTTTGAGAACATAAAAGCAATGTGTGTGAGCACAGAGGATATAAAATTGGCCATGAAGCTATAAAATAATCCTCATCTTGCAACACACACACACACACACACACAGAGAGTCGAAAAGCAGTTTCCAGCAATATATCTGAAAAAATATTTTCTGAGAAACATTGCAGGGGTAAACAGAAAGCATATATAGTGGACTCTAGTATAACAAATGATTTGTATAACATAAAATCTGTACAACATAAACATTTCCGGAGATAGGGGAAATTTGCTTTACAGAATCGTCTATGGGGTGAATCCGTACAACATAAAAATGGTTGCGATTAGGGATTACTCTGTTTTCAATGCATTCCTATGGGAAATTTGTATAAAGGAAAATTTGCTTAACATAATTTCATTTGGAACAAATTAATTCCTTTATACAAGGTACTACTGAATGAACCTTCAGAAGAATAATAGTGAGTGGCAAAAGAGAAAAAATAAAAAATAAAAATAAAAATAAAAATAAATTTAAATTGTATTGGGAATCATTCTATTTTGATCCACTCAGGTGCAAATCACTGCACTTGGAACACAAGGCAATTAAATCCAGTCTACATTCTTCAATTTCCAACCTGTCACAAGACTTTCTGTAATGTAAGAGAATATGTCAAAAGCAAAAAAAAAAAAAAAAAAAGCCATCTCCCACAATGGCAAAACGTTTATTGTTTAGATTCAGTGGCCAAAACCTTCTTATGTACCTTTACTGGCGTAATATTAATAGTGTAATTTGGGGAGACAAATTGCCTCAAGTTAAGAAATCAGGGTAGACAATAGGTATTTCATGTTGAGTCAATGGATTCAGTATGCAGCAAGCAAAGTAACTTGATGCAATTCTTTTCCAAAGGGCATGCTAACTGTACCACCATAACTACATGAGTGTATTTTGTCTCATCTGTAATATATGGATATCAATTGGCATTTTAATCCTGCAACAGTCCAAATGATGCACAGTCAACAGGATCTTGTATATCCTGCCCCACTGATGGTGACATTTATGTAGAATTGGGGTCAGAGATATGCAACTTTGTTTGACTGATGGGTAAATCTTCACCCACTGTGACATGCATAGGGCCTCTGTGTGTGTGTGTGTGTGTGTGTGTGTGTGTGTGTGTGTGTGTGTGTGGTGTTGTTACAGTCATGTCCGACTCCATGTCCATGGAGTTTTCTTGGCAGGAATACTGGAGTGGCTTGCCAGTTCCTACTCCAGGCACCTACAGCACTTGGTATTTCCTGGTGTTCTCCCATCCAAGTACTAACCAGGGCCGACCCTGCTTAACTTCCAAAATCAGGTGAGATTGGATGTGCTTAGAGCAGCTAGGCAGCTGCAGATGTACAATCTTCAGAAACTTTGGAGGGGAATGAAAGATGGGGCTGCTCCCCAAGTTTCCAAGTTTCTTCCCCATAGCTTCAAAATTTCCAAAATTTTACATCTAAAGCCAGATATAAAATTTTCCCATCATAGGGCCCAGAAAATATCTGGAAACAAAAACAACATACACAAAACCAGCAAAACTGTAAATATCTGGATTAGAGATGGGCACGACCAGAAAAAATGACGTTTCGAGCTGTCGTTTGTCGGGACAGGTCCGTTTCGGGTTGTTTCCGTTTGTCGCAATAATTTTCAAAAAATTATCATTTCCGTTTGTCGTTTGTCGTTTCGGTTGGGGTTGGGGTTGGGGTAAGTGGGCTCTGGGAGGCACCTCTCTGGGTGCCTCTGACATCTGACCCACTAAGAAGGGAAGCGTAACACGAAGCCGCCGTGTACCATACATTATGTTAGGGGGGGTAAGTGAGTGGCATAGGCACCTCTCTGGGTGCTATGACTCACTTAGAAGGGAAGCATACTAGCGTACTGACATAGAGGTTAAGGAATGGGATAGGGGAAGGGGTAGGGAAGTAGGCTCTGTGAGGCACCTCTCTGGGTGCCTCACTTTGACCCACTAAGAAGGGAAGTGTACTTGCATACAGATCTGGGTTAGGGTTGGGGTTAGGGTAAGGGCTAGGGTTAGGGTTATAATTAAGGTTACGGTGGGTCAGTGGGCTGCACCTCTGGGTGCTTCTGACCCACTAAGAAGGACAGTGTACTGGCATATGGGTTAGGGTTAGGGTTAGGATTAGGGTTAGGGTTCGGTTTTGTGGGCTTTTAATGCCCTCTCTGGCACACCCAGAAGTCTCAGTCAAAACCTGGCCATGCGATTGGTGGAATGGCTCCAAAAATTTGCATGGTCCCATGACTCCCATCCCATGGCCAGCCCATCATTGCACATGCGCAGGTGTAAAAAAAATAAAAATAAAATAAAATAAAATCAATGAAGACGTTTTATTACAAGAAAAACCCACTGCTGCTACTATAAAAAATCAGGCATTTAAAATACCTAATTTTCAAATGTTTCTCTGGTGCTTTGGTGGGTTTTTGGACCACGATTTAAAAATAAATATTGTGGTCGCCATTTTGGATCCCCACCACCACATGGCAAGACGACGAGGATGCCCCCCCCAGCCTGGTACCAGCAGCCCAGGACAGGAGGGGGGGAAGGCCGGGGACCCCCCCCCCAGAAACCACCCCTCTCTGGTAGGTGCCTCACTGAGGCAGGCATATTTTCGCCTGCTTTTATGGCCGGGAATCGGGTTTTTTTAATTTTTAAAACTTTTTTTCTGTGCTGCTTGCATCGCGCGATCGCCGTGATGCCATGAATGACAATGACAAACCCGACCAAATTTTTCTTTTATCAGGTCGGGTTCGAGCTGGAGCGGAGTAATTCCCGTTACCGTTCTCGTTACGTAACGAGAACGACAACTGAAAACGGATATGAGGATTTTGCCAAGTCGTGCCCATGTCTAATCTGGATGTCCACTTCTGGTTTTGTTTTCTTTTGGAGGGTTTGGCAGGTTAGGGAAACTGCAATGCTCCCCCATGCTCCTCAAAACACTTTTGGGATCTCCAGCTCATATCTGTTGACTTTTATTGCAAGGAGGCTGAAAGAGAGGTTCCATAGGGGCCACAAGGGCCACGTATGAAAAGACCAAAAATTATTAGCTTATTAATGTATGATAATTGTAGGGTTGTTTTTGTTTTTTAAGGAGAGATGAAGAGAGACAAATTTCTGATTTCTACCTCAAATGCCAAAATAACTTGGTTTGGCTTCTGGTACTATGTCTCATAAATTAAGTGAGAGACAACATTTGTTCCTCTACCTCAAGCAGCAAAAACATCTGGTCCAGTTCAACAGACAGTGAGAAATGATGTGCACATACAACTGAACTAGACATACAACTGAACTTTTTGGGACGAGTACAACCAAATGTAGCTCTTTTTAAATATTGTAAATAAAACATATTTATGTCTTAGACTGAGATCATCCTCGAATGCCCTGGGAGACAGCCATCCATACATGTATGCTAATGCATCGGTATACCCATGCTGTGAAAGTACACGTTTCCGCTCTTCAACATTAAATATGTTGCTGTCAACTGCTGCCAAGTTGCATCCGGCACATGGTGACCCTGAAAAGGTTTGCAAGGTATGTGAAGCATTCAAGAAGGGGTTTACCATGCCTGAAAACATTTCCACGGCTGCTTGATGATTTGAAGCAGAATTCCTAAGCCCAACTCTCCATGCCTTAACACCACACTCCTCCCATTATTGCATGTATGATGTCCAATATATATGCTGGTCAAAACTGCTGTGAGAACCTCTGTCTAGTTCTCACAGCTCCCAACTGTGTGATTCAGCATAAGTAATTCTAATGACAGAGAATAAAATGTGTACACTTGGTACTAATATTTTACCTATCTTAGTAACATTTATGAGTAAAACCTATTACTGTTTTACTAGCTTGAAATAGAGTTATTCCATGTGTGTGCAGGTGTTTTTTGTTTTTTTTTTTAAAAGCATTTCATTTATTGAAACTCAGTGGTTTCCCCGCTGCCTTTTCTCTTTCACCTCAGACTGTGTATATCAAAGAAGGCCAACGTTATTTCAGTATTGACTTTTATTTTGATGAATGCGCTTCTATTTCATTTATTCTTTATTTGTACAGAAACTACACAGTATTTTTATATTGTTCCCCACTTCCTTTTTGATTAAACGGTTTTATTTGATTTCCAAGAAATAAAGCAGTGAAGCTAGAGAAGGCAGACAAAACAGGCTGGTGCAACTTCCAGGTATATTTTTCCTAAGAAAGGTTTGTGGCTGCAGTTTCAACCTAAACAGGTCAGACCCTGGTCAGTTCATGTCTACCATCCTGTTGTCAATGGATTCCATCAATAGTGCCCTGAATGCCATGATGGAAGAGCAACGAGATATTTCAGGACATCAATTTATTTATTTTTTTAAAAGATGACTTATTCACATAGGTTCTATCAGGCAGCAACCCATTAACCCGTTATGTCAAAGTTAGAAGGACTGGGTATACCCTGCGAAAGTATGAGAAACAACGCTCTCTCTCTCCAGTCCTGTGAAGTTACTTAAAAACTGCAATGCTGCAAGTCAAAATCATCACTAGACAATTTCACTTTGGTTCAAAAGAATTTAACAACATTTCTCATTTTCATCATCCTGAGGATGGAAAGAAATTGATGCTTTAAAAAGAAACCAAAACATATTTGTCCAGCCAGACAATAGCCTTGAGTGTTTAATGCTTCAAGGCCTGGTTTGAATTCTTTTATATTTGACCATGTTAATTCTGCTCTTATAAAAGTTGTCATGTGTTTCTTTTCTTTTCATTTTTTCTTTGTTTAAACAACCCCATAGAAACACTTTTAATGTCTATATAGCAGGCAAGAATAGACGGCGCTTGAGGATTTAAAAATTAAATATTTGAATGAAAGCAAAATGAACAGAATTCTATATCCCTAAGTTTGCAGCATTGTGTCGGCTATGGTTGCAGATTTGGAGAAGAACAGGTGCCACCAAAGCCCATGCCTTCCTGACATGCCTGCCAAATATTTTGGACTTCAGCTCCAACCAGCAAAAACAATGGCAAGTAAATCTGGGACTTGTAGCCCCAAACAGTACAGGCTCCCATATTAAGGAGGATTCACCTGTAATCGGGATTCACAACATGCAGCCCATGGGATGCACGAGGTTTTCAGGGGCCCAGATGCAGCACCATAGAACCCTGCCATCCTAAGATGCCCCACACCCCTACATTTTAAAAGCCCTTTTTATAAAAAGTTCTGGTGTGCCCTCTAGTGAATTGAAGGGGGCAATGTCATGTTTTGAGACACCCAGAACTCTGGGTCTCCTACACAATCTCAGTTGTTTTTAAAATGGCCTCCAGAGGGCACCTGTGGAAGAGTGATGTTGCTATTGTTAGGAGGAAGTTTTTGGTAACTAATAACTTCCTCCTTCTTTCCCATGGATCACCTGATTCTTGAAAAATCTAATTTCTGCTGAATATGTCATTCGGTGGCAGATAATTTCAGTAATTATAGATTTCCTTTTTCATTTCACCCACAACTCCCACTGTTTTTATGCAATTTTCTGTAGGTTGCACAAACCACGGCATTGAAAGAGGAAGATTTTGATTGCAAACCATTGTCCCCTAAGAGTGGGTAATTCCACAGACCTAATTTACCAAACAGGATTTTAGCATTAACTTTGACAAGTCATCTGGAAGTTGAGTCCCAAGTGAATTGGAAACGGAGGATAACCTGTGCTAAAAGTTTAGCTGACTGCTAACTGACAATGCATTGCCCAGGTATGTCTATAATGAAACTATAGTTGAGTCATGACAACTGGATGACTGAGAATCTACACAGATATTTTAACTGATAAGATTATATAGATGCTTTTCTGATGAAAAGTTCATGGCAGTAAATAGGTGCTATCTTCCAGTAACTCTGCTACCAAGGAAAACATATGCTTTCCTTAGTTTTTTGAAGTTGAAGAGTAAGGAACATTAACGGGGACAGACAATAACTTTAATAGAATGTTGTCGGATTCAACAGTTTTGACAAAAATAGTGGTTTTTGCACCTTCCAAGACTTGTTGTGGGAAGAACAGCATGTCACAAAAGCAATTCACATATTTGCAAAGCTTGTAAAGAGTTCCAGAAAAGTGAAGTGAGCAAATACAATGCATGAAATCTAAAAAGCTAAAAAGTATACATTCAAAAACTATTCAAAAGGTACTTAAGCGACAAAGTGCATAAGAAAAAAAATAAGTAAATGTACATGTGCATTATGAAAAACTGAAGAATAAACGGTAGGGATGTACACACACACACAAATGTATGTTTGTTTTGGATTATTTTGGGAGCATTTTTGTCTTGTTTCTCTTTAGTTTAACACAAAAGGGAAAAGCTTCTTTGGGTTCTTTTTATTGTGGGTTTCTCTTTTGTGAAGGAAACATTCTGGCAGTTGAAAAGCCCTAAAGAACCTTTAAAAACTACTCCAAAAAGGAAGATAGGCAAGGCTACAGAAAATCAATTTACTCCTAAAACAGGCAACAGTTCACGAGAAAGAAAAATCATTATCAGAGCTGTACACAAAAAAACTTCATTCAACCAATTCAAAGAGCATTAATTAAGATAAAACCACATTATAAGCACAATGCCACCAACTGGCACAACTGAGATCTGACCTGGGTAGCACAATAGAATAGGACCTGGGCAGCCACATAGAAAAAGGAGAAGCAGGCCAGCCAAACACTGGATGGATGGCTGACCCACCAAAAAGCTATCACCAACCTCACAAAACAGTTTTAAAAATCTACCAAAATATACACCTTTAACAAAGTAAATGCACTGTGAAGTCACACACACACACACACACTTGCACACAGAGGGGATAATAACAAAAACCCAAGTACACAGAGTCTCTCCCCAAATCAAGAAAAGCAAGCAAATCAAGGTTTAAAAAAACACAGTCACCCCGCAAAAAATTGAAACTACTCAAGTATGAAATATCTCTCCCCACTACCAGTTGATGCCTTCTCTTCTCTTCTGTTTTGAATTCTGTGAGTGGCAGCAGGCAGACAGCACAATCCAAGATGGAGGGCGTCAGGATTAGAGATGGGCACGAAATGAAATTTTTATTCATTTTGTTATTTGTTATTCATTTCATTAGGGAACGAAATGAATAACCAAGGGACCCATCAAAGAAAAATGAAACGAAACAAAATGGAAATTTGCTTCATTATTCGTTCTGGGGTACCTTTTCCTCCGGGGCCAGGCCAGGGGGGAAATAAAAAAACAACAGAAGCACTAGTGCTTCTCAGCTGTAAATATTAAAAAAAGGAAAAAAGCCCCTCAACGGGGATTATTTAAAATAATAATAAAAAACAAAAACATTCAAAATTAAAAACCCACACCACCCTCCCAGAGACCCCCACCCGAGCCAGGACTGGGCAGGCAGGCAGTGGCTCCGGGGGGGCCCAACTTCCTCCGTGGGGGGTTCCTTGGTCCACCCTCTGCATCCCGTTGGCACAGGCAGGCGTGGAGGCGGAGGAGGAAGCAGATGGGGGCCCCACTCAGGGCAGCGGGAAACTTCTCCCAATCTCCCTCACTTGCCACCCCAATGTATCTTGGCCTCCCCCAGCTCCCTCCATGCTGCCCCCTCTCGCTCACGCTCGCTCTGTGTGCAGCAGCGGTGCGTTCCCACCTCTCTCGCCTGTCCCGTGATGTGGGCTCCCTTGTTAGCATCTGGAGCCCATCTGCCCCCCACGGCGGTTGCTGCTGTTGCTGCTGCTCCTGCCGCCGCCACCACCACCACTGCTGCTGCCCTGGTGAGGGAGGAGCAAGAGCAAGAGAGCCAGGCTCTGAGGAAGCGCTGCCAGTCACCTCCTGTGCTCATCCCCAGCCGTGCCCTGCCCTGCCCAGAGGAGTGTGTGTGTGAGAGAGGTGGGAGATCTCCGTCTCTTCGGCAGCAAGGGCAAGGAGAAGAAGGCGCACCACAGGTAAGGAGAGTGCGGTGGTGGTCCGGCTTCCCCTCCACTCCCTGTTTCACTGGCTGGGTGGTCCGGCTCCCTTCCCTTACCCTTTCCTTTTCCCTCGCCTGATCTCTTCCTTTCTGGCCCTCCCAAATGGGTGCACCAGTTTCCCCGGCTGGGGAAATAAAACAAAAAAACAGAGGCACTAGCACTTCTCCTTCTCAGCTGTAAAAAAAAGAAAAAGAAAAACAGTCCCACAACAGGAACTATATAAAATAATAACCCCCCCAAATGTGTCCCTCGGCCATGCCCGGCCAAAAAAAATGAAACAAAAAGTTTAAAAAGAAAAATGAAACAAACAAAATACGAAATGAATTTTTTAAAAAAGTTTCATATTAAATGAAACAAAACGGGGGCCAGGACAACGAATAATGAAACGAAATGCCATTTTGGCATTTTGTGCACATCTCTAATCGGGATGCAGCCCAGCAGCAGACAGTCATCCCACCACAAGGAAGCAGTGTGAAGCAAAGAGCACTCCTCACTGCGTTTCAGCCAATTTAAGTCCTTTTATAGACTTAACATTCCCACCTCCTCCTACTGGATATTTTGGGTTTTTTTTTTTTTTTTTGTGATTCCTTCTTTGATAATACAACATTCGTGTTTTAGTGGCTACATTTCAGGAATCAATGACAGAATATGAACATATTAAAAGAGCTTCTTATGTGATGCTTTCCTTTAGTTAAAATGTGAACGGCCCATTCCTATTGAGAGAGTAAGAAAATGGTGCAAAGATGTGTATAAATTTCAGTGCAAGTGGAAACGAAGTACCCTTGTCATGTAATACAATAAAAGGAAGGGAAGAAAATGCAGCTTAGATTCAGAGAAAAACAACAGAACTGGCCCAAAGAGATTTTAACAATGCTAGAAAGCCTGCCCAGATTCAGATGGAGGAGGAGTGAAGATTAGTGGAAGAAATATTAATAACTTAAGAATGCAGATCCAGCATCTTACTGGCAGAAAGGAGCAATGACTTGAAGTGACTTTTAGTAAAAGTGAAATAAGAAAGTGCCAATGCAGACTGCAGTTGCAAGTTAAGATGACAAAAATAATAGCTATAGAAAAACAAAACTTTAATATCAACAGTGAAGAAATTGAAATAGTGAAATATTTTGATACTTTGGTTCAATCATCAGTCCAAACTGAGTTTGTAGCCAAAATCAGAAGAAAACTGAGACTATGAAGGGCAGCAATGAAGGAATTAGAAACGATTGTGAAATGTAAGGATGTGTCACTGGAATCCAAGGGTAAGATCATTCACACTTTTGTGTTCCCAGACCACGTATGGATGTGAGAGTTAGACAGTAAAGAAAGCTGACATTAAAAAAAAAGATTTGTTTGCCATCTGCTGCTGGAAGAGAGCTTTGTGAATAATCTGGACTCTGAGAAGGGTGAACAATTGGGCTCTTGATAAAATCTTGATAAAATCAAGCCTGAATTATATCTGGAGGGAAGAATGATGAAGTTGAGGATGTCCTACATCATCTGACAGCAAAATTACCTGGGAAAGACAACAATGCTGGGAAAGGCTGAAGGTAGCAGGAAAAAAGGAAGACCCAATACTAGGATTGCCTCTCTAAAGAAATCCACTGGCTTAAGTACGCCAGAGCTGAGCAGGGCTGTTGAGGGCAGGACATTTTGAAGGTCATTCGTTCATTGGGTCACCATATGTTGGAGGTAATAATGTGGAAGCACATAGCAGCAGCAGCAACAACAACAACAAACAAACAAACAAACAAACAACAAACAAACAAACAACAAACAGAATTTAACAGCATAGTCCTATATGTATCTGCTCAGAAACACATCTGAGTTCAATGGGGCTTCTTCACACCTCAGTGAATAGAAGATATTAGCTTGAATTAGATACGGACTGGCAAAATAACACATTTCCATCACAGTAATGATGGCACTTAACCCATGTTTCTGCATCTACTCCATAGCCATGGGCACGGTGATGCTCTGTGTCAACCACTACTTTGCTAAAGTGTCGTACTGAGGCAAAGATAACGAGTAAAGCAGAATTCATGACAATAGCCATCTAAACTACAAAGATTTGGCTTTTGTTTTTTAAGACACACTATCTGGTATTATTTCCTGGCCCCAAACATTCTCCCCCTAAGCCTGACCTTCTCTTTCCACCTCCAACACGGCTCCTTTGCTCTTTCTTTTTCTCTCTCCCCACTGTGCAGTGAGCACTGTTTATGGGTTCAGTGTTCGTAAAAGGAAGCTTGAACAGCAATGTCAAAAGGGTAATTGGTAGAAAAGAGATTCCTGCCTCTGAGCAAGAGGAATTAAGCTTTCCTTTAGCACCTTGGGACCATCTAGGGCTCATTGTTGCTAGACCTACAAGCCCTAATTATGAAGATCACACCAAGGGTCATGTTATGTAGTGAGACAAGAGTTCTTTTGAGTGAGAACAAGGTCACAGTTCCTTGTGTGCTACTGATTGATCTTTAGAGTTCACATCTGGGGGAAGAGATGGCCTGGTATGAAAATGCATTACAATTCATAGGCCTACTTAATTTATATTCAGCTTTGGCAGAGGGTTTTTTTTTCCTGAAGAGCTCCCTTCTCTCTCTCTCTCTCTCTCTCTCTCTCTCTCTGGTCACACATTGGCATATATTGCAGGGAAGCAGGAAGTAGAACTTTGAACAGGATTCAAGTGTCTGTTTCTGCAGGATTGGAGAACTTTTAAAAAATGTTAAGATTTTAATCTACTGTGTGAGGGAAAGCATGGCAATTCCACTTGCTCAGACATTAGTGGAAAAGGCATTGGCTTTTTTTGAGCACAGGAACACTGGTAAAACCAAGAGAACTGCATTAACCTCTCACCAAAGCTAACTTTATCATGACCACAGCAAAGATCAAACAGGATTCAAATAATTCATGTGGTGTAACATGTCTGTGCCTTGTGCATTGAAACAATCTTGCTTTTCTTTGCTACACAGTAAGCTAGGCCTCCTAGACAATTCAGCTGGGAGAGTCATCGACTGTGTTCCTTTGGGCAGGACAATCTTCAATCTATTAGACATCTGTTGTCTATTTGAAGACATCCTTTCTTTGACAGGCTGACTGTTGATACTTCAGATATGGCCAGAATCCTATTGCGGATTTGTGCCAGCAGAAGCGAACTTGCAAAAACTGCAGCTATGAATTCCCGTTAATTTATGAGTTCCCTCTCATATTCTGGATCAGATACTAAGACATGCAATTGGAATGTGACCAGGAAAATGAACAACAAATTAATCAGCAACCATTTTCCACTTCAGCTTACACATTTACACTTGTACAGGTGGAAATACCTAAAAGGATTCTGGCTACTTTTACTGAAAGATAATGGCCAGAATTCAGAAGCAAATCAATCATGGAGTCAGTCAGTACATATTTCAACTGCAAATTGCTTTAAGTTAAAAAAAAAAAAAGCAGCACCAGTGGGCATAACTAATAGAATTTCTGACCATTTCCGAATTTTGGGGTCGTGAAAAGGGATAGAAGAATTCCTTGATTTGCCTACCAACGGCTACTGAACATCAATCTAAGGAGGCGCACAGGTCACAGTTTTTCCTACATATATTATATTAGTCTTTAAATAACAGTAATTATTTCCAAAGGATCAGCATTTAATTATCACCTTTCTGCCTGCAGGATTCCTAAAACAATTTGTTGCACTTATTTTGTGTGCTGTCAAGTCGCTTCCAACTTATGGCAATCTATATGAGGCTTTCCAGGAACGTGACTTGTGCAGTGAGCGATTTATCATTGCCACACACATCCCATTAGGTTTATGACCAAATGGACTTTTGAACCCAGGCTTCCGGCATCCCATCCAACACTACACACTAGACCACATTGGAAAATTACTAAAAAAAGGAATGAAATGTTATTTTTAAAATGCAATAAGAACATTCTTTAAAACAGATCCAAAACACTCTCTAAAACCCAATTTTAAAAGCTGTGCCTTACTAGGGAGCTATAAGATCAAAGTACTGCTATAGAGAAAGTTTTTCTCATCTACCCATTATCCTAGCCTCTCAAGGTGATGGGACATTGAACAGAGCCTCTGTTGAGAATCTTAGTTTTCAGACAAATATAAGAGGAGTCAGGCTTTCATATATCCTGGCTCAAAGTTGTTCAGGCCTCTATAAATCAAAGCCAGCACTTAAAATTAAAACAAATGGAAAGCCAGTGTAATTAGTTTAATAACTTGTTATATAGTTGCTACAATGGTGCTTTTCAACCTTGTGTCTCTATATGTTCTTGAACCACAATTTCTAGAAATCCCTGTCAGCACAGCTAAAGGTGAAGGCTTCGGGAGTTTTAGCCCAAGAACAGCTGAGGACCCAAGTTTGGGAACCATTGCACTATGGAACACATCAGCCATCAGTCAAGCTATCATATTTTGCTCTAATTCTTCCAAACACATTTCAAAGGATGTCCCATGCAGAGCACAGTACAGTTGCCCAACCAGTTGGTAATTAAATCATTGCTGAGGCTAGGTAAAGCAATTCTGGCCACAACAATCAGTTGTCCTTCCTGGCTCTGTTCAAGTTTTTCTGGCTGTGACCTGTTACTAGCCTTCTCCACTACACACTAAGGATGGATGCCGCCATTAAGATCTGGCATCTCACCATGCCTATACTCTTCCCTACTACAGAAAATTACTCTTTAGTAGTATGTTTCCTGTCATCATCCTCTTCTAGGAATGAGCACAAAATGAAAAATTTGCATTTCATTTTGTTTCTGTTTTGTTTTGTTTCGTTTTAGCCCAATTTGTTTTATTTTGTTTCATTTCATTTCATTTTAGTCCCCATTTCATTTCATTTCATTTCCAATGAGTTTTTTTAAAAAAAATATTGTTACAAAATGAAACACCTACGAACAATTTTATAACTCTAAAATCCAGCTCCCCTGGGTCTTGGAAGTACCAAATTTGGACTCAGGAGAGCCATTTTACATAGTAACAAAATGGTTCATTTAAAACAAAAAACCCATTGTTTCATTTTGTTTCATTACAAAATGCTGCCTGGCATTTCGTAAGCTTACAAAACAATTCGTAAGGTTACAAAATGATTAAACAGCTTTTCATTATTCGTAAGGAGTCCATCCATATGGACTTCTTAACTTCTGTCCCTCATGTGCCTCCAGTTCCTTCTGTTACAATGACAAGGCAGTTTACTCTGTTATAAATTTCCTCTTGAAAGTCTTCCTTGTTACGTTTCTCCTCAAAACAACAAAAGCAAAGCAAAGCAAGAGCTCTGTAACCAGGGCATTCAGTCTGAGCCCAATATCAGCCTGACTGGCCAACCATCTGTATACCAAGGCTATGCCCAAATGTCCTCTTGAACCTCACCATATTTCTAGAATGAGAAATAAGGGGTCAGTTTCACCCAATTTCTCTACAGTTTTCTCTTTCTTCCTCAAAGAAGGGAAGGAGGGGATGGTTTTGTGGTTGCAAGTGGCAAAAGTAGCAACTGTGCTGACAGTCTGACTGCCATTTTGCTCCCTCTAAAATGCCTTCTATTTAATATCATTTGATGGGGGCAGGAAAGCTAAATAAATTTTGTGGAGCCTGCTGAGATTTGTAAGAGGGGAAAGACCATCTCAACAAAGAATGGCACACCAGGGGAGTAAGAAAAGAGGTGTACCTCATAAAAAAATAAAATAGCCCTCTGAAATGCTTAAGCTCAGCACTTGTCATGTTCAGCACCTTCTCCAGGCCCTGTTACATTTTAATTATGCAGTGTAATACATTTTGCCTGTAGAGATATCGGCCGTAGTTGTTGTTCATGTGAAGTTTATTCATTTGTCACAGCTAATTGTGGCTAATTGACAAGGTACTGGGATGTATTTTGGTTGTATGGCTGGCCACATTCCAAATGCAACAACCAAGATGTTTCCTGGCATCTCTTTAATTATTCACAATTACCGCATTTTTCACTCCATAACACACCGAACCATAAGACGCCCCTAGTGTTTCGAGGTACATATGTGTGGAAAAAATATTCACACATGCATATTAAGGTCTTGGTACATCTCAAGCCCCAGTTTACTCTCTGCCATGCTGCTCTTGGGAGGTCTGTAGCGGCGGGCTGGAGAGTAAAATGTGAAGACAAGCTGACCCCGCCCGGGTCTCCATGCCAAGACATTTCAATGCAGACACGTGGGTAAGGGGGGGGGACTTGTCTTCACATTTTACTTTCCAGCCATGCTGCTTTTGGGAGGCCCATCTGGGAAGCCTCTGGCCCATGCAGAGGCCTCAAGACCCAATGGAGGTCCCAGCCCCAGGGAGTGGAGCTCTCCCATTTAGCCCATCTTAATTAAAGAGCAGCTCTATGGTCATCATGGTGGATGGTTACACTCTGGCCCATTTCTTGCCTATGTGGTCTCCAGTAGGTCTATTTACTCTCCCTCTTCTATTCAATGAAAAAATCATTTGTGCAAGGGATTTTTTATAGCAACCAGGTAAGGAAGCCTCCACTGGGGCTGCAGCTGGGGCTGGGAACTCCACTGGATGTGGAGGTTTCTGCAAGGGCTGGGGGCTCCCCAGCCAGGTCAGGAAGCCTCTCCTGGGGTTGCAGTGACCTGGAGGTCTCTGCAGGAGGTGCTCTGGAAGCTCCATGCAGTGATGTATTTGCTCTATAAGACACACTATGGTACCCACAGGAAGTTATGCAAATTTTGCACAAATACCAATAGGATTCTGGCCATTCAAATAGTCTTTCACCAGAAGTCCTGCAGCTGGCATGAGAAAAGGAAGTTTTCTGTACATGTAATTTGTTATCAGCTTCTAATGATGTGTTACATGGGTCACGTAATTTGACCAACTTTTAAAATAAAGTTGTATTTTTAAAAACCCTACTTTCAACTTCTTATTCAAATTATGGTAACATGTCATTAGAAGTGAAGTTTTTTAAATATAGTTCCATTGTATATGTTGGTTTCTCTTCAATTTGTCTAAATTTCTCATCGTAAATAAAGGAATATTATATAGCAAATGCTAGAGTAATTAGTAATTACCATGATTTAACCAAGCACTATGACTTATCTGTCATTCAGATATTCTGCCTCAATTCCTTTTTCAGCAGCACAATGCAAAAATGTATATATATTCAAAGGCAGATTGCAAAATGGCCGTACAACTGTCTCAAGGAAAGAGGACCAACCCTATAAATATGCAAATTACCCATATGTTCTAGTGATGTACAGTCCCATGTAGGAAGTACCAAAGAAGCAACCAGTGGCTCCTATCTTCCTTATTTATGGTGTTGGGAATACAGCTGTGTATGATTTCTTTTGCCAAGAAGCACTATGCTTGATTTACTGAGTGTTCTGTTTTGTATTCACCACCTCTCTGGTGCACCAAGGAGTCCACTAATAAGCTATTAAGGGCATTTAATTTTACCAATTTGAAACTGAAAAACACAAGCTACTGGGACTATGAAGTTGCCAGAAGACACATCAGGCTCTCTGCTATTGGAATCATCCGTTGCTCTGTGTGCTAAGCCTGAAGATTGGACAATTACAGTTCTATCAATGGAATGCCTGTTTATGAAATAAGCACATTTGCTGCAATAAGAAAAACAGCTTAAGCAGCAGCACACCTGAGAACATTACAAAGACCCAATACTTCAGAATAAAACTAAAAACAGTAAAACAAATGGGCAAATAAGAGAGAGCAAGTGTAACTGGAATATCTTGGGACATATTATCACTACAGTTACTTGAATATTAAGTTGGGGTGAGATAAAATGGAACTTCCTTTAACAGTATTTACATTCTGGATGTTAATAAATAACACACTGCAATAATACTACACAAGATGCAGTCAGTCTCCACGGGTAGAACCAGAGATGACACAATTTACATGTAGATTTTTAAAAACAAACCCAAGTTCCTAATTGTTATATTGCATACTGTTTCCGTATTAAAAATTAGAAATTTGGGTTTGTTTTTTAAAATCCTCATGTTCTAAATTGCGTCATTTCTACCTTCTTCTGGTTCTACCAGAACTAGCTTTATTCAGACTGATGAAGCTGTTTGGATGAGCAGTGAAACATTTCTGTCTCTCAAGAACAAGTAGTCCAGTTGCCGTGACTCAACTTCCAGATTGTATACTGTTCTTGTTTTGTTTGTTGAGTTATTTGTACACTGCCCAGAGTGACCTTCAAATAAATAAATAAATAAATAAATAAATAAATAAATAAATAAATAAATAA